>CM049382.1:16422327-17022327 GCA_026937815.1 Etheostoma perlongum
ATTTAGCTCGTCATTGACTGGAGCAGCTTATCAGACCTTCGTCAGAGGATAAGGGGTATTACAAGCTTTGAAAGGTTTTACGTAACTAGGCCTACGCCATGGTTAGTTTGCGTTCCACTTTGATGTGTGCAGCTGGTCATCATTGAGCATCCTGTGTAATAAATCACAAATGTTTCCCTATACCTGTCTGTAAACATAAAAGCTGTAGGCCTAGGTGTTTTATTTAGTTGTTTCAGAATTCATTGCATTTGATGGCCTGGTATTAGTCACACTTATGCATTAAAAAAAGTCAACTACTTAAATGCATTTTTTTTAACTTAAAAACATGCAGAGAGAACTGTCTGTTCATTTACGTGCTTAGTTTGTTGAAAGTAGTGTCACTTTATGATGCGCTGGCTGAATACCTTCCTCTGAGATTTATTAACCTGTTGAGACGGGCAGACACAGAGAACAGTGCCAACCAGAGGCAGACGGAGATGATCAGATCAGCATTCGTTCCCATACTGCCAAGCATTTCTTTTGAGTGTAACTATGATCCCTAGATCCTGCACTTTGGCGAACTGTTAAACCTGTTTAAGCTGACACTGTGACCTGAGCTAAAGATGTGTCTCACATGTAGCTGCTTTGACAAGACCTGGTAACCTACAGGGCAGTTTAAATACACTAGACTAGAGTAGCTGTGTTTATTGTATCTAGCAGCCATTAGCTGAAACAGTTGGAAGAGTACCTAGGCAGGCACACATGCACAGGGAGAATAAACAGCTGCCATCGTGACACCTATTTTATTTCAGTGTGTATTGTGTTTCACTTTGCAGTGTAAGAGAACAGGCCTACATGAGTAAACTATGTTATGCTTGTGTGGATTTTGGCATTGTTGTCCGCAAGGGTTGGCCAACTGTTCAGGCTTTGGAACATTTGGTTTGTCCCTCTAAGTACAAAATGTTTGAGATGTTTGTGCGTATAAAAAGACTTCATGTTTTTTAACTGTTTTAGACCATCAGTGATTGGATGTGGGATGTTAAGTCATCATGGTTATGTTGTTTGGCTGCAACAAACATTCTCTTGATTAATCTTTGGTTTATGCGTGAGATACCATGTTCAGTAATGTTTTCACTTAATCGATCGTCAGAAAGTGAAATGTTTTTTTTGGCGGTGGTTAGTCTGACATCATATTTTTGGGTTCTGGGAAATAATGATTTAATTCTGATGTTTCTTAGACAGAACAAATAAAAAATAAGTCAGGTTAATCAATAACGGAAACAATAATTGTTAGTTGCAGTCCTACACGAGACAAAAAAGCAGCAAATCCTCACAATCGAGAAGCTGAAACAAGGAAAATGTTTTGCGTTTTTGCTTGAAAAATGACAACTAATTGATCGAAATAGTTATTTTTCTGTTGATCACTAATTGTTTTAACTCTATTTTTCTCAAATCATTAATCATAATCTCAGTGCTGTTTTAAGGAGGGAAGTTGTCAGATTAAGGTGCATAATAAACCCATTCATTATAGGCTTCAGAAACATCCAAAGGTTAGTATAAAGCAGGTTGTGAATGTTTTGTTTTCTAGTATGCACCGTTGTCTTGTCAGTCTGACCTAATATGCACCACTGAATTTCTGCTACATGGCATGTTGGTACACCTGTTCTTCAAATACCACAGTAGACAGTCAGTTTCCTTATACATTCTCCAGGGGAATGTCAACTGTTTTCATTTCTTTCACTTTTATTCACTACATATGCTTCATGTTTGTTGATGTCTTATACTTGTTGTTATGTACATGAACTCTATATTTCTCTCCTGTCTTCTCTTTCGTATCCCATCCATGTGGGTGATTGTACCTGCAAAACCTTGGTGATCAATAGAGACTTTTGGTATGCTCATTCCTCCAAAAGATGACCAGAATGGCATTGGCCTCATTGTGAATACTTGCTAGATGTGCTTTCTTTTGTGTGCTTTGATAATAAGTCCGTGTTTTTGTTATCCACATTCTCTCAATCTGGATTTCCCATACATTGGTTTGTCTTTGCTTACCATTTTTATGCTGTGTTTAATAGCCTTCTCCCAAACTGTATCAAGTGATGCACAAGATGCTCAGACAAACTGCCCCTGTAATCCTGAGTGTTGTGTTTTCCTCCTCCTTTTTTGAAAAAGGCTACTAAATAACAGAAACAAGTATACTGAGTGTCTTGGCATGCATCACTAGTCTGCCTGTCTTGGATGTTGTTGTCTTGTGTTTTGAGTTTTCTTTAGAGCATAGTATGTTTTTAGTATCGCATTAAATGTATATCCAGATGAGAGTTGGCTTTCCCCATCTTCTTCTCCACTGATGTACAGTTTAATTTCAATTTCCCACATTTCTTCCTTTCCCCTTCTAGTACAAAAGCATTTGGTCTTTTTGCCAATTTAATCTAAAACCCAAATGTTTGTTTATGCCAACAATCCAGTTTGTTTCACCTGACAAGAGCTATATGCTAACTGTATCTATCTGTGCTCTTTCTTTTAGTGAAAGAGTTTCTAGCCAAAGCCAAAGAAGATTTCTTACGGAAATGGGAATGCCCACCACAGGTGAGAATGATGAATACTTTCACTCAATATTTTTGATAGCTGCTTCCAGAGAACAGGCTAACACATTGCTTTTTCACAGAGCACAACGTGCCTAGATGACTTTGAAAGATTAAAGACCCTGGGTACCGGCTCATTTGGAAGAGTCATGCTGGTGAAACACAAAGGAACAGAGCAATACTTTGCTATGAAAATACTGGACAAGCAGAAGGTCAGTGAAAGCATGTGTCAAGACTCAAGGAACATTTTCCAATAAATAAAAGTGTTGACATGAGCAGTAACACTTAATACAAATTCCTTCTTATCAACCTAAAAAAAGTTTTAAAACTTGTTGTTGTTGGTTACTAGAAGACACAAGTAAAATAAAAGTTGCCTTCCTTCCAGTGCCTGCTATCTCTGTTGCTAGTATACGTAAGATTTGCCCAACACGGTCATCTTATCTCTTTTTATCTGTCAGGTGGTGAAACTCAAGCAAATAGAACACACACTAAACGAAAAGAGGATATTACAGGCTGTGAGCTTTCCTTTCCTCGTCAAACTTGAGTATGCGTTTAAGGTAAGGTGCTTTTTTAAAATTGTTTATACTAAGTAACTGAAATTCCTTCATTTAGTTTTGGACCATAGAATTAGTGTCTATTCACTTTTCGTAGGACAACTCCAATTTGTACATGGTGATGGAGTATGTTCCAGGAGGAGAGATGTTCTCACACCTAAGACGAATTGGAAGGTTCAGGTCAGTTTTATGCTGTTACTGTTGTTTTATTTATATTTATATATATATATATATATATATATATATATATATATATATATATATATACACACACACACACAGTGTTTCACTATTGAATTCACCTTTTCATCTATTATTTTCTGCTGTGGGTCATAACATACATTGATTAGGTCTTGAGATTGCTACTAAGTGACTACACTGCTTTCTCCTCCTCTACAGTGAACCACATGCACGTTTTTATGCCGCTCAGATAGTGCTGACATTTGAGTACCTCCATTCACTAGATCTCATATACAGAGATCTGAAACCTGAGAACCTTCTCATTGACCACCACGGCTACATTCAGGTGAGCTACAACAAATTGATATGTAATGCTTATAATGTCTTGCAAGTCCACCCTTTGCCCATGTATTGCATCTATGCTCCTTAAAGGTGACAGACTTTGGATTTGCGAAGCGGGTAAAAGGCAGGACCTGGACGTTGTGTGGGACACCGGAGTACCTGGCACCAGAAATCATTCTCAGCAAAGTATGGAGGTTTTTTTTTAATGACTGAACAGTTAGATTGATGGATATTTTCAATACACAAATGTCACAATGTTCCCTTTCCTTTCTCTGTACTCAAACGAAAAACGACACGATTGCATATTTTATATGCAATCATGTATTGTTTTGTTGTCTAATATTTTTCCTCTAGATGAGTGGTTAAACATGGACCATATTTTCATAATGTTTCGGTTTTCCAGTGCAAAGCAGAAAAGATGTCACGCTTCAAGTGTCCTTATTAAAAGTCAGGCTTTAAAAAAGAAAAAGAAGAAGAAGAAAAAAAAAGTCTCGCTTCCATGCCTGCTCAACAGGACAAAATCCACTCTACAAGAAGAAGAGACATCAATTATTTTTGCACTGCCAGTTGCCTCAGTAGACCGTCAATGTAATGCTGCAAGGGGTACAAATCTCACTGTTCATCAACTGGAAAAAACTAAAAAGCTCCTGTACACTCTGGTTACTCTCGCAACTGGCAAGTAAAACATTTATCTGGATCTTGCAAAAACAGGAAATCACTAGTCATAGTAGATGGGTAAAAAAAGGTTGAGGAAAAAGTAAATTACAACAGACAATGTATCATTATTGTAATATATTGCAGACTATGGAAATGTGGATTTTTCATTTTACTCCATGTGTCGTAAGAAGACATTTAGGCTTGCAGTTTTTTTTTTCATATTGTACATCGTATTAGAATTGCTCCCTTGCTTAGTGTTAGCCAGTTGGGAAGGTAGGACGCATTTGGAAGTCCCTTCTCAAATCTGAAAAGATGTCTTGACAATGAAGTTATACATCAAATACAGCAGTATCTGTCCTAAATCTTTTTAGGGCTATAACAAAGCTGTGGACTGGTGGGCCCTTGGAGTCCTCATCTATGAAATGGCAGCTGGCTATCCTCCATTCTTTGCAGATCAACCCATTCAGATCTATGAGAAGATCGTGTCTGGGAAGGTAAGCACGATATTTATACATGAAGTTCTTTAATCTGGAATGTGCTTCCTACCTGTAGTTTGAGAATAAGTTATAGGTGTGCATGTAAAATATTATTGTTATATATATTTTATATTCCTATGTATTACTTCTTTCTAGGTACGATTCCCGTCCCACTTTAGCTCAGACTTGAAGGACCTGTTGAGAAACCTGTTGCAGGTGGATCTGACCAAACGTTACGGCAACCTGAAGAACGGAGTCAACGACATCAAGAGCCACAAATGGTTTGCCACAACAGACTGGATCGCAATCTACGAGAGAAAGGCAAGACTCCATACACATCATTGTAGTGACATCAAACACTGTTACCCTTATAAAAAAAAAACCAAGATAATTAAATATTGATTTGTTAATATTGATTTGTTTTGTTGTTGTGTTTGGTGGAAATTCCACGGCTATGATGCTCCAACTGCATGATTATTTTATACTATTTTGTTTCTAGAAAGTTATCTGAGGACTATTCATCAATTCTGTGTAATTGTCATTATTTGCAGCTTTATGGACTATGGAGTATTTTTTGCAACAGTGATTTCAAAACTGGCCAGGCACTGCTATTTCAGCTCCACTGCTAGCTGTAAGCTATCTGTGCCACATGCCATTTTGCAGAATGACCATGATAATGTAATTCTTCGATTAATCAAAGTAGATATTTAGCTCAGGCCTCGAATCCTATTGATCTGTTGATTCTGTTTAAACTTGTTTTATACCATTATACCACAGTTTTATAAACTTTAGACTGGCATTTTCTTGTCAAAAGCATCCATAAATCTGACCGTTCTTGCTGGGATACGTTATGCTATGCAGCATTTGCATTTACTATTGATGTTCCTCCCCTGATTTAGTGTTGCCCCCATCCTTACGATACGATAGTCACTGGTTGCAAAATAACTGCTTCAACAAGACTAAAGGTTGTGGGATACTGTGATGTAGATCAGTTGCTAGATATGACCGTTTTGGTTTTTCTTGTCTATTTCCACCTATTATTCAGGGATAAGTTGTTGTTTTCCTCCTTGAATACTGCCATATGACAATGTCGTTTTTGCAATAGCCATCTCAATATTTTTGTCTTTAGAATTTTTTTTTGTCTTTTCAACAACTACTAGTCCTGGCTTCTAAAACATGTCATTGTCCTGAACTTTGCAAAGGACTTTAGCTTCATGTGGCTCGGCCTGCACACACAAACTCATCCATGCATTTTTTGTTTTTGTTTAATCCCAGCCAAAGCCATATCTTTCTGTATTTTTCCACCTTTTATAGTTATTTCTCTGACAGCCAAACACAATACAATTTTATATGAATACAGAGTTGAGGAAGGTGAACCGACGTTTGCAGAAACGGTACACTGAAGACTTACTATATGCAGTGGTGCTGTGTGGCAAATATTACAGATCAAGCCAATGTGCTCGGTATTGAGATCATATTTCCATATGATGATTGGATATAAGATCTAGTGGCGATATCATAGTTACTTGCTTTCATAAACCAGAATGAATGAGTGCTGTTGCTGCGGTAATGCTCCTTATTCACCTTATCTATTACCTTACCATTTGTCAGGGAACAATAGCATTTAAGGCTTTTGTAGACTACAAAACAACACACTGTGTGATTTATTTTTTCTCTCTAAATACTGTACAACACATAGAAACATGCGAGGGGACAACACCAATAATATAACTGCAATCAGAAAGAAACAACACTGCCTCTGAGTTTCATCTTGTTGTCTAAAGAATAAACAAATAGCTGAAGGTCAGGCACACCATATTGGGTATAAATATCACAATTATTTGGATATTATGTTGCTAAAGCATTACAGCTGACTTTGAATTGCCCAATAGGCGGCACTAGTACACAAACTACGGGCTGCATCATAAGAGAGAATGCCATTTCTGTGCGTTAATTAAGACAACTAGCCTAAGCTGTACATAATATATCTACAGTATCTATCTATCTATGTAAATAACTGTTTGCAAAATAACAATTAACATTAGATGGATCATAAAACCCAAAAAAAATTATCTTACAGACAACAACCTACATTATCAGCAAAGGCCCCGCCAGGCCATGTCACTGAACACGGTGCTGACGTGAGTGGGAGACTGGGACAGAGTAGCCTAATGCGGGGGTCTTCAACATTTTTTATGCCAAGGACCCCTTAACTAAAAGAGAGATGGAGCAGGGACCCCCCCCCTACAGTATATGTTGTATAAAATAGAGTTGCATAATAAACTGGGTCTACAGTACCGTGTAGGGCGGCCTAAAGCCTTTATAACAGTAATTTGCAGCCCCCCCTGCATTGACTCTGAGGACCACCTAGGGGTCCCGGACCCCCTGTTGAAGATCCCTGGCTTAATGTGTGACTGTGTACATCAAGAAATTAATTTTTTTTTTTACTCACCTCTACTTCTAGAGGAAGGAAATTCTCTTGTCCTGCATTGTGGTGAAACGCTCAGTGACCCTCATATTTTTGCCCTCCACTGGACGTTAGGTCTTGTGTTACAGTGGGTTCCATAGATAGACCAGGAGGGAGCGCTGTTTCACTCCACCACCTAAAAGAAGAAAAGGACAAGTAATGTTTTAATAAGGGAAATGGCAAAGCTCGGTAAAAGACATAGCCGTGGGTGTGAAGAATACTTTCAGGGGAGGCCAGGCTTCCTTTGGCCTCCTAGAGAAACCACCACTGACCGTATGTTTGTGGCATGCCATATGCTGTTTCATATACTCGTCAGGTTTTTAACTTAACTTTAATTAAATGCAAGCAATCACACCATATTAACAAGGAGTATGTATATGTGAATGTAGAAAAAAATTTATCAGGAATTATCTGCAAAAAGTGCAACTTTTAATGTGGGGCTAAACAGCTGGTAAAAACCATAGCCAGCAAACGTGGTCCTTCATGTCAAGGATGACTGGCATAAGCATAACAAAGTCCATGATATCATGTACCTTTATCTTCAACTGGGGTATGCTTGAGATGAACTAGTTTATAGGTTTAGACGTGTTTTTATAGCAGTTTCTTATGGCAACACTTGAAGGTAGGATAAAAAGCACTTGTTTGTACACACAAAGGAAGGTAGTTGTGTGAATGAAAAGAAGGCTTGAGAAAGAAGATCAAATCTTGCATATTGCATTACCTGGCAAATTGCTGCGTGAAGTGTGTCTGTCTGTGGGTTTTGGAAAGTACCAAGAATAGTTGAACGTGCCCACTCCTAAAGTTGGAAAGGTTGAATGGAGAGAATTTCACACGCTGATCATTTCACAAGAGAATGGAAGAATCCTGACCCCTTTTAAGCTTTAATTTGGTGTATTTTAGCAACATTCATTCCAGTTTGACATTGTGAGGTACATTGTGTTTAGGAAAGTTTCTGACAGTCTGTCCTTCAGTTGAGAAATAATTGCTCTCCTTTCTGTGCCATGGGTGTTCCTGCCTAGTAAAATATGTATTGGGTTTTGTTCCTGCAGGTGGAGGCCCCGTTCATACCAAAGTGCAGAGGCCCAGGGGACACCAGCAACTTTGACGACTACGAGGAGGAGGAAATCCGCGTTTCTTTAACAGAAAAATGCGCAAAGGAGTTTGCAGAGTTTTAGGATGCGAGAACATGGATATATCAGGGAAATAAGAGGATCTTTGCACTCTTCTAAAGACTTGGGATGGAGCAGAGACCATCGTTTTTCAGATCTACTTCATAGTCTCTTCATTCCATAAGGCTGAATGAGGTCGCCATGATCCTTGGGTGATAACCTTTCACTGTCACGTACACCTGCGTATTAAAGCAGACGCACCACAAATTTCTTTTTTTGTACATACCCACTGTTTTTTATTGTTTTTTTTTTTTTGTTTTTTTACTTTGAAGCATATTGTCTTGGATGTTGTTATCCCCTTTTAAAATGTGATATTTTAATGAGGAAAAACTGAGACAATTACCAATAATAGTCCACACATTGTAACTGACTTGTCTATGGCTATTCCCTCCGGTCGTCAGTGGTGTATATTTAATGGTCCGTTACAAGTCCACATCACATTGGCTATTGTAAAATTCTGGCCAGCATTCAGAGGTAGCATTCGTCCTATGTGCATATCTGTCAGTTTTGTAAGACATTTGAACACGTTGAGTGTTGAAAGCATGACCAAAATAGAAAACGTTGGGTGACTCAAGAAGAGAAGTCCTGTCCTTTCTTTGCTTTTTGCTTAGAGAGCCAAGTCCTCATAGCCCCACAGAAGCATCCATTCACTGTCTTCTTGGTATTCTGACCCAGGCGCCGCAAGCCATTGCAGAAAATGACAAACCTTGTTACATTGGTCAAATGCAAATCAAGTTGTTTGTTTGATCCTTATGGATCCAGTTGTTACATGTAAAATTTGTCATTTTGTATCTATTATTTTGTCGCTGTGTCAAATATTATAGTCATTATTTGCCTATTAAGACCCTTTTGTTATAAGTCAGTGGAACAATGTGACTTCAGTAAATGCTAAAAGAGTGAACTGAAATCCTTTTTAGGATTTTTATCGAGTGTAATGTTAAGTCGAGAAGGTCAGTGTGAATAGTGTTGTGGCTTTGTGCCTCAACACTGTCAGTGAAACCTAAAATAAAAATGTGTAATGAATTAAATCAATTATGCTTTAAAATTTTAGGAAACAGGAACGCAAAGCTATGGTAAACATATTTACCATATTCTCCCTGTTAACACCCCCGAACAGATTTTTGTTTCATTCTTATTAAAGAATGTAGATTTGCAACTTATAGGTATGCATATTTGAAGGCTTTATTTGAAAGTAAAGTTTTCCTCACAATACACTGGCTAAGTAAAGGCTGCTCCTTAATATCACATCTAACCCTGTTATTGCTAAACTCATTACATCATACGTATATACATTGTTTCATATGTTTTTATTTATACACATTAGAGATGCTAATAAATTTTATTTTTAAAAGTGATGATGTGTAACTTTTTATACATTGTGAGACTGACTATTGTGCCATTTTTTACACTAGCAACACTTGATAAAAGTTTTAGCGCCAGATCCAAATTTAATGAAAGAACAGTCCAGAGTAGTTGAAAAATGTAAAAAGTTATTGATTTCTTTCTCGCAGGATAGTGGATCCTAGTGGTGGAATGAAACTAAATAAATTTACTCAAGTACATTACTTAAATTTGGGGTACTTGTGCATGTCACAGTATATGTATGCTATAAAAAGGTAATAGTATGATTTAGTTTCCAATTTTATGTGAATTCCCCCTTTTTTTTTTTTTGCAGAAACAGAAGACATGCACATTTGTACAGTTAAACTCAGAATTATAAAATTAAAGTGTCAAAGGTGTGACAGTTAAAAGTTAAAGAAAGGTTAATAAATGAAAGGGGAATAATTAGCATTAGGAAAAGTAAAAGAGGCAATAAAAAGAGTTAAATGAAATAAGCTACGTATTATGTACATATGCTTTAAAATGAATGAATATATGACTACTTGGCAAAACAGCCTCCTTATTTGTAATTCATAATCCAAAGTTGGTATTTTTGGGCTTTTTGTTTTGCCGTAGTCCTACAAGTGAGTGGGTGTGTGGGTAATGTAGTAGAGCGGCAGACACGTGGGTCGGTACGTTGCTGTTCGTTCGTTCCATTCGAAGTTTGCGGAAACATGGCGGGCCTGGAGCTGCTGTCTGACCAGGGATACCGTTTAGATGGAAGAAAAGCCACCGAGCTGCGGAAGGTTCAGGCCCGAATGGGTGTGTTCGCTCAGGCGGACGGCTCTGCGTATTTAGAGCAGGGAAACACGAAAGCTCTGGCTGTGGTTTACGGTCCGCATGAAGTAGGTAACTTAGCAAAGGGATGGAGGGTTAACGTTAACGTTATCGTATCGTAAAGTCTTCATTAGCCCGAAGTGGGTAAATATCATAGACAATATATAAACAGTCTATGACAAATATGCGGTAAATGTGTAAGATTTTTTTATTTGCATGTGTCCAAATGAAATGCCATTCAAAGCAACAGCAGGTTATCGTCATTGCTTATGTCTTGGACCGTCTGGTATGTTTTGAACATGAACAATACTTCCCAAAATGCCCATCATAAGTTGTCTTAGCCCAAATTAGTCTGCTTATTTGTCCAACAGCTTAATATAGTAATTACAGTGAGGAAAATAAGTATTTGAACACCCTGCTATTTTGCAAGTTCTCCCACTTAGAAATCATGGAGGGGTCTGAAATTGTCATCGTAGGTGCATGTCCACTGTGAGAGACATAATCTAAAAAAAAAAATCCATAAATCACAATGTATGATTTTTTACCTATTTATTTGTATGATACAGCTGCAAATAAGTATTTGAACACCTGTTTATCAGCTAGAATTCTGACACTCAAAGACCTGTTAGTCTGCCTTCAAAATGTCCACATCCACATTAGATGTACCTGTTTGAGGTCATTAGCTGCATAAAGACACCTGTCCACCCCATACAATCAGTAAGAATCCAACCACTAACATGGCCAAGACCAAAGAGTTGTCCAAAGACACTAGAGACAAAATTGTACACCTCCACAAGGCTGGAAAGGGCTACGGGGAAGCAGCTTGGTGAAAAAAAGTCCACTGTTGGAGCAATCATTAGAAAATGGAAGAAGCTAAACATGACTGTCAATCTTCCTCGGACTGGGGCTCCATGCAAGATCTCACCTCGTGGGGTCTCAATGGTCCTAAGAAAGGTGAGAAATCAGCCCAGAACTACACGGGAGGAGCTGGTCAATGACCTGAAAAGAGCTGGGACCACCGTTTCCAAGGTTACTGTTGGTAATACACTAAGACGTCATGGTTTGCAATCATGCATGGCACAGAAGGTTCCCCTGCTTAAACCAGCACATGTCAAGGCCCGTCTTAAGTTTGCCAATGACCATTTGGATGATCTAGGGGAGTCATGGGAGAAAGTCATGTGGTCAGATGAGACCAAAATAGAACCTTTTGGTCATAATTCCACTAACCGTGTTTGGAGGAAGAAGAATGATGAGTACCATCCCAAGAACACCATCCCTACTGTGAAGCATGGGGGTGGTAGCATCATGCTTTGGGGGTGTTTTTCTGCACATGGGACAGGGCGACTGCACTGTATTAAGGAGAGGATGACCGGGGCCATGTATTGCGAGATTTTGGGGAACAACCTCCTTCCCTCAGTTAGAGCATTGAAGATGGGTCGAGGCTGGGTCTTCCAACATGACAATGACCCGAAGCACACAGCCAGGAGAACCAAGGAGTGGCTCTGTAAGAAGCATATCAAGGTTCTGCCGTGGCCTAGCCAGTCTCCAGACCTAAACCCAATAGAGAATCTTTGGAGGGAGCTCAAACTCCATGTTTCTCAGCAACAGCCCAGAAACCAGACTGATCTAGAGAAGATCTGTGTGGAGGAGTGGGCCAAAATCCCTTCTGCAGTGTGTGCAAACCTGGTGAAAAACTACAGGAAACGTTTGACATCTGGAACTGCAAACAAAGGCTACTGTACCAAATATTAACCTTGATTTTCTCAGGTGTTCAAATACTTATTTGCAGCTGTATCATACAAATAATCCATCCATCTTCATCCGCTTATCCGGAGTCGGGTCGCGGGGGCAAATAAATAATTCAAAAATCATACATTGTGATTTCTGGATTTTTTATTTTAGATTATGTCTCTCACAGTGGACATGCACCTACGATGACAATTTCAGACCCCTGCATGATTTCTAAGTGGGAGAACTTGCAAAATAGCAGGGTGTTCAAATACTTATTTTCCTCACTGTACATGGTTGTCAGTATCAGAAAATTGATACAAATATTTTTGATACATAGACGTCAATATATTGAAATGTGTTTCTAATGCCCCCCCTCATGTTTGTAAATAGGATGGGCAACACAGTAGAAACACCTCAATATAAAGGAGTCTCGTTCAACACCACTTCAAACTAAATAAAAATAGAGATTCGTTTGTCACCCCTAGATACGAGGTGCACGCAGCCGAATTCGTCATGATCGAGCTGTGATCAACTGTCAGTACAGCATGGCCACGTTCAGCACAGCAGAGAGGAAGAGGAGGCCACACGGAGACCGCAAGTCAACTGAGATGAGCCTCCACCTCAAGCAGACGTTTGAAGCTGCTGTGATGACCCAGCTCTACCCACGCTCTCAAATAGACATCTATGTCAAGGTATTTGTTAACAATGAAGGTGCTGTGGATTTATAGTGTTGGGATCCCCATCTTGGGAACAATACAGATAGTTAGAATAATTATTATAATAATTAATAATTCTTTTCAAACAGATTCTGCAGTCAGATGGAGGTAACTACAGCGTGTGTGTAAATGCTGCCACTCTGGCAGTGATTGACGCCGGCATCCCCATGCGAGACTATGTGTGTGCCTGCACGGTCGGGTTTGTGGATGAGACGCCCCTCGCTGACCTTTGCTATGCGGAGGAAAGTGGAGGAGTGAGCTCTCTGGCCTTAGCACTGCTGCCCCGGGGCGGACAGATCGCTCTGCTGCAGATGGACGCCAGGCTACATCAGGATCACTTAGAGACTCTGATCGAAGCCGCCATGACAGCTTGTAAAGGGGTGAGCAAGGTGCTGGATGAAGTGGTGCGACAACATCTCCAAGAAGTTTCTGTGCTCTCAGGAGAATGATGCAGGGAGGAGGGGTGAACTGGTTTTGGTTGCAGACTGGAATGGAGAGAAAGGATGGGAGAATATTTTTTTCACGTATTCATGGCAATTCTACTTTTGTTCAGTATATGTGTGGTGAAGCTATAAATATATATAAAAATATGTCAACTCTGCATCATTTGTGTGTTGCTTGTTGATTTGTGAGATTGCATTTAAAGTATTAAAAGGTACAATCCATAATGCAAACATAATGGTAAAACAAATTTTTTTTTCAACAAAAAATATGGAGTTATTGTTCTAGAGGCTGTTAAATGTTTGTGTACATCAGCATTGTTTGGAAACTAATAAAGTGGGTATATCCATAACTTTTAAAATTAATTTTGGAAATGCAAACTAAATGTTTATATAAAATATATACTGTACGAATTTGGCATTTAATACGGATATAAACCAAATGGTTTATGGATATTTCTAATGGCTGTGGAAAGAAAATATATAACAACCTTACTAAAAATGATTTGTCAATATGGGACCGGAAGTCAGTCCGTCGCGTAATGTTACCGCAGGAACAAGGAAATTGAAAGCATTTAGCAGCGGTTGATCAAGCCCCACCTCTGCAGGTGGATGTGACACTGGAAACGGGTATGTCTTTATTCATATTATGGGAAATATTTAAAACAATAACGAGACAACTGTTAATCACCTTTGCAGAGGAAACGTTTAAATGTTTACCATCTCGCCAAGCCGACCCGCTAGCTAGCAATAAGCTAACCATAGCTGTCAATATATCCAACGACAATGGAAGGCAGAAAAACGATTTCTCAGCTCGAACACAGAATTACTTGCATATTCATATTGGACCGTCAGATACAGGAAAAAAAATCATTATAGCTAGTTTTGTGATTGTCTGCCTAATTAATAATTAAACTTTCATCACTAATTCAAGTGTGTAGCTAGTTGGTAGGTAACGTCAGGGTTACCGTGCGTGTGTTGCCTTCAGGTTCCAGTGTATCCAGGCTTTACGTTACAACGGACAACATGGGACTGCTTTCTGACCCAAACAGGAGACGGGCTTTGATCAGCCTGCTAACCCGCCTCAATGCCCCAATCTGGTTCGTTTTTAGTCACTGAAACATTAATGTGCATACATTACATCTCAAATGCCAATGTGCTTATAACTTTAATGATTTCTGTCTTTTAATGCCATCCATCGTAGTGTGGTCTGCTACATGGCGGGTGTGGCCTGGTTCATGGGGTTAGCATTTGAGCCTTTCACTCTGCGGACATACATGTCAGAGAATGCCATGGGGTCTACCATGGTGGAGGAGCGCTTCCCAGCAGGGGAGAGGGCGCTGGCCACGGGCAGAGAGTTTTCAGCTCATAAGAAGAAAGCAGGGTAAGAAACACTAACTTGATCCGACATGGAGTGAAACAGTTTGTCACAGATTTGGACATTACGACTGTTTTTCAAGAGTATGAAGGGTCTGCACTGATTTGTGCCAATTATTATAAACAGCCAGCACTAGTTATGTTGTTTAGACAACTCTGAGCTGTCACACTATTTACACACAATTAATCTTCACGTGTGAGTCTTCATAGTTTGATATGATTTTAAAAGTTTCGTAGCATGTTTGTTGACATAAGCCTTTATAGAAGTGCATTCATATTCACCAGTCTAATGTTACCAGTTGTTTCTCTGCAGTGGGATGCCAGTGGACTGGCTGGTGAAGACCATGCAGGCTCGAGGGCTGGAGGTGTTTGCCCAGACGTTCTCTCGCACGCTGCCCTTCCCTGATGAAAACAAAGAGAGATATGTAAGTTTGTCATTTAAGTATTAAGCACACAGTTTTTGCTCACATTGGGAACTGCAATACGAGCAAGACTGACATATTTTAATATTTCTATCCATACTCCATTGCTCCTGTTTATGTTACTCTAACCTACAGCTGGTAAAAGGCACAAATGTGTATGGGATCCTCCGGGCCCCGAGAGCTCCACGGACCGAAGCCCTGGTGCTGAGTGCCCCCTGCTCCCCAGGTGATAACAACAACCAGGCAGTGGGGCTGCTACTTGGCTTGGCACAGTACTTCAGGAGTGAGTACAGAACCCACATCTCTCTCTGCCATTTGAATGCCATTCATTTCTTGTGTTAATGACTGCTGTGTTTTTCAATAGATCAGGTGTACTGGGCCAAGGACATCATCTTCCTTGTGAATGAGCATGATCTGATTGGTATGCAGTCCTGGCTGGAGGGCTACCACCACACCAACACCACAGGTAACTACACAGTTACAAAAACACATCAACAAATACCCTTACAAGTAGAGTGATAGCGAGATAAAAAAGTGGCTGATGGTCAGCCACTGTGATACATAGGCATATGCCGATCCCCTGGCGGCACGTGCCGTTCACTACAGCAGCGTTTGCCGGTTGTGTTCCACCGGCACACTGTTAAATGACAGGTCGACGTTGGGCAATGGTCAGTGACAAACAGTTAAGTAATTTCATATATTCTTGCAGATGTACCCATAGTATCAAAGCTAACATGGCTATTGTTGGCTTAATTCGCTACTGTAGTAGTTTATTCCATGGATGTATAACGAACCAGTGGTATAGGTCATCAGCCACCATGGCTGGTTGGTGTAGTGAGCAGCATGTGCCGCCAGTGGATTATTTTATACCTATAACGTTACTGTCGTGTTGTGCCGACGCCTGTCTAAGTAGCTATAGTATAGTATAGTATAGTACCAATATTACCATCAGGTCAATTGTGCAGGGCTTCAGCCCCGAATGTTTTTATTGTAGCCCTGAATGTCATTAGCCTAGTTGTTGTTGGCAACACAAAGTTTAAGTTCCCATTTTCCCGTGACGTGACATTAACAATCTGTATGGTTAAAGCTCAAACACACGGAGCATCCGTGCATCACTCTGTGTCCGCTCTGTCTGTAAAAAAAAAAAAAAGAAACAGAAATGATGAGCAGCCCGGCTGGTCAGTAGCAGCTTCAGTTAATTTCTCTCAATCAGAGACCCAAACGGGGATGTCTGTGTCTGTCAGACTCAGATACTACCATATCAGCAGAGCAAAACCAGATTATATGGCAAGTGGATTTTTTTTCTTGAAATATTGTTTTTATTCTTGGAATATTGGCTATAACTTTCTTTTTCTCAAAATATTACAATATTACAAGAACAATATTAAAATGCTTGCAGATCAGCAATATTTAGATATTTTCACATGAAAAAATGTGATGACTCAGCAGAGATAACAATAAATGGTGTAAGTTGATCTACTGTATCTATCTGGACAATAAATAGGTGAAAAGAAATACAGAAGCAAATTGTGATTGTCAGACATTGTTATCCTGAGTTGGGGGGGGGGTGCCGTCAGATTTCAGCAGGCTCCATAAAGCACTGTGCCCCCCCCCAACTCAGGATTGCAAAGGCTGACAAAGACAAACTTTTCAGGACTTCTAGTAGAGATCATGACAAGCAAGTATAGCAAATTGGGTAATTGTTAGCTCATGTTAGCTTCGATTCTTTGGGTACATCTGCAAGGATATATGAGATTACTTGATTGTTACTGACTGTTGCCCAATGGCCACCGGCCGCCGGTGGAACACGACTGGCCAGTGCCGCCAGGGGATTGGTTTATGCCGCAGTCACAGTGGCAAATGCCATCAGGCAAATGGCGTTGTAGTGAGCGGCATGTCCCGCCAGGGGAGGCATATGCCTATGTTCCACAGTGGCTGACCATCAGCCACCTTTTGACCTCTGCGCTACTGTGGAAGTATTGAATCATCCCCATACATGACTGCAGTTTTCAGTTGACGTGTCTTCTGTAATGGTGCATCTAGGTATGCACTTTTCTCCACTTCAAGGTCGCGGTGGTTCAATACAGGCAGCTCTGTCCCTGGAGCTCAGCAGCGATGTCATCACCAGTTTGGACCTGGTACTGGAAGGCCTCAATGGCCAGCTCCCCAACCTGGATTTAGCCAACCTCTTCTATGCCTTCTGTCAGAAGATTGGAGTCCTTTGCACCATCCAGGGCAAGGTGAAGGCGTGTGATGAGATGCAGTAGAAACCCAACACTTTTTCTGTTTGGTGAGCAGAAAGGTTAGATAACACAAGGTAACAATATATATATATATATATTTTTTTTTTAAAGCTGCAGAGGAATGACTGGGACAGTGTGTCTGGCTACAGCCACTCAGTCCAGACCATGATGCTGATGGTGATGAAGCAGGCCAGTGGGCGGCCCTGGGGGGATCATGGCCTTTTCCTGCGATACCACATTGAAGCTGCCACCATCAAGGGCATCAACAGTTTCCGTCAGTACAAGACTGACACCACCACCATTGGCAGGTCAGAGCAAGTGTTTGTATTTTAGTTTTATTTGTGCCCTTTTTTGTAGATCTTCTAAGCAGGCCCCTAACTACTGGTTTTATTGCGTCTTACTAAATATCCTCTAGGCTTCTGGAAGGAATGTATCGTAAGCTGAATAACCTCCTAGAGCGCCTACACCAGTCATACTTCTTCTACCTCATGCCGTCCCTCTCTCACTTTGTCTCCATTGGTTACTACATGCCAGCCTTCGGCCTCCTCGCCGTCATCCTGCTGCTTCGCGTATCCTTTCACAATCATTTTAAAATATGACAGAGAGAAAACAAATGAATCACACACGACATGCATGTAGACCTACAGTACCTACCCTGATTGCAAGGTAGAACAGGTTATTGATTATATATTATTGATATGGACTTGATTGTCAGATTTGTCCTTGACTATTATATAGGCCTTAGACCTGTGGGTTCAACTTGCGACTCCACCACCAAGAACAGAAGATGGAGTCGCTGACACTGAGCCGGTTAGACACACAATACGACAAATGGGTCAGAAATGTAAATTACTTATTTTGAGTCTATTAAAATCAGAACTTTTATCAAATCTGCTTCCTCTCAGATTTCCAGTCCAGGAGTGCTGTCAGTGCTGACTCCTCTGGTGATCAGCCATCTGACTGGAGTAGCTCTGTACACGCTGCCGATCGGTTTTCAGGAGATGGCTGTGGAACACTTCCCGGTGTCTGAGACCGAGGCTGTGGTCCTGACAGCTATTGCTATTTACACAGCAGGCCTGGCTTTGCCTCATAACACACACAGGTAGCTACAGTAGCAGAGTGTAATGTACAAAAGCGCTCAATTCCTTAATTACCCAGATTATATCACCCAAACTTTTAAATGAAATATGAATGCACCAATTATATTAACATTGAGGAAACTGAAAAAAAAAAACAGCTTTTGTGAACATGTGAGAACCAAATAAAAGCACAAAACTGTACACACACACACACGCACCTTATTGTTGATATACTTTGTGAACACATTTTATTCAGACTGTTTTTATTAGATTAGCCGAGAAATTAGAATTTTTCTTGGATAAGTATTTTTTTTTTGGTGATAGACAACCTCAGACTTTAAAGTTATTCCTGAACGTGCCTCAAGCTTAAAATCTTATTGAGCCCATAGTTCTTCTGTCAACGAGCTGAAAGTTATCACAGCATGCACGTTAGTTAGCCGAGAACAAAAAAAGAACGGAGCCAGTTGAGAATGATGCTAAAGCTGTTTTCATGCCGTTTATCGAAGGCTCCTGTCAGGTGAGGGGACGGAGCAGGGCTGGAAAGTGCTGAAGCTGGTGGCTGTGCTGTACCTGGCTGTGCTGCTGGGTTGCACCGCCCTCATCAACTTCTCCCTGGGCTTCATTCTGGCTCTCACCCTGGTGCCCGTGGCTGCCTTTGTCACACCCCACGTACCAAAGTAAAATACCTGCACAGTGTCTTTGGTCTTAGCTCTATTAGTGCCATGCGTTAGTCAAATAGAAGTAACACCTTACTTTTCTCTTCTTCTCCCCTTAGGATTCTATCAGCCTTTGTCCTGGTCATCCTCAGCCCAGCCTGCACGCTCCTCTTCTCTGTCTTTTTCTTCCAAGAGCTGCAGGAAATGCCGGTCAGCTTCATCGACGGTTGGATGCTCTTCCTCTCGGTCATCTCGCAGGGCATCCTGGACCACTCCCTCTACGGCTCTCTGGTTTACCCGCTCATAGCCCTGCTGGTCTATCCTTGCTGGTTGCTTTTCTGGAACATCCTCTTCTGGAAATAAATGCCAAGTCATAGAGGACTACTAAAGGATTTTATTGGGAGGAAAACACAACCTCTGAGGTGTTCTCAGGCTTGTCTTCACTAGGGCAAATATGAATGACAGTTAAATCCACTGGAGAGGTTGAAAAGAAGAGGAATGTCTGTAATTGACTTGGTCCGATTGCAGTGACCCTCCCCCCACTGTTTTGTGGACATTTTGTTAATATTTCATTCTTAAAACAGTGGAGAAAAAAAAAAAACAGGCTTTTCTTGTTAAACTAAGCCAAATGGACTTTTTTTTACTGAACATTTCAGAAATTACAAAAGGGATGATTGTTTCACAAGTAGCTGTAATTGGTCATGGTTGGGTTTGCTTATGGTAAAATAATGTTATGGATTTTTTGTAAATTTATTTGGGGTACATAAAAACAAACTGCATTGTTTTAGCATTTGTTTGTCAAGCAGGATGATAACGGCTAGACGATGACAATACCAACATGCTAACCGACAAAACAGGAAATAGCTGTTGAAATGAAAGAAATACCTGGTTGGGTGGTCGTCTGTACATCTGCATCTGTTGAACAAGCCATCGCTGCTTCTCATTTTTATATATTTTGATAACTTTCTTTGAAACATGTTTATTTCATATTTATTAATGGCAAATTAAAATACTGTAAAAGTTTCATATGTTTCAAGACCATTACTGTACTTAATGACATGAGAAGTCATAAAGCCTTCAATGTTTGACTTGCAAGCGTTCACATGATCAAGACTGTTTGATTAGAGTTGGTCGTGTTCGGATTTAAATACTGACAATATAACGCCATTCAATTTGGGTTTAATTACAATGAACAACCATTGAAAAAAATCTGTTTCCTAAACGTAATTAGGACTTGGATGTTGACAGGAATGTTATTTAAAAGCCAGAAACAATAACTTCATTATGACCTGAACGCGGCCAAAATGGTGTTCTTTCAAACACCATGTACCAAGTTTGAAGCGCAGGATTTCCACAAAAAAAGTGAAATTGTCTAAAACATAATCCTGTTGATGACATGGTTATTTTTGTTAGACTTCAAAAATTCCTTTCAGAGCCACAGACACTAAGTGTAAAATTAATTTCATTTAAATCCTTTAAACTGTGCACTACGGACAATTGATCCATAAATTACTACATACATCAGTTATCTCAAAAGTATTATCGATAGACAAACAGGATTTGTTTAATTCCATTATGTTTATTCCGCTAATGCAAGATTTTAAATTGTGTATTGAAAACATCGTTCCATTGCTGGCACAGCTCACAGGGAATTAATTGAGTAAAATTTGATCAACTGCTAAAATGTACATCAATAACTCAATGAATTTTGTTAAAAATAATACACTTAATACAATGTTATAAAAAAATAAAAGCACTTGACAACCCTGTAAACGTGAAACACCTTCTCACCCATGGCTTTTTTTCTTTCTATTTTGGCAAATGAACAAACAGAACAGGGTATTGCACAACGAGTCACCTTTTCTCTCACTTCACAGTTGGCAGAAACTGAAAGTATGACATTCCTTCAATTTCAGCTGCGACAAATGCAAAGAATTTCCATCAACTCTCACCTAAAATAAATATTAAGCCATCTGTGTTTGCATCACACACACACACCGTGTAAAATAAATAAAGAGAGCTGGCCAAATTCAGAAAATATGTCACGGTCATGTCCATATAACCGGCCAAATCTGACGCTGTCTGCAGTTCATCGTCTGAGCCTAGGCCAGCGCAGCTCTGTCATGCTACAGTGCTTCAATCGCTCCAGCTGTCAGACGACTCTCAGCGCACTTGGCAGCCTTGATGAGTATTTTTTCGTTTATCATCCTTACGTGTCTGTCTGTGCGTGTGTGTGTGTGTGTGTGTGTGAGACATGGCGACCTGACAGCGATGATGGGCAGTCAGCTGCTGCTGCTTAAACCAAACTCTCCTCGATCCTCTCTCCTTCCTTTCTCCTTTGGGAGAGAAGAAAAGACATAAAAAGTGGTGACTGCCACTGAGGGAAAATGTTACAAAGAGTAGTACAAAAAAAAAATAATGAAGGTATTGAACGCTAGATATGATGCAGTACCTGCTGGATGTGTGCGTCAGGTCGGGCTGTAGCGCAGATTTCACAGCCTGGACGGGAAGGCTTGTTGATGAAAGTGCATGAGGGACAAGCCCACTCTGTCTGCTGAGAGGCGGTGAGTTAAAACAGATTTAAGGAGGACTAATTTGGCTGATCATGCCATTTTAAACATTTACACAAAGTCAGACAAGCTCACAGAAGCATTTTCTTCATCTATGTCTATTCTTCATGTATTAGCCTAGTTTTGCTTAATTTGTTATAGCATACCATAGAGAGGTCCCTCCCCTTCCAGTGGCCCGCCATGGGACCTTAACTCGGAAAAAATGTGAACAATAGGGGCAGCCCCTAGCAGCAGCCCGGGTTCAAATCCGACCTGTGGCCCTTTGCTGCATGTCGACCCCTATCTCTCTCCCCCTTTCATGTCTATCCACTGTCACTTTAATAAAAGGGAAACCCCCCCAAAAAATAATCTTAAAAAAAAAGTGTATATATATATATGAACGATAGTGAATGGGGAAAGACAAATTATTTTTTGATCCATGAATTACACATATGTTGTTCATCAGCTTAAAACATAATTTCTAAGTCAAGAAATGTTGAAGTATGAGACTGTGAAAATACGTAACTAGAAAAACTACACACTTAAATGTGGCCTGGATGACGTCTCGCTGGAGCTATGATGTCTGTGTGTATCGTAACAGGATGTAACGTTACTCAGGAGGATCTTGCCTATTCTTTTGCTTATCTGCTGAGAACACTTACGTGAATTGTGTAAAAGAGCTAAGCTAGCTAGCGAGCGAGTTGAGCATCAACCTAAGCTATGTATATTAATATATTATTCCCGTGTGACGCGGGAAATGTAGTTCACTGAGCGATTTCACACAAAACTAAGTGGTCACATGAGGCTAACTGAGACTTTTAGTTGAAAAAGTATCATATCAAACATCATATTTGTAATCCATGGCTCAATTCAACATGGGATAAAAAATAAAAAGTGCCTCTCCCAGTTCACTACCGTTCATATTTCTGCAAAAGATATGTCCCATGGACCGGAAGTAGAAGGGCGTGACTTCGGCTCTCTATAGAAATGCACAAGATGTCATACAAAAAGGAACCCATGATTTTATCTGAGTAAAAAAGTTAAACTCCCACTATAACCAAACTATTTTTTATATATACACTCCTATTGTGTCTACTGCTTTCCAACAATATATCAACTGCTAACATACCTGTGTTTTACTGACTTTGCTGGTATGATTATTCAGCTGCAGATTCTCGATCTCCAGAACATCTTTGATATCAGCTGGTCTACCGCCTCCTCCACCTGTGCTCCCTGGCGTAGACACGGACACACACTTTACAGAGCAGTACTTTCTCTAGTTTGGATGTAGTATTTACAATGAGTCAGAAAATATTTGGACAGTGACATTTGTTTTTGGTGTTTGGTCTGCACTTAAGCACATTTGAAATCAACAATGACTACAAGATTAAAGTGACTGTTTACATTAGCATCCAACGAACAATGTAGGAAGGAAGGACTGAAGGAAATGTAGTTTTATAGTTTCAAACACTACAAAAACCTCTGTGGTAACAACAGAATGCTCTGGACGGAGACCAGTGACATCTATTAGAAACACTTTTCCGGTGATGGCTGAGTGTTACTGCGTAGCCTCCAACTGAGCTTGATGATGTAGATGTGACTTGAGTAACCTGTCTGAAAGTTGTAAGTCTTCTGGTAGCTGTGCAGAGACAAATCTCAATCATTCTCAATCTTGCAGAGACGGAGAGTGTAGGTATATGTTAGGAGATAACATAGGCACAGGCTAATTATTGCTTACTAAAATGCTAGTTACCATTAGTAATTAAACCTAAACAGCTAATATAAGTCAAAACTGTCTGTGAGCTTCTCCTGACAATACGGTCATTTGTTGACTATGTGACAGCAAGTCCCTTGCTGATGACAATCTCCACTTTTCTCCACTATTTTTACAAAAACGCCTGCTACAGAGCCATAACGTGAAGTGTAAGGTAATGGAGCCTTTTATACATTGTCGTGTTCTTTAGAAATAAACAATGGGCAAACAGAGTCTTTAAACACTTCACATGTAAAGTTATTGGCTGTCAAAGTGACTTCAAAATGAATTTCAGTCAATGGAATGCTAACGGCAGGTGAGTGTTTGGTAGCATAAAAATGGCGCCAAGGGAGGCTGGCTTACCCCCTTGTTCTTTACCTTTTCGAGTCGCCCCATTTTTGATGCATTCTGTGACTCTCTTCCACCCACCCCCCCCACCAAAGTAGTGCACTTTTAAATAATGAACTTTATCGGTTACCAGGCAAATAAAACAGTGACACAGATAATCTGCAAACTGCCAAAAAAGGGCCTGATAATCGGACAGAGCCTATAATTGGTCTGTCCCTGTTAAGCGCCACCCAGAACAGTTGTGATTGGTTTATAGAAATACAAAAAGGCCAGAGAATCACTTCCCCTCTTCCAGAATAGATAAGATGTGGAGTCAGACCATACGCCAGCGCTGGCACAGATAGGTCTGGCTATGCAAGACTACCTAAACTGTGACAGAAAAGGTACATTTGTTAAACTCACCCTGGCTGCTGTGGGGCAGCCTTGAGGGCAGGGTGCTGTAACCCCTCCAGTCTTGGGAGATTGGGCCGTTGCCCGGTGGGAGCGGTGGTGCAAGGAGGGCGCTCTCCAGGTCCTGCTGGAACAGCTGACGGGTGATGCGGGCTTGTCGGGCGGAAATCAGGTAGAGGTACGCCGTATCACCGTTCTTCTGCACCCCGTAGGAGGCCAGCGACCTCGGCTCGGTGCACAAGCACTGACCGATCACCCAGCGCTGGACGCGAGGATGGAAACCATACTCAAGAAACACCTGAAGAGCGAAAGGGGTGGCAGTTAGTAAATGAAAACCTACTGCAACGATTGCATTTTTTTGGTTATCTGACAATTTTCAAACCTGTTGCTTGAGTGCAGCCACGGTCATGTAAGGAAAGACTTTCACTGTGACACAACAGGATGACGAGACATCCTCCACTACCACAGATAAACTGAAACAGATATATATATGACACGATAAGTTGCAAAAACACAGAACCCGGAAGCAATAACTCCTCAGCCGGGAACTTTTCAATCCCCACCTGATCTCTCCCTCTGCGTAGTTCTTCTCAGACAGCTGAATCGTCAGCACTGCTTTTTGCCGAGCCAGAGCGGACGCGTGCTGTGAAGCCGCTTGGGTATCGCCCGCTTCAATCGCCCTGGTGAGTTCCAAGCACAGCTCCTCTAATAAAAAAAATAAAAAAATTAAAAAAAAGTGACGTTTTTAAGAGCCCGCTCTTAAACGGAGAAAGAAAAAACACAAAGAAAAACCGGAAGACACCCACCAGTGAGCGGCAGCGATGCGGAGCCCCACTGCTCCATCGCTGCTACTGTGTCCTCGTGTCTGCCATCTGATTCACATGTGTTCATATTTGCAACTGTCAGAGAGAGCAAAAAGGAACGGTTACAAAAGTGATTTGATGATACGGTTTCCAACACACACCTACAGAAATCAATGTTTATTTGAACTGCACTTGAACGTATATGTTATCAGAAAAACCCTGTAAAGTGCTCATATTATGCTTTTTAGCTTTTCCTCCATTCCTTTCCATATTTTATAGTCATTTCAAATTAAAAACTCTACATACTCAGACTTGATAGTTGAAACACTTATGAGATAAGTTGGTGTTTTTCCTCTACAATGATTGAGTCAGAATCATTCTCAGTGTTATGCTGTTTATTAGCAGATATAATCCAAATCTTATGTTTTTTGCTTTTGGAATAATGGTTATGTTTGATTGTGATATCAATGATTCAAAATTAAAATTCAATATTCAACATCTGTCCTTTTGAAACAAAAATCACAGTAGTTCATAGAAAGAACAGGTTGGGGAATAAAGAAAAAAGAAATAGTGAAACGGACCTCGATGTGCCTCTCGGAGTGATGACATCACCACGGTGGCCCACTCCTCGGCCTCGCGGTCGCAGCGGAAGTTGAAGCGGATGCAGTCGTGAGGCGGAGCGGCGAGACGCATCTCATGGCAGCGAGGGGATTTCACCTCGTACTGCACCGAGCGCAGGTCAAACTCTGCAATAAACTGGGGGGGGGGCAAAAACAAGTTCATCTCAAATAGGGCTGCCCAATATACAGTATATCGTCGTAGCGATAGACACTACCCAATTTTTTGTTAGTTAAAAGAAAATTAAAATGTAGCCGTCATTCTTTTATTAGGGGTGCCTTTTATGTTCAATTCAATGTTCAATAAAAGGTTAGAAATTATTTCCTTTTATTTGTATTGAATTCAACAAGCATTTTATTGAATGTTAGTCCAATACTGAAAGCAACAGAAAGGCAGAACTGAGTACAATTATTAATTTATAATGTTAGCGCATATTTTCCTCATATCGTGCAGCCCTAACATCAAATGGCTTGTCATTCTGCAGGGACAGTTTGTAAGAAGAAATACAAGGTTAATAAGAAATGATTACAAAAAGAAACAAAAACGTTATACCAATTATACCTGAACCAAAATAAAAGA
This sequence comes from Etheostoma perlongum, assembly GCA_026937815.1. Lineage (NCBI taxonomy): Eukaryota > Metazoa > Chordata > Actinopteri > Perciformes > Percidae > Etheostoma > Etheostoma perlongum. The sequence continues at coordinate 16,448,595 of CM049382.1, forward strand.
TATATGAAATTTAAAGTCTCATATTTTGACTTCTTGCTAGGTAGGCTACAACAATTAAAGTATTAATTCAATCAACAATTATGGTCATTATTGATTTACCTTCCAATTTCTTTCAGAATGAATTGATTATTATTTGTCTATGAAGAATTCCCCTTACAATGTCATGGTGACATTTTAATTGATTTCTGAGACCATTAGTCTAAAATCCAAAAGGTATTCAATTATTTAGGTGCAGATCTTGGAACTAGCAAGTGTTTGGTATTTTTACATTTAAAAGTGGCCCAAACTTTGTATTGTTAACATAATAGATGCAGATTGCTTTACTGTTCATGGACAAATCGATTAATAAAATTATTGTTTTTAGCCTTTCAGTATTAAGGCAGTCCGGGGCATTTGCAAATACACATTGCTTAATTATTTGTATCCACCATTACATTTGTCATGAACATTGAAAAACAAAAATACAAAATGTTGGTGCAAATTGCAATATACTTTGCAACAGTATTAGTATGAGAAAAAGAAAGCCGATGACATTACACATAATCTTCCCTCTAATATTCACTGTGGCATCATTGGGGCATTGAAGTCTGTCATGGGTGGACAAAAGCAGCAACGAGGATTTCCCACCTGCCACGGAGTGTTTTATACTCTGATATGACTGTATACAACCAGTCTGCCAGTTCAGTCCGACAAGCTAAAAGAAGCTGGGATCAAAGGGCGGCTGTAGCTCAGTGGTAGAGCGGTCGCCTGCAGTCCCACGTCAAAGAGTCCTTGGGCAAGACTCTGAACCCCGAGTTGCTCCCGTTGCTGCACCATCGGAGTGTAAATGTGTGTGTGTGAGTGTTTATCTGATGAGCAGGTGGCACCTTGTACGCCAGCCTCGGCCACAGCGTATGAATGCGTGTGAATGGTGAATGGTTCCTGTACTATGATGTACTATGCTTTGAGTAGCCATTGAGACTAGATAAGCGATATATAAGAACAGTCCATTTGCATTTACAAAGTAAAAGTATGCAAATCAAAAAGCATCTGAAGTGTCAGGGGGGAATCTGTCTGAGTTGAGATTCTACCAAGATGAAAATCCAAAACCGAGCCTGTCCTATTTGTGAACATAGTGAACTTGACAAAACAAAGAGAGAAAAGTTTGAATGATTGGTGAGACAGGCATAGTTCAAAGAATGGTCAACTTCACTTCATACATGATCAAGCATGTGTGTCTGGAGTTGGGACTGCCACGGACAGTAATCCCGTTTTGGGGGTGCTAAGCTCCAGATGGAGCGATGATGCTCTTGTACAATAGACAGAACGGAAGGAAGATGCCTGAAGCTTTATTCCAGCAATGTACAGTACATCAGGTACGCCAGACTAGGCTCAATTAAACGTTTTATCAAGAAAATGTCAGAAAATAATTAAAGATGCCCACTATAATTTCCCTAAATCCAAGTTGATGTGCTTTGTTAGTCTCTGATCTCTACCAATGGCTAAAAATATCAGCTACATCAAAAAGATGTATCCTTTGAACAGAAGACCATACCCAATATGGTCCTCTTCAAACTCAGCTCATCAGGCTCAAATCTACATAGACAGACTTTGCTCAACCTTCCTCAGTCCCATGGTTGAATTATCAAGAAATTTGAAGGGATGAATAGACATTCAACAAGACAGAGTGACAACTACTGTATATGGTACATGTATTATGAGCTCATCACGCAAATGACAAATACAAGTCTGAAACTGGTAGAAATCCCCACCTGTCTTGCCATTAAGACCAGGAGAGTCTTACTGTAGCTGTTTACCACTGGGCATAGTTGAAGATTTTCCCTGATGATGTTATGATTCTAATACATGTGTAGTGATTATGGGAAAAATGAAAATGAAAGTGAAACTAAAATACCCTATTAACTAGAGTATTGTAACTAAGAAACAACTTCTACATCATACAGTAGAACACTTCGAGGAAGGTCTTGGGTGGTGTTGCAGCTGTATGACTTTATATCCACATGTATTCAATGAAATCTGGTGGTGTGTGTGTATCCTAAATCTGAATTGTAAGGCGCCGTACTGTAGTGTTCCATAAAATGGCGTGTACGGGCCTATACAGGTATGAAAAATAAATGCGATTCTGTAAGGTTGTTCATCACAATCATATCTAAGCGGGTAACGACAGCACAGACTCTAAACACAGGTGTATGAAATCTCACCACACTGCGGTTTCCGCTTGTATCTCGCAGCGCCAGGCGGAACTCTCCGGCCCGGCTCGGGTCCATGCTGAGCTGGAGGCGCAGAGCCTCGCTGCCAGCTCCAGGGAGGCACAGGGGCCGGATCCCTGAATGGCACACCGAAACCCGGACTGACATTAAAACCGTAGTGCAACAAGGTGTCAGCGCAGGCCCGCCGCATGCAGCCTGTTGGGACGAGGCAGGGACCGGGGCTGGAGGAGCCCAGCCGCCCGAGCTCAGTGCCATGTCGCGAGGGGGGGGGGTATCCGAAGCCCCGCGGCAGGTGGTAATGTCCGCTGCTTCTGTTGAGTTTATAAAGTCCACCGCTGTCTGAAGAGTGCGTGTTTCTTCACGGGCAGGCTGCGGTTGGCTCTTCGACCCGCAAACTCTTCCATATCTACCCAACCCCAGCAGACGAGTGAAAGAAAAACAAAACAGGAAGTAGACGGGGACGTCTTTTATTTATGTCCGTAGAGAAACTTGGCCGTGAAACATTCGGCCACATTATAATACAACACAACATACTTTATGTGGTCTATGGTACCTACACGCTGAAAAAAATAAAATAAAAATAATATATATACATATGTATGTTATTTTCTTTTTAACAGTAGAGCAACAGAAAAAAAGAGCTGATTAAAATGTTTACTGCTGTCTCTTACTGTGAGCACAAAAAATATAAAACTAACAAATTAAATAAAGTTCTGCAGATGTAGGGGCAAAATTACATTTAATAAAATATAGAAGCATTATTAGAAAACTATTAATATTATTAATAATAATTAAATACATCAATGCCCCCAACAATCTATTACTATGACTTTGTACTGTCATCTACAAGTAGACTGTCTACTTACTGGAAATTTATTTTACGTATATTTGTTTAATTTTATCAGCAAGAAAAGTTTTGAAAATAAGTTAGACATAGTAAGTTGGAATACGTTATGAAAAACAGTACCAGCCTGACTCAGTTAAAAGCTGTTTTTCTGCTGTCCCACACACTGAAGCACAAAAAAGACAAACAAGATCAATCAAGATGAATTAAAAGAAATAAATTAAATGTTCTACAGGTGTACGGCCAACGCAAGTCTCTTTTTTAATACAAGACATTTTGTACAGTAAATCTCTTAAGGAAAGGTTGCAATAGCATAAGACTAACAGTGCAGGGACTTTAGTACAGGAGTGATGTGCGTTGTTTGCTTTGTGCAAGTAATGGCTGTAACTGATTACTAGACTTTTTGTGAAAGTAAAGAAAACCGCACTGTTTGTTAATAATACACAAATTACCACATATCTTCCATGTTTATCTTTAACTAGAAATCTACACGCAATAATTAAACTTGCAGCATGTTGGCAAGCTCAACACAGATCAGCTCAGTAGAGCCACTGGTCTGATAGAAGTGAAGAATTATAGAAACAAATGTCCTGCAAGAGATCATTCCAAATATAAAGAAAATGAAGCAGTTAGAGTATTTAGTCCTGGCCAGACGAGCAAGCCAGATCAAGGAAAAGCTCAGACAGGTAAGTTAAAAAAAAAAAAAAAAAAAAAAAAAGTTATTGATTCTAGAGAAAATTTTCCAACCTGTTTGTGCTTCAAAATTCACCTGTCCACAGAGAGTGAGAAAGCCTTACAAAGAAGTGTTAGATGTCTCCTGGGGCGACCCACACAAGGCAGGTGTGAAGCCTCTGTCATTCGTCCGACAGGTAACCTGAACTATAAAGTCTACTCATCTTCAAGTTGCATCCTATTAAAACACCAGTTACTGTAATGAATCTCCTTTTGGCAAAAGAAATGTACTTAACTGTGTGTCTTCATATTTTGCAGGTTCTTGCAGCATGTCTTTACCCTCCGCTTTTGAACAGCAACAGACTGCCAGTGGATGTCAGACAGAGGGCTCAGAGTCTGCTTAAGGAATGTGCTGGTGGTAGTGTAGGTAAGGGCAGTCTATGTAGTATTATTACAATGAAAATGTTAAAGATTCAGCCCACTCAAATTACAAAAGAATTTCTTCTTTTTTACTGATGCCTCCCCTTAGCCAATTGTATTTTATTGTATTATTTGCCCATGTGTTAAGATATTTGTCTCCAAGATTTATGGATCATTTTAGGTGAAGGTCTGAGTGAGAGAGTGTGTGTGTGTGTTTTTTTGGATTGCATATTCACTGAGTTAATAAATTACAAGGCCAAACATTTAATTGTTCCAGTTTATCAAATGTGATAATTTTTTACTTTGTCCTTCATTGTAAATTAAATGTTGGGGTTTTGGAATGTTTGTTGGATAAAACAATTGAATTGCAACGTTGTGCAACTCTTGCAGTGTATTTATATAAGTACAAGACAAATACAATATACATACAAATGTATGGGCATATATTACTGTAGAGTAATACTGTATGCATAAAGAATATGTAATTTTCACACACTAATGAGAATACCTTATTAAATATATACAATAGAAAATAAAATAGCATAAAGATAAAAAAAAAAAAAAATATCATCACACTGCTCTACAGTGTCATCTCACTTTTCCTGTGTTCTTCCTTCAGGTTCTTATACTTCAACAAGGGGTATATCAGAAATAGTCCACAGAATCTCTGAATTCATAACGAGACGGGATGGCGGAACTCCATCTTACCCTGAAAACATATTCATCAGCCCCGGCTCACAGTGGGCACTCGGGGTAATAGACAATATTACTAACAATCTGTAACATTCTATAATGTGTCTCTTCCTCCTGTAGATTATCATCATCTTAAAGTAAACCCAATCTTTTCCTGTGCTTATTAGAACATTCTCAACATCTTGGTGAACAGTGAGGCTTCACACAGAACTGGTGTGCTGACTCCCATGCCCTGCTATCCCACTTCCCTTATGTCCATAATGGGCCTAGGAGCAGTTACCGTTCCCTACAACCTCAGTGAGGAGCAGGGCTGGGCGCTGCAGGCAGAGGAGCTGCATCGAGCACTGGAATCTGCAAAGGGAGTCTGCAACCCTGTAGCTCTGTATGTCATCAACCCTGGAAACCCTGCAGGTGGTAAAACCTCACCAGAATGGACATCAAAAGTATATTTTTGTGTTTCAAAAAAATATAGTATTACATGGTAATACATTGTTTTCATGCCATGTTGCCTGTAGGTTATGTTCAAAGCAGGAAATCAATTCAAGAGGTGATTCAGTTTGTTTCAGAGAAGAGGCTCTTTCTTCTGGCTGATGAGGTGCATATCTTAAAACATTGTCCTCTTTCCAGAGATATCAAATATGTGTAAATAAACACTTGCACATCTATGTTCTCCTTCACAGGTCTATCAGGACTGTGTTCATGGGGAAAACAATGAGTTTGTCTCTTACAAAAGGGTTCTGGCTGAGATGGGCCCTCCTCTTTCAGACACAGTGGAGCTGGCGTCCTTTCACTCAGCATCAAAAGGCTTCATGGGAGAGTACGTTTTCAGTCTCGAATATCTAAAGTTGTGCTAGGTGGTCCACACAAAAGTTGCAGAAATGCAACTTAAGACAAAGGCTCAGTTGTAATTTAAACAAAACAAACTTAGAAAGTTAATTCTTGACATTGGAAACAGTACTTGGCAAAAGTCTTCTCACGACAAGAAGTCCTTAAAGTGCTGTAAAATAAAAAGGAAATTTTAACATCTACAATTTCCATGACAGCTGGGCAAACTGCTGTGGAAGAATGTGTGATTTGGCCAAAGCTTCAGAACAGCTACTAACTGGACTCTTCTCTCTCTCCTACCAGGTGTGGTCTGCGTGGTGGATACGTGGAGCTGGTAAATCTGGACCCCGCTGTTATGACATACATCTACAAACTGTTCTCGACAGATGCCGGTGCACCTGTGTTGGGCCAGTTTGCCCTGGATCTGATGATGAAACCTCCACAACCAGGAGACCCCTCATACCCACTTTATAGTGTGGTGAGAACACATTTCTCAGGATGTCCGATAGCCTGCTTAAGCAATTGGCATTACTCTGACCCAGTTTGATTTCTTTTTTGTTCTTGCCCATAACTTCTACAGGAGACACAACACATCAGGACCACAATGGTTCATAATGCAAAGAGAGTCCTTGAGGTAGTAAACAATCTGCCGGGTTTCTGCTGTCAGCCACTGAAAGGAGTATTTGCATTCCCCAGACTGCATCTTCCACCTAAAGCCATTCAGAAAGCCAAGGTTACAATACTATCTCATAGAACCTAGTATAAATTGCAAAACCAGAGCAATGGCATCATTAAATATCTGGTGCATTAGTCATATAATATATTACACCTGTTTATGTTTCTGCTTTTAGGAAATGGGAATGCAACCAGATGTATTCTACTGTATTAGACTACTGGAGGAGGCTGGTGTGCTCGTCAGTCCTGGTTGTGACTATGGACAAAAAGAGGGTACCCATCACATCAGGTATAATACATCATAGATAGAGCATTATTATACTGAATACAGTACGGATCATTACGCAAAAAACATACTTTCTTTCTCTAACAAAAAAAACAGTAGTAAGGATATATATAAGTAATAAGGATACTTTGCAATTTCTTTCTGCAGATTTTACATTATGACCTCTGAGGACATGATGGAAGAAGTACTGGGACGCCTGTCTCGCTTTCACACACAGTTTATGAAGGATTTCTCCTAAGCACTTTTGTAAAATGAGTTATATTCTTTTCTCATTTTCATTCATCTGCAGTTCAAAAATACATTAAAACAATATGATCCATTTTCCTCATGTTGGCATGTAAATATTTATTTACATAAATATGACATCATTTATTGCATGCAGTCTGTTTTAGTGACCTTGGGCTAATCATTCTTTTGAGTAAAATTCAACTTCTGCTTTTCAGAAAGACTTTATAATAAACAACAATAAACCACAGTCCAAAAGTCAAACCAATGGATTTCCTCACACCACAAAGGAGTTCTTGATTTACCTCAATAACTAGCATACAACAGTCCACTGAGGATTTCTGCTCTTCAAGAGTCCTGATTAGATCAACACCTACCAACATAAGTTCTCTAACTTTCTTAAAAAAAAAAAAAAAAAAATAATTCAATCATACAAATGACATACCATCATTCTCTTTGGTTCCTTTGTACCAGCCAGCAGATCCAACTTACATGTGTAGAAAGTGCTTGGTGTCATCAATCCACCTCACTGTCACTGTTGTGGTTCTGAGCAAAAGGGTCCAAGTCTGTATTGTTGAGCAGCTCTACTAGTAAGGAGATGAGCTTCCCGTCTTGAGAAGAGTTGCTGATTGCGTTTCTGGGATTGTTGAGGTTGCGGTACAGCATGGTCTGAATGGAAGTGCGTAGCTCCCACAGCAGCTCCCAGGTCTCAACTGACAACTCACAGCGCACCAGAGAGCGTCCAGAAAATGATACTTCCACTCGGTCTCCTTTCACTGGGACACGGGAGAAAGGACAGAGAGTTATTTGTGACAAGAGATTTACAGCAAGTCTGGGAATCTACAGTAAGAGGGTTATCATATTTGCTATAAAAAAAGAGCGGCCCCTCTATGTACAGAAGTGAGGAAAAAGAGTGAAAATAACACTGATTTTAATACTTGATTTGTTTGTTCTTCTTTATCCTAATAGCTAGATAAAGTAGGACGTAAATTGGAGTAGTATTTTTGTATTATTTAAAATGTCTTTGACCGATTTAGATAAAATAAACTGGATTTAAACTTAGGAAATTATCACAACATTGCGTGGAGGTCTGGGACAGTGCTCAGGATCTCATTGCTGCTTTTTGCAGATTATGTGGTCCTGATGGCATCATCGGTCTGTGACCTTCAGCACTCACTGGATCGGTTCGCAGCCGAGCGTGAAGCGGCTGGGATGAGGATCAGCACCTCTAAATCTGAGGCCATGGTTCTCATCAGAAAACCAATGGAGTACTTTCTTCAGGTGGGGAATGAATCCTTACCCCAAGTGAAGGATTTTAAATACCTTGGGGTCTTGTTTGCAAATGAGGGGACCATGGAGCTTGAGATTGGTTGGAGAATCGGAGCAGCAGGTGCGGTATTACATTCCATTTATAGCACTGTTGTGACAGAAAAGGGCCATAAGGCAAAGCTCTCGATCTACCGGTCCGTTTTCGTTCAGACCCTAACCTATGGTCATGAAGGCTGGGTCATGACCAAAAGAACGAGATCCTGGGTACAAGCGGGTTTTCTCAGGAGGAGGGCTGGCATCTCCCTTAGAGATAGGGTGAGAAGCACAGTCATCCGTGAGGAGCTCGGAGTAGAGCCGCTGCTCCTTCACGTCGAAAGGAGCCAGTTGAGGTGGTTCGGGCATCTGGTAAGTATGGCTCCTGGGCGCCTCCCTAGGGAGGTGTTCCAGCCATGTCCAGCTGGGAGGAGACCTTGGGAAAGACCCAGGACTAGGTGGAAAGATTATATCTCCAACCTGGCCTGGGAACGCCTCAGGATCCCCCAGTCGGAGCTGGTTGATGTGGCTCGGGAAAGGGAAGTTTGGGGTCCCCTGCTGGAGCTGCTACCCTTGCGAACCCGATACCGGATGAAGATGGATGGATGGATGAAATTGCATTTCAGTCCCAATTATGAGGGTTGTTTTGCCCTCCAATCCCAGCACCTACAGTGCCTACACAGTGCCTGTGTTCTAAAAACTGTCCTACCTGTCTCTGTGAGATCACAGTCTGTGAGCAGCAGCAGTGCGAGTGGATGAACTGTAGAAGAGTCTCTGATGAAAACGTTCCCGTTAGACTGGATTGCGCTAAAGAAGGTCAACCAGCGACTAGGGAGATCTTCTTTTCCCCTACAACACAAAGAAGTACACTTATTTTACATCCACATCATGAAAGTAAAAACCTGCTGCAGTTGAATTTTGGAGCGTGTTCAAACCTGTTCACTGAGGCGCGGTGAAGCAGTACGGGCCCACTGAGTGTGCGGAAACACGTTTTGTTGGGGCGAAAGCGCCCTCCTTTGGTCACAACACCTTTCTTCACCTAATAGAAAAGTAAGTGTTATATAAATGTTTTCATTCATGTGATGCTGGAACATTTAATGTTGGCTTTGACCCAAACAGGTGCTTGAATATAATGGAATTGTATTTGCAACTTAGAAACATCACCACAAGAATATTGGAGACAATCTAGCCTGACATCATCATACTCAAGATTCTAGTCAGAATATGAACAAACTTCCCAATCTCAAATGTTGTGGGCGGGCCCAAGTTTGGCTCCCATCCAGGTTATTCCAGTACCACAGTTAGGGCCAATATTTAGATCTCACAATTCTGGCATCAACCTTTGATGCAGCAAAACAAGAAATAGAATGTATAGAGTAGGATTATAATTAGACTCCTTTCTTGCTATATACCTGAATGAGGTTGGGATAGAGTCCAGCCAGGAGCACAGCTTTAAGCAGCTCATCTTGGTTGCTGTGCTCGTTGTAGAGAGAAGTGTGACGCTGGCACTCATTGGCGCGAGACACCAGGTCTGCTTCGTGCAAGTTTTCGCTGAACTGAGAGATGAGACCTGCAGTGCGACGGCACAACAGAAATTGTTTTGTAAAGCATAATAAATAAAAGTAGAAGCAGGGATTTTTAAAATTACAACAATGTACTGAGACAATGTTTAAATTCATGTGTGTACACTTCAAACTAACCATTGATGAATCGAAGGCTGAACTTTGACAATGTGTGTTTGTCCAGATATTCATCTCTGTCCTCTCTGTCCCCCTCCTGCTGAACTCTTCTCCAGCCCGACACAGCTCTGATGAACACCAAATAGTCGCTGCAGCTGGAGCTGCTCAGAGCATTTTTCACCTGGACAATCAGAACCCAGACGACCAAATGATAACCAATTACTATGTGATTACACTTTGTGCTGCTGTACAAAGTCAGGTTTGTTATTTTACAACCACGTGGATCAACAGGTGGGTGTTTAAACATCTCACCTTGTGAACAAGAGCTCTGTTCTGCAGGCTGTTGTAAAAAGGGTCTCTGGTCAGACAGGCAGCTACAGACAGCATGGGCAGAACACATCTGAACATGGCACTGAGGACCAGCACTTTGCCCAGACGAGGGTCACACGACATGCAGGCGACGCGCTCTCCTAAAGGTGTCAGGGTTTCTGTCTTGTCCAGAACTCCTACAAAAGTAAAAAAATGACTCATTTTTTTTAATTAAGTAGAAGTTGTTTATTCAGTCATCATAAAACAATAATTGTAAATATCACACTGTAAACTCGTAAATAGTGACTGAAAAAGTCTGTCCTATGTTCTTATCAATTATATCTACCCACATCAAAGGAAAAGCAAAGGAAGAAACCAAGATATTAATAAGGAAACAAAGACATTAACAAAGACATAGACGGATGTATTTTTCAAATTTGTAACCCTCAGTAAGAGCATTACAAAACATTTTCTTGAAAATCAAGAGTTGCACAGTTGTAAATTAAAACCCTCTGAGGTCAAAGGCAATAGATAAATTAAACAGCACATACAAACATAAAATATACAAAATGCTCAATACTCAATTATTGAAAAGTTAAAGCCTATCTCTCGCCAAAATGCAACCTAGGGTCTTTTTGTGAATGTACCCAAGTCAAACTTTCGTTTAAAAGAATAATTAGGACAGAAGCACCACTTTTAAGATTTATCGCATCTTGTTTTTCGGTCAGATGGCCTTTTGAACGGGAGTGCTAGGGGCACTTCTATGATATCATCAAAATCATTATTTTTAAAACACTACTGCAAACAGGTTTTTTTTAATAAGACACACAAAAATATTCTAGCAGTTGCATTTTGGCGAGAGTTACGCTTTAAAACACACAAGAAGACTAAAATCCCAACGACAAAAGCCTGAACATCACTCACCAATGTCTTGTAGATTTTGGACAGCATCTCTTACAGCTTTTTGCTCTGGACTGTCCAACACTTGTGATAAGAAATCTACGGCCTTCACACAGACACACACACACACACACACAGAAAATGATGATCGAAAAATTGACATCTATGTTCATCAGAAATACATAAAATAGCAGGTTAAAAAATAAACACCAAAGTCACTGTTCCCCCCAACCCCGGATACCTTGCAGTTAGGACTGTGGATTTTGGCTTGCACTACTAAACTTTCCAGCGGGGTGCGCAGGATCTCAGGGATGGGGAAGGGAGTCATGGATTCCAGCTGATTCCGTGGGAACAGGTGGTAGGAATGTCCTGGCTGACATCGCCCTGCTCTCCCTTTTCTCTGAGTGACATTGGAATGAGATATCCAAACTGTGTCCAGACAGGAGACCTAGAAAACCAAAATGGAACCGATTGGATTATTCTTCAACACAACAAATCACAAGCTTAGAGTTTGAAGATCTAAAATGGCTTATGATGCAACAGACCTTAGTACGTGGGTCATAATTTTGTTCTTTGTGAGTTCCTGCATCCACCACATGGACGATGTCATCTATGGTGATGGAGGTCTCAGCAATGTTGGTTGTAAGGACAATCTTCCTTTGGCCCACTTGGGGGCGCTGGAACACAGCCTGCTGGTCTGCTACTGATAAACTAGAGTGCACTAAAAAAAAAGACAAAAAAGACAAAAAAACGGGACAAAGATTCATAAATCCTAACTCTACATTTGGAGTAAAAATGACCAGTCTTTTCTTAATCTGTCTGTACTCCCTTACATGGTACGATCATCTGTGAACCTGTGGAAAAGTGGCGCCTCCCCTCCAGTTTCTCTTGAACAGCCCTGATGTCCTGCCATCCAGGGAGGAAACACAACACTGCACCTAAAGCATGAGGGGAAAGAGTTTTTTACAAAGACATCATCCCAAACACCACTATAAAAACATGGGTGAGAGTATAGAGAGTTAGTCAGTCAGTTACCTGGCTCTCCACATCGGTCAATGTGCTCGATTACATCAGCAATTAAATCTATATCTGGTGCAACATCGTCTCTTCCTCCCTTAAACAAGATAAAATATAAAGTCATTAGACACAGGATAAGAGAAAACAACCTTATGCACAAGACATACTATAGTGAGAACACATTACAGACTCCAGTCTCACCTGCTTGTCTGTCTCCACTCTCTTTTGGACTGGCAGTGGTCGTCCCATCTCCCTCAGCACATCCTCCAGGTATCTGTCCCTCACTGGGTGCATGAATCCAGGCACTTTAACAATTGGGCAGCCCCCAAAGTAGTGGGACAGCCTCTGCTTGTCCCCAGTAGCGCTCATAAGCACCACTCGTAGGTCAGGGTTCTCCTTTAAGCTGGAGCGCAGCAGAGCCAGCAGCAGGTCCGTGTTAATGTCCCTCTCGTGAACCTCATCCACCACCACGTGGCTGATTCCCTTCAGGGACGGGTTCGACTGCAGCTTCCTCAGCAGAACACCTACTGTGAGGAAGAGTAAGGCTCCTCCGCTCTGCTCTGGTGGTCGGCTCTCAAGTCTCACCTAAGCACAGAAAAGAATTACATACTTCCTGTACAAAAACATAACAAATATTCAGATTAATCCACTAATTAAGATATGGCATTTTAAAAATTAGCCCCCATTTACGGCAGCTAGCTAACAATAGAGTACAGAGAAAGTGTGATATTTTTACGTCTGTTTCGGAGCAAGAGAGGGAAAATATTTCAGTTGACACATTAAGTGGAACCGAAACAAGGAATCAAAAATTGCGTTCTAATCCGGTCCGATTGATTGCGACCTATTAGCTGTGGACATTCTGTGGGTCCAGTCTTTGCACAATAGTTAGGCTACAGAAGTAAATGCTCAGGATTGATGAATATTTGTATTAACACAATACTATATACACTAAGGCTGAACAATTAATCAAGATTTTATCCAAATTGCAATATGGACTAGTGCACCAGCCCAATCGCAGTTTTGTTAAAGGCCAAATATGTGTCAAACCATTCTGAATGTATGAATTGTGGTGCTGCAGAGAACATCTTTGTTTGGTACAGATCCTCACAAAAATCACACTATAATCATTTTAAGATTGAATATTAGTCAGTGAAAATGACAATAATGATACAAACATGATCGTTCCCTCATATGAGTCAAAATAATCGCAATTAGATATTTTCCTCATATTGTGCAGCCCTATACACACACACACACACACACACACACACACACACACACACACACACACACACACACACACACACACACACACACACACACACACACACACACACACACACACACACACACACACACACACACACACACACACACACACACACACACACACACACACACACACACACACACACACACACACACACACACACACACACACACACACACACACACACACAACACACACACACACACAAAAAACACACACACACACACACACACCACACACACACACACACACACACACACACACACACAAAAACTCTCTACCACGAGGTGCTCCCTCTAAGGGATATAGCTCATTGTTGCTCCTTATTGACAAAATACGAACATGCAGTGAATAACAAACATATGTATAATATAAACTTGTATCTACCTGATATCCCACACAGTTTTTTAGAGCTGGACCCATTTCAAGAGCAACACGATGGGCCACGGACACAGCGCTGATCCGACGAGGCTGGGTGACCAGGATGTTGCACTCAGCCCCGTCACCACCTCTCACGGACTCCTCCAGCAGAAAGCGGGGGATCCGTGTCGTTTTCCCACATCCCGTTTCACCAGCGATCACAACCACCCTGGACGACTGCACTGCCGAGATCACGCGCTGACGGTGGGCATCGACTGGGAGCTCCACACTCAGCCCAGGATTCGCCGTCTCCCATTTCTCCTGCAGGTGGGTGCTGAGCTGCTGGGCGTCATGTTCAGACAGAGGTCTGTACGGCCTGCCTGTGATGGCATCTGTCAAGTTCTCCTCTTCCTCTTCATCCTCCTGGTTCACTGTCTGCTGTCCTCTCGCTTCTTCCTCCTCCCAAAGCTTCTGTACTTCTGTTGCCACCGGGTACTGTTATAAAGATGAGGTGTTTGTTTTGACAGAACATTGAACTGAACTGGATGTAACAGCTTTGACTAGCAACAGACTGGACATCCCCAAAACAATTGCTGCTGTATTAACTTTCCTGAGATGTAAAATCACGTTTCATAGTATTGTGAACTGCTTTGCAGTGTTTCGGACACATGGATCTGTTACTCAAACTTTACATCCTAGATTGTATTTCGTGTCTCACCCGATATGGGATGCAACACGCCCCCATCGACGCAGGCCAATTTGAATTGTTTTAACAGGCTGTTTCTATCAAGTTCTTGTATGTGTGTCCACAAACCTTTGGCCATGTAGTGCACTTACACACATGATAATAAAATGTCTTCTATTGTCCATATATGAGAAAATATTAGACTAGACTTACCTGTGCGAGGTACTCTCTCATGTGTTCTTTCAGGTATTCCGGAACTTCCAGGGGGAGAGGGCGTCTCTCTCGCTCTCCAGCCTCCCTCACCTTCTCTTGGTGGTATTTAGCATGGCTCAGCGGGTTGTTGTCTTTATCCAGCAGCTCCAGCTCCTGGACCAGGTGATGTGATGCATGTTTTAAAACAGCGCCAAACATGTAGGTAAAAACGATATAATAGTCTTTTCACAAAGTTATCCTCACCTTCAGTTTCATGCAGGCAAGAGCTGCAGCTCTCTTCTCGGCGGTCACTCGATTGCTCGCTGTGGCAGAGAACGTCATCTCTTTTGGCCAGTGCAGAGTCAAGTCACACTTCTTTAGCTTTCCTCCTGTTGTTCTGAACTGTATTAGCTCCTGTAAATATATGAATGACATACAGTTTAGTAGATATGGTGAATTTATTTTTTTAAATCGTAGGCATTGTGATTGTTTTTGGAGTCAATTTTAAAAATTGATTCTTTTCCCTTCTTTAGACTTGTTTTAACCAATGAGTCACCTAAATATTTTCTGTTTATACAGTACCGCTGACGGCGACAACATCAAATCCATTGATTTCTCTCGGTCAGAAAATGCAAAAAAAATAAAATAAATAATCCTTGTTATGTAATTATTTATAAATGAAATGATTCAGATTGACTGACTGATATGGGATGTGCATTCGTCTTAGAAAACAATTAGTTTTTAGAAATGTCTCATGATACATTTTCTCTATAAGTGTTTTTAACTTTTGTTTTTTTTCCAAGAAGGAAAAGAAAATCGCATTACTTGATACTATCAAATCGCATATCAAATGAATGAAAATCACAAAACTAATCGAATCGGCACCCATCTATCGTGAAAAGAATCGAAACAAAAGCATATCGTCCCAGCCCTACAGTTTAGAATACAGGACTACAGACTTACAAGCTTAGCTTTTATTGTGAAAAGTGTAAAGAGCTACCAACCCTGATTCTGTTGGACGACGTGGCCACCTGGATGACCCTAGTGAGGAGAGATTTAGGTTGTTGAAAGAGGGAAAGAGCTTCAGAGATGTTGGAGTGGTCTTCTTTGGAAGGCAGCCATTGGTTTTGTTCATCTGCTTTCGCTCTAGACACAAGGACATTCTCTGTCAATGAGTCTTCTTCGTTATCATGAAGGTGTGATTGTAGCCCTCCTGTCACCCTGCCAGTTCTTCGCCCAGGGAGCTGATTATTTGGACCAATGACACCCATTTCCTACACAGAAAAAGACAGGGAGGCAGACAGACAGACACAGAGACAGACGATCAAATGTTACTACAGATTGGTAAGACAAAATGCAAAGGTGTGTCTATACTTTACACAGTCTGAGGTGTGTAGCTTACTCTGAGCTTGAAACAAGCAGCAGCAGCAGCAAACCGTTCTGCATCGATCTTCTTGGAGGCAAACCCCTCCTCTTCAATCTTGCAAGGCCACAGCAGTGTGACAGTGGCTTTCTACAGAATCAAGTTCAAAATACATAAGCATTATTATGTGAGACATAAGCTAAGAAACACTAAGAAAGCTCCAGGAAATGCCCAATGACACGCAACAACATAATTTACATTATACTTTTGATATATTTTGAATTGTTATGTGTTTTACTTTCTTTACATATGCAAAATAAAAAGGCTAAATTTCCACCGTAACGTGTATGCACCAATTTTCCAAATTGGTGCATACACGTGTATCCAGACAGAGCCTCCGTGGGAGAGGACACCCAGACCCCCCACTATGATATCTCCCCCCCTCCCCAAAGGCAGATTCTGGCCAATATATACATACACACTGTACAGTATATTAGGGCTGGGCAATATATTGATATTGTGATATGAGACTAGATATCATCTTAGATTTTGGATATTGTAATATTGTGATATGACATAAGTGGTGTTTTTTTCTGGTTTTAAAGGCTGCATTAATAAAATTATGCACTATTCTGAATTTACCAGACTGTTCCAGCTGCTTTATTATTTGCCTTTTTCCCACTTGGACATTATGTCCACATTACTGATGATTATTTATATAAAATCTAAGTGTGAATATATTTTGTTAAAGTACATTAGTGATATCTGATGTTCTCCCTATCACCCAGCCCTACAGTATACCCACTACAATACAGACACACCACTGACATTATGTGCCCAGATACCCCCCATCTCTATGACTTTTGTTCTTACCTTGACACCTGCATGTTCCGTGCAGGTGTACTGGATGAGCTGGGAAAGGTCGTTGACTCCCAGTGAACGGGACAGGGTGTTATTCAATAGACCTTTAGGATCTGGAAACTCCTTCAGGAGGTTTGGGCTCACGCTATCTAAAGAGGTAAAAACAAAGGTCACACACACTGCAAGGTCAACAATATTTTATTTGCACTCTAAACTCAGGTAAACTGGAAAGAAAAAGACCTCAAACTAACAGCACGAATGTTGTGTTTTTACACGATGGATGTCCTTGAGGTTTTGCGGTGCGGCGAGCTGTCACCTGTTAGCTATGCTGGCTAACTGCTAACTCTTCACTCACCTCGTTTAGTCTGTTCATATGATGTCCCTTGCTCCTGAAAGCTTCGTGCTTTTGCCCTATACCACCGCACTTCGCTGCTCCAGTTGGACGCTGTTTTGCCTCCCGTATAAACACATTTGCCAACATTACACAACGCTCTGAGCCGCACGAGTAAAACACCGGGCAGCGCCATCTTTAAACTACAATTTCTTCTTCTGGGCAGCGCGTTGAAGTAGACACCAGCGACACCCTCTGGCAAGGAGTGTACATTATTATTATTATTATAAATATATCCTCTCTTACTGTAAATTAATAATATTCAGTATTCTTTAATTAATTAGAAAACGCTATTAATTAATCCTAATTTGCATAGTAATATGGAATATTTGCTCCTTAAATACCCACATATGCTTTTAAAGCTATATTCATTAACACTTTTAGTAAATCAAAAGTGGTGCACGACTTTCCCTTTAATTTAAACATTAATTTTATATGTTTGACAATACCTTGATGAAAAGCCATAATTTATCAAGTAAATCAGATTTTAAGGGGTACGTGACATACATAGTGAATATTTGTCAAATCCCTCAATTATCACATTTTGTTACAATTTCAGGTTAGAGCATGAGTGCACTAGATTTCACTTTTTAAACATATGAAAAAGCTTTTAATTTTCAATCCAGATTCCACGCGTACAGGGTGATTCTTGCTGAGCATGACATGAACGAGGAGGAGTGACCTGAACCGTCCATTATGGTGGCAACAATGATCATCCTTCCCAAATGGAACAACAACTGTGTATCTTGTGGATAGGTTATTCATTTTGCCTTCTCAACATAACCACTCCAGCGCTCCAGATCTGTGGTGATTATTAAGAAACACAGTAAACATGCCCTTGAAAAACTCAGAACAGCTGACTAAATAAAAGGTTTAAATAAAAATACATCAAACAACATTAAATTACTGATGTGTATTTCTTCGTTATTCCTTCTATAATGTAGGAATGACACTGCCCTGCTTAAGCTGGAGAAAAGTGTTGTTATCAAAGACAAGGTTCAGCAAACTTGCCTGCCACGGCATGGTTCCACTCTCGCCCACAACCAGTCGTGCTATGTCACAGGCTAGGGTCGTTTTGACCCAGCTCATGTGGGGTGAAGTTGTGCACTATTGTGTAAAACAAATATATTCTTACGGCACTACAGCAGGCCCCACTTCCTGTGGCGGATCATAATATCTGTAGTCAAAGTGACTGTGGGGCAGCTCAGCAAAGGCGACTATGGTCTGTGCAGGTGGAGAGCATGTCAGCATGCAACGTCCGGAACAACCATGCAACTCAATTGTGATACAAACAATACCATTTTCCAATTGCTCTGATATCTGCCGTTATCTTCCAGGGTGAATCTGGAGGCCCTGTGAACTGTGAGGGCAGAGATGGGTAGTGGTATGTGCAAGGGTGACTAGTTTTGTGAATGGACAGGACTGTAATAGGGATGTAACGGTATGAAAATTGAACCTCACGTTTATAGTGACCAAATTATCATGGTTTTTGGTATTATCGCGGTATTTTTTTTAAAGTGTGTTCAATGCCTTTAGCAGCAACTTATTTCCTGCACGTTCTGCAGACAGGATAACTATTTTCAATCAACTGTCCTTCTGCATTCTTATAATAACCAAAATATGTCCGTACTTCTTCAGACTTAGTCCTCTTAGAGGGCTGATAAATGTCCTGAGCGCTGTTATTTCCTCCTTCCACCATGACTCCAACTTCAAGAAAGGCAGGTTGTAGGCTACGCAGTGCGCCTGCGCGGCATCTTCAAGAGACTCGGATGAAGCTGGAAAGGATTAAACACACGGTTTCACACCGTGGTAATCCACCGTGATAATGATATTTAAAATGAAAACTTAATTAATAATTGTAAATATTAATTAATATTTTTGTAATTACAAAAGTAATTGTAATCGTCAACATTTTTATCTTGGTTTACTGTTACAGTGGTAATTGTTACATCCCTAGGCTGTAATACCCCTCGGAAGCCCGCAGTACTTCCAGTGTCCCGTTGATCGGTGAGGTGAGGGAAGCCAAATACAGTAAATTGCATTAAGCAACCATGTAACAAATGCTTTTTGTGAAATGTACAAACCTAATCTTTGGACCATGGCCCAAAACTAAAGAAGTTTTCATAACCAAAGCAGCGACTAGACAATAAACTGTATAATGACATTTTAATATTATATTTGATTTGTTTTTTATCAAAATATTTACAGATTATAAAAATATAACATTCATGACATAAAGAAGCCAACATTTTAATCAGTTTAAACAATACTGGACAACACTAAAAGGGCAGGATAAAGGTAAACCAACATAATAGTAACCATTGGATTATCTTTTAAAGAAATACAAAGACTGTACTTTATTGTTATTAATCTCAACAGATTAAGGACTTTTATTTTTTAACATACTGTACCTTGAAGTACTGTAAATGGTTAGTGTATCCTTTATAATGTGTTTGAAAACAGCTGACTAAAGTCAAATTGGAGATACATTTGAATGTAAAATGATAGTACTGACGGTTTACAGCGAACAATCAATTAATGAAAAGAAATGTAAAAGTCCTAACAGTAACTTTCAATTTGAATCAGTAGCAACATAAAACTTAGATCATAACCTAACAACTGATCATTTGAGAGGATTGAGTCCATTCAGCAGCCTTGGTTTCTAACCTGTTACAGCAACAGGCAACAGATCCTCATGGGTCGGACGGTGTCCAGGTAAAGAAGTTGATTCCCTGCAGCTCATCAGGTAAGTACTCCTGCTCTACGGTGCCGCTGAAGGCTGGGTTGTATTTATAGCCTTTAGCGTAGCCCAGTGTTTTCATCAGCCTGGTGGGGGCGTTGCGAAGGTGCAGGGGGACAGAGGGCAAAGGGCCTTTGTGATTCCTCAAACATGCCTTCACATTAGCATAAGCCTTGTAGATATCCACAGATTTGGGTGCTCTTGCCAGATACACAACACACTGAGCCAGGATCACCTGTTGACCAGCAACAGAGGTGAAGACAGTGGGATGTAAGCTGCATGTAGCAGCTATTGTAAGACTGACTGAAAATCAGGTTTATATGACTCCAAACCATCATTGATTGGTCAGGTAAGCCTACCTCACATTCAGGCATCCCGATGAAGTGGCAGGCTTGGAAGGCTGACACAGCCTGGGGAAGAGCGGCGGGGTCCGCCATACCTGGGTGAGACATAAGACAAGAGACGGAGGCCGCCCAGTCGGAGTGAATTAAATGAGACATTTTCTGGCTCAAAATCTTCTCTCTCGTTTCTCTTTAAGCATTCAGTTGAGTAAGTATTTTTTTTCCTCCAATAAAATAGTACAAGCTATTTCAATCCAGTGTTCCCATATAATGGTAAGGGACATTTTAATAGGCAATTTGCCAGTCAGGCTATTTAAAGAAAGTGTTTAGCTTCTCACACAACATACGGTACTGTTGTGTGTGAGAAAGTGCTGTACAAGTAATCACTATACTACAACTGCTACGGGTAACTTTGTATTTATATTTTACTTTTCCAAACAATGTTAAAAAGTACTTTTACTGTTGGTAAGAAACTGTTGCAACGAGTACAATAAAAGCATAATATATAACAAAAACAACAACAACAACAACAACTACATTACGCAAAATAAAACTACAGGTAACTGCTGTCTAACAGAACAAGTGAATGAATGAGAAATGAATTGATAAAACAGAAAAAATGAAAGTTAAAATGGTAAATGAATAACCAAATAAGATGTAAAAGAAGTAAAGCCTTTAGCTGGTTATGAGCTGGGACATCAGAAAGAGACAGACAGTTTTTATTGTATCTCAAATAGAGCAACCATTTTAATGATGTTGCACAGCCATGCCAAGTTACAACATGATCAGTAAAATATCATCTAATTCTTATATGAAACCAAAGTGCTGTGGTCTCATTTTTAGAAGTTGGCAGCTGCTTACTGAATGATCATAATACAGTAGATGAATAAATGCAGAGATGATATAATGAATCACTTCACCTACCGACATCCTCGCTGGCAAAGCGGACCAACCTGCGAGCCACATAGAGAGGATCCTCACCGCCCTCTAGCATGCGGCCCAGCCAGTAGAGAGACGCATTCTCATCGGAGCCTCTCATAGACTTATGCAGCGCTGAGATACAGTTATAATGCTCTTCACCTTAGAGTAACACATACAAACACATGAAAAGAAGACCCATCATTCTTCATGTGGCATTTCATCAACCATTTTCCAACACACTCAATGGTCTGAAGAAACATGCAACACTAAGACTGATCAGACCATATGAAGCCATAATGAGAGGAAGAATACTGTCTCCATTAAGGTCATTTGTTGCTGAGGGACAGTTTCCTCACCCTGTACAGCAGGGAACAGAACATCTCAGTCTTTTGGGACAGCTGATGTGTTATGCAACAGGACAGTGTTAATGGACAGAGGATGAAACAGTGAGTGGGTGCCGCGTGGGGAAGTGTAAATGATTGCGGTGGCTGAAACTACAGTATAACTATTCTAACTAGGATTAAAAAAAAAACCTTAAATTCACTTTGTTTTCATACATTAGTTAGCTATCACAGTTAAGAAAAAGACAAATCATAGTACATTCTAGTTTTATGAATGTACAGCGTACCAATTTTATGCAAAGTCATAGTTTTATATATAGTTTTGTAAGGACACTGGGGCTCTTTTTAAATGTGTGTACTGTGTAATATATGGCACTCCTAAGCAACCGTGAGCACGGCTATAAACACCACCAGGTTTGCATGCATTGTGGAGGCTTCTTTTTATCTCTTATCATTCAACACATTTCATCTGAAACCCTGTGACAGGATAGTGAAAGTAATATGATAGGGCTGTAAAGTTCAAAACATCGAGTAATTTAAAGTGAAGGTATTGATGGCAGGTGTTGCTGAGAAGATTGACATATTTGGATTTGTAAAAGTATGTAGCAGTGTGTTAATGTGCAGAAATACTTTTATGAACTGTGACACACCCCTTTTCATAATCCTTAAACACGTGTCTTGATTCTGTTAAAACCATCGTTGTCCCATGCCTACTATTGCATGAATCCTTTTTAAATGGGCTGAGTCAGTGTTTCAAAATTAGACAGATGTCCTCTAATCTCAAACACGTTTTTCCAAATTACAGATTCATTTCATACATTCAGGAGTACTCTGAATAAGGATAGGTCCAGTCTGTCATTACACATTTTTAAAATAAAAAAAAAACTGTAATAGGGATTTTGAAATTCCCTGAATTTAATCTTTTTATTACAGTAAATTAGGTATTTAGCGATAGATTTAAAAAGGGAAAAAAAAAACATTTGAATTTACTATCTACTAATCAGAAATTTTAAACAATACCAAATTTGAAAAAAATATGCAATATCTTTTTCTGATAGTGTTTCACAGTTTTAGCCATTGTTGGTTATACTTACAGAATAACTGCATGGAAGCACACACTTTAGAACTTACTTTGGTAAATCTATGGTGCCCTAAAGTAAGTTGCACAAACCACTTCTCAAATCATTTGGGTTTACAGAGGTTACCTTTGGTTAGTAACAACTGTAGAATTGACAAAACAGGTACATCTTGGCTTACCAGCTTTGTCATAGAGAATATGGGACCTCTGAAGACCTTCCTTGACGTGGTCCTCCTTCACCAGTATTTCCTGGGAACCTTTTCCTGATGCAGTGGGCCGGGCCGAGCTCACCTGAGCCTGAACAGCCAGCTGCAAACTATTGAGTCCTGTTCTCGCGCGTCGCCATCACAAAGGTAGGCGATTGTGTCCAGAGCTTTTTGTTCAATGAAAATCTTTGGCCTAGGAGAACAATAATGTATATCAGATGTACTGTACTGGTGGTGTCAATACTTTAAAATATTGTCAGTTTTTTTGTAAGGAAGCACATACGAATGATAACATAAACTTCATCCCAAACATTAATGTTAAGAGAATTTCTACTCATTTAACTAGTCTGACAATAAGGTCACTGCAGAATTATCATATTACACCTGAGAAAGAAGGAATTCTAGGATGCATACTCAGACAACTGTTTTTTACAAGGAATCCACCAAGAAAAAACATTTACACCAGATATGCTTGCTGGGGACATCTTATCATCATCTCAAACTGTCCTTTACGGATGAGTCCTCTGGAGGGCGCCACGGTTTTTAGCTCCTCAGAAATCCAAGTGCCTCAAATGGTGACAAAATCTGACCCATGGGCAGCTCTCGTCAACTATGCACAAGAGACGTCATCCATATCCCTGGTGAATTCCTAAATGCTAGCACTTCAACAATTTTCAGGCTTCTCTGATAACTGCCTAACAAAAACATTTCTCCAATTACAGCAACAAAAACAACGCTATTAGTGGGTAGGAAAAGGTACATTAGACTTGAAACATACAGTATTGGTGTCTACCCAGAAATTCTGAGTATAACTGAGTTATAAAATTGAAAACTAGATAAAAACAATATACACTCAGTAGCCATTTTCTCTATTGGGTTATACAATGAGGTGTTTCTGTTATTTATCTGACCCTGATTGATAAACAGGGTGGACAAAATGATAACTGTTAGTATAACGCAATACAATTCAACAGTACCGACACAAGCTACAGCCGTCAAAATGATCCTGAAGTTGAGTAAGCACCTCTCTAAAACACATGCAACAGAAACTGAACATTTTGACTTTCATGTAGGTAGGCTGTATTGCAGGACAGTTTTATTGTATGTTGTATTAACTTTAGTTTAGATAGGTGTACTACAGTAATAAACTGGGAACTGAGTGTATTTTGTAATTGTGTTCTAAGCTGTGTAGTACAGGTTACTATAGTGATTAATCCCGAAGTGAGCCAGCTTCCTTCTGGTTTAAACCCTAAATTAGCTGGCTAACCGTTTCATCTCACACATGTTACATGCCTAGATTTTAGTGCATCCAAAACAATCAAAAATCTGACAAAAATATTTTATCATATCTCTGGATTTTCTAATCCTCACGTACCAACTGCAGCCAGCAGTTGAGAGCTGTCTTACTGTCTACAACTTGTATGCAAATTCTTTTCTGTCAACATATCAGACCAGAGCTGAGGGGATTACTGTTGCTCCAACAACTACTAGCACACTCCTCCCATATAATTATCTTACAACAGGCCTTCCACTCCACCAAAGGATTTTGAGTTGTCTGGTGATGACACCTGGCCCTGATGTTTAACACATAGGGCTCACCAGGGGTTCACTTACTCGTGACCATCCGATTGGTCTTGATCTTTGGGATTGGCTGGATCTCGTCCCAGGACTTTGATCCCCAGTGTGGCCACGGCCCTGTCCAGGATCAAGCCCATCGCCTCTACGGAGAGCTTCTCCAGAACCAGCACCCTGCATCTGCTCAGCAGGGCAGCATTCACCTGGAAGGACGGATTTTCTGTGGTTGCCCCGATCAGAGTCACCGTCCCACACTCCACGTGAGGAAGGAAAGTGTCCTACAGTTACACAAACAGAGTGGGGGAAAAGAACAAAGCAAAGCAAACATGGGAGGAAAAAAAACAATGACCACCTTTGAAATGACAAGATATCAAGAGTAAGTATATATTTCACTACTACTGACTGAGCCTCCTGGCTAGCTGACTTATAGAGATTTACCGTCATGTAGCACAAGGCTACACAAAGTCTAAAGGTTGTTTTCTACAGTCAACCGTTTTTAAGGAATATAAAGCAGTACAACCCTAAAAAAGCTACTACATGCTGGTAATTTTACAGAAAAAAAGTTGCTAAATCTTAAACCTTACCTATTTAAAATGTTGTGAATGTGTTAGACTGTTAGAACAGAAAATGTATTTGTGCGACTTGTGATTTATGTTCTAAAATTAAATAAAAACAATGAATTATTTGTACACACATTCAGTTTTAGAAACAAAAGTGTTGTGGACAATATTTTTATTTTTGGACAGAGCCAGGATAGCCTTTCACCTTGCTCCTAGTGTTTATGCTAAGCTAAGCTAACCATCTCCTGGCTGCTTCATATTTAACTGCCAGACATGAGAGTGGTATCAATCATCTTAAAAAGAAAAGGGGACAAAACTATCTGACCCAAAGATCTATGAAAAATACCATCAGTGGTGGGATTTTGGAGTTGCAGCCTGCAGTACAAACACTGATCAGAGCACATCTTTCTGGCTAAATATTCCACCTGTTGGGATTTGTTGAAGCGGTGAATTTCATCAATGAACATGATAGTCTTCCTCTTGCACAGTCGGAGCTCATTCTGCGCCTGCTTGATCACCTCTCGGACGTCATTGGTGGACGCGCTGGTGGCAGACAGAGTGACAAAACGAGCCGTTCCCTTCTTTTTACTGGCGCTGGCAATTATGTGAGCCAGAGTGGTCTGAAAGACAACAACACATACAAAAACCAAATGTAATTAAAACACAATGCAATGCCTTTTGGAATCTAAATGGGATAAATTATTAGCACCTATTTGGCATCTTTAATCTCCAGTTTTTGAAGCATTCATTTAATTTTCCAGGTCTTATATTTGCACCTTTGAGGGCCTCATAAAAACAAGCTCCAAAAATAACCTTTTAAAAGGTCTTAATTATGAAACATCAGCGCAGTTAGACAACTGACAGATGGAGATAAAGTGTTACTAAATCATGTTGACAAAGTCTAAGTATGGCAAACTGCTGTACGACAATCCATGCCAGTAGCTTGGCATGCCTAAGAACTCATTAACATTCTGTATTCAGCTCAGACAAAGAACAGTTGCAAGCAACAACCTGGCAGCCAGAGAAGAAATGACTTACTCTTTCAACATGAAGTAAAAGTTTCAACTCTCTCTTTATCAAGTGCAAGAGAGGGAAGAGCAATAAAACTCTATGCTACTACCATTGGCACAAACTGGAGCCTGTAACCTGAATACTGCTTATGGGAACTGCTTGTTGCTGACGTGATTAGTTGATTGAAAAAAAACTGACAGCAATTTGAATTATTGACCAATGTATTTACCTTTAAAGATCCCATGGCATGAAAATGTCACTTTATGAGGTTTTTTAACGTTACTATGCGTTCCCCCAGCCTGCCTATGGTCCCCCAGTGGCTAGAAATGGCGATAGGTGTAAACCGCACCCTGGGTATCCTGCTCTGCCTTTGGAGAAAATGAAAGCTCAGATGGGCCAATCTGGAACATTGCCTCTTATGAGGTCATAAGGAGCAGGTTACCTCCCTTTGCGTGTTTTGCCCGCCCAGAGAATTTGGCCCACCCATGAGAACGAGAGACATCATAGCTTTCAAACGTGCAAAGTGGCAGTTGGTCAAGGCCGCACCCCCAGCCTCCACCTTGCCCCCCCTCCTCAAAAGCTACAAACTCAGAAATGGCACATACTAAGGAAAGCTCATTATGGGACTGGCTCTAGTGGCTGTAATTCCATATAAAGCATCCAAAGAGCACCATGTCATGGGACCTTTAAGACCTGTACATTCAAGTATGATTTGCATCATCAGTTTGAGGACCAATCGTTGTCTAGCATACACGTGTGATGTGGAAACTGCACTGAGTTTACTTTTTTTTAGAAAATACATGTTGCGTGTAGTAGTTGAAATAAAAAAAAATGCATATTCATAGATTATTGTATTTTTGTAAGAATAAGTAGATGTACTTGCTTGAGAGAGCTTGAGAGAAAGCTACAATCAAGCATTACATATAAAACCAATGGGACATTAGTTAAGGGTAACATTAGGTGATGATGCATCATGGATGCTTCATCTTTAGTCGTCTCCACCCCACCTTTCCGCATCCCGGGGGTCCCCAGAGGATCAGAGATGGTACTTCCTGGGAGTCCAGAAGTGTCCGGAGGAGAGTTTGCTGACCCACAACTTTGTTTTGACCAAAGTATTCCTCCAGTGTGTTTGGTCTCAGGGTCTCTGCCAGAGGCTTGTTTATCGTTAGCAGTGTCCGTGGTGATAAACCAGTGGTTGTCTTCGAATTCTGTCCATTTAATCCAGAGGTCTGGCTCTTCACGTTATCTGTACCTGGTCCTGGTCTTGGTTCTGGTTCTGGTTCTTCCTCGCCCAGCAAATTACGTTTAACTCCCTTGTTGACAGGAGATTGTGTACTTGAAACTAACCCGTTCCGTTCACCTTGGACTGAAACTTTACTCTTGTTGGTCTGAAACAGAGAAAACACCGCCGCAGCTGACGGTGCACCAGCCATGGAGGAGGAGCTGGCCACAGTGTTGTTGCCACTGGGGCTGGATGGCCCAGTCTCCACACGGACGCGAGCTTTCTTTAAAGGAGGTTCGCTTTCGTCTGCTGCTGACGGACTGCTGTCGGTAACGCTGTCTAGCAGACAAACGTCGAGGTGCCCGTTAATTGTGGCAGGCTCGAAGTCTTTAAAGCAAACGGGACATTGCACCGCGTCCGGTGTTGTGGCTGTCATCTCATTCGCCATGTTGATTCCCGCAAAATGTTTAACCTTTCATCACGTGACGAAACACTGTTTTCATTTTAACCGTTGAAAAGTTGCTTTTTCCAAAACGTTAAAACAAATGTTCGTATGCGACTTTCCCTTTTAAAAAGCTGATCATGCCGTTTATTCGAAGAATATGTAATAACTTTTTAACCGACTTTCATTTCTTCGCTGCCTGTATAGTGTGCATTCACGTGCTGATGGGACGGTCCGACATCAGGGAATTTTATGTCTAGTTTGTGTTTTCGAGACAAACGCTAGTCTACATAAAGATGGACAATGTTAAATTGGAGTGTGGTTGTCTGTGTTTAACAGTTAGGATGGTAAGTTTGGCTAACGCTGCAAATTAAATGCGACAGTAATATTTTTCTTTAATGGAGGTCAATGGAAGGTTGTTTTTTCCTATAGGTGTTTGTACATGGACGCAGCATATCTCGGTTACTTTGATGTGTGGACTTGAGGACCTAGGGGTGCTTCCAAATGACAAGGCTATAGTCGAAGTTTGTTAGTTGATAGCCTATTTATTAAAAAATAAAAAAGGAAATTAATAAAACAACTTATACATGAACAAATGAACCAACTATAATACATATTAAGCAATTAATGCATTGATATGTGATTGGCAAAAGGATTACCATCGAAGTGGGTGTCCCCAGAGCACCAAAGCGCCATGCTGTGTGTCAGCTGCATGGTTTCTAAAACATTTTACTTGAAAATGTGTTTTTGAATATTGATTGAAATGCGAAGGTCTTTTTTATTATAGATTTATCAATTAATCTTGAAACCCTGTAGACTATTAAAAATGGCCCTGTGTCAAAAATTTAGTTTCAAGACATAAATTACGTCAGTTTTGTGCTTATATGTTTTATATTCCTACATTAATGTGTAGGCCTAGGCCTAATACACAGAAAACCATGAGCTAAGGTAGCATTACAGCACAGAAAAACTGTATACATTACATTGAGTGTGTAAGGAACGTAATGGGCTAGTATAAAATTGGCCCTTGGTAATTGTATAATAAAACATAATTGATACGAATTTAAAAAGATGTAGGCTATAATTGTTCTGCCCTCAGTTGTTAAGAATATTTTTTATTCTAAAGTGTTCTATGTAGGTTAATAACATGTGTTATGTTATATTTTCCCAGTAAGCACACATACGTCTCCACGACGTATTGGCGATGTAATCAAAATACGGCGGGGATATGTAGTAGTTTGGTCGTTTGCTCACTGGCACGACGTCCCTAAGACGTCGCTGCTATACGTTTCTGCGACATGCAGCCGCTCTTTCCGCGACGTACATATATATACATCGTTTTAACGTATGCCATACATCGTACAGATGCAGGCTCATTTACATCGTTCTAACGTATATAATACGTCGTACAGATGCAGGCTCATTTACATCGTTCTAACGTATATAATACGTCGTACAGATGCAGGATCATTTACATCGTTCTAACGTATGCCATACATCGTACAGATGCAGGCTCATTTACATCGTTTTAACGTATATAATACGTCGTACAGATGCAGGCTCATTTACATCGTTCTAACGTATATAATACGTCGTACATATGCAGGCTCATTTACATCGTTCTAACGTATATAATACGTCGTACAAATGCAGGCTCAAATACATCGTTCTAACGTATATAATACATCGTCCCAACATCCGCAATCTCAGGCACATTTTCCTGACATGTGTTATACGTAGAATAGATGTCAGGAAGATGTGCATTAACCCATTTAACAGAACTGGTCAGTATAGGTCACACGAAATTACTTTAAATATCTTTACTAAATTACATGAATTACTAAAGTAAGAGATAAGTCATACACAATTACTTATAATACATTTTATTTATGAAGCACTTTTAAGGGTACTCCAAAAATTTACATAGTTCAAATTATTATAGAAAACAGCACACTAACACATTAAAAGCTATTCTGAAAATACGAAAAAATGATCATGTAGCTATATTTTGAGATAATATCCTACTTTTGTCTATACTAAGGACTAATGTACAAAAACACTATTACAAGCTTAAACCAGTGTTTTTTTTAAGTCTGCCACTGTAAGCCTCCCCTTAGGCAAAGAGCTGGGGCATGCACGTTTCAAGGTGTGCAACGGCTTAAGTTGTTTTCTCTCGTTTTGTGGTTGTGTCTCGATTATTGGCTGTGTTCCAGGTGATACCCATTCAGAATCAGTTAAGCTAAAAAGTCAATTTATCCATTTTTGGATGCCAATGGGATCATGATAATGTTATTTGAACCCAAAGACACTGAGCAATTGAGCAATTATTTTTCTTAATCTGTAGGAGTCCTTGAAATATACAATATTTCTCTCTTTTGACTACACACTCGTGAGCTGTGTATCCCTGCTTCACAACAGCAGTGTGTACATGTTGGAGAAGAAAAAACTAATTATCACACTATATTGTCCACTGTGTATCATAATGTCAATTATTTCAGTAGCTAAAAAAAGGGTGTCTCTGCTCCAGCCTCTTCTCCAGTCTGTTGCCGGTCGTGGGGGGGAGGGGGGGTCCTTGATGGCCTACTCGGCTTCGGACTCAGGAAAGTAGGATTCCTCTGTGCTGCAGCTGTGGCAAAAACAAAAGATTTGGGTTAAGTGCGTTATTTAAAGATGTATCTTTTAATGCATGGAAGTATTTTTTTTAATTTAATTTGTTTCTTCTCGCTTTGTTTTTAGGAAGTGGTTGAGTAATGTAACGCAAGTCTTTTTTTTTGCAGATGTGAATAGAAGACCAGTTTCATCAAGTAGAATATGGCAAACCAAATGTTGTTAACATAGTTAAATTCTCTGCAAACTTTTCCTCAGAAGCTCCAATTCAGCCTTTTAATATAATTGAACAGTAAGGCCATTTGGTCAGTAGGGGGAGCTGCAGTTTGTGCAGTTTCATTTTGGATGAAGTTCAAGATCCACAACAGGTGGGCTGTTTACGGTAGAAAGAATACAGCTACGGCCAAAAGTTACGCAAAAATTCTGCTAAATCTAGACTAATATAATGACATATTTGTTATACTTTCACCCAGGAAAACACGTTCCGTTTTTCTAGAGTTTTAATTCAAATCCCAATCTGTTTCCTGAACTGAACTACTCGTTTTGGTACCTAATTTTAACTGTTGTTTTGTCACCGTAGCTGTATCCCATCTAGCCTCAACCACTGTTAAAGCGCCATTCTGACAATATGTATTTAGATCACTTTCTAAATGAAAGCTTTTAAATCTAAGCTTTAAATTTGTTATACATTGTCCCATAAAATATGCCGTAATACTCTCTCTAAAAGGGCTAACATCAAGGTTTCATGGTAATCACAATGATTTAAAAGTATTTACTTTCGACACCAAAGGTTCCATTTTATGCTGCCCTCTCTTTACTTCCTACTTCCATTTTCAATTAAGATTTTTGTAAACTTACCACAGATGATTTGGCAAAGTAATGACTGGGAATATGGCAGCTCTCCGCATGTCTCACATGTGCTCTTGGTCATCATGGCAGTTGAGAGATCTGAAAAATACTAACATATATAAAACATTTTAAATAAGATAAAATCCTTAATTAATCCCACATTGGGGACATTTTCAGTGATACTGCATCAAAGGGAAAGTGCAATGACAAACGCGTCAGTAAAAATGCATGAATAAAGCAGTTAAAACAGTTAAGGACACAGACAGAACGTTTAATAACACCGTATTCACAGTATTGCAGAAGTTATTGATATTGCATAATAAGGCGTAGATAGATGTTGCACATGAGTAAATTGTCACATAGGGTGCGTGTGGTCTACTTGGAGCAGTGTTGATTATAAAGTCTGACAGCAGCAGGAAGGATGTGTGGTATCACTTCTTCACTGCATGTTTGGAAAACTAGATAGATTCGGATTACATCATACAAAAACCTAATATGACAACATGACTCTTTTTATTTGTTGATCAGGTTTATACACACATACCCACACACATTATTGTGGTATGATGTCCTTCATCTGTTCATTGCCTTCTCTCACAACTCCTGCCCAGGTCTCCTGATCTTCCACTATACATAATGCCAACATAAAAACTGACACACTATGTGAAAGTTATCAACAAATAATGCTCTTTTGTGAGGATGCAGTATTTTTAGTATTGCAAACTATTGTTTTGCAATGAACACGGTGTATTCCTGACATTTTGTAGAAGATGGTGGATATTCTTAGCAATTACCACTTATCTAATGAGGGATAACTAGTGAAACAAACAAGCAAACACACAACAACCAACAGTTTACCAAAGTTACCCTTACTTTAACTGCTAAACATGAAACGGAAAAGTAACAATCAAATTAATTGTGATATTGATGATTGTATTGATCTCAGTCAAATGAGTTTCAATATGTCCATCGAACGCGTGTTGTCCTAGTTAGGTTTATGGTCAATTTAGCTTCAACAAAACGTAAAAACGGTCACCATCTAATAACTGGTATTTTATGACCGTTGGCACTCTGAACCGTTTTTAAACCGTTTTTAAATAAATTGTTAAACAGATTTAACGTTCATGCCAAGTGTACAGAAACTAACCAAAAACTGTTTAACATAGCTAGATAGTGCCATTTGGTGATAAGCAGGGTAAAAAATAAAACCTTATAATCACAACGTATTAATGCGACCGTTAGCATGCAATTAGCCGCCCCTAAACTTTACCTTTTAAAAACAAGATTTAACGTTAGCTAGCTAGCTAGTTGACAGATTAGCTAACGCTATATTCGAATTTACCTTCAGTAAAGTCTTCAGCTTTATGTTCCCAGTTGAGGTTACAGTTCCATTTAAGCCAACAAAAGAAAAGTAACCGATACAAGCAAAGTATGACTGAGGTATGACACTCGGTTACGGTTAACTAGATAACGCTAGCATCAACGTTAACGGATATCGAGTAACGTTCAATTATGCCTAACGTTAGCTAACGTTAACGTTAATGGCCTGTGTTACGTTAACGTTAACCTTATGGTTGGTTAGCTAGCTAGCTAGCCAAATTAGTAGCTACATTTAGCTAGCCAGCTAGAACACGGGTATTTTAATTGAACGTGAAAAGTGCGGCTAGTGCGATGTTAGCCTGATCTTAAGGCTTTAAAGTTACTTTAGCTAAACCATGACATGGCGTAGCTAACTTAGCTAACGCTAGTAGCTAAAATATCTTGTTATTTGTCAGATGAACACCAACTTCCACATGCGAAAGCGTCAAAATATTGTTTTAGCTAACGTTAACTACGTTAAGATGAAATAGTCCTTACCATGGAGTTTAACAGCAACGAAGCAGTCGTCCCTCCCAACCCTTCGTAGACTGGCAACTTTTTTCCTTCCTTTGTGGACTGTGGCGCGAATATGTTGCTGGGCAGAATTCAGATTTACTGTCCATCACACCAACAGTGTGTGTAACGTAAAGACGTCCAGACGCTCAATAAACGATGCTTCCAAATGACCCGCGAACAACTGAGGAACCTGTAATACATTTTACCGACATATTTAATACGTTGCTGCGATGTATAGATTCCCATCATAATACGACGTCCAGACGCTCAATTTACGATGCTTCCAAATGACCCGCGAACAACTGAGGAGCTTGTAATACATTTTACCGACATATTTTAATACGTTGCTGCGATGTATAGATTCCCATCATAATACGACGTCTAGACGCTCAATAAACGATGCTTCCAAAAGGCCATGCGAACAACTGAGGAACTTGTAATACATATAAAATACATATTTAATACGTTGCTGCGATGTATAGATTCCCATCATAATACGACGTCCAGACGCTCACTAAACGATGCGTCCAAATGACCCGCGAACAACTGAGGAACTTGTAATACATCTAAAAGACATATTTAATACGTTGCTGCGATGTATAGATTTCCATCGTAATACGACGTACTGACGCTCAATTAACGATGCTTCCAAATGACCCGCGAACAACTGAGGAGCTTGTAATACATTTTACCGACATATTTAATACGTTGCTGCGATGTATCAATTCCCATCATAATACGACGTCTAGACGCTCAATTAACGATGCTTCCAAATGACCCGCAAACAACTGAGGAACTTGTAATACATATAAAATACATATTTAATACGTTGCTGCGATGTATAGATTCCCATCATAATACGACGTCCAGACGCTCACTAAACGATGCTTCCAAATGACCCGCGAACAACTGAGGAACTTGTAATACATCTAAAAGACATATTTAATACGTTGCTGCGATGTATAGATTTCCATCGTAATACGACGTAATGACGCTCAATTTACGATGCTTCCAAATGACCCGCGATCAATTGCAGATGAAGCGATCATTTGCAGACGTCGTGCCGACGTATGTGTGCTTACTGGGTTATGTAGTAAAGTACACAGGAATAGTTTGTAGCGACCTTCGTTTTGGAAAACATGACACGCTACGTCTTTTAAATAGTAGAAGAAGAACTATGCCGGAGAAAATATGGTACTCGAGTTGGACTCTTTATTGATTTTCCCACGAAAGCATTGGCTGTAAGTTTAGTATTTATTTCTGTCGTTACTACTTGCATTATTCCTGTAGCTGTAAAGTTAGTAAACCTTGTTAATTCATTCATAATTCAATGCACGATGTTTGTCGCGCTTCTCTGCTAGCGATGCTATCTCGGAGTTTATGCTAGCGCTATGTGTGTGAATGTACGTTACGCTATTAGCGTTACTCTGATGTTTATGCTAGCGTTATGTGTGTGAATGGGTAGTTAGCACGTTGTTCATGTATTGTATAGTTAAAGATAGCTTAGTATGCTATAGCTATTTGCTGTACAAGAGGCTAAGTTTCTGTCTTTTTCTTTCTGTATAGTTTTCACTCGTCAATTTCACCTGCCTGAAGATAATAAAAAGGAGCAAGGCGCTCGTTGTCCTGGCTCGTGAATTCGAGTTTGGCTTGCAGTTAAACTGTGTCAACGTACTGGAAGTGCATAACACATAGGGATAACCGTATAATAATAATGATATTAAACCACCAATAGAGAGGAGACATACATTAATAAAATACAAAACAGTTTGAAAGTAGGAAGTTTCATTTCCATTTCAATTTGATTTTCCATTAACCTTTTTACCAACTCTATCATCGTTTTGACGGCCATTTATGATTTAACATGGGTTATGACTAAATATCTATTTGGCTTCAACTAATAAACTAGGCTGTTTAACCATGCAAGACCCTCAAGATTATATCCTAAAAAAGTCTACACATGTACTGTACAATATTATGGTACTTTAAGTGTTTCAGTATTTAGGAAAGAAAAAAAAAGCATAAACATTGAAATAGAAAAACAGATTTTGTGCTGCTTTTGTCTTACAAACTTTGTGGTACTTTATTGCAGCCTTTTTCTTTCTCTGTTCCTCGGCTCAGATACAATACCCAGCCAACAGAAACACACCAGAGAGGTCAACCAGACCAAGGAAGATGGGGAGAGATCTCTGAAGAAGAGGGCTTGCAGCCAAGTGTCCCCCTCAGGGAGAATGGCTAAGCTAAAGTCAGTTCATCTGCGTGCCAACAGCTGAAATATGACCAAGCTGGCCTTGTTCCTCTACTTAGAGAATGTGAAAACTATGCGCTGCTTCTGGGAGATGAAGTTTGATACAGAGTTCCCCGAGCAGCTCATGAATTCAAAATGAAATATAATCAGGCATATGTCAAAGAGTGCTGATATATTTTGTCCTTTTGAGTCTGAAGGAGCACCAGAAAATACTGTAAGGTGAACTGGTGCATTTACTAATCTACTTAATATTCAGCAGAAACTAGACTGCTGCTGCTTTCTTCATAGTAAAAATAATAAATTTAGACAGCTTTGACACATATTTTTAGCAATGATGACCATCGAAAACAACAATGCATGACACCATTATATTGAACACCTACTCAGAACACATAAGTGCCGATTAAGGGCAATTGATAACTTTGAATAAATGCATTTTATCAATGGTATATTGTCAATTATGACATCCAACGTGTGCCACACATAGTGTAAAACATGTAGTCTGGGATTCAACTAACCGCATACTGCAGTTGTAACATAAGTAGTCTAATATAAAGCAAACTAAGACATTGTGAGTAATCAAATACAAGTTTTATTTTCTTCATAGCAGCCAAGAGATTCATTTGAGCAGCGAGATCAAAGCTCCAATTCAAAAGGGAGGTTATTATTTTATTTGGCAGAGCTGGCGGTGAAGCCAGAGGAGGCCAGGAAGATTTCCACACATACCGTAGTTGTAATTGGCCACTTTCAGCCAGAGTATGAATTATTTGGAGTCGTAGCCATGTGGCTTTCACAGCCAAAGTGTTGTTGTTGCACCATATAGATTATTCGGTTTAGTTTAAAAGTCCTCAAACATCCCTCATCTATCAAGTGATATATGCTTTAAAAGTTCATTTGGATTAGCATTTAATAATGTTGATATCCTATTATTCACACAGTAATTTAGGGTTGAAAAAAAGAATCTAAGTTAAAAAATTGCCTCAGTTGAGACCCCATGTGATAGTCTGTGTGACATTTGGAACAGTAATCCAACAGCATAGGCTATTTATTTACACCACATCCACGTGTCTGTGTCAACAGGGAGACTAGACCCCCTTATTGCAATTCTATGACTTTTCAGTGTCAGTACTGTGTTGAAAAATTAAGAATAAAGGTCCTGCTTTGTATTGACGATGGTAGGATTAGATAAAGGGAAAGGGAGGATATGTCAGAGGGAGCTTTTTCTCTGGGCACCTGTCACTCTTGTGTCATGAGGACAAACTCCATGTCCTCTGGCTCTAAGTGTGGATGGGAGTGGGGGGTTAACTGAATTAACAGAGGCTGTGGAGGATAGTGTAGTATTAATATTTGGGCGGTCCGTACAAAGAGAAGGAGCTGTCATCTCTTCTTACTCTCCACTTGAGACTCTTCTCCCTAAGCTCCCAGAGGTCCTTTGTAGAAGGATGAAGAATAAAGTTAAAGCCATGGAGAACTTTGTCACAGGCTGGGGCATTTGGCTAGTCAACAGCATGTGTCTGGTGGCCTCCTATCTCTGGAGCAGGCTGTGCGATTTACTCTGCTACAGGAGGAGGCACAGAGCATCCGCTCCACCTGCCATTAAGGTATATAAGATTGTTAAAAATTGATAAATAACACTGACACTTTGTTGTCTAAAAAGGAACATAACAAGAATACTGACCTCGTAGCAGTGGCAGTTTTTGGTCTAGTAGGGCTATCAATATTTTACATTTTCACTTTTGTATTATACCATTCTTAGACCAAGAATTCCTGAAACGATCGCATGTGTATTTTGAACATCCAGATGAGTCAAAGACAATTTTTAATCTTTGAGGACATAAGTTGACATTCTTTTATATTGAAAACCACTTAATTTTATTGTTACTACGGAAAGAATACACAACAACAGATCACTTGTGTCAATACATTTCTTGATTTGACACCTGCATATGTTTCATGACGCTAGGTCTACCATGGCCATGCTGCAGGTTTTTACAGGAAAACATTTTGGTTAATGTTGGCATTGACATGATTAATTTGATTGTTTTAAATAGTAACTATAAGACAAACAGGAATATAGTGTACAGAAAATTACATAATGTATTGTTTTCAGCGAGGAAGAAGATGGTCTTTAAACAGAATGCCTTTGCCAGTTGCTGTTGCTATAGATCCTGTCAACGATCTTCAGAGGGGATGGCATAAGCTTATGGACCTTAGTTACACTTTATTCACTCTGTTTATTCCTATTGATGCTATTCTCACTGTCTTTATGTGGTCAATATTCAGCTCACAAGTTCTATTAAACACAACACAGGGACAATGCTGGGGACTGAGTTTCCTCTTTAACCATAGTGTTATAATTACTTTAACCTCAGATAACAATAATTAAAAA
Source organism: Etheostoma perlongum (assembly GCA_026937815.1). Classification (NCBI taxonomy): domain Eukaryota; kingdom Metazoa; phylum Chordata; class Actinopteri; order Perciformes; family Percidae; genus Etheostoma; species Etheostoma perlongum. Next base: position 16,486,179 of record CM049382.1, read on the forward strand.
TTAAAAGTTAAAAGTTAAAAATGTTTATATAATTTATTATATATTTAAATTATAAATTATTTAAATTATAAATGTATCAATTTATGTGATTTATTCTTATTTCTTGTCTACTTATAATTACTTCATATATTTAAGTTTTGTCTATAAACTTGTAAGCACTTTATTTCATTACCTAAAAAGTAATCTGTGTGTACTTGCACTCACTTTTCCTACGTTATCCTCTAGCTAAATGTCACATCTAATTGAATTAGTTAGCTCAACATATTGTGGGTAATCTTTTCAGCAGTTATGTGATACTAGGTAAAGAGTGAAAGGTGAGACTGGTAATTCTGATGCAAGCATGTTTTGCAATGTTATGGATAGCAGCAGGACAGATAAAACTTGAGTTAAGGAAGGGATGTTTATGAGCACAGATTTTAGAGAATCTGTTGTTAAAGTACAGTGAGCTCTAGTGGTAGAGAGTAACAGGCACACTGCAGTGTTCCACAGTGAGGAAACACTTGTTTTTGCTGCCATCTAGTGATTTTCACATTGCTTCTGTGATGTAACATGGCTTCATGGTGACATTGCATGTGGTCGGAAAAGCAACAGGCCTAAAACCTAAAAAAGATCAGTGCAAGGAAGCTTTTCTGCTGAGGAATAATTAGCATTTCATTGGCCTTTAATATCTGTTGTTCATTATGATCTTTACGTTAGGATATCTGTTTCAGTTCTTTGTTTCCGTCAAACGCTCAACCTCACTTGAGCTGTTTCAGTGTTGAATGTTTTTTTATGCTGCTGAGAGAATTCTGCCTCAGTATAAATATACATTACACAAATTAGTAAATACACATATATACTGTGTCTTAATGCTGTGACAGTACACCTCAGAGACAAGCCGAAGCCCTCTCACCCTCTCTTGTTTCCATTCCTTACTTGGCATTTTGGAGATCCACACTGACATTTACTGTTGTCTTCCCACGAGTATGTAACTAAGCTTTCTTTGCGTTCTGTCACTAACTTTTAATACCCTTTAAGACATCCTCAATGTAAGGCGCTTCTTATGTTTCCACACTGATAATAATAGTGCTTCTGGGAATAACTTCCTCAAGTACAGGCACTGTATTTAACTGAGATTATTTCTCAAGAACAAGTTAGATTAACTGTGCTGAATAAAAATACAAGTTCTATAGGAGCTCTTTGAAATTACTCTGAACAGCGCTCAGTTACATGAGTGTGTCATACATACGTAATCTTTGTGAAAATCAGTGATTGACCATAGAGTTGAAACAATTAGGTCAATATTGTGTATATTGTGAAAACACATATTTGCTGGTTGGACGTTATCTTGGTCTCTAAGAAATTGTCATAGGTGTTTTCTTTACTGTTTTTGGACATCTTTATTAATCAAACAATTAGATCAATAATGAAGATAATCTTGAGTTGAAATCCTAATGCACCAAACATTGTACCCCTTCTCCCTAACAATCATCTTCTCTGCAGTACATGTGTATGCTTACATGACTAAAACACTGTCACAACACTCAACATCTTTTCTAGCTTGTGAGCAAACATGTATTATGCTGCCGGTTTCTATAGATGTAACTTTTTGTAACCTCTTTGCAAACTAAAAGTCACACTAGCTACCTTGCAGTAGCATTGAAGTTGAGTGGAGTATCCCTTTAAATCTGACTTTTCAGCTCCAGGGTCTCACCGTTTGTGCTATACACAGATTAACAATGCCACCTGCTGTTCAAAATAAAAGCTGAGTTAGTGAGTAACTGGACCAGGCACATACAGTTTCACATAATTTAGTTCTTCTGAGCGTGTCCAATCCCAGAAGGCATCAGTGCCTATCCTATGATAATGTAACTGTAATAACCTTTAATGAGCAGATCTCAAATGTCTGTCAAAGTGCAGCAGCAGAATGTGTTTTCATGCCAAGAGAAAACATGAGAGGGAAAGAACAGAAGTGATGTCTTCGACATTAGCACAAGGAGTTAAGTTTCACTGCCGCCACACACATTTAAGCCCACAGGTTTTCCAAGAGAAAGCATAGCCAGAGCTGGCAGGCTGTGCAATGTGTGAGTGGAGACTGGAGAGGTGACTGGACAGTAGCCACAGCACACAACCCCGGTGCCTCCCAGGACATTGTGTTCTCTGTTAGTAAGGTGGTGCTCAATTTCTAACAGTTCACCTTGTTCCGGTGCCAAATAAATAGCCTAAAACAGAGGGCTGTACAGGCCACATTAGTCAACCGAACAGTATAATAGCTCACAAGTAAGGCTTGTTCAGAAAAAGATGATGCATGATGATGCAAGAAAGATGCATTGATGTGTATTTTTTGCCTTTTTACTCACAGGAGGTTGTATATAGGAAATGCCATCTGGCTACTACTACTTTATTTGGTCTATAACACTTTCCTGTGGCCTTCATTTATTTTGCTACAACCATGTCTTGATATCAAACATTCTCATAATCATACTATAATCATCCTTATTGACCTATAATAATCAACAATTTATTAAAGCTGCAACAAGTAGCCTATCTATTTAAAAAATTGCAATAACTGTTTTGAAAGCGAAAATGCCAAATATTCTCTGGTCCCAGCTTCTCAGATGTGAAGATATGCTGCTTTTCTCTGTCCTGTATCATTGCAAATTCAATATCTTTGGATGTTAGGCTTAGTCAGACAAGTAACATTTTTAAACACGTCAGCTTGTCCTCGGGAAACTTTGATGATGATTTTTTCCTCTAATTTTTGACATTATAGAAACCAAAAAATGAATCGAGTTATGGAGAAAATTATTGACGGAATAATGAACGAAAATCATTAGCGCCATCCCTACTATTTATTATGATACTGATAAGATAGATAGATAGATAGATAGATAGATAGATAGATAGATAGATAGATAGATAGATAGATAGATAGATAGATAGATAGATAGATAGATAGATAGATAGATAGATAAATAATGGTTTCATTAGGGTTAAAAGATGCATGTTGACCTTTAGAGATTGAAGTTTTACTATTTAAAGGAGCTAATCCCGATGCTGTATATCATTTTACCATTTTTTCTACTCTTGACGTCCGTAAGTCAGTAGGCGTTCAAACTGCAAGGTCAGCCGGGACATACACAAACATGAAATTGTTGCCTCCAACCATCCTAATAATTCTGCTGTTATTAACTAAACAACATTTTAATCATGCACGAGTAGACGGGGCAGTGATTTCTCACCTGACACCTTGTGTGCTCAGTCTGTGTGTACACATACTTGTGGTTGCCAAAGAAGGTGAGCGAGGACTATGAGCACAGCTCATGAGGCTGTTACTTTCTTTGGCGTTGGTTTCACTGTGAAGTGTAAGTGATATAAAAACGATATTTGCTTTATGTAATAAGCCTCAGAGGTCAAGGGGTCTTTTAATATCCCCGCAAAATTTAGTAACCTTAAAGTACCCCCCACCTCTAAGCAATTAAATGTAGTCACACATGCTATACTGTAATGTGCAGCAGAACAGCAATTGTAACCATTCTGTTTGGCAAATTGTTTTTCTTTTTGCAGAGTAATATTTACATTATTCTTGCTGCTTGCCTGTCTGTTCCACGCTCACCACTGCATAAGAAAGTTGACACAACATGCTACAAATGACCTACATTATCTGTCATCTGTTGGCATGCAAGGACAGGTGTGAGCGTCCCTGTCTCTCCACGAGTGATTGATGGTTGATTTCACTCCCATCTGTTTCTGCCCCATAAGAGTTCTTTCCGCTGTAGCCGTCTTGAGTGAAAGAGAAATATGCAAGCTGGTGTGGTGACTTGTCAATAAACACGCTGACAGGTAACCCCCTTCCTTTTCTTTCCACTCACCTTACCCCACTCGACTCGATTCTTTAGCTGCCAAGTTCACTGCTCCTCCTAGTGAGGGGGAGTTTGGCTGGGGTCACTGTGGCTCAGTTTGCAGTCTTTGCCCCTGTTGTCAAAAGTATTTTATGGTGGCTTGAGCAAATTTGGATTCCTTTATTATCCATGAATTTTTGGGGACAAAATGAGATGGCGAAGTTTGGCAAAATTGTCGGGAAATAGTTTGAGTAACCAAGTTGTAGTAGGTCAGTGTTTGCTTAGGAATTTAATATCTGTATATACCCTGTCTGTTGACATAAACACATGTTGTTATAATAAGTTGTGCATATTTTGGTTCTTAGGGAACATGGATTATGGTCATATTACAAGGGCTAAGTTAAAATGGATCCCTTACTCTAGTAAGAGAGGTTATTGGTGGATGTTTTTGTCAGTGAGTAGGCATCATATAAATCATCCGTGTCACCCATATCTTCTTTCAGTGGACGGGCTCAACATCTTACTGTAGGTCTCCCTAGCCATAAGCCACATGGTTCTTCACATTTCCCCGGACACTGAGTGCAATTTCCAGGCATTCGAGAGATAAGGAGAGAATTTGCATTGCAACATGGTTCTCATTCACAATTGCACACAGACAGAACCCACATCAGCTGTTCTAAATAACCAGCAGCAATCAGACTTTTCAATGCCATTAATATTATTTTTTATAATACTCATTGTCAACACAACTATTTAGAAAAAAAATTAAATCTCTTCTTTTACTTTTAAACACCTGTGTGGTCCACTCAATAATGTAGACCAGGCGTGTCCATCTGTCACAAGGAGTTTATGTTATTGCCATTTGAATAGGAAAAATTGTATTAAAATGAATGAGCATTGTCACATTTGTCTTACACACTGAAGAAGTTGTGTGTACAGTGACCATTTTGACACCTAGCAGGGCAGTGACGGTAGTGGGCTTAACACTTAAATGCTCTCAAGTGTCTCATAGCCCAAGCAGTGCCAAGCCCCCACCCCAAACACTTGACCCCTGCTGACGTAGAGGCTGTCCATTTACATTTAGGGACACCGGCTCACTCCATTCTTAATACCATTTCTAGTGTGGAGAGCAGCAGTCGCTAGGGATAAAGAGTGGCTTAATACTAGTCAGAGCTCATTTGACTTGAGTTTTAGACATTAAAAAATCTTTATCTGCATTGCTGGTGATGTCAAAAGAAAAAATCTTGGAGCACTTCTGTTTCACTTTCCTGTATCTTTATTAGTTTGCACACCAACAGGGAGCACTGAAGGGTAGAGCTGGCTACGATTTTAAAAAAAAACTTTTGGTCTGTTTCACAGACATTATTGGTCCTATTTTTGTCTAAGGTTGGTGTCTTAACGTGATTCACCAGAAGCCATGAGTTCTTTGGTAACGAATACTGTAGGAGATGGCAATAGCACAAGCTTTGACCTTATCCAAAATCGGATTGAGTCACTTAGCAGCAAAATGGACAAGCTCATCAACATTCAAGAAAAAGTCCTCAACCGACTGGATGGGATGTCTCAGGACATTGACGTAATTGAAAAGGATATGGAGAATCTGAGGGTTGACAAGGAGGAGATCCATCTCCCACCCAAGATGGTGAACCAGACTAAGGTCATGGGGCGAGAGGTGAGGGAGATATGCCAGGAGATGAGCACCATAATGTCGGCGGTGAACCAGCGCTCCGAGCAGCAGGCTCAAAAGCTCGAAGGAATGGAAAAGCTGGTCCTCAGCATGCAGCAGATGATCAGCTTCATTGGGGAGACGGTGAAGAATTCCAGGGTTATGGAACTGATGTTCAAAGGCCCTGCTATTCGGAAGGGCTCCAAACCTAAAGACAATAAAGGCAAGCAAACCGTTAAGAGGAAATCATCTACAGACACAATAAACAAGCTTGACAAGGTGAGATAAAGAGCCCAAAAAAATCTTCTTCTTCAGCTGTGTAACTTCTGTATAGCTAAATGTATTATATTTTGGAGAAACATAATCCAAATTTTGTTATTGTTGATTATGGGTTTAATATTTTGCCAGTTTAGATTATAAATGTAAGTTTTTAAGTTTGTATCGCCAGTTATCATAGCCCTTCCATCACTAATGACATCTAGTCTTGTTCTAGTGTTGCAAAATATATGAGTTTGATTTCTTAGATCTCACAAATAAAGATCTTAGATCGTGTTGTTCTTGGAAGAACATGTGGAAATAATCACAGCAGCAAAGCTGGCTACTCCAATAGTTCTCTTGCCTATGAATGTGACATGGCTTGTGTGTTAAATACCCCATATTTTGGGGCTGGGTTAAAAAGGTAGTTTCTGGGATTTGGCATGTTTACACTAGCCAACTGCTCATTGAAGGTAAAGTAATTAAGAATGCTAATGTTACTGCGTTATGCAAGCTACTGCACAATAAACATGTCACTTTTAGCTTATATAAAACCCCAATTTAACTCACATTTGTAGTTGTTGGCTCTCTGCCCATGCTGAGTAGAACATAATCTCCTTGGCATGAGGCTCACTCTGGAACCCCCCCGACAGGGCACGAGAGGTGAGGTCAGGGGTGAAATGGGAGTGACCCGGTTTAGCAATGTTGTTTTTGGGGCTGCAGTGTTTGTGGTCTAATAGGTAATGTCCTTGATAAATAAACAATAAATAAAAATAAATAAATAAATAAATAAATAAAAGCACTTTAACCCCTTCAGCTCACCAGGAGTCAGGTGTCAAATTGTGATGAGTCAGTCTTTTTTCTCCCCTTCCCTTGTCTCACACTGACAAGTCACATTACTGCCTGGTATCTGACACTGTTCACGGGTCTTGCTCATGTCCATTGCAATGCTGGGCCAGTTAGGAAATGGTGTGTTTTACATCACTAGTTTCCAGTAGTTACCCTGTGTTATAGTGGGAATTGCCAAAATGCTAAGCCATGTGCTAATTGCTAACTTCCCGCAATGCAAAAATAGCTGTTCATAACATTTAATACTAAACATATTTAACCTGCTGATAGTGCTGTCAAAGCACCTTTGATTTAGAGGTTCTAGTAAATGTCTCTATTTAACACATGCAGTGTTTCAGGAATTGCCGGTGTTGATTCAGAAAAGTAAAAAAAGGGGCTTCCTCTAGCTTACAGGTTCGAATCTGACCTGCTGCTCTTTGCTGCGTGTCATCCCCCATCTCTCTCTCCCCCTTTCATGTCTATCCACGGTCACTTCATAATAAAGGGAAAAACCCTAAAAAATAATCTTAAAAAGAAAAAACTTGTGTAAATATAATCCCAATGAGGTCACTGTTGCTCCACTTTGCACATATGTGTCAAGATGACTGTAGTCACCTCCAAATAAAACGAGAGGTTTTTGTCCTTATTATACAATCATAAAACAGACCATGTTTATATTATATATTATTATACAATAATCACTAAGTGCTGCTTGGCATTAAAAGAAAATTTTTTAAAAAAGAGTTCTCTTCCACCAACAACCAAAGCATCTAATCAACACACTCCTATCATTTGCGTAGTGGGAGTTATATCTCTTTTCCTATGACCTACTACTAGCAAATAGAAAATTCATCTGCACGGTTGTGACATCTGGTAATCATATACTTGAAGGAATATTTATGTCATCATAGTGCACAGTGTACATCAGTGGGTTTCAAATTAAGACATCAATAATTTAATTCAAGCCAATTCAAAGTTTGGATCATAATGTTATGGCTGGATTACATCCTGATGATTAATGACCACATACCAGTCTGATTGCTTCTGTGCAACTCACATTTCAGGGAATTTCTGTGGTCGTCAGAGCACCTGTCAGGGGGTTTCTCCATCTTCCTCCACCTCCAGAGGTGTGACATATCGTACCGTATATATCGTAACTGCTGTTAGTATAGCCTCCTCACATATTCCCCCAATCAGAGGTTTGAACTTCAGAAAACACTGCTGTCACTGCACTGGAAATATCCCCCTTGCAGTTTACCTCACGACAGCAGTCGGAGAACGAGTGTGTGACACCCCAGGTTCCAGACAGGTTTTTCCATGCTAACCTGGTGAGAGAGTGTTTAGTGAGTTCCCTCAGCTGAGAAATTTGAACAACAGCCTACACTCGCTTGTAATATTTTCCGCTCAGGGTCAGCATTGCATTCCATCGCTGAGTGCGACAAGTGATAAGCTATAAATTCACTGCCCTGCTGCTGTCTTTCCGTCTGCTATGAATAATCAAAAGCATGCAAGTTAGTCTGTGCATGGAGACATGCTTTTGTCATTGTTTTATCTAATTTGATGTTTGATTCATTTGTTGTATTGTGTATTTACATGTGACCCTGTCTCGATCAAATCAACCTGTCATGGTCATTTGCTTGAAGTATTTATTAGATTTTTGATTCATGTTGTGTGTATTACATGGGACGCTAACTTGATCATGTCAACCTCCTGGCTCTCTCATTCACATCCATTCTTAAAGTGTGATATTTCTTCCAATCCATGGGCATTCTTATAACCCTACTAAGCATTATCATCTTGTCTTTTTACTAGAAACCTACCTCTAATAAAGCCAGTAAAGGGAATCAAGGGATAACACCTGCATGTGAGCCCAGTTCTCCTCAAACTTCTCCCAAGATAAAGCTCCATGGACCAAAGCATTTCCTCGCCTCTCGCAAATGTGGAAACTTTGTAGGTTTATTGCTTCTGTATCTATACAGGAACCTGTCTTTTTATTTGTTATATGTAAGTATGTGCTTTTTGCTTGTGCTTTTTGTCTTCACACTGGTGACTTGTTCATATTTTAGCTCAAAAGGCTGCCTCCATACTCTGAATATTATAATGCTAATTTTCTTCTGCACTTGCACATACCAGAGCTAGAAAAAAAACATTTGTATTTTTATTTTAGTGTGTGACCTAACTGAATTGTTTATTTTAGACTATAAGGAATAATAAAGCAAAGTTCTTGCGAAGAAGAAAAAACTTCTAAATGTCACAATATTTGTTTACCTTTAATAACACTTTAACTGAGATTTAATGTTGAAATATTGTCCATCTTTGACTTTTTTTTATTTCTATTTCACAGTTAAAGGACCACAAAGGTAAAGATGGGACAGATAAGCCCCCTTTGAGCCCCAGGGGTCCAAAAGCTCAAAATAAGATGAAGCCTCCGGACACAGCAGGTGCTGAGATCAACATACTGTTAATTCTACAGGAATATGTCAGAGCTTAAACTCTGGTGTCCAGTTCAAATAATCAGCAAGACACAGCCGCAGCAACATATCAATATAAACATGACTTTGCACTCAGAGTTTTCCTAAGAAAAGCATCTTACTATATTATTATGTGAGTGATATTCTATTACATATACAGCAATGGCCTACTAGCATTTACATTCTTGACACAGAAAACAAGCTCAAAAAGTCAGATTAAAATAGTGGGCAAGCTCATAATGTACCCTATAACCTTTAACAGTATATAACAGGTTGTGAGAGTTTAAATCCAAATCCTGTGATGATTTGTTGTAGAACATATCTCCTTGAAGAAGCAGATGTTGCTACTTGAAGAGGTACAGAAACTCAACAGGGAGAATGCAGAAAAATCCTGTCACCAGCTCACTCCTGGATCTCTGGATCTGGAGGCTGGAGTGTCCCCTGAAGAGAAAGATCAACAACCTGACGCTCGTGCTTGCAACTTGGTAGACTACCTGCGTGAAGATTGCCAAGTGGCTGAGACACACGAGGAAGAGGTTTCGGTTAAAGAGAACGAACCCAAGCTCAATGTGGAGGATGTAATGAAAGAAAAAGAGGAGGAAAAACTCCTAGAAGAAAAGAAGGAAGAGGTTGCTTCTCCTGATGAAGAAGTAGCCTATGCCCCGGAGTTGCCTGCTCCCCATGAGGACGAAAAAGAGCAAGCCCCTTCAAGGTACTTTATGTTTAACCCCAATAAGAGCAATCAATTAATCTGCAACACATAAGTTGATAAAATAGTAAAATAATACTGTTTTTTATCACCTAATCATAGTAATCTTGTAATTTATAATGCAAACATTACATTTTAAGTAAGAATTAGCTGATTTTTCTAATGTTATTGTAAATTGAATATTTTTGGATTTTGGCTGAACAAGAAGTTGATGATGTCACCTTGTGCTCTGGGAAATCCTGATGGATACTTTTACAGTTCTCTGATGTTTTATTGATTAAAGATTAATCAAGAAAGAAATTGCCAGATTACACATTAGAATACAAAACTATTAAGTTTATTAATCCCCAATGGGGAAGTTACAATTTACACTCTACGTACACACTTTGTTAGTAATCACACACAGGCCTGAAATACACACTCATGCTCAGGACCTAAACATGCACTAATGGAGAGATGTCAGAGTGAGTGGGCTGCCAGCTGAACCAGCACCCTGAGTGGTTGGGGGGGTACGGTGCCTTGCTCAAGAGCACCTGGCAGTGCCCAGGAGGTGAAGTGGCATCTCTCCAGCCACCAATCCACACTCTACTCTATACTCTGCTGTTGTACTTTTTTGGTCCATATGTGACCCTCCGGTTCCCAACCCAACTCCCTACAGACTGAGCTACTGCCACCCCTATTTCTTCATTAATTGTCCTTTAATTAATCTTTTAATTCACCTAATTAATCTGTTGAGAATACCTGGATATAAACCATTAGTAAGATAATTTGAGCTATGCACAGCTAATGCATGCAAGGTTATAATTTGTTATTAGCCATGGCCTGTTATGTATTTCAACCAGACATGTCATTGACATTATGACTTAATTCTTAAAGGTGTTGGATAAGTCAATTATATATATATTTTCCCCCAAAGATGCCTTTAGCAGCTTTACCAGAAACTACACAAGCTGTAATGACACAAAACAAACCCCAACAAACACACCACAACTTTTTTTTCCAGCTGTGATGACCACAAAGATGCCTCCCCATCTCCAGAGGCCGCGCAGGACCGGATATCAGAAGTCAGCACCACAAGTACCAAGTTCTGTGTGACCGAGGAACACTTTGCAGTGGAGGAAAACACAAAGAGCCAAGAGGAGGAGAAGAAGGAAGATAACGAGGAAGAGGAGGAGGAGGATGAAGAAGAGGAGGAGGAGGAGGAGAAGAAGCTTGAGTCTGAGGGCTGGGCAGTCTTCCAGGCAGATGGAATTGAACTCCAGTTGGACCTAAGACAAAGGGTGGAGAGAGAAAGAAGAGAAAAGGATGCAGAAATGGATGCCAAAAAGGAGGATGATGAAAATGTAGAGCGGTACTTTATTGGTGAGTCAGGACTTCTTGACACTAATCATGGCTAATTAATTAATTAAGTTTTAACCCAGTTTAAGTCCACTGTGATTACAACATTTAAAGGATTCCGTCTGATTATGTAAATTCAGAATTATTGTCATTATTGACCTAAAACAATCCAGTATTTGTCTATAAATGCTTTCTTACTGTCTTCATGGAGGATCTGTGAATGCTGAGTCGGTACGGTATAGTAGTATAAGGGAAAACAATGACAACAACAACTGTGCCATAGCACCTTCATGCACAATGTGCTAACTGGATTATAGCAGCATGCACCCTTTCAAATGCCTCACTGTAATTAATTAACAATAAAGCTCCTATGTTCTCACAATTCTTAACTTATTATAACTTATTAAAAGAGATTATATTCTTTCTCTGCTTCCCCCATCCTACTTTAGACACCTCTCCGCCGCCAGCGGCTCCTTTTAATCACCACACTGTTTCTGCCAAGCCCAACCAGATCATCAACTTCTACACCATCAACTGGCAGGAGGTCCTGGGCGGGTGAGCACCGTACTTCTCAAATCTCTGTGTCATGTAAAAAATGAAAGCTATTGATGACCAGTTGATCTATCCCAGATCAAAGGGTGAGGGTTAGAAATATGTTCCCATAAAGCTTAATTGCGTAACTCTCTCCCTCTCCTCTCCTCTCCTCTCCCCTGGTTCATAACTCCAGAGTCACGGCAGTTATTTTTACTCCGGGACAGAGTGGTATGTGAAACTGTATCCCTGGTGCCAGCTGGTAGCTAATCACTAAGTGTTAATCCAAGGCTTCAAAGAGTAGACGCAGCCCAGCTCAGACTTAATGAAATAACAGATTAAGCTCAACAGTGTCCTAAAACCTCTCCGTTTGACGGAAGATCCGTTTTTGATTTGTCATGGAAACATAAAACACTGTCTCTGTCCTGTTTCACAGCTGTTTCTAGGCTGCTAGGATGTAGGATTTGAGGTGTTAGAGTTGGCAACTGTTACTAAGCAACCATTTTTTTTCTCTACCTCTCTTCAAGGGGTCGTTTTGGCCAAGTGCACAAATGTGTTGAAAACTCCTCCGGTCTCACTTTGGCAGCGAAGGTCATTAAAGCCAGGAGTCTGAAAGAAAAGGTACAGCCCCTAATGTTCAGTGTCATCATATTGAATTATGCTATTTTGATACTACAGTGAGAGCCACACCACATGATATAAAAAGCAAGGGGCCCGATATTCAGTACATGCTAGTGCACTACAAGGCCACTTGGAACAGAAGCAATGGGAATACTTCTCACCTAGGTGAGAAATATTTGACCTAGAAGAGAAGATGCATTGTCTCATAGCAGAGAACAGCTGACACCTCTCATCGTCCATTTGTGTATTTGCTCGCTTGTCTGTGTGTTTTTCTGCATCGGTGTCTGTTTGTCTGCTTCTGCATCTGTCTGTCCATCTGCCTCCGCCTGTGTTTTTGGTAGGAGGTGGTGAAGAATGAGATCCAGGTCATGAATAATCTGGACCATGCCAACCTGATCCAGCTCTATGCAGCTTATGAGTCAAGGAATGACATCATCCTTGTACTTGAATAGTATGCTCCTTCTTTTATATTTTCAGCACTTAATGTTTATTATTTCTTTCAAACCAGCGTATACCAAGTAGTTTTACTTCATAGTCTTTAAACTAGAGTTACCATAATGTCCAATAGACTTTTGGTTACGTTTGTTTGACAAATTTATTCATAGTGTGTATAATTATGCTAAAATAAAACAATACTGTAGATGTAAAATGCTTTACATTTTGGGTAGTTCAGTGTTGTTTTTTTGTGCATTTTGTCTTTAACCTCAGTGTTGGTGGAGGGGAGCTGTTTGACAGGATCATTGATGAAAACTACACTTTAATGGAGCTGGACGCTGTTCTGTTCATCAGGCAAATCTGTGACGGCCTGCAGCACATGCACAAAATGTACATCCTACACTTAGACTTAAAGGTAACTTATAGTTATTGTAATACTATTTTACAGAAGTGTAATCAATCAATCAATCAAACAATAAACCAATCAATCAAACAATCAATCAATTACTTCCAATTTCAGCCGGAAAACATTCTGTGTGTGAGCAGAGTCACGAATAAGATCAAAATCATCGACTTTGGCCTTGCTAGAATGTGAGTACCTGCATCTGCTTCTATTTTATTCAGCTGCATTGACTGCTATATAATGGAAATGTCCTCTTCCCCACATAGATATAAACCACGTGAGAAACTGCGAGTGAATTTTGGCACTCCGGAGTTTCTTGCTCCTGAAGTCATCAACTATGACTTTGTGTCTTTCAACACAGACATGTGGAGCCTTGGCGTCATCACCTACATGCTGTAAGTAAACACACAAACACATGCACACACACGTATACAGTCTAATGCTAATGACTGTGTGTCTATATCCTGTTAGTCTGAGCGGTCTCTGTCCCTTCCTTGGCGACGATGACAACGAGACCCTGAACAACATCTTGGCCTGCAAGTGGAACTTTGAGGAACAAGAGTTTGTAGATACATCCGAGGAAGCCAAAGACTTCATCTCCAAACTCCTCATTGTGAATAAAAGGTATCTATCTTGTTATTCTGTTTTACTGTCATTCTGTGTGTGCGACTGTGCGAAATTGGTGATTTTTTAACATAATATATGTGCCATTGTGTTTGTCATCAGTTGGAGGATGGGGGCATCTGAGGCCTTGAGACATCCTTGGCTATCTGACCCAGTCCTTCATCATCATCTTCATACAAAGGTAGAACACAAAGTTCTTGCCTGCATGTATCGTAAACAAACTAAGAAATTACACTTAAAAAATATTGAACTTAAAAAAAAATAATTTCTTCAAAAATAATATTGAAACTATAATTTTGGACAGCACTAAAATTCAGCTTTCATTGTTCTTTAAGAAAATGTTTGTGGCACACATTACATCACTCATATCACATTAACATTCCTAACATGTAGACATTTTTTGATGTTGTGGATAAGTTTAATTAAGTAAAATATGTCATTTAAAAAATAAACACAGATATAAAATCATGTTTAGGTAACATGTAATGTGTTACCGTGCTTTACATTTGTTCTAATGAATAATTTTAAATTGTCATGTTTTTTTCTTTTTCTTCATTTCACAGAAAACTATGTGCAGATCACGGCGATCATCGTGCGTGCCCACCACTGATAGTTGAGGTTGGTTTGGTTTATTTACCACCTTTACACTGAAAAATATGTACTTTGTTATTCTGTTTGACTAGTTAAATTTTTTGTATATGTAAAAAGAGACAATCACTTCAAACATTTATCCATCACAGGAAAAAAAAAGATCCACTAGGGGGAAGCATGTCTCAAATTTAGTGCAGAAACTAGACTCAGTACCTGCCTGTTACAGTATATACACAGAAAATGTTGCCTTCTGAGAGTTAATCATCACATTTACAGTACACTGTCTTTTTTTTAGGGCTACAATGATGTGATAGCTTTAGCTGTGGCCACTTGGACCAACCCTTCTGTCCATGTAAATTACCTGAATATTAAGTCCATGCACCTGTGGCATGGGCTAAAATTCTGGCTACCCCTGCAAACCTTTCGCTGATCCACTGTTGTTGTGTTTATGTTAGCAATATACAAAACAATGTACATACTTTTTTTTTCAATTGGGATTAAAACATGAATAGTCCCGCCATGCATTAATTAGACTGTACTTTCATGAAAATGTCTTTTTCTTAATTAAAGTACATGTCATGACTGCAATGCAAAACAAATAAAGGGTGAAAAAATAAGCTTGTTGGCAAATCAAATGTTTAGGTTGTTTGTTTAAGATGTTTGTTATTTTTCATCCCCTTCTTATATGGCATTTCAAACTGCTGCTTATGTCATGGTCTGACCTGTATTTGCGTATTAGTGCTTAATTGTGAAAGTTGCAAGTTGAGTATGCACATTGTAACATCTACTTCATTTTGAAATATCCACTCAGTGAACCACTCTCATTTATCTCTAACCAAACACATTGTGCTGTTGTAGTTTTGCTGTTTTTGTATCAAGGGTACAGCATTTCTCTGCTCTCAGTTACAAATATTATCCAATCTGAAGTGTAGAATTAAAAAATTTAAATTTTCTTATATCTTAGGGGACATTGAATCAATCAATCTCCATTAAATTGCTGGATGTGTATTGTACGTATGAACAGAGTGGAATTTCTGCTGTTGGTATCGTGAGCTGTAGTATGTGCACTTTATAATGTTATTTATTTCAACCTAGATTATACATAAAGCTACCATAGTTCCATTGGAAATTATGGCTTGGCATGTGTGGTCAGATCTACCCAGAATTCCTTCCTACTTCTGTTTCATGCTGCTTTGTCCTGGTGTTAATAAAGAAAATATAGTTTTATTTTATGACAAACAAACACAGTAGAGGTCTTATCGGTTAAGTGTGTTATTTCTACTCTATTTTGCATGTATCTGTGTTTTATCAACCATTGAAGCTTGAACTAGATACACAGAGAAATATTTCTTTTGTTACTTACTTTTTTTTAAAAACTGTTTTTCACTCTAGTTGCATATTAATGCTACTGTAGATGCTTTTTCCACAAAATCATTGAAATGCCTTCTGTGAAGGTTCAGTAAAACTAATACACTACCTATGTAATGTTGCCTAAGTTGATATAATGTTGTTAGCTCTACATTTATGTGGTTTTAATTCAACTCCATTATGATTTTTAATCGTTGTTGTTGAAGTTGTGCTAGTGAAAGAAGCTGCTCACAGAGTGTTAACAATATAAAATTCAGCATGTATTTGTGAAGTGTGTGCACATCCATTAAACTGAAATTGTGTCTTAAATGAGGGTATGGTTCTGTTTATTACTGTTGTTCAGTTTTTGTTCCATTTAATAACACACAGTACAGCTGAGTGTTTTAAAAAGATTAAACATACAGTACATGTTCATGAATTAACAGTGGGCAAGATGAAAAGGAGTATTTATTGTATTTTTTACAAGTTGCTTTTAAATAAAGATGTTTTTAAAGTAATAACAGTATAATGATTGAACCTAATATCTAATATTTATAGGGATTCAGATTTCATGGTCAGCTCGGAGTAAAGTAAGAAGATAGAGATTTGCTCTTTTAATATTATAACAACTTATAGAGGTCCTAATGGAGGTCCTTTCTCAAAAACACACTTAAGATCATAGCTTGAAACTATTCTATGAATGAGTTCCTTTTTTAGTATTTTGAGTTAAATGTTATGTTTTGAAGAACATTATACTGCTTATCAATCATAGTCAATAGGTAGCATTTTCAAATTTTCACAGATACACAACTGAAGTGATGTTGCACTTGCTATAACAAACTTAGTCAACTATTTTTAATTTTTACAATCTTATCCCAGGTCTGTTAAAACCTTAAACACACAAACGCACTCCTACTTAAAGTGAAAGTACAGCTGATTCCAGGAACCCACTGAAGAGCATCTGAGGGAGCCAGTGTGGGCAATGCAGCATTGCTCACCTGAGAAAATAAACTGAGTGTGTGGGATGATGATGATGTCGGGGGAACGGGGCTTTGACTCAGATATATTGGAGAAAAAATGTGGTTATCAACAGTTTTACAGAGGTCACAGAAAAGGCTGAGGCACTGAAAATGAAGAATGACAGTGAGAGAAATGTGAGTTTGTGAGGAGCATGTGTACATTTCAAGCTACATTTCCGCAAAGTTGCCTTAACTTTCAGCCTGCTCTATTCTGTAAAAGACAGTAAGGTCTTATTTTACAGAACCCACAAGGTTAGTCGAGGATAAGTGCAGACTTTATAGGGGAATGCCAGGGGAAACATGTATTTAATTGTACAGAAATACCAGGATAGCAAACTATACCACCAAAAAGCATAGAAACCCAGTAGTTGACCACTTTTACATGCAGTAGTTTGAGACTGTCACGGCCATAAAATTGTAAGGGCCGACAAAATAATTCACAGTTTTGAGTTATTTATATTTTAAATCATTTATGATTTATAGAGTGTGCACTGGACAGTGACAAGAAGAGATGGTTAAGAGAGACAAACTGTCTTCCAACAGTTTGAAAACCTGAAATCAACTTAAGCTCGAGCTCCTTTTGTGGATTTGTTTTCCTAGAAAGTGGACAAGAACAGAGATGTGCAGCTAAATATGGAAAACCACCATAGGAATATTTATAGAACATCAGATATCAGAGCCAACTGAAAAATAAAATTAACATAGAAGCACACATGGGAAACCAAAACAAAGTGCTCAATTAGATTTTATGGTTTTGCATTCAACTATTTAGGCTACTTAAAAAACAGATATCCAAAGATTTTAAATAAAATATGACTTGTTGGAAAAGAAAAGTGTCCTGAGATATTGATTGTATACATACATAAATAAACAATACATTGTACATATAAAAAATGACAAAAAATTGACACACAAGCACACATTCACAGGTACATATGGCTAGCCAGATGTAGCTGTCAACATCTTGCTTGCTACTTAGCTAGATTATTTTTGTGTTGGCTACTGTACACACACATATATATATATATATATATATATATATATTATATATATATATATATAACCATCAACACTATGTGGACCTTTGGCTCTTTCTTGGAAAACATTTCTCCTGTGGTAGCATACATACATTAAAAATAAACATAATTACAACATTAAAACCCCAAACATGAATTTTGAACACTTTCCATCCTGATTTCAAGGACTAACTGCTCTGCTTAGTCTGCTATTTGTTTATTTTCACACATCATTTCATAAGACACACAATGTTTCAGGTGGAGTGGTGGAGTGGTTCAGAGAAAGTTCATACATTCTTCAATTACAAATACAGGCAGAGAGAGTCTGAGTAACTTAATAGAAATTACTCTGAATATGCAGGTCATGTGGCAAAACAAGTGATACTGATTTATTACCCCCACTTTCTCTTCCTTTTTTTGCAGAGCTTTTCAGGAGCCTGAGGGTTGGAAGCCGAACGCAAGCTCTAGCTCTATCCCTGGTCCAAGGCCCAGGTTGGAATGGTGAGAAATTCAATTTAAGAGGAGAAAAAAAGCCTGCAAGAACTGCCCCTCCACCACCCAGCCTCACCCCTAAGTCCCCTCCATCCACATCTCCAGGGGCGATCTAGAGGAGCCAAACCAAAACCAGATGGACTTATTGGGCCTAAAGATAACAAATAGTGCCTGAGTTCCTGTCAGTTAGAGACCACCGGAGCTAAGAAGCTGAGCGTTAAAAAAAGCTTACTGACATGTCTATGTCTTTGTCCTGCTTTGTCAAATACTATCACTATTGACAAGTATTATGATACAGCAGAATGTAACAAAAAGTGTGGTGCTAAAGTTGATTAGTTTGATCTAGAGCGGGGCCGGTAAGAGGTGGGATATTGGCTGTATAGTAAAGTTTTGGTGTTGTATTCACAGACCAGGTGCCATCGTTGCTTAGGAAAGGTAGGCTGTCAGCAGTGACCTGAATCTCTGGGTGGCATGCTCTCCAGTTTGTTAGTCGATACATCTACCACCCACACACACTTAGTCAGAAAGGACCGAGAGAGAAAAAAGTGGAGGGTGACCCCAGAACTCCTCACAGCCTCCCTGCAGATCGACTAAGAAAGTGCCCTTTGTAACAGGAGTTTCCTGTACGTAATTAAAAAATATTGGGCCCTGCTCTGAAGGGAGGAGACGAAGCCTGGGGTTGTAGGAGGCTATGTGAAGGGTAAGATTCCCTGCTCCACTCTTCGTTTCATGTAAGAGCCCCGGAGCTGGCCCTGACGGTTGTCCAAACAAGAGGCGCTCTCTCTCTCCAAGGAGGTCCGGAGAGAGGTCCAGCCAGTTCTCAGGGCCCGTGGGCAGGTGGTTCTGATTTGCGAGGAACAGACCACGTTTATGTTCAGTTAATGGCAGTACACGTGTCGTCACGTCCAGTGGTGGGAACATGCTGGGTGAGCGATCTGTTTTTAGCACTGCTGAGGTTTGCCACCAATAAAAACACAATGTCCAATTATCCCTTTATGGGATAAGAGGAACTAAGTGGTCCTCTCAATATGTATATTGGATACTAGCAGTTTTTACCCAAAATATTTTTTATGATGTTAAATTAAAGCAAGACTGTGTTACTTTTCAAAGAAAAAAGGTTCTTTTGTTACATATGAAAGTTCAATGCATAAGCAATAATACTCACCCGTGCTCAATTCAATACACTTAGTGTCTTTTTAACTAATAGTTGGTCTGGTATGACCAGTAGCTTATGGTGGCTAATGTTAGCTAATGTTTGCCACTGTGATGCTATGTTTAAGCATCTACCATTATCCTGCTAATGTCACAGTTACAGGTCTTACTGTACATACAATAGCAATGTGACAACGTGAAAGGGGTTCTCTCGTAGTCATGAACCAACAGAGAATTATCACCCAAATCTGGAGCTCTATAGATATTTCAGTTTAATGTTTAACTTTCCGACGTGCAACTTTAATGTTTTGGTTTTACTCTCACCACTCTCACTGCATTATTGTTCAGGCACATAGGCAGCTGTTTTAAGTATAAAAGCTCTAAAAACTGACTGTACACTACCTGCTCGACAGATAATGACTTATATTTGTTAGGTAGACACAAACATGACTCCAAATGAACCCTAATTGTTGCTCCGTATCTAAATAGGCAACTTCATGCTAACAAGCTCATGGTCATATATCAACTTAAAAGGTTATAATGTGCCAATGCTGTGTTTAGAGCTTGTTTCTGCTACCCCCAAGGACCCAAACACTCTTATGATGGATTCTCTGTATTTTATGATGTTCTATAATGTGTAAAATGTCTAATTAGTCTTACAAACCTGAAGTAGATGTGCTTCATACTTTTATTCTTCGCCCATGTTTTTCGTAACAATACAACATGACTTTTGAAATGAAAACAGCCATCTCCCACCCACACGCAGATTGATTTCCAGACAAGGGGGAAACACAGCAGCTTGCTGTGTCAGATGTTTTCAGTCATTGGTTTCAACACTGATCAAATGGCCACGCTGAAGCCTTTAATGATCTTGGAGTTCCCCTGCTGTCGGGTCATCTGCTTGGCTCCATATCACCTCCAGGTTGGGCCCTACTGCTGGTCAGGCGGTCCCGCAATGGGGCCCTTTCCATCAACTTAGTATTTACTCGTCCTTCTGGCTCACCCCTTGGCCTGCATGGGGTCTCTGTTCAGTCTGCCATCCCTGCTGAGAGGGCTCTGTGGCGGAGAGAGCCATAATCCATCAGGCCTCCGTGTGTGTACGTGCTTTGCTCTTTTATGCTTTAGCTCTTGCTGAGGAGTCTTGGCTGAAGGAGCTAAATGGAGCCAAGCATCTTGTTCAAACAGACTGACGGAGCATGTTCTCTGTGTCTGAAGCTAGTGTGTTAAAACAAGCTTGTGTGCAGGCGTGGGTGTATGAACATGCTGCTTTTGTGCATGTTTTATCACTTCAGACCTTTCCAGCCAGACCAATGAACTCCTTCTTGACCCCTTACTTATTCTGCCCAAAACCTACCCCTGTCATGTTTTATTGGATCCCCTTTATCTACTCACACTCACCCACACACACATTACAGCACAGTAAATACTAGACATTCATCAGCTTTATACATATCCATACTGTACATCTCTCTGTTATGTTCTCCCATACCACCCACAGCGTCTGTCGTTCCTCCCAGTGCATGGTGATCGATGAGCTGAGCCCCGGTCTCTCTACAGCAGGGACCGTACCGAGGTCGAAAAGACCCCTTAGCCTGTTTTCTATTTGACTCCCAAAAACAGCTCCCACAGCCAATAAAAACACAGCACAAGGCATCCAAATGGCAACCCGTATGACTTCTGCTATTGTAGTGTGAAATGGTTCCCACGATGAAGCTCAAGACAGGAGAGGAGGACTCGATGGATGACACAACCATGAAACTGAGAGACAAGGGTCAGAGTGAGGTGATGCAGACGATGTAATGGTTTCTGTCATGACAGTTTGTATCTTGTTAAAGAAAAATAAGTACTTTTGCAACCCTGCATATTTGGAGAAAGTTGATACAACCACCGCAGCCAAATAACCTCATTTATGTTATTATTCTGTAACATTAACATCCTCTGGGGTTTTGATCATTGGGGGGCTTGGTAAACCATGCGGGGAACCACTGATATCTGACCATATTTAAGCTAAAAATGCATTGCTGGTTTGTTCATGGTTTGGACATTTCTCTCTTGCGGCCTGCCTTTATTTCAGTCCAGTCTGCTTTTAGACAGGGGAAACAGGAAAAGAGTCACAGTGCTGTGGTTCGTTCTTCAGGTCATATTCACTTGACCACACAAAGAGCCCATTTTGAGGGAGACATTTTATGTGTTGTGTGGCAGGCACCGCAGGCGAACAAGATTTACTGTGTCTGTGTCTATTCACGGGCCTTTTGGATGATGTTCATGCTCTTACTGGTAGAGGCCGGGGATTTATTACAGTTGGGAAATACTATCAGGTAGAGACATTGATTTTATTTTAACAGTTAAATCCACAACCTATACAAGTATCTCTACAATTCTAAAGAGTGATCCAATTCCTTAAAATTCTATGATATAATAAGGTTGCATTTCACACTGTTAAACGAAAGATAAAACTTTACCAAGTCACCATTATGGTCAGTATTATACTGTAGCAACATATTTCACAGATTGAGAAAAGACTGTATCTTAAGAAAGTGTGCTTTAAATGAGATGAAGGAAAGACATTTGCTATAAAGATTTTGCTTTCTGCTTTTTTAATATGTTGACAAGATTTGGATCAAAGCTTCATGTAAGTATAAATAGGTTACATTTCATACAATCCATCTATTGACTCAAGTGAAAACAAATATTGTTTATAGATTTTAAGATTTAAATTTTTTTAAGGCATTATCAATCATAATTCAGTATTCATTGATTTAATTGGTAAACTTTATGTTTGCTATTTATTAGTTATATTAAATCAAAAGTAAGGCCCTGACTTTAAAGCCATTTATCCACGTTTTTTTGATCCAGGATCATTATTAGGATCAGTCTACAATGTCTGCATTCTCTTCACCTGATGTTTTCAATTTAATTTCAGTTAAGAGGACTTTTGATTCATGCAATCAATCTACTTGTAGCAAATACTGTTATGTCATAAAATAGCACATTCTATCTCACATTTCAAAATAAAAAGTCACAAATAAAAATCATGAGTAACATTTGAGTTTGAAAATGAAGTACTATTGTCAAGTTTTAGTTACGTTTTTAATAAGTTGCGCACGTATAACAGAAATATGCATTGTCATGATTGATCCATGCATGCAGTTGTGTGTGTATTTGTGGATATGGTGGTTGGTGGAAGAGGAGGAAGTTGTACCACTGAGGTAGCACTCAGAGTGACTAACAATGGCCCACACATATCCTGTGGCTGTCAAAATCTTGAAGACCCTACACAAACACTTTGGAGCCAGTGCCCACAATTCTCCCTTTTCCCTTGGTGTTCCAGGTTTGGTTTTAGTATGACTTTCTTTAGAAACTTGAAAGCTGTCTTTCATTTTGTTTTTTCAACAAAACGCTGCATAGATTTTTTTTAATTAACATTTATTGTTGGGTTTTCCTGTCTTGGTATACATAACTGAACCTAAAGGTTGTTCTAAGCCTCGGTTGTGAAGCTTCTTTTTTCTGCACACTTTCTTCTGTCTTTGCAGAATATAGTCTAGCAATCCACTTTAATGCAGACCCCTTCAGGAAGCTCTCAGTTGGTTACTCCTTATTTAAAGTACACAAACGTAATTGGCTCAATCACGGGCCTTTTCCAAGCCTCCCACCTTCCTTTTTTTTAAAGATTATTTTTTGGGGCTTTTCCCTTTATTGTAGTGACAGTGGATATACATGACAGGGGAAGAGAGATGGGGGGATGACACACAGCAAAGGGCCACAGGTCGGCTTCAAACCAGGGCTGCTGCAGAAATCAGCCAACATGGGGCGAATACTCTTACTGGGTGAGCTAGAGGATGCCCTCATCTTTCTCTTATGTGCTGTCTCAGCAGACCCCCCTCCCTGCTGTTTGAAAAGGAGAGGCATGTGCAACCTGTGGGCCCGCAGAGCTCACATCAGCACACATCAGCATGGGGAAAACACTGCTGATTGCCCAAGAGCGGGAACCCACTTTCCAAAAACTCAGCAGAAAGTGAGTGCAGAGTGGCTCCATGTTGAAGCTAATGTACAAACACCTGTATTCCGTCCCAGTCTCTTTTTCTACAGCAGCCTGGATGTCTGCCCCCAAATAGTAGCCTCTGAACACCTCATATGCAATGTTTCCAAAACAGAAACTAATATCCCCTTTACTCCCTCATCATTTCACAATGGCAGCCTTCTTGCAGGGAGTACAATGTCCTGCCAGTGAGGGTTTCAAGAAAACGCTTCAATAGCTGCGTGCACTGCTTTGCCAATGCTGTTTGCTTTGATGGGTTGTTGACAAGCTAACCTAAGCATAACTCC
This sequence comes from Etheostoma perlongum, assembly GCA_026937815.1. Taxonomy (NCBI): domain Eukaryota; kingdom Metazoa; phylum Chordata; class Actinopteri; order Perciformes; family Percidae; genus Etheostoma; species Etheostoma perlongum. Next base: position 16,509,824 of record CM049382.1, read on the forward strand.
TTTTACTGCCCCAATTGGACTAATGCTTTCTTACTTTAGCAAGAGCTTCCTGTCGCTGAGTTCAACAATGTAAAGGGGACCACCCATCCAAAAATAGATGCCATGATGGAGGTTGCTGCGATTACTTTTGCGCAAAACACACCACATTATTGCTGACTGGGAAAAGGAGAACAGTGCAAGGTCTAACCAGCAGAGGGCAACGAAAGATTTGGAAAGAATCCCAGAACATTATTATGCCAACATGACCTTCCTCTCGTTTTCTCAGAGTGTCAAAAATAACATCTCCCATTACATTCGTGGCTATAGAGGAAATTTAAGTAGGATGGTATGAAAACCTCCTGCCAACCAGAGCTGAGACAAAATGTAACGGTAGAATCTGCAAGAAGAAACTGTTCTTATTCAATGCCTGTAACTGAAAAGGTGCAACGTTTTAAGTTTTCTTCATTGTCACGGTAAGATTTCTTTTTCATAATGGTTTCATGGTTTGGTTTCTTCATGGAGGAGCCCTATAAGAGGCCACCTGGCCACACAATGCAACAGCATCCTTATATATTTTGAATGTTAACGCCTGGCCACAGTTATTCATACCTTCACCCTTTGGCCAGGTCCACAAGATAAAAAATCCCCACCACTAAGCACCACTCCCCCACCCACTCCAGCACATCCAGCACTCCAGCACCCTGTTGTTCCCATGGTGAGAGCCGTCCCCAGCCAATCCAAAGCAGCCGCCAGGACCTTGGTGGTCTGGAGTGTCTCCGAGGTGGCACGGCCGCAGGGCTGCAGAGAGTAAACAGGACACTGGGGGATGGAGAGATGGAGGAAGAGTGATGAGAATGTGGAGTCAGCAGCCTCTCCGCCCTGCCTGGGGAAGAGGAAAGCCTGTAAAGCCTGCAGATTCAGAGCTCACACAAACAGTGGACCGCACTGCGACTCAGCTCAGTGGATAAGGCTTTGGCCAGACAGAGGGTCATTTGAACTGTTCTGCGCTAAACCATGGATGTATTACAGTTTTTTCCAATTGCTAAAACACAATTATGCAAACTTGTCTGGTTTTATCAAAAATACTTAACTCAATTCACAAAACCACACACCCAAACTGCAAAATACCTCATATATCCTGCAACATGAAGCACTGCAACAAAAACTACATATAGCATTATCAAAATTAAACTTTTGCACCAAATGGCACACACTTCTTTCATATTACCAGATTTTTGTCTTGTCACTTGTCACTACTCACTGTTGGACATAACAAAAAGCACTCTCATATTTAGTATGCTTTTCCACAATACTAAAATAGTTCAAATTGTAGAAATTTCTTCAGATTGTTCACATATATTATATTATAATATTTGAAGATACACACACATGCTGTTGAAACACTTTTTTTCACCAAACAAGTCAGTGCAACATATGCACAGCAGATATATTTACATTGGACTGAGCAAAAATATGCTAACAAAAAACAATAAACTGAAAAATAAAATTGCAGAAGAAATGTGCAGAAAAAATATATAGAAAAAAAGAGGCAAGAAAAATAATTAGGCAGTATCTTTTCATAGTGCTTACTTTCTGATTGAAGTGGTAACAATTAACCATTGAGGTGTCTGGCCAGGTGGCACATACAATGGCCAATTAGCTCATGTAGCGTCATTTTGAATGACAGTGTTTGAAATGGCAAACGTGACTTTATGTCAGATTGTTGTCTTATGCAGAGAACTGTGTTCAGTGCATTTAAAATGTGCCGTTTTGAATTGCAAAATGTGTGTAAAGCAGAAAATGTGTTTAGACTTTTGGAGACTTGAGAAGAGATTTGGCTCTTTGCTCTCTTCTGAACGGTTTCTGTCCTAGTAAAAGTGTGTTTTAATAATGTTCAGTTAATATTTTGGGTGTGCATTATGTTACCTGGGTTTTAGTTTTGTATGGTTGATTTAGCGTTCATGTTAATGTGCATTTCTTGTTGCACCATGGCCGATACCCGAGTGGGGACTGATGGCTTCTGGGCAGTTTGATGAAATACAAAGTCTATCTATCTTTATTATAGTGGATCTCTCCACAGAGCATAAATATTGGAACATTGCATTATTTGCATCTGTGTAGTTGTAGTTCTTATACATATGGAACAAATGCTTCTTTTAGGTCATTGGTGAAATTATACTGTTACAAAGGAAAAAATTCATTACATGAGCAAATCATTTCTGTAGTAGCAGTTACCAGCCCAATGTTTTATTTTTGTTATGTTTCTTTGCATGTTTAAAGCTCTAGTGTGTAGTTTCTAAGTAATGACAACCAAACTGTTGGCACATCCACAAGATACAAGCCTTCCGTGATTTTGCACCACCCCCACCCCTCCTCCAAACAGCTGGTAGTAGCCAAGGAGGACATAAAGGATATAAAAAACATGATGGACTCTTCAGAAAAGGTAATTATCTTTACTTGCATTTCTGTGTTTGAAAGTTGCCGGACAACACTAGTTTTTGAAGATAGATAGATAGATAGAGTTTATTGTCATTACACATGTACAGGTACAAGGCAACGAAATACCGTTTGGAGTATGCCTCCGGGGCCGCTGCTATTTAAAACGCCGCCACACACATTCTCTGAAAAGGATTTATGCAGACAGCAACATGGTATACAGTACACATACCCATACTGAAAGATACAGAGAGAGTTGTGTGGAACTCATTTGTCAATGGCTTGAATGTAACGGACATTCATTGAAATAAAAAAAACTTATGCACTAAAGCTTTACCTTTTAACAATTACTCATGTTTATTAATGATTTTTAACAGTGACTACTAATATAAGTTTGACTTGTCTACTGTATCAACTTACTGCTCTGTGTTACCATGACTTGACCTTACACCTAGTATAAAAACTCAATTCAAGTCTGGATAACTTTTGGGATAACAGTGTGTGCTATATTGACCCAAATTGGTAATTTTTTTAACAGTAAATAAATTTGTTAAAATCATCTCCACCTTGACCAACTACAACAGTAAAATGCTGCTTGCACATACATGCATCTGTAATAATAATAATAATCAAGTAATATAATACTTAATACTATAACCCTCACATGAGGCAATTTTCTGCATCGATTACTTTAACTTTTAACACTGTAAGTGCATTTACCTAATAATACTTCTGTACTATTACTAATTTCAATGCAGCTTTCACTTAATATTTTTTTAGTGTTACTTTTACTTAAATAAATCTGAATTATTCCTCGGAACCCAGACAATGGACAAGTTAAAGATGCTCTAAGTTGCAATTAAAGTATATACATAGAAGGTTAAGCTATCAAATAATTGGCAGTGAAAAAAGACATCAAAATGTCTGCCAAATCGAAGTTTAAAGATAATATATAAAGAAGTATGGAATTCATCGGTGCCCAAATCTTAAGGGACCGTGAAACGAGTAGCCAATATCCACATGTTATACACACCGCCTGTTTCCAATAATTTTACCCTTGCGGGTGATGACAGGTTGAAAAGTGATTTACCTGAGCAGGCTTTTATTACAAATCTTTCTTGCACCATTCCCTCTGCTACTTAAGGAATCAGGCGTACTTCATTGTGGAACTGAAACCCAGTACTAAATACCATAGAAGGCTTCCAACTGTTTTTGACTCTCGTGATAAAGATAGATGAGGTGAGATCGCATGGAGGATTTGCAACTGGTACTGTCACTGCAAAATGATTTACTTTGTTTGTGGGAAGGATGGAAGTTAAAGTTTAATTCCTTGCAAACATTCTCATTTGATAAATGTTCTCCAAAAGTTATAAAACAAATCAAATCAAAAGTAAAAGTAAAAGAAGAATATACAAATCTGCACTTGGCATTGTAGCTAACCATGACAGCAAACTGTGTCTTCTCAATTGAAATGTCCTCTGAGAAACACTTTTTTCCACCAGTGGCTTTTTCATTATTTTCTTTTAGAATCCACATCCAAAGCAGTGTACTTAGTGCATGTTTTCATAGATTCAGAACCAGTCATCTGGGTTTTGTCTCCCTATTAATGTGCCAAGGGGGAAGGCTGAGATGGAGGCTCTTCTACCAGGAAATATAGGTATCTAATAGATCTACTCCCCACTCTTATTTTGACAGCAATGGCAGGTCTGGTGAACTAATGGCATACTTCTCTTTCTGCCAGGGGGAGAAATACACCGCCACAGGGGAAGCCACAATCCTAATAGGCAGCTGGAAAAAGAGAGGCATACATAAACTACTACCCTAGCCATTCTCAGAAGAAGAAGACTCTCCAAATAACGTATACTGAATTAGGACAGACTTTTATATGATTCATTTTATGTGAGAAGTTAAAACGGGGCAAAATATCCACAGATAATCTGAATTCGATCGTATTTCACCAAGACATGTGCTTCCCCTTTCCTGGATTACTGAGGCATGTAATAAAACACACACTGTTTGAGTTGCTTCCTCTGAACCCTAGAGCACATAGAAATGGTGTTTAAGGTGATGTGAATGCTTATGAATTTCAGGGAGAGAAAAAGACTAAAAGACTGGTGGATTACAGAACCTGCCCTGCTGCTAAAGTTCAAAAATAATCAAAAGCATCTCTACATTATTTAAATAAAGGTACATTTTAATAGAGGTATATTTTGTAGCAATTAAGATAAAAAAAAGATTTTCTAAACTATATTCTATATACAAATAAGGATGCCTTACAGAAATCAAAGGCTGCAAAAACTAGATAACAATTCTGTAGTGCTCATAGACGGCAGTAGTTTTCCATAAATACAATATGGGTCATTAGATCTCCAGGGATTCTTATCTGTAACTTAAACCCTTTCACTTTTCAGCAGTTCATATGGAGGACTTTAATAAACATAATGGAAGCATCATTAAAAACAGGATTCAGACAATTCATTTGATGAAACAAAGCCTTGGTATATAGCCACATGGGTGAAAGCATCAAAAGGGGTTACTGCTAGGTGACTCAAAAAATTAGAGATTAGAAATACAATCAAATTATTAACAGACATACATTTTGGACAAAATGACAAACTCGTTACCGGCCATTCTTTTTTCAAATATATATAAATAGATCTTGTTTGTAATAATTACTTAACATTTAACAGCTGTTACAGTATATGAACATGTGGAATTCAGGTGTCTTGCATACAGAGGTAGTTTGTTGTAATTAATGGTCTCTGCAGTATTTGGGGAGACAAAAAAAGAAGAAAAAACAGCTGTGTTTCATAAGAGAAAGACCAGAATTTAAAGCATGCTTGATTTGAGAGCCCATGAATTACTTTTCTCTACTGTGTGTGTGTGTGTGCGTGTGTGTGTGTGTGTGTGGCCTTCATTCCGGCCTCTCGTGTGCTGGAGCGCAGAGCATGAAATGGCTCTAAATTGGCTGTGTTTGCCCTCAGAGGAGCGCTCTTTTGAGATCATATCCTAATCCCTCAGAGAGGCGGTCCACAGGGTCGCTGCTTATTCAATTAGTCCCAAGCCATGGCTCTAAACATGGTAGGGCAAGCAAGAGTGTGAGAAAGTGTGGAGATTGAGAATGGTGGTCTGTTTGTGTATGTGGGAGGTGATGGTGTTTATATGAAATATTAGGACACTATTTTGCAGGGCTGTTGAAGCAGGAATCATAAAGGACAAATTGATGAAAGATAAAGATATTTTGTGGAATGAAGTTGTTGCTAAGTGTAGTTGAGGTCTCCCACCAGAGGGTGGCGCCTATATGACATCTCATGAGTAGGTGTTAAGAACTTTGGGAGTTTGATAAAAGGGGCATGAGATTCCAGAGGGGTCATCACTAAACCTGAAGCCCAAACTGCACACACTGAGGCCACTGTTACCTGAAGCCCTAGTCATCCGCTTTGGACTTCAATTCCCTGCAAAGTCATCAAGTTCTTCCTCTTCTGTCATAAAAGCTGCATCATTAGCGTTTTCTTCATTTATTGCATTCAGGAGGGAAACTTGATATGGGTAGCAGGGACATATGCAGCCAAATATTACACACATGTGGTAGAAGTCATGCTTTTGATAGACTGTGATTGTTTTGAATGAATCTCGTAAGTTTTAATTAAATATGAATGGATGAAATTATATATAAAACCCCAAAGACAAAACAAGTAATTTACATGTATGAATTATATTCTAACAATTTCTGTAGGATAATCAAGCATCCATATGCAGAAACATGTAAAAGTAACACCACACACTTTGTGTGGACAATGACAACCTGTAGAGTGATTCTGACCATATTACATGTAATAGACTAACAACATTATGTGATGAGAAATACTGTATTAAAGTTAGACAAATATTTTACGACAGTTGTCCAGATGTAGTTCAGAGCCGTAGTGAATGACTGGCAGTCATCATGACCAAAAGAAACGTCTCTCTATGTACAATATGACTCATACTTTTGTAATTTGGCCATCATTTAAAAGGGTGATAAAAAAAACATTTTATGTTTCATACAATAAAACAATACTATGAACCATTTCTTTGGAACTGGAAATGATGGTGAACATTACAAATGCAGAGTGCTTAAAAACGTACTTTAAGCAATGTTTCCATTGTCTGTTGCATTTCAAAAAGAATAAATGGATCAACTTATCTATCATGGCGTTGAGTATTTGGGTATGTTCAGCTTTATTTTCACTTCAAAATAAGGAATTTAAATAACTGCAATCACTTCACTTTTTAAGAAATGATGCCTCAACTGATTGCTCACTCTGTTGTAAAGCTTTCCTGTGTATAAGTTAGGATGCTGTACAAAATATTAGTGCTGATATATCAGCAGGAAGACCCGGAGTTATAAAAAAACTTCTTGTATCTCACACTACTACCTATACTGTCATGACGGATACAAATGTTTGATGCTTTTTTGCCAACTAAGGATGCGGTGGATCCTGGCTGATGGAATGAAGCCAAATCACAGCTGAAACAGAGGCCAAGAACAGTTAAAACACATGGTTAAAACGGTTGAAAATTATTATTATTATTATTTGTGGTTTGTCATCAAACAAGTGTAAAGAATAATGGCCAGGAGAATGAATGTGGAATTGGCATTTGATCATCATCTATAAACAAATAAGCAGAGAGTAAAAGAGCCTGCAGACCTAGATTGCAAAACAAACAACTTTTGTTGTTGTATGAAGTATAATGTTGCGCATATGTAAAATATTGGCCAATTTCTTTATACTCGAACAAAAGGTGCAAATGTAAAGGAAAGCATCTCATTTAGAGGAAAACCTGGAAGAAATACTTTAAATGTTCCTACAAATTTCTTTTATTTCTTGCTTCTTGATTTGGTTTTCAGGGCACTGCCTCCTCTTTTGTCTGCAGGGGAAAAAGAAGAATATTTCTGTGTTACGGTGAGCTGATAGACAGTGACACTTAGACTAAACAAGGTAGGAGTGATGACAGGAGCTGTGGAATCCAAGTGTGGAGAGCTCACTCCTGCCAACACTGCTTGTCACTCTGGAGTTCTACTGGCTGTGACATTAGGTGCCACATGTACCGCTACGTACATTCACCTTGAGCCGGCTATTTCTTTCTCATAAAAAACGTCGGTTCTTCTTATCTTGGCTACATTTATGAAGATAAACTGGACGTTGGTCATGCTTTGTTTTATCTTTTGGTTGTGTGTGTGATCTATATGCAACACTATCTCCTAGAGAGACATTTATATTCAACTGATTTGCAACAGCAAATACATTTTGACAAAATGGAATGTTGCCTAGAATGCATTTGGGTTATCAACATGAGGAAAGGCTATCAACAAAATCGGTACTGTCGCAGATACTGAGTGGTATCACTGGCATCCATCATCTTTCCCTAAGCTAGTCGTTGCCTAAGGCTAACCACACGCCAGCGTTACGATGATCTTATTTTTGCTGTCAAAGTCCTGCTCATTGTACAATCAACGTCCATCTCAAATTCCTCCGACCAAAAACAAAGCACTTCCTTGGCTGGAGAAATGATGATTTTGAACATATCAAGGCAAAAATTATGTTTCCCAAAAAAATGTTATTGGGAAATTTGTGGTATATTTATGTGATTTCTAGGAGTTAGAGTTCAGCCAGGACAGAGAATTTCAGGGCCACAATTTGACCCTGGAAGAGCAGGAGACGGTCTCTAACACAATTAATCTAAAGCACAATACAGTTGAGAAGATACACTAAAGAACACACACATTGACAGTGTAGATGTGGATTAAGTAGCAGGAGTGGTTTGACAAAATTCTGTGGACTTTTTTTCCTGACATGAATCATGTTACTATTGGAATCTAACATTCTACAGCATGCTGACCCTATCATTCTCGCAAGATACATTTTGGTGGAATATCACTTTCAAAACTCACTGCTCATTCTCAATTCCTTTACTTTTCTGACATATATAGCAAGTGTGTGTTTCCAAACGTTTTCTATTTTTAATAACTTCACATGTCTTGAAAAGCAAGCACAGGATAACTCAAATCTTTATGTTGCATTAACCTGACTTGAGGCCGGGGCTCAGTACTTTCTTTGGCGAACCATTGCAGTGTGCAGGCACATTTTTTTCAACCCAGCTGAATAAAAGGCGAAACCTCATTCAGATGAGGTACAAATGAGTGTGGTACAACAGAGCCAACTGAGAGTTCTCCGTGCTGCTGTGGGGGCCGACCTGCAGCCAACCAGTCTTTCAACGAGCCAGCCTATGTCAGACCAGGCAGTCCAGAGTGCATAGCTTACCGGAAACCAGGGCAGTTTGATTGAGTTCCTGTTATTGACTGCTTTTTTTGTGGAGAGCAGGTTTCTGCCAGGTTAATTTTTTCCTCTGCCAGCTGTCAGAACACAGACTGTACAGAGCCGCACACCCAAGCACTCAAGGCCCCACCAACGCTCTAAACTCCAAATAGTCATTTGTCATCCAATGGTAACCATGCAGTATTTGATAAGCAATTAAGCATCTGAATGTACCTTTTTCTCCATAGATTGTGTTAAAGGATATGTGTGTGCATGCTGTGTCCTACTGTTGCTTCTGTGTAATCTGGAGCAGGAAACCCATAGCGTCCCTCAGACAGTAAATCAGCCTGGGGATTGGGATGCTCCCGTTTAGAGGAGGGCTAACTATGTGGGATGGAAGCAGTGGAGGTTAGGCGGTGAGAGGTAATGCATTGTTTGGCCCCTGTCCCAGCCCATATGAGGCCGGTGCTGGCTGGAAACCCTGAAAGATGTGTTTGTTGTACAATAAGTTGTAGCACCATTACCATCTGGGTAAAGACCTTCGGTCAGCGCTACACAGACGTGTGTGTGGTTCTCCGTGCCAGAAATAATAATAATAAAACAAAGAGGTCCATTCATTCCTCCTCCCCCAAGTTGAATTTACCACAGTAATGATATTAGAAGTTCAGAGAAGATTAGCAAAGTAGTAGACCTTTTTCCTTTTAATGTCACTGCAGAGGTCATCCAACGGCCTTAAATCCATTTCAAAAGGGACCCGGTGGCTAGATATGAAACATGCTTCATATCTATAACAGCTGCTCAAGCAGTGTGGTGTGACATTTGTATCACCCTTGAAAGCAGTGTCTTATCATCTTATCATCTGAAAAATGATTCAGCCTATACTAAGGTCAAGTGAGGTAGTGATGTCTAAATGGCGTCGGACGTTTTTAAAGTTGAGTTAACTAAACAAGCCCCTCTACACTTACATTTATACCTTGAAACAATGTGATAGTCTTTTCTTACTGTCTTCTAAAGGCAAGTTACACCATTATTCCACAGATTTCTGGTGTTTATATTATACAGTATATCCAGACAAACAACCCCCTTCCTCTCCCCTTCTTCACCCATATCCACATCCTCTTCTGGCTGCCGTCTGTAATGAGTGAAGCACGATATGAACACTGCTATAAACTACTGAGATCTCAGGTGGGTATGAGGAGGATTGTGAGGTGTTAATCTCTGGTTCTTTGTCCACAAATCACCTTTTATTCGCTATGATTTACTTTCCAACATTGTATTTGAGTAATCAAATGCTAAGTGCAAAATGTATGCAGAAATTCAAACACTGAAAAGAATGTTTTGATATCTTACTAAAAAACTGAAGTTTTTCAAAGTGAGTATCATGTAATGCAGGGATGATTTACAATTAAATATACACATACATATCTTTTTTATGGCCAGAAGATCAATGTAACATCATTATTATTGCATTACAACATAAAATGTGCTTATAGGGCTTTAGGGGCTTCTGATTTCATATTGATTTGGCGGCACTACCAAACCACCTGTTAGCAAACACAGCAATCCATTAAGAGCTACCCAGTGGTGCTGATTGCTTTACCTTTGACCCCAGCTGCTTGTTTACTCAGGGCATGGTTGCCAGTGGGGGGGGGGGGGGGGGCGTTGGGGGTGGAGAGGAATAATTTGGATTCCATAGAGTGGAGTTGTGGTGAGGGGTGCAGGTCCCTTTTCCACCACACTCTATTCCCACCACCCATACTCAAACAAACACCTAGTCAGTCACTGTGTGATTGGCTGAAGTAAGGTTCCTGACACACCGCCGGCCCACTGCCTGCCTGCCTGCCTGGGTAGAGCGAAGACATGTTGATACAGCTGGGGTAGGCAGAGGTGCCGAGAAGTCAAGTGACTTGACCGGGGTCAAAGCACCTTTCTCAACCACACACACACACACACACACACACACACACACACACACACACACACACACACACACACACAAACACACAATCACATACTGTATGCACACACATACACATACTATGTCTTTCTCATCTTTCTCTGCATGGACTTCCTTCAATTTCTCCTCAGACAAGGTTTATTGTTTGCACTGTTTCAGCTTTGCTCAGGAATGTGTTTATGAAATACCCTCAGATTGCCTGTTCTTCCTTCCTTTGTAGATTATACCAACCTTTCAACATGGGCACACTTTTACATTAAATGTACCTCAGCTCTCACCTTTCTTGTTTGTGTAGTTGACTTAATCTTTGTGAGAGCCAAGACCAGCTCAGGAAGGTGAATAGACCACAAAGTAAGCCAACATCCTTCTCACTGCTGGAACTTTTTTTTCTTTTTTTTTAATGTTTTGCTTCAATCATGGACCAGTAGGAGGTGCATTGTATGGTATGTCACAACCTTATCATCAGTAAGTGCATGTTTCTCGACTGCTGGTGCACAATAATTGCTTCCTTCTACTTCTAATCTTTTCCAACAGATTTATTATGGATTTGAATGAAGAGGTTGATATACCAAGCTGTCTTTTTCTTTCCAGTGGTGGAAGAAGGGATAATATTTCAGACAACTCCCAGAGTACTGCAGCGCCAGCCGGGTTCTGTACCCTGCCCAGGTCTCCATCTCTATCTGTCTGAGGTAGTGTTAGACTGACCGCTCTTCACAGTTCTGACAGGGCAGGGGCATGTTTCCACCTCATGAGTCAGCCCACGGAGGCCCAGGTGTTTTTAATCCAAACTCCGAACAGTCTCTGAAGAAGATTGATGAGCCTTGTTATATGTGTCCAGACAAATAGTACCCACACTCAGCCATGCCAGACAGCACGCACACGCACACGCACACGCACACGCACACGCACACGCACACGCACACGCACACACACACACACACACACACACACACACACACACACACACTCTCCCTCTCTTTGGGTTGTAATAGGTGTGCTTTTGAATTATGTTGTTTGAGTGAGAGAGTGAGTGAAGGGTTGTATGTAAACATGTATCTGTAGGAATGTGTGTGGGGGTGTGTGCCTCCTTATGTAGGTGTCACTGTGAGGCAAAAATAAGTTTTACCCAACTGGAACGAATCAGAGTCCTCTTCTCAGATCGAATTTCATCTAAAATCCAAATGAAAGAAAGAAAGAATTATTTTATTTATTTATACTATCCTGTTAAATATAAACAATCTCATTGTGAGAGCTCGAGGAGCTCCACAGGGTTAAATGGGTCACATTACCATGCCGTGGAACCCTATTGTCTAATAGTTTTTACTCTTTTTTCTTTTTTAGCTGGGCTGCTGTTTTTGATCACCTATCCCATCTGTGACACAGCACGACTGACTTTGTATGAAAGGGAAGTGCTGGCACCAGGCGCTGTGCACCGCAGGGCCTCTGCTCTTATCAGCAACCAGGTCATAAGGCAGACTGGCGGGGCATATAGGCAGGGACACGGTGGGACAGGAGCAGGCAGACAGAGTGGGAGAGGGAAGGGGGAGGGAGAGGGGATTGTGGGACTGCTCCATGCCCACCGATGTGGGTTTGTTCTCCCAGGGGACCCCTGCTGTGCTGGACAGGCATGCAGAGGGCAGATAACCACGCCAGAGGATGAATAGATGTGAGAACAAATTGAAGGGAGAATAACAACACAGGACAGTTATATCTACTCAACATGCTGAAAAAAATGGTTTGCTCATTGTTTTTTTGGACTAGTTGCGTTTTGATGGTGACGCCTTGTTTAAAACATGTCTATCAACTCTTCAGTATTTGAAAGCTGAGAGCCCATTTCATGAAAACAAAAATGTAGCTATAAACATTTAAGACTTACACTGCACACAATTTGGTATTTTGCAAAAAACAAATGCACTTGTGAGTTTGTGTGTAAATGGCTTACTCTCGGGTGTTTGCTGCGCCTTACATATTTTACTGGCACAACCTGGTTCTCTTCTGGTCTCACTCTTTATTTTCCAGCCTTTTCTCCGAGTGCCTGCAATTCCTCAGGTTGCTGCTAAATGTGGAGGACAAGCCCACAGGGAGTCACCACTGTAATGCTAAAATGAGCCCTTTACCACTGTGTGCTCTGGTGCTAGCAGGCATGCCTCGCTTAAAAACACACTCTCAAAAATATCCTTTCCAGAGTTCAGCTACTTAAATGCACTAGCCAACTAATTCAATTAGAGCTTCGTTTGAAGCTATTTGAGCGGCAATTAGCTTGATTGTCTGAATGGTGATTTATGGAGCCAGGAGTAGGATTTTCCCTCTGCTAGCTCTCCTACATGTCTGGTGGATATCTGCTGTTATTTGGTAGATGATTTACATACCGAACAATGACAAGCAGGTGTGGGAAATAACTGATGTGGTGAGTGGAAAAGAAGGGAAAGAGGATATGTGGATGGAAATTATGGAAAAAAAAGAGATTGTAGAAAAGAGACAATGGTGGAAGCAAAATAGCAAGCGATAATGCAGGTTAAGTTGGATGATATGGACAGAGAGATATCTAAACATAACAAATAAGCAGACGGCACGTACATTTGATCTGAGGGTGAGTTCATTAGAAAAATAAGTCAGAGAGAAAGGAAAAGAGGAAGGGAAAGTGTTAATATGTGATGATCCTAGCTCACTTCGATGGCCTCTTGGAAGAGCTTCACTCTGAGGGACTGGAGCAGAGGGCCCAGCGCACCACAGCTTCCTCCTCAGGATGTCAGTAAGGAAGGGCCACGCCATGTTTGTCTGGGCTGCTGGCTACTTCTTATCACAATCGCTCTCTCTTCCTTTTTTCTCCCCTCTCCCTTAATATCATACTATATCTCTGTTTTCTATCTGGCCAAAATCTTGAAACAATATTATTTCCTCTCAGAGAGGGAGATATAATGTTTTTTTTTTTCAATTTTTATTACTGTTAGCAACCCTGACAACAAAATCATTTTTATAGTATACCACCTGAAATAACCCTCTTTCTGCCAAAATGTAAACATGAACAGGAACTATTAAGCAATATATCTAAAGGAAGTTCAACCACCAAGATTTGAGATGCATGTTTCTTTAAATATAATATAATTGTAGTGAGCCAGTTGTTGGATTTTTCCACCGCATTGTATAGCATTTAATAAAAATTGGTTGTCGAAAAAGAAGGTAGTAAGTACACGTTGAATTAAGATTTTCTTATCAAATGTCATCAAACTTCCAGGGTCAAAAATGAGCTTTCAAATCTTGGTCACAGTTTGACATAGATAAAAATCAATGGGTCCATCCTGTTCTATATTAGTGCATCATGTTATATTTATATTTTCCAAATGTTATATGCTTATACTAAATGCCTAATTTTGAAAATATCTATTTTTAAAAAACATTATCAAGAATGGAATTACTATGCTACTTTTAAAATTCATATATATTAATTAAAAATGTGAAAATTACTAAACTTACAATAAAGAATTACCCACCCAGACCATTGCTATATCATTTATGTCAGATTCAAAATCAATGCATGTTTTCTATCACTATACATTAAAAGTAACAACAATTATGAAAGTTCTCAGGTAATATTTTCCATTCTACGAGCAATATGCTACCGATACAATGCCCGGGTGACAACTTGTGTTAGACCAAATTGTGCTGTGGAGATCTGTGACTGGGAAACAATCCAGTCAAGTGCAGTCAAGTGCATGTGTCACTTCGGTACATAGTAATGAATCATCTGGTATGGACCCATGCAGTCACCAGGATATTGGCTCTAAACAGTTTGTTATTCCAGGGGCTTAAGGTCAGCACAGAGCAGCACATATAGTGTCCACCTTTCATTTAAAAAAACAGAAAGCATAAAAGGGTGTTGTGTACTCTCAGATGCACTAAACTTGAACTGACTTCATTTAATTCCCCCTCTTCACAATATAGTGTTAGATAAAAACACTACAGTCATTGCAAATAATACTGTGACCTCACATGTACCCAGACCATGTCCGGCACACCTCCTCCATGCCTCCTCCTGGTCTCTTTATCAGTCGGCAAACAAGTGAAAACGAGCGTCTGCCCCTCGTTGTATGGAATTCCAGCCATTCCCTCCACGTCCCATTTTCCTGCCTGCTAATGTAATCGGAGGGAAACAGAGTCAGCTTCCCAATGCCACAACCTCCAGATAAGACCCATTTATCACATGTCATTCCTCTGTGGCTCGCACCGCTCCGGCCCGACCAGATTGAGGCCCAGACCCTGTCAAATCACGGAACCTGTCTCCAGAGGGATAGGGTGTATTGATGTCTGGCTGAGGTCTGGTTTTTTGGCTCATATGAAATGGAAGGAATGATAGCTAGACACATCTCAGTCATTAGCTGTGCTTTTACTCTGAAATGTTCCAATTTTCAGTTGTACTGTATATGTTGGTTTGGGGCTGTTCAGCATTCAGACATTAAGTAAGTGCTTCTCTGAAAGGACCAGTGTCTCACCTTTAATCTCATCAGAGGTGCACGTTGATTACAAATGATGGGACTTTCCTGTGAATTTGTCAAATTTGTCAGGGGAAAACATGATGACATTTGCCTGAAGATCAGTCTGCCCTCTCTACTCGCCAATGGTGTGGCAAGGTGCCAGATGTCTCTCTCACACACACACACACA
The DNA here is from genome assembly GCA_026937815.1 of Etheostoma perlongum. Classification (NCBI taxonomy): domain Eukaryota; kingdom Metazoa; phylum Chordata; class Actinopteri; order Perciformes; family Percidae; genus Etheostoma; species Etheostoma perlongum. Next base: position 16,525,156 of record CM049382.1, read on the forward strand.
CACACACACACACACACACACACACACACACACACAAACACACACACAAGGTCAAAAACAGGAGGTTTAGGTCAGAGCCTGCTTCTTACACGCTAGATTGAATCAAACAAGGTTCAGTGTTGTTAAATGTTGTGGCAAGCCCTAATCCTCTCACCTTTTTAGTTCCAGGACAGGAGAGCTTTAGTCTGCTTGCTGTCTGTAAAGGTGGACTACTATTAGTGCCGGTCTTGGCTGAAAAGACTGCTTGTATTTCAGGAGGCAGGTCTGGGTCTTTTTCCTCAATGCATGGAAATTCTTAAAACACTGGCATGACTTCAGGAAAACATTACCTGTGGCAGTGTTTGTGGTGAAGAGGGCATAGTGTGCCAGTCTTCAGTGGCCACTGGGCCTGCAGGGAAGCCTGACAGAGTTACACACTTAGGCTTTCCATGTGCGCCCACATCAGGCGCACTACTTGGACAGCAGGAGATCCAAATTGCCTGTGGTGGTTCTGCTGGAAATAGAACCTACTGACTTCTGAAATGCCTGTCATAGCTACACAGACCAGAACTCAACCCCTGGATGGAATAATAACCACATATGTGACACTAAACATGTCAATCATTAGGGTCTGTGACTTCAGCATGATATTTTGGCTTTGTGTGTGCCAGACAGGATACATACCACAGTCAACGGCAGGTTGAATACTGCAAAAACTACAGTTTATTACAATTTAGGTTTTGTGGAGCCTGATTTCAATCCATAAATTTAATCAGTTAGAATAACATAGTTTTACTAAGACAGACGATACAATGCAATAATGCTTTTTCAATGTATAGACTAATACATTGAAAAAGCATTATTGCATTGTATCGTGTGCTTTTGGTCATGAAAACATGTTTACAAATTTATTTTCTCGTTGTTTTTGTTGAAGAAATTAACCCGGCTTAAATAATTTGTTTTAAGAATTTCAACATTAGACAGCTTGACTAAGAATGTGTTGATTGTGAAAATGAAAGTGAAGTGACTGGTCATAACAAACTAAGAAAGGCTGTCGTCCAAAAAAAACTTAAAATATTGAATTGAGTAAAGGTGTGATTACTGTTTATGAGTTCTACTTTTCATTTGCAAAAAAAGAAGTGAAAAAGTGCAATAAACCAAAAACAAATTGCTACAGTTATGATGCAGCCCAACACGCCATGTCTCCTAAAAATCACGACCCCATACAACTAAATTGCACTCAGAGGGAAACACATTGAAAATCTTGAATGGGTTTGTTTCAGCACTTTATCGTACCAGGGACTGGTGCACGTTGTCAAACGGTTGCAGTTTAACTACGTGGTTAACACTGTGAATTGAAACAAAACTATTTAGTTAGGTTCAGGAAAAGATTATGGGGTTAAAATAAGTTGTCTGTTACACAATTTAAGTTAGTCACATACTTACTTAGTTAATCATGTTACGTAAGATTTTTTAAAGAATATTTTTTGGGTTTTTCCACCTTTAATTTTTGACAGGACAGCTAGGTGAGAAGACATGGAGGAAATCACCACAGGTCAGACTCAAACCCTGGAACTCTGTGTCAAGGCACAAACCTCTCAGTACATGTGCTCTACCACTGAGCAAAACCCAACCACACTTGTGTAAGATAAAAGTCAATGTTGAATTTTGGTTGCACATGGGATAAACAGCGGCCTCCTGGTTGAAATCAGCTCTCAGTAAAGTTCAACCTCAAGACCTCTGACCATTTCTATTATATTCAGATAAGACATATTGATCAACATAATTATCTAGCCTTTTCCCATTTGGCCCGCCCCAACACCTCTGGACGAATTACTGGCCATAGCATTGTCACATAGAGGCGCCATCTCCCTAATTTACACCTTCATGAGCTGCATAAACCCACAGACAGTTGCTAACATAAGAGCATTTTGGGAAAAAGACCCGGGCTTCAGCTTTTCAGAGGATGAAGATGGACATGGCTTGCTACAATTTGAAATTGTTTAAAGATTGCATTTCTCCAGGGTGAAACTGGCAAAACTGTTCCCCTCTTTAGACCCTTTATGCAGAATATGTCAAAGTGCTCCAGCTAGCTTAATACACATGTACTGGGCCTGTCCTAGCTTACAAACATTCTGTATTGACATCACTCAGGGTCGCAAATCCATCCATCCAGTTACAGCCCCATTTGGGACCAGGCCTGTCGACTCCTACTCCCTGTGGTTAGGAGGTTCTCACACAGTGGTCACATTTATAACTTTACTAGCCCGACGCCTTATCCTGCTAAACTGGAAAGGCCCAAAATCTCCATCCCACACCAGATAGCTTAAACACGTCATGTATCATTTCAAGTTAGAAAAGATAAAATACTAACTCAGAGGAAACGTGGGAGAATTCTACTCTACCTGGGGGTCTTTCATGGATTATTTTGATAAGGTTTCTGCAGTAGACTGGAGTAATGGACGAGGAGTAATGCTACTCTGAGGATAACTAAATTACTTACCTGTATTTAAATATCTTCTTAATTTATATTTGTATAATTTTTCTTTATTTTTTCTTTATTTAAGAAAATACACTTCCTTCTAAACATAAATGAGAATGCAATTTAGTTGTATAGCGATGCCATTTTTAGGAGACAGGGCTGGCCCAACATATTCCTGTGATATTAAAGGCCAAATAACCACCTCATCCTAACATACAGTAGTTGTCTGGTTCATCTTCCAGACAGTAGTAGGGTGGAGGCAATGAAGGATCTTCTGTCTGATGACTAAAACAGTGATCAGTGATTTGGCTCTGCAGTCAAGGGAGTGGCCATACTCAATCACTATTGACCACGTTCCACTGTCTGAAACTCTCGCGCTGGCAGCAAAACACAGGATATTCTAAGCATGAACTTTGCTTTCCTATTTGCAGATTGTGTTGTGTGATTCGTGTTTGTTTGTGTGTGTCTGTAACTACACACACAAACACACACACACACACAAACACACACTCAACACACATGGTATGGTTAATATTGTACTGAGGAAGGCTATCCACAAATAAAGAATAGTTTTTAAATTCAGTCACCATAGTGGCAACATAAAAGACAAGAGTGTCAGTGTGACAGGCAGCAGTAGTAGCCTGATGAGGCTTGGCCTGTGGTATCCGGGTGGAGTACGGTGGCAAGTTGAGGATGGAAAGGCCTGTGTTTCATCTCCTAGACAGAGAGAATACGAGCAAGCAAGAGAGAGAAAGAGAAAGAGAGAGAGAGTGTGTTGGAGAGAGGGAGTTAGAGTGAGAGAGGCCAGGGAGGTGAGGGAGCACAGCTGACAGGAGCTTCCTCTGGGTCCGGTGCCTGTTTTCCAAAGGAAGTGCAGGAGGCCTAATCTGTGGCCCCCAGAGGAGGGGGACCTGGTGGCCCCCGCTTATTGTCCATTTTATCATCTCCTGCTTTTGATGGGCCTTTCTTCATATGGACAGGACACTTATCATGAAAAAGAGCCACAGGAGACAGTCAGGGCTGCCCAGAGAAACTTACAAGGGAACTCGCACGTGTCATCAAAGTAGATTTCTGTGAACATCCAAGGATATAATTCTTTAAAACATGCACAAACACATTTTAACATGACAGCAATCTAGTCTGCAAATATGAATGTTGGGTGCACACATGCTTTAGCAAAAAATGAACTGTACATTCATTGTAGTTAACACATCAGATTTGTGTCACGATTGGTGATGAAATTCTCCCCAGAAACTACGACCCTTCCCATCTTGTGTGGGGTCTGAGAGGAAAAGTCAATCAGGAAAAACACTGTGGCTTGTGGGGTCAGGAAGTTGATGCAACCACTAGAGCCACAGTTTGTCAGGTTGTCACTTCATAATGAACAGCTGAGGAAGTCACATACAACCACATGCAAGCACACACGCAAATACACACACAACAATCCACCACATTCACATTATTAACTGCAGGCTAAACCCAGCAATGTAATCAACTGAATCCTTCCTCTCATTTCTGCTGCCTCATGTTATATTCTTCGTAACTCACAAGGCTTCATTTATATCAGACATTGTTTTTTATAAGATAGATATGACTTAGGTGCTGTTTCTTTGCTTGACCACAACTAATACGTGCACTACAAGGCATTGCATCAGATTGGCTACATCCTTCCACTCCTCCTACTCCACATGCTATTTTGGAGCTGTTACACGCCCTCCCCTCTTTGTTCCCACTGATTAGGGGGTCTGCTGCAGGGAGTGGGCCCTGCAACGGGGATGTCCGATGACCGGGACCCTTCCTCTCAGGGTTGCCAAGACACTCAGGTGTTTGCATGGACACATACAGTACACATATACACATTTCCTCCTCCTTGTATCCCCCACCTGCATCTGTCGTTGTCGTCTGCTGCTGGAGCTATTATTGTCATCATCATCACCATCTTGACTATTAAGACTAATGTTAACCTAACCACCATCTGTTGGCTGCTGTCGCCACTACAGCACTGACTTGGCTGGAAGTCCGCTCTATTTTTTTCAAGCTCTTCCAAAAGTATTATGGGTGATTTTTAAGGAATGAAAAGACAATTGTTCCTCCTACTACTCAACTGTAGTTGAAAACACTGGAAGCAGAAGCTGTGTGGATAGATTTTAGTACACCATAATACAACAGTGTTCTATATATTTGCTCTCACTGATTTGAACTGACATGACTTAATTTCTTTCTCTCATTGAGAAGCACAGGTCATATACAGTGCAATGCTTTTTTTATTTTTTGGGAATTGTAGATGTGCCTGTAATTGTTGTTCTCAACTCAGCGGGAGTTTGACCCACCCAGTCAGGTAGGTCAGTGGACCCAACCAGGGCAGTAAACATCACCCTGTTTGGCTATACCATACTTTGCTTATTTGTATACCTCCCATGGTGAGGACGGGGGTTGGACTTTTAGGAGGACTTGTGCTGTCACTACCCACTGACCCATTACAAAAAAGTACTTTCTGTTGTGGTTGGAATGGATTACTGCTGCAGATTTAGTTACTGTGGCCTCACTAACTGCTCAGCTATGGTGTCATATTCAAGCTTACAGTCAAGAAAAAAACCTCATTAAAATTCATCTTTCTCTTCTACTTTTATTCTTGTTTATTTTACAGTGGTTACAGAGCTGCATGTAGTAGTACCATTTCATTACCAGCAATAAAAGGTCCTGATCGGGTTGGAAAGGAGGGGAGAATCAGGAAGTAACTAGTGTCAACAACATTTCATTTATGGGATTGTATCGGTGCCGCCATAGGTGCCGCAATAGGTTCCGCTGGATGTCCCTCATTTTCGGCCTGATGTCCCTCACCTTCACCTTTATGTTGGCATTCTAAACTCGATTTATGTGGACTATGGTTAACTCTAAACAGGTAGCTAGACTATCTGTCAAATCTGAGTTTTCTGTTGCACAACTAAAACAACTTTTGAACGAACACATGTAATTAGGTGCAGTAGGCCCATCAAGCTTTGGATTTCTCTGCCAAAACGGTTTTCATAATTAAAGAAGCCCAATGGCACGACCGCCCAGTATCCAGGAATCCCAAAAGTCCAAAAAATGTCCCATTGGAACAACAGTTTTGTGAAGTTAGAAATAGTTTAAGCCCCAGTATTTTAGCATTACAGTGGGCCTATGTAGCTATCATATGCATATGTAAAACTCTTCTACAGGCTTCTATTTTAAAACAAATACACTGAAAACATCCAAATGTCAGCTGTACACAGAGTTTGCCTGTTAGCATTAGCTTACGCTACCTATACATCTGAACAAATATAGCAACATGTCAAAATCAAAAAAAGAGAAGCCTACCTTTGTTTACCTCTGTGCAAAATCTAAGACCTATTGTGTCAGGATTTACTGATAATTAAAAAAAAATCGGAGGCAACCTCCAGCTCACGCAATAGAGTCTTCACCCCATGTAGGCTGAGTCCTTGGCAGTGGCCACAGGTTCAAATCTGACCTGCAACCCTTTTCTGCATGCCATTCCCCTTCTCTATCCCCTTTCCTGTCTTTAATCTATCCTGCCAATAAAATAATCTTAATCACAGTAAGAATGAAAGCTTAAAAGGCATAGCAACAGTAACCAAGGAGTCTCTCCTACTTTGTTAACAACCTTGATTTAAAATCCTGACCTCAGAGCAACCTCAAGGCTCCACATTAGCAATATCACTGTCACCCTCTTTCATTCCCCCTCTATCTCCGTCTCTCATACGCACACATTCCTACAATTAATGTCAAGCCTTTTTATCGCTCTCTGAAGCTATGCATCAGGCAGAATAGAGAGCTGACCTCAGCCCTTTTCAAAAGGAGCCTCTAATCCAGCATTCTTAACTCAATTACAGAGTGTCAGAGGGATCAGAGAGACTCTCTCACCTGTCATCCATCACAACAATGAGACACAACTCTGAGCCATGGAGTCCTGCCAGCAAATGAGAGACAGTGACATTTGAGGGAGCGCTAAGTCATGTTTCATACCTTTCTACTGTATGTGAGTGAGCAATTACAAATGTGCAGCGTTCGTTTGCTGTATCAGATTGTTGGCTCTTATCTGTGTTGATAGTCAATCAACAATAGAAATAACATGAATCCGTAACACAATACAATAAACAACACACAACACAATAAAGTTGATAACATGTGAAGTTACCAAGAAATAAGTAAGGCACAAATCAGGAATCAATAATGAGGGACATGTGCATGATTCTGAATTGAAAACAGTAGAGTTGCATTTGTCCTAAAACAATGCAGGGTATATTGTACACTGCTGTGCATGACAGGAAACACATTGATTATAAGGAACTAAGACGGTAGTACAGTTTATTAAAAAGATGACTTTTTAAGTCTGCTTTGTGCCCCTACAGGGTGGAACTCCCCCATTCAAGACTGTTTGAGTTCAGACGTTGTCTCATGCTGCCTAAATGGATGGTTGTATTTCCTTGAGGACCTGTAGAAGAGAACACGTGACCACTCACCACTAATATTTTAACTCTCTCTCTCTGTCTTCCTTTCACTCGCTCTTTCCCCTGGCATGTTGTGTAAAGGCAGGAAGGAGAGGGATTCACCAGTGGCTCATTAAAAGCCATTAGGGAACAGCACACAGACAGGATGCGGGCAGTGAATAGAGGAAAGCAGGGCAGGGCTGAGGACACTGTTACTCTCTTAATCCACCACCCACAGCCTTCTGTCCCCTCCATCACACACACACACACACACACACACACACACACACACACACACACACACACACACACACACACACACACACACACACACACACACACACACACACTGTTACACTGTTATCTTCTCCACACAGCACTTCCTATCGCCCCACACATTTCCAACAAGCCCCTGCTCTTAGCTCTGCCAACTCATGTCTCACACCCCTCTGACCTGAGTGTGTGACGAACAGGCCCCGACGATAACACATTTTTCACTCCACTGCTTTCACTATCTCTTTGTCTGACACCTTATCTCCCGTTCACTCCCTTTGTTTGTACATCTTTTTGCCCTTTATCACCTCGGGCTCTACATCTCTTTTGAAAGTTGCCATCTATTTTGTCGTAATGTGTACAGTGATGGAGCGGAAAAGCCTCTATAAAAGCACAGCGAGCTCCGGTACACAGCCTGGTGTACTGTCTGGGGTCTGTGAATGACAGAGGTAATTTCAACAAAAAAAAGAGGTCTGTCAGGTTGGGTTCGTGGCCCTGTGGCGTCAAACAGAAGCTCCACCTGAATGTGAACCGGGGTGTGGGAGGTCAGAGACAGCCATTATCAGTAGCACTGAATGGGAGTGATGAATAAATCAGGAGGGTCATCCTTTGGAGAAATCTGTGAAACAAATGATGCTTCAATGATTTTCCACAGAACTAGCCTGGTTAAGACAGCTTTGTGTTTTCAGTGTATAACATGCAGCAACAAATCAAACTCAACATATTTAGATAGTAGTCATATACAGAATGTACATATATACAGTATACATATATACAGTATAAGTCCTTACTCCACAGCGCTGTGGAGCTAGGTCTGGCAATGCAAGACTAAAACAAAGCAGTTTAAAACTTGCCCTGTTTAAGCCTATTGGGTGCTAACTCTAGCAGAAGGATTTTCTCTCTACTGACAGCACTCCACATTTACAACAGAGCTAAATAACAGAGCTACCAGAATTCTCCTTTAACTCCATTTGGAACTTAATGAGATAGAGAAATACATAAGATATTAAATCAAGAATAAGGCTGCTTTTCACATGATCATATTGCCAGGGCAAGAGTGTATTATTTTCAAACCTAAGTATTCCTCCTTTATTTCAAATGTGTCTCAGACATTACGGATTTGGTTTGGTGAAAATAGGAGTCATACCTCTCCTGCGTATTTATGCTCATTTTGTTCTTTCTGCATGGATCAGGTAGCAACCCCTCTCTGCAACTACACATTTACTAACTACCTCCTGGCCTTTGAGCGTTTCTTCAGCTGGGTCCTTAGCCACGAAATTGTCAGTACATCAGACAAACTTAACAAATCAAACTGATGTCATTCAGTTACAAGACATTAACATTGATCTCTGACAGAAACAAGATGTTGTGTAGGTTCTGTAGTGCAATCAGCGAATGTGTCTTTAATGCGTTACCACAGGAGAACACATGGACTAATCACCATGTCACTTACATAATGAAACACCCTCAATTGTCTTCACTTTCCAGGTCTTTTTTTGTCAACCACATTATTGCACTCCTTGACATACTGCAACTCCTACTTCCAGTAATTAGAAACTCTGAGGACTCTAAGTCACTTGACACCAATGACCCTGTTAGGATTTGGAAACTCTTCTGTTACACTTCACTCCAACACTGAGTCAAGAGTCACACTGGCAATGTTTAGACAAAAAAGCTGGCTGTGTTTAACGGTGGAATGGCTAAGTTGTTCCTTGCCAAAGACAAAATATAAATATAGCAGTGCCATTATCTGTGGCAGTTAACCAGGATAATTTTTCTCTCCTGCTCGCACGTGCTGCTTCCAGGTGTTGCCATAGCAAGTAATCCTGTTTTCTCAACAGCTCTGCTCTCGCTGACAGAAGTTCCACATTGGAGTTTGCAGGATTTAGGAAAATCAAATGGAGGGCAATCACTGTGTTTTGTTTTGACAAGCCAAACTCTGCGATCCTTGATGGTTGTTTGGTGCTGATTGCCTTGATGCATAATGAAAGGTCTAACATTGTGTTCACACATAGGGCAGGTGTGTGAGGTGTAATATACAATCTTGTCCAGTGAACACATTTCAAATTACAATATAGGCTGTTTATGGTTGAAAAGTAACATTTTATCCCATTACATCTCACACAATATGTACAGTTGTATTCAGTAGTTTCTGCATGTTACGAGTGATTAAAGAAAAACACCACACTGATTCACACAGGAAATTCTTACTCCCTCGCCTGCTTCCAAAAAGGTACAAGAGTACAATCTTAGTAACACACTGTAGTCCCTACTGCTGGTTTTAAGCTTCAGAGCTCAAAGATACTTTAGGAGTTCAAATTGTTGCTGCCACAGAAGACAGGTCCTCTCTAACCACTCAGCTACTCTGCTGTATTCAAATGAATAAGGTCAAATGGAAACACAGATGCAACAAAAGAAGTTGACCAATGATCATAGACAAAAAAATACAGTATATACATATGTTCAATTTCAGCTAGGTTATTACAACATTCCTTAGTAGAAATACACGGACTAATAGGATCCTGTACTGTAAACATGTGGACATGAGCTGCAGCAGTACACCAGATGTAATGAAAATCTTGTGAATGGGATGACCACATTAGGATTTCAGCATGGAGAGACAATAAAGACACCAACCAGAGAGCATTTCTCACCACAGTTACCACAATCATCTCAATATGTGATAAGTTTGTCTCCTCTCATTGTCTCATTTCCTGTTCTTAAAATAAGAAACCGTGTTTCCTTTTATCCACTACTTATATGGCAACCGCTTAGAAACGACTGGATGTGGATACTCATTCCAAAGCTATTTGTCAAATGACTAAATCAATGCAATATGTTGTCTCCTTGGTCTGTTTTCAATGTTTAGTGGCCTGGGAAATGTTGTCATATGCTCAGACAACATTCCTAGCTACTACTGTATCAGCCGTCACTGGCACAAAAGCTTAGAGCTGTGCGAACTGTCCTTTGTTGATGGCCAGAGGGGCGAGATCTATAATATTTGGCCTCTTCATCTTCCGTGCAGATTATGGCCTGACTGCACAAAATCCCCCCTCAATCTGTTTGTGGTTTGCAGCTGGAATCAGGTGATGAAGCTCTCTGCTTGTAGCCTGGGAGACAGCTGTGTGAGTGGGACTGGAGTACATATGAGGCCAACTGGCTGTCTTCAAAAACCTCCAAGGAAATGTCTTTATAAATCTAAAGAGAGTAATGAACAAGAGATGATTGGCTATTGTTATCTATCTTCACTGTGTACAAGAAGATACTGCCAAGAGATATAATGTAAAATCAATTTAGCTCAACAGGGGATAACTGCTAAAACTTGCATTATGAATATCGTCAAACAGAACACACGGATGATTGATCAAATGATAAAACCCTCTGCAATGTAAACACATTTAAATCAAGTAAAAATCAAATGAAAATAAATCAAGCAAAACAAACTGTAGATTGTCCGTAACGTGTTTCCTGAGATGCTTTGATTCGGTCTCTTAATTTGGAAGGATATCCATTTGCTAATTGATTGGTGCATATTTTGAAACAAAGCTGCTGATTGGTTTACTCATGCCCTGATTGCTATTTATGTTAGAGTTTCAACAGCTTCCTGTTGGCCCGTAAAGTCATGCAAAACAGAGGTTTGCTCTCCAAACACTGGTTTGCAGAGATTTGATCAGGATCAAGACAATTTTACTGCTGCCCTCTAGAGAGTCCATCCAATGATTTATCTCAAGTAAGTCTAGTCACTTAACATGATAACTGTCACGTTGGTATATTATGGGAGAGATGAATATTTGACATGTTTAGTCCTACTCATCACCTTGTCAATTAACATATTTAATTCATTGGAAACTAAAAAATAACAATATCAAGACATACATGAATAGTTTGACATGTTCCCCCACCATTACTCAGCACATTCTGCAGGTCTATCTTCAGAGCAGGTCGTAAGGTGCTCCTTGCCAGACAGACAGATGGCAGCAGAGAGCCATGAGGCCACAGCAGCTGATGCCCCTGGGTCCACTGCAATACAATTAAAAAAAATGTCTTTTGTTCCATGCCACCTCCAACTTTGTGTCACTTCTTAAGACGTCTAGATTTCAGAGAGTAGCAAAACAACTTCAACGACAGCAGTGGTGACACACAGAGAAAACAAAGTATATCCTAGAACAGGATGAGGTGATGGGATGCAGGCTTGGGACAATATGGTAAGTCATTTGAGATTGTTGTTTTATATATTATGTACTGTTCAAAAGTCCTGTGCTTTATGTAAATAGGAAATAGAAGGAGGGTATGAATCTGTGTGACACTAAAATGACAGCATATATTGGAACTGAGGGGAGAGACAACTATTAAAAAAAAAAGACAGAATGTTTTTCCTAGAAATCAAACCCATCAAGATTTTTCCTAACTCTTGTCTCGCCCACACTAGGGACACAGGGACATGTTTTGTCAGGATTCTTGTGTGGTGTCAGCGTTTTGGCACAGGGGAGTGATTTAAGGGGGCATGGCGTGCTTGTCATGCCTCCACGCCTGACTGTTCCAGTCTGCCCTCAGAGTGTGTGCAAACAAATAAAGCGCCGGGGCCTTTTTAATTAGCTCCGGGGCAGAGATTGACAGCTTGTAGTGGTAGAGATAGCGCAGTAACCAGCTATTACTCTAAATATTTAGTACGTTGCACAATTGAGACCATAAGCGTGGGCTCTCTGGAGGCACATTAGTGGGTGGAACATTAAAAACAAGTCACAATGTAGTTGTTGTTGAGGCGTATTAGCAATTTAACAGAATCTATACTACAAATATTTGTATCATTTCTTTTATTTTTGGGTATATTTTTTCTACAGTTGTCTACATTTGGTAGATGATTTTTGCAGTGACACTTTTGTAGACATACAGTAATTTATGATAAGACAAGAAACTGCTTTTTTAGGAGTTTTAACCTTCTTATTACCAATTCAAAAATGTGTTATTGTTTCACACAAGGACACCTTAATACAATGTTGATGTTGACCTCAGGGTTATAAAGACCATCCTAAATTACTAAGCTACAACTGGAGAGAGACAGAGCAGGGGTAAGAGCGTCTAATGTCTGTGCCATTGAGATGTAAGTCAAAATTTGGAATTGCAAAAATATATACATCAAAACCTGATTTTCCCTGGCCTAATTGGACTGTCATAAATATGGACTTTCATTTAAATTTTGAGTTTGATCATCACTCCTCATACTGATACTTTAAATGGCTGTTTCCATTATGTCTGCCTTAATTTGAATTTGAGTGAAATAGATTTAATAGCTAGGTCAAACGATACGACGAAACCAAAAATATGCCATTTGATTTTTAAAAACAAAATAAAATAAAATGAATGAATTGTGTGCACTGAAATAGAGACAAGAATCACAGGCTGACACTGTTATTTCGGTGTTGAACAAACTTTAGCTTTTGATCTTAACTTCACTCCCAATAATTGTTTGTCATTGAACCAGTGTAATCCCTGGGTAATGCATATCTCCGTAGGTTCTTAGAGGTTTACTACGGTTGTGGCTCCACATCAAAGGCGAGCCGGGGCAGAAGAAGAATAGAAATTCCATGACATGTGTTAGATATCACATGTCACTCCTACTTCAATTATTAAAATTGTTTTCAATCACTTACAATAGTGTTACCCAATGGGGCTGTAGTACTGTTTGTAGTAGTGTAAAGAAGCGGTTGCCATCATTCTCAGTCTACTGATATTGTGTTATGCCACTGGGCGAGTAGCAACATGTTGCTTCCTGATCTTTCCCCATGCTGAATAATGTGTCATACTTTACATTTTTGTTTTAGAAGCGTTGCATTTGGATTGATGACATACTAAAGTGATAACATGTTGATTTTTTTTTTTTGGTGCTTTAATGATTAACCCACATTCAATATATCAGCTTTCAGTAGCACGACGTGTTCATCACCTAACCTGATCATGACCCCGTATTTTTTTTTTTTTTTTTTTTGCTCACGGCCATGCAAGTCATTATTTACTGTGCAACTGTGTGAGGGCATATCTGTCGCTGATGGGCCTTGTGTTTATTTAATGCCGACTAAATGATGGGGTGCAGGCCTTCAGCTTCCTCTGCTCTTAAAATGTAATTATATGGGGATTCCTTTCCTGCACAGCTCTGTTGAGCTTTCATGATATTCTGATTCATGATACATTGTACAATCATTGTGAATATCTAACAAGGTACACCTAACAATTTGCATTATTTGTGCTTTAATTATTAGCTATTTTTCCGATTGTTTCTTACATGTTTTATACAGGTATTTCTTATAAAAGTGAAGCAAATATATATATATATAAATAGTCGTTGCTATAAATGAATACTACAGTGCAATGAAGATATAATCATGTGATTGTGTTTTGTAAAATCAAATTACTAATCCAAGCCAACAAAATATAAATTAAAAAATAAAATAAAATAAAAGAGAAACATAGACTTCCCAGCATGCACTGCATTTGTGACCCCCAAAGAAACCTTTTATAATTTTTGCCTGAAGGGTTACAGGATGTACTGTATTTGTAATCAGTCTGTGATGGGAAATAATGAAACTTATTATAACCATGAGGAAACGGAGGGTTTGTTTGCTGTACAAGGACAATTAAAACTAATTTCCTCCTCTCTAGACAATAATATATAATACTGCAACGAGGTCTAAACAAAACCATCTCCCACTGTGAACAAATTGAAACGGACGTTTTATGTCATGAGTTGTAATTTATTAGAATACATAGAAAAATATTTTAATGTAACTCCCTAGAGGTTTAATCCAGCAAATGTATTCTTTGGAGGAAAAAAAACATTAAAAAAAAAAAACGTTTTTAAAGATCTTTCCACTTTCCTTTTTGTTTCGTTTTTACAGGGTAAACATTCCTATTTTAAGGATTCGACACATTTAGCGACAACACCCCCCTTCTATAAAGGCCAGACCTGAATGCTCAATGTGGACTTGATCCTGTTGGGATTTTATTCGATCTCTCAGCTCGCTGCTGTCGCTTCGGCACAGAGGAACCAGGTGGGCGGGTTTACGGGCCTCGAGAACAAGCGTCGGTCCCAGAGACATGTCAATTACAGTCCATCTGTCCCTGTACGGGGACAACGCTGCAGCACACAGGCCTGCAGCTCCGCGCTGAAATACACGCGGTGCTCGTACATTTTACCTGAAAAATAGAGCTCTGCCCAAGATAAGCAAAAAGTAAACCAATTATTATTTCATTAATCAAAATAGCCTAAATTGAGCATAACAACAACAACAAAACAAATAGTACACCTTAGCAAAACGCTACTTTTAACGTCTCACCAATATGAAACTGCCCTCAATCCATAATCAGTCACACATTAAAACAAATGCAAGCATATAGTTTAAACTTTCATAAGTTTGTTTAAAAAATAAGACACCTTGGTTTTATTCTTAAGATTGCCCTAAAGTCTTCTGTTTAACTCTCTGACTGAAATATTTTCAGTCATTTTAACAGGACATTGGACATTAAATAGAAATATGGTGATATATAACATGCAACAGATTTAGAGGAGAGGATATTTGGTATTTCTTTTGAGAATGAAATGTTGTGAAATGGTTTGATAAGTTCTTTAGCAGGCATATGTAGTTTAATTACTAAAGTAATGGATGGGACAATGGAATTAAAACGCTAAAATAATTTGTTAGATGTTTGGAATATGTAGGCTATTTCATATGTATCGGCCTTTTTTTTAAATAAACAGTTGATGTAGATGAAGGCTATTTAGAAAAATAAGAGAAGACATGTTATACTCAGAGACCTAGAAAAGTTTCAGATATAACTCATCTCTCAGCCAGTGCAAGTATGTGATATTTCTGCTTTCAGTGTGTTTATTTAGTCTGCTGTTCATCCTCAAAGTTTCCTTACGCATGGCTGACAAAGTAAAACACACCAGGTCCACAGGAAAAGAAAAAAAAATCTTGCCATTCAATTTGTTCTTTTGTACAGTTTTGCTGATTGTCTGCCGATTGAGAAACTAAGGAAGCAACAATCAATATTTTACACAAGAAATCACCGACATTGTATTCAGTTATGATTTAGAGTAATATAGCAAACAGTATTATTGTACTAGGCTTGAATGACTCTGAAAATGATCAATATTTTGTGCCATCATATTGATAAAACTGATGTCATCTTCGCTTATTACATAATATGATTATTTACAAATATTTGTTTTAATAACAAAATTTAACTGTAAATAAAGGTGAATAAAGGTGTTGACATTTTTTCACTAGGTGCTTGTGTGCTTTGTGTGTGTGTGTGTGTGTGTGTGTGTGTGTGTTTGTCTTCCATGCATGTCTGTAAGAATGATTGAAAGAGAGAGTGAGAGGTCGGTGCGGTTGAATTTACAAGTGTGTAATGAAGCATCTCTGACGCAGACAGACTAAACAGAGACTCTGTCAGCACACACACACACACACACACACACACACACACACACACACACACACACCTGCGTTGAGAAGACGTCATGACTGTCCAAAGGAAAAACTGACAAAAATAAACGATATGTGTACCTGTTGTCCAATGCATAGATACTACTACAAGCCAATCTTAAAATGTCAAAAACAGAATTGTCACAGTAAGTAAATCTTTTCTATATATACATCGTCTGGACTGGCTCATCTGTGTGTAGTCTCTTACTGCACAAAACACCTTATATCCTCTAGACCCTCATGTAGAATGAGGAAAAAACATCCACAAAAAAAAACAGAGAAAAAGACTTAAGGAGGGATTTCATTTCCAGGACGAGCATGCATTAGCCTATTTGTCAGATGTACATAATGCACTTAAGAAAATAACAAATAACAATGTGGAAAAATAAAATGACAATTTTGCTAGAGGGTCATTATAGATTTAAGAGTTTTTCTTTAGAGCTACCTTTCATATTACTGTGGTATAATAACTAATAATAGTTGCTTAGGACCTGTAGTCAATAATTGAGTTTCTTGCCTGGGTTAAACCTCTGTTTTTCTTCTGTTTCTTAAAAGCTCCGACAAAAGTGGGAGTTTTCTGTTCAGTAAGACCAACCTACAATACCTGTAAGTATTGTCGGGAGTCAGGTGACTCTGTATTGTGCTTGGTGATGTGGGAGATTGGGCTTGGATGAGGTTCTTCGCTCCCCCTTCTTCAGCTCTGTTTTGACTAGCATGCCATCTCTCTGACTACCAGTGAAACGCCAACACCCATGGAGCAGATTCTGAGCATACCAGGAAAGAGATGCCTTTGAAAGGACAGATGTTCCTGGGCTTAACCTGCCTCCTATCCAAACCACTACCCTCCTTCCATTGTATATTTGTTCTCTCTCTATAAATAACTAGCCGGTGAAGCATAGAAAAATGTAACTGATGCAGCTGACCTCCAGTCCAGGCCTCTAATCTTTAAAAGTGAAAAGGACTTTGAAAACTCTGGAGAAAAGTTGGTTGATACAGTCATGGTAAATGGATTTGAGCGAGGGGACACAGTGAACACACCCATTTTTGTCCACATAAGGACTAGTCTAGATGTCTGGACTGGCTCAGCTGGCTTATGTAACAGCAGTGTAGAGTCCTGGCAGATGAGGCGTGATGTACTCGAGCCAGTTCAGCCACATTATCCCAAAATATACTGGCCATATTCACGAGGGAATATACACTTATTTGATGGTCTCTTTAAAATTTCACTGTTGAAAATGGAGTGTGCTCGCTTGACTATCTCAATGTGGGTGGTGGAGGACAAATTAGCCATAATTTTCCATCTTTCACATACCTACTTCTTGCATCTTTAATTCATTTTAAATTCTCAAATTTAAAAACATCAAATATCCTGTGGGTAAAAACAACCCTGTGGTCTAAATTTTTCATATCAAATTTTAAAAAAAATTCATTTTTCAACATTTGTGAGTATTTGCCCGTTTGCTGTTGCTGTAGCTGCACTAATGAATGGGTGATTGTTCGAGGGCCCTTGTGACGACTCTCCTGGGGCCCATCAATTCACAGAGGCTCCTGGAACATCAGGTCATGGCTAACCAGGCTCTAAAGTTGCAGTCTGGCCTCAATGCGCTGATTTTGCCACAGAGCTCACAGGACCTCCAGGGCGCACAGCTGGGTCCCTCAAAAAAGCCCAGCTGAATGGTTTTAGAAACACTGCATCTCCTCTTACCTTGCAGTCTCTACTCACTCACACTAAAATCTAGCACAGCAAAGATATCAGATACTGTGTTTTTACTTGATATGTTCATATTTGCTTGCCAAAGCCCCTGGAAACCATATTAAAGTCTGCATTCCATTATTTAACCAAAAGGCCTCCTCAGTTGAAGAATTTGTCCAAAATTTCCATTATCCCCTCTCTCCTTCCCTCTTTTTTCTCTATAGCTCTATGTTTCTCTTCCCCACATGCTCACACAGCTTAATTTTCTCTTTGTCCCCTCCAGCGCTTCTTTCGTGTTGTATCAATTACAGCTGACCACCAGTCAGGTGGGTCTGCGGGACATTTTAGATCATGGAGGGGCAGCCAGCTCGCTCAGCGCCTCAAGCCTGCTCCCAGACTCCAGTCCCAGGTCCTGCTGAGGCCTTGTCCCAGGCAGGGCAGAGAGACACCTGGCCAAACCACAGAAACACTTCCAGCTGCAGACTGCCTGATGTTCACCACGGAGAGAATCCAGGCCAAAGGTGGAGGAGCTCACCAAGAAGTACTTCACTACCATAGACTTTTCTCTGAAATTCATGTTGTTTATTTTAACCACATTACCGAGCATTTGCTCATCTGTTGAGGTTCAGTAATGTAAGGCATTTTTATTAATTTCCAGAGCAAACCTTTTTATTGTCAAAATGTTTATACTGTGTAACAATAAAAGTCTCCTTACTCCCCAAAATGGAAAACAAAGCAGAGCACCAGGACTGAGTGCTTCTCAAAGCTGCCTTTTCTCTCCAACCAGTTGATATGAAAGGCCACATTATGTCTGAGATTAGAGGCAATTACACGCAATAAGTGCACAATTACACAATAAGTGCGCTTTAAGACCTTTGTTTGCCAACATGACAGGAGGGAGCAGGGCTGTAATTTGATGAGGGGGCAGCACGAGTGAGAAACTCTCCATGGCGAGCTCCCAGCGGAGAAAGGGAAAGAGAAGCCTTTGTCTGTAGCGTGGTCATGGCTGTTGGCCTAAAATCGACGAGGTTTCATTTCCAGGATTGGTCCGTTGCTGACAGAAAATTACGCCGGATGTCCCTCATCCCATCACCTTCCTCTTTCTTTGTGTTAGCATACTAAACTCCGGTGGATTTATGAGGACTTAATTTAACTGCACCTCATATCTCTGCAGGGTAAATCCAGACAGCTAGCTAGACTATCTGTCCAATATGAGGTTTATCTTGCAATACTAAAAAAAAGTTGAAGCGATTGAACGTACACACGTTCAACCAAAACAAGTTCCTTCCCGAGGCTATTTTGCAGAGATTTAGCAATGCACCAAGACGGAGCAACAGTGCCTCTGCGAAAAAAGCCTTGGGAAGAAACTTATTTTAGTTGTGTTTGGTTTAAAGAAATGCCAATAAACCAGAGCAGGTTTTTCTCCTATCCCAGCATGTTGTGTGGACTAGGCAGACCTTCCTCCGCAGCGCTGTGGAGGAAGATCTGGCAATGTGAGACTAGAGGTTGAGGAAGATTAACTCAATTGGGATTCATTCATTAGCAAAAGTGATTTTATCCCCATTATTTATCAGATTTCTTGTGTGGCTACTGTTTATGGCTAAAAAGTGAGTTTGAATAGATGTTTATAGCTTAAAAGGAAATACTTTCATCTCTGCCTTTTGTTCCAGATGAGAGCTTCAAAGCGGCTATGTATTGTTTCAGCATTTATATTAATTCAAATGGCACAATTGTGTCGGTTCATTCAAATGTCACAAATACTGTAAACATATGATTTAGCCTGAACCTGCGGTCAAACAAAAGTACCGCGCCAAATCTTCAAGAGGTGACATCTCCTCTAGTCTGGCTGGGTGCATTGTTCGAACACACTGCAAGTTTTCAGGACAGGAAACAAGCAGCTTGTTCCAGCCCGACCGGCAGAATGGAGCACGTCTTTATTTGAGGGGAAGTCATTCCGTTGATATATAAAACACCAAAGCAAAGTTTCCTTCCCCCTCACTTTCCTGGTGCTATCCCCTTCAAAAGGACATAGTCCTTTATACTGGGCTCACATGCACACATGGGACCAGAAGAAAAACAAACAGAGGCCATTTAAATATCAACCAACCTGCCTCCTGTTTGAATGGAGGAGCTACCGCGCAGCTCGGCCTGGGCTCCTCCAGCATGCTGGTGCATACGTGCTTAGCCCTCTGAGCCATGGATGTGCACCAAGCTGGGGAACAAGAGCAAAAACAAATCATTGGGGTGTTCATTTCTGCAGCTGTAATGTTAAATTAAATACAATGTATGTGGGTGTTTATGCCTCTTAACTAAGGGCCAAAATGTGCCCGTAGCACAGAGTATTAAAACCTTTGTTTAGACAAAATTGAACAGCAAGACATTTGAAGAGTTGGCCTTCCTTTGTTAAATAGAAAAAAAGGGTTTAGAAGAAAAATATCTTTATATCTCTTAATGTAATGTATCAAAAAAGTATAGCTCAAGGTTCAAGATACAACTTATTGTCATTCTCGCCAAAGACATTACTCAGTATACACTCTGTTCAGCGCTACGGAAACAACAGATACGTCAATATCAATCAAAGACGTAAAAAGACAGTATAGTGCAGTAGCCTGAAGTAGTCCTTGTTGAATAAATTGCAATAAATGATAAGTGCTGTCAACACATACTGTATAAGGAATGTGTCTCCTTTTAATAAAAAACAACAAAATGTATGATGGATAAATATGTACATAAATAATAAGATATGAAGAGAGATATAAGAGAAAATATAAATACGGCAGCAGTGCAGCTAGTGCTACTATTAGCAGCCATTGTTTCAGTTTCAGTACCAAAACTCATGTATACTATAGGCACCAAAGATTATTGATATCAAAACATTTTAAGCAATACCAAGTTTTTCTCCACCCACAGCTGTCTTGTTCTCCTTAACCACAATTTCCCCATGTGTGTGAAGGGTGTGTGAACGGAGGAAGAGGACCACCTATTAAAGTGAAATCTTAGGAGTGATGGATGAGAGCTTGTTGACGGGGAGCCGAGTAGCACGCACCCCAGGGAAGGTGGATGATGAACAAGGAGGATGGGGGGGGAAGTTCACTAAATCCCCACTCACACCTCTCGCTGTGGGTGAAGGGGATGGAGACCTCCCATACTGACTGAAAATTTGATTTATTCAATCCTCCAAAGTACTTTAAACTTTTGCCTACTTTCCTCAAATCTTTTACTTTCATCTACAATGTTTCAGTTGAAAAATATGCACCTTCAAGAGGTAGTTACTGTAATATGTAAAAATGAGTTACTTTACTTCTGACAATTCCAGTGTAGAGCGGTAGCTATTTCAGTTATGTTTTTTCTACATACATCTTAGATGAAAGCAAGCAGAATATACAAGAGATGTAATGCTGAGCGGATTAGCACTCACCTGACCCATTTAAAAGCAATTCCCAAACTTATATCCCAACATGTAGCCTTTCCAGGTGCATTGTAATGTTTTTGCTGAATGTCAGGCTATATTGAACATCCTGAAAGAGGCAGTTTTTCAACATAGTCATGAAGAGCTTTTTATGGCTATATAAAGCTAATGGCTATACTTTACTCTGATGACATCTTTCTGGGTTAAAGGAGAACTGCCCAAAATCATCATTGCACTCCTATAACGCTGTTGGATTTATCATGGACAAAAACAGTACAGCAGACCAGAGATATTGCACGCATCTTCATCTTTGTCAAAACTTGCCGACTTATCTACCCACAGCCATTAGCCATTAGCCATTAGCCTTAAGCAGAGATGAGGGCTACAGAGATCTGCTGAGCTCACGTCTTTCTAACTTCACATGATCAAGCCAAAATAATCCGGCTCGACCCTACATGGACCCGCAATGTTTCTGTCCAAGTCCAACCCAAGCCCGGAGCATGGCAGCAGTTTTGGGCCAGACCTGAATTTCCACAGATTTTTTGTTTTTAAGATATATTCAGAAGATGGCGGTCACAAGCCACACCATACGTTATTCCTGACAATAGACCTATTATAAAGTCTGTGCGAACCCAACCCGATTCAAGGCTCGGGGCATTTTGAGAACCCGGTGGGTTTGGCCCAATCAGGTTCAGGCAGAGCTTAAGAGCTCCACTCCACACCCCCAGTTCTTTTTCTCAATTTCAAAAGTTTAATATTCAGCCGGAACTGACGCTGACTCAAGTGACCCCATTTTTTTTAAAATGTTGTGCCAGTCCCTCTGGAACCACAAAAAGACTTTATACAACTTGTTTTACACGTTCAGAAGGATACTATCCCCTAAGATCTGTAAACAGATTTTGATGTGTAAAATTGGTAAAATTCCCTTTCAAGCTATCCTTTGAAAACAGGCTTATTTTCAGCTTTGTACATAGTAGTACATAGAAGTAGAAGAATGAAGAAAGGAACACTTACCTTTCAGATTTACAGACGAAAAATGTAATCAGCACAGTTGGAAATATGTTGTTTTCACTGGAAACAATGATATGCATTTAAACACATCTTACTTTCTAAAAAACTATGTGTGTTGCCACAAATAAACAATTACATTAAGGACATAACAAAATGTAAAAAGATCATGCTCAAAAATACTTTTCAAAACAAGTGCAATGTGAGTTTAACATGTAAACAGTGAAATCCGTGGATAATGCTGGTGCTTGCATCTGGAATACCAATCCAAATCTGACTTGCACAGATTTGAGCCATTTTTGATAAAATAATGAAAAACTGATGATATATTTAAACTGTACAAATGTCTCGGCTGATGCTTACTATAGTAGGGATGACAAAGGAGAATATGTGCTCAAACAAATACATCAAGAACCAAATCACCAAAGAGGCAAATGGAGAGGCTGCAGAACTTGTGGTTTAACGCCTGGTGTGTGGAGGAATTACTGCTGTAGTAGTTTGCCTTTAACTGTCAGGAAATGACCCATAATCTGCAAGCGTTTGACTGCTGCAGCATTCCTGTGAAATGACACAAGTTGAGGTAGATTAGGGGTTGGGTAATTAGCTCATTAGTCAACATAAACACATGGCAGGGCTCCCCCATTTCTACACACCCTACCCCCCTCTCGCCGCCCACAGCTGGTGGCAAAAGTAAGTTCTCACAAATGTATGCACACACACATAGATGCATACCTGAGCTAACGCATATACAGACATGCACACTGCACCCAGACCACTTCATCATTAATCCAATTCCTTTCTTCTGGACTTTTTTCCATGCTTTTTTTTCTGGCCTCATTATCTCTTCTGTTCTGCTTTGCTCCAGACAAGCCACTCTTTCATATTGTAGCCCTGGGGGCTGAGGGCCAGCCACTTTTCACCAGCACCTCGCAGCTTATCAGAGCACTTTATCAGCCTCAGGAAAAGAGATGTGGGTTTAAGCTCTTCACTCTTCTGCTCTGCAGCTCAGAAAACCAACAAGCTGTCAGCAAACAAGTATTTGTAAGCTTGGGCTCAGAAACGTGTGCCTTGTGACAAAGAGAAAAGCTTCAGGGGGTCAGTGTGGGGTTCAGTGTGTGTGCATGAAAAATACAGGACATCCTTTGTGCAGTGAGGGATGTTGGTCCCCACACAGATTGTCTTGTTGCTCAGGGGACAGATGCTGAACACTGGAACCTGGACAGCCCTTTACACCTCCTAAGCTATAGCTTTCTCTTCCACTTAATTTTCCCTCTTCAGCACACCCCTGGAGATCAGCATAATGCTCTCTTTCATCAACACATCACAAACCATATGAGATATTTTGCAAACTTTATCAAAAAGGTGTTGAAAATTTAAACAATTTTGAGTTTCACTTCCACCATGTTGATAAAAACCTGCAGAGAGAATGCCGCTTTTGAGTTTCAACACCGTTTTAGCACCTTGAATTTCGGTCACACGCTTTTCATTTCAGAACAGGACTGGCTGTGTTTGCCTCAATGCCTTGGGAAACAGAAGGCCTGTTTGATGGTGTTTAGTGATTGATATGAATGGCCATTTGTGCAGCTTTTCACTGTACAGAGCTTGTTGTAAGGCCAGGCCACTCGGGGAGCAGTGCACCTTGGTCACGTGATGCTTGACGGGGCATAGGTGGAACAAACTGACGAAAGAGAAAAGGGGGAAATGGATGAATGAAGGGAGAGAGAAACTACTGTACAGAGAACCAATCAGCTTTGGCCTGCTACTGAGACAAATTGGTAGATTGGAGCTTGTGTTTAGATACAGTCACTTAATCGGAAGACATCCAATGGATCCATCCATCATTGCCTGGAGAGACAGTGCTCACAGCGATGGAACACACATCATTTTCTGGGTAATTTAAGAAAACACAAAAACACACTTTCCTCAGTTTAGCTACGTCCTTTAAGTTGCAGTAAGAGTTGGACTGTTTTAAGGTGGGTTTGACGGTGTGGGCATGTGTGTGTTATGCTTGACAGATTGTGCAACTTTAGCTTCAGGTGCAATGACGCCATGTTGTTTTCCAGAAATCCCAGTCATGGGTGAAGAGTAAACGTGCAGAGGCACAGTTCCTGCGTTGCATTGGTTGTGTAGCATTACATAAGAGATGGAAGGAGTGGAAAGACAAAAATGTCTATCCTGATATTGATGAGCCTATTGCCAAACACTCCCTAAATGATATTTTTAATTACTACATTTATTGGTGCATGTTTGAGTTTCATTTAAAAGCTTCTGGAGTCTTTCTAGTCATTGGTGAATACACTGAGCAAGTCGTATTCATAGCAACATAACTTTATTATAGAGACAAGCTGAGAGAACCAGTTCTGATGGGAGCATAAGCATTTTATTTTTATTTTTTAACTATAAATTATTAATACAGTCTTTGAATGAAAATGCACAGGAATGAGTTGGGATAAAATAATAGACTATTTAACTATAATTATACTACTATAAATAATAGACTGCATTAAATGTTCTTAAATGTTTCAGTTTAATCTGTCTTTACAATAGTGACACAATATGTTTTTATAACCTTGAACTAATTGAAGAAAAACAATTGAACTAACAGTACTTTACTATAATAAAGATGTGTCCATATTTATAGGCACCTGTGTCATTTTTCTGTTTGGGTTCCTGACAGCTTTATGCTATGTTGAATTGAAGAAATGGTAAGTCTGACTTATAAATGAGTTTATGGGGAATAAAAAGGAAACCATGCGTGTGGGATAAGGAGAGAGAGCAAGAGAAAGAGAGAGAGAGAGCGAGAGAAAGAGAGATAGAGAGAGAGAGAGTGAGTTATTATATACATATACTGTGTGATAAAGACTTACATTTTCTCTGGAAATCAGATTAAATGTATGGGACATACATTGAATCGTTTCCTCTCATTTCTATTTCATCTATATTGATATTAATGGTACGAGCAAGAACAGCAAACAGGCTGCGAGGGACGCTACCATTGACAGTGATTGGTGAGGGAAAGTGCCACACCTTGATCCTTGGCAGCGGGCCATGGCCTTAGCAGGCTTGATGAATCACATTGACACCCAAGCTATCTTAATGACTGTGTCTATCGGCCCAACTCACCTCTCCTTCCTCCCTTTCCCAGCCTCTGGCCTTGTTCCTGCATCCTCCCACTGTTAAAATATCAAGAGCTGATTTTTTGTCATTATGTGTGTGTGTGTTTTTGTACCAGATGGGAGTAGTCTATTACTGAGCCACCTTACAATTTGCAGTCAAGCGTGATTTATGAGCACACGAAGTGATCTTTTATTGACAGACAATGTCAGCAGTGGTTGATGACTCGTTAGAAGAGAGGAGGAAAATATGGGCTGTGCCATGTTGTCCGAGAAACAAATATGATACAAATAAAGACACGCCTGTCATGACTTGAAGTGCACCAGGATGGGAACAGACGCATTACACGCTGTAGTCTATTTTAAGAATATTAATTACCTTTAGCACCTTTTTTTCCTTGATGTCTAAAGGTGGCATTCCGGTGTCTGACGTGTGTTGAAATTAGATGTGTGCCACCACAGAAGGTTAAATAGACACTGCAGAGTGAGTAAGTATCTCGCTGTGTGACCTGATCCTTGGTGGTGAGCAGTTGGCATCCTGGAGTCTCATTTCCTGGTTTTTAAGATGGCATCCTTCCTTCTTTGACTCCAACTTCCTCTGCTCTATAACACCCATTGTGTAAAGCTTTGCTTCACAGGTTCTCCCAGTTCGTATTAGAAGGTGCTTCAAGTAGCCTTTTGGCTTTAATTTGGACAGGACAAATGGCCACTAACTGCAGCCGTTGTCAACACTTGTCCTGAGAGACATCAGGCCGAGGGCCGACATTGACCGTGGCTTTAAAGGACAAATCTCACATTCATCAGTCAGTGAAAACTTGTGTCCTCGTTTGGATGGTTTGTTGATGTTTAGTCTTTTTTCTCTCCTCCAAATGGACCAAAAACGATGATGACTAACTGATAGAGGACCAAGACTGTTTTTTTGTGAACGCAAATATTATTTCAAATGTAACAAGGGCAAACATGTTGTTACAGGTATTGGGAAAACTCATGTTAACAAAAACAACTTTGTGTGTGGGAGTATGTCACATATTTAATACTGTAGGTTTAGCACCAAATGTGGAAAAAGGTAAGAACGTTTGTGGTACTTCATGGGCAGGAGAAAAACATGTACTTTTAAAAGTATTTCAATGAATAAAATGTGGCCTTAACACATGGTCTGTATTTATGAAGTTTGAACATGAAAACAATTTGGTCTACAACAATTCTTGACATCCATTTTTAACAATTCCAGCTCTTCAAACGCGTATGTAAAAATGTATGTTATTATACCTGATATATACAGGATATATACAGTATATGGTCCAGAAATGACTGATGACTATTAGGACTGGCTTAAATTCATGTAGCAATTTTTGCAGTGTACAGTCAAATAGCTTATCTAATAACAGCCTCCTCACTGTCATTAGCCACAACCAAGACGAATGTTTGAGACGGTTAAGAGAGGGGCAGGCTGGGAACTTTATCCCACTGTTCTAATATTTCTACCCACAGTTAAACCTCAGCCCCAGTCTACCATTGGCTGTCTCACATGAACACCAATTAGGCGTGATGCAGGACAGAAATAAAGGCAGCCACTAGGTTTTTTCTGCTCTTCTCAACGTCAGAGCGGGTAGCTGGTGTGCGGTCCAAGTATTCTAGTCGTAATAGTAGCTCAGTGTTCCGGGAATTCTGGGATAAAAAGTGAAAAAAACAAAGCGGTGAGGTTTTCTGGGTAATAACTCCATCTTTCTGTATTGCAGTGCAAGAGGGAGGAGGAGCGTCTCTCTCTCTCTCTCTCTCTCTCTCTCTCTCTCCTTTTTCATATTTTTTTGTTCTGGCAGGTTCCATAGCCTCTTGTCTACAGAAAGCATACTCTGCACATTCTGCAGACAGGGGTCTTCAGGGAGGAAATAGAGAGGAAATTGTGCAGAAAGTGTAAAAAATCAGTCTCTCCTCTTTCTCTGCCTCTCTCTGCGGCTCACTTCACACAAAGAACGACTCCTTGTTTTTAGTTTACTTCTAATCATTCATATTTTGAATCATTCAGAGTTATTTCTTCAGTGTAAAACTGCTAAGTCAAGACTGCTAAGTGTCTGTCCTCCTTGACGTCTCTAACAAGATAATATACAATTAATATTCTCTGCACGGGTGTTAATGCATTATCGGAATTTTAAATGTAATACAATGCAAATGCAGCGAGACTAAGACCGTTTGCTAACTCGTAGAAAATGATGTCGGTTTTCTTTATAATCCCAGGCTTCGGCAAGAATGTAGAGAACAAATAGGAAAATGAAACTTAAGCAGCTTTTTAAGATCTTGGCAGATTTCATCCTCTACCCCCATTAGACAAATAATGGCAAAGCTCATCTGGCACACCCACTTTGTCACTTTCACACTCCTACATTTTTGTTTCAAGGATAGCTGGGGGAGTCTGCATGCATTTGTGTTCATGCACAGGCCATGTGTGTATTTCTGAATGTGTTTGTTGCAGCAGAGTGGAGATTTAAGAGCCAAAATTGGTGAAGGGGGGGGGGAAAGAGAGAGATAAAGATAGAGAGTGTGAGAGTAAGAGAGAGAGAGAGAGAGAGAGAGAGAGAGAGAGTTATGTTCAGGGACTGGGGTTTCAGATGAGGGGTTTGTAAATCTACTCAGGGGAGCTCATTTGTGCCAGGTGGTCACCCTTTGGGAGTTGGTACCTAACCCTTACCTCATGCTGTCACCTGTATATGAAGTTACAATGGGGTTTCATTGGGAAGATTCACTAGTGTCCAACTGGTTAAGAAAAAGAGACCCGGGTAACATCCAAACCTGTGCAACAAACTAAAGTACTTTCCCCTGAGAAATTAAGTTAATTATATGCCTCTACAGAAATTTTTTCCTAATAGTGTATATTGAATTGTAATCTATGCATACTTCCTTATCCAAACACAATTAAAGCATCCCTCTGCAGTTTAGAGGCATACAGTTCTTAGGGTTACAGTGGAGGACCTCACTCAGTCTGTGATGAATGGTGTTGAAGCAGACGCATCTGCCAATCTGCCACTTCCTTTTCATGCCATGCCAAACTAGAAATAGAACTTTTGCCAAACAATCCCCTTGTAATCAAATACTGGGATTTCAGAAAAGGTTATTCATATTTTGTGTGCCACCCTGTCAGGACAAATAAGTAAGAAGGAAACTTTTTCATTGTGTTTGGTATCACCATGTGAGGACGATATCAGTAGCATTGGGAGTTTGTGTGGCTACTGTGAAGTTAAAAATGTTGTCACCCTGGATCTAGGGTTAATAAAGCAAAGACAGAAAAAAAAACGCTTCAAAGAAACTTCTAAGTAGTTTTGGCAGTGGGGTGTCCTGACACAAAAGACCATGTTTGGGATTGAATGAAAAGAAACATGTCACCGGAGGGAAATGTAGTCAGACATGTTCAATGTATCAAAAGAAAAGAACTGATGAATACAAGGAGGACGGAAAAGTTGTAAACTTTCCAGTCTGTGCCGAAGAGGGAAGAGACCCCTGCAGTCTTTGATTATTTAACAACAAAGCCTACTCCAGTTTCTGTAACAGGCTGCATCCTAATAAGAAAATCACACAAACACACACTCATACACACGGAGACAACCTCGTGTCTAAAAACTGAATCACATCTGACTCAAACAATGTGAGAGTTCAAAGGTGCAGCTCAAAATTAGACTGCCTATGATCATGATGGTGTTGGATCTACTTTGTTGTTGTAAACTAAATTCTTAAAATACATTAGATTTAGATCACAGCACTCACTTTACATTGCAATCGTACAGAGAAACATATTTACAGAGGAAGAAGACATAAGATTAACAACTTTGTGTTTAAGGGGGACTTTGAAACAGATTACAGTGTAAGTATTTTTTTTTTATTATTAAGTGCCCATTTAATAATTACAATAATATTATTACTGGATAAGAAAAGCAGAAAAATGGGATAACAGTTTAATATTGCAATGAAATTAGCTAAGATATACACATAGCCTTGTTTCCACCTCTGCCAGGCATAAAAGCTTTTGTGCAATTTGCATGTATTTTTCCATGAATTTTCACGAGTGCTGTACCTGAGTAGCTACAAAAGTTTTCTTGAAAAGACACACTGTATTCATTGTTCTTACCACCATCCTTGTGTGTATCCTGTAGACCTGAGAACATGTTGAATGCATTTCCTTCCTCATAAAACATTTGCAAAGACAGATTTTTAGAAAATATTTCTAAACGTGCATTGTTTACCTCTCTTCACACATCAGCATGGCACATTGCTTTGTTTTGTGGACTTGTTACTGCCACCAACTGTCAATCCGTAGAATAGCGTCAAACCATGAGCAGGGAATTCTTATAGTGTAAATATTGGTTGATCACAATACAACTCATTTACTGGGAGATCAGAGGGGAAAACTTAATTGGACAATGTAGCTTCAATGAAGCTTTTTCCCCCTCTCTTCAGACTTTTCTGGCAAGACAAAATTGTCTGCGCCAAATTTCCTGTAACATGGATTAATCTGCGGTGTTGTGCCTTGACTTCGTTGAGCCTGACAGCCCTGGTAATGGAGCATATGAATGGTCCAGATTCCACTACAGGTAGAAACCCCTAAGGCCAGGAACTTTTCAGAAACTCAGCTGATTACAAAAAAGGAGAACACTTCCACCGCTGGCTTGGTAAAATAAACAAATATGGCATTGAAACCCATCAGTAGCAATACAGTTGTGGGCTAGACCTTGGAGGGCACATTATTTTCTCTCTTCAAAGGCAAAAAAAGAGTGAGAGAAAGAGTCTACCACGGGGTAGCAAAGACGGAGCTGTTTTCCATGTCAACAACAGGGCTATTCATCTCTCAGAAGGTGAGCAAATCCGGAGTCTGTGGTCGAATATTCAAGAAGAGGAGGAGTTGTGCCGAGAGTTGTGTTAGAATTTGAGAAGTGTTAATCAGGGAGAGGATGTGGGCCTTCTGGCCTGTACCTGATTACCACCAAATGGGCCAGCAGCAGCAGCAGCAACAGCTGGGGCCTACAGCAGTGTGAGGGTGGAAGGAGGTGGAGGTGGAGGGTAAGACACAGGGAGAGGGTTAAGGGACAAAAAGATTAATTACATGTAGGGACTTTCCATGATATTTCAGATACAGCCTCATAGTTTACTAGTTGAGACTGACCAGAAAAATTAAGTCTGTTTCTTCAGTATCTCTATGACGTATTATGTGTTCAAGACCAAAAAAAGGGTTGAATGCTAATTGTGGTGATGGGAATAGCTGACTGTTTAACATCCTTGTATTCATCTTGTGCCATTATCTGTGGTTGCCCCTCGCAGGTACCCCATCTTGTGTAACAGAGTGTGTCAGTTCATTTATCCCAGCTGCAGAAGAAGAATGCAGGTTTTCTCCCCCTGGATAATTGGTCCTGACAGTGAGAGCGAGCCAATGACTGTTAACAGATAATCAAGGATTCTTTTTTTTTTTCATTTGCGTACAGCACATCACTCACCTCTCCCTGCCAAGTTTAAGTACATGACTCAAGTTGACATCTCTGATGAATTATGTATCTCTCTCTGTGTCTCACTCTCATCTTATGTCTCTCTTGCTCTTGTCAGTTTTACTCCAGCCATCAGCCATGTTGAAGTTTTTTATGAAAAGTGGTCTCTCTCTCTCGCATCTCACTAACTACCAACCAGTCAATGTTGGTTTCTTTAAACCATGACTAAACTAAAACCTACATTATCTTTTTGAGCCGTTGGGGGCATTGCAAGTTAATAATTTGTACCCTAAGTTCTGGTTCTGGGCTGTGAAACCAAAACTATGAGATGAAAGATGCTAAAACTAGAGCTGTGGGTTTGTTAATATGAGCTACATTATAGTTATTTCCAAAATTGAAATGTGTAAATTGAAGTAACCTTCATAGACCAATTGAAAATATTGAAATGTGTAGCTTTCAGCAAGTTGTTCTTTTAACATAGCAGGCCGAAACTATCTGCCAATTTTAACTTCTGTTAGTAATGAAGAATAGTATATTAGCTAATAAGATACAACACATTACATTATAGAAATGCCAAAGGTACAGACATGTTTGAGGTCATTTTTAAAGACTGAAAAGTTGATTTTTTGAGTGTAAAATATCCTGCTCTGTGGGCCTACATACACGTGCAAATTAACATTGTCAACAGTAATGGATTCATATAGGTGAGTCTGGTTTGTGGATATTTCACACGTGAAATGTCATACTTGATATATACATACAGACAAATGCTAAAACATGAATTTTGCATGCACACTTTTCATATTGGAAGTGATGAGTTTATGTTAAAAGTGAGAATTGGATTATTGTTATTACTTTTTGAACTTTCGCATATCAGTTTTGGCCCTAAAATGCTCCAATGGGAACTGTAAGTTAGACTAAACTAAAGAAAAGTCTCTATTAAAGGCATATAACATACATACACCTACTGACAGATATACAACATTTTTGATCACAAAAAAACGGCATCTTGCAATAATGTAGAATGAATTGATATTATTTTTTTAATAAATGAATACTGTAGCAATAACTCATTCTCCTGTTGTTTTAAAAAGCATAATAGTGGGGTTGTTCCTGTGCTCCATGTGTACTTGTACATCTCACTAAATTATAAAAATATCCTTACAACACAAGTTATGCTTATTTATAAATATGGTGTAAATAGAATCTACAGGGAGCCCAAATGAGTGTCTGTGACCTCATGAAGATCAATGTGAGGCTTTCACAGCAAGAGAAGGAAATGTAACAATGTAACAATATGATTGTTTTGCACTTCCTCTAACATGAAAGCCACACAGAAAGTCTATTTTGAGCCATAAAAGGCTCATTTATTGTTTAATTTTAAACCTGTTTATTTCTGAGCGGAATATTTATAATATCTTTAGACTAAATTTAAAGTGTCAGGGGCTTGAAAGGGGTAAATTTGCTAGGTGCAGATGTTATAAACACACACACACACACACACAGCATCACACATTACAACTAAAAAGACGATATCACAACATCCGGCTTTGTACTTTGGAACCATAAAGCTACCACCAAAACACCCCCACCTGTGAAATGATCCAACATGCGATAACATGTGCCCTTCATATGCTGTGGAGAAGAGTGCAGTGGTTCATTCTGTCATGGCTGCCTGAGGCCAGGTGAACGGTTCCTTCCCTCACTCTTTCCTGTTCTTCTTAAAAGCCAGGCAGGTGAGGCAAGCAAAGCACACTTAAGATAAGTGGATTACATAGACTGTATCTTAAGCCTTGCAGTGACCGTATCAGTCTGCCGTACAGACACACTGGCTGTTTTTGTGTACTTATAATACTAAGGCAGTGGAGGTGATTGCATAAGGTCCAATAGAGCCTTTTTTCCAAATTATCAACAGTGCAATTTAAGATTTAATTTAGTCTGGTTGCTAGTGTTGTTTGGTTACCATGTTGAATACTTATTTAATAATGTAATGAATCAGAGCAGAGAGTCAGGAGAACTTGAGCGAAATGTCCCAGCCAAGTACCAGTGAGGACGTTGGTAGCCAGGAAGACCAGCCTTCTACATCCCTGGCCGTACCTGGAAGAATGTTTTGAAATGGTTGGATGCAAAAACAACTCTTTTCAAATGTGGTTCAAACTCTGCGCACCCAAGTCTCACAAGCTAATTGTTTCCAAAACTCGCCGTCTAATTTTCCCCATTACATTACTTTTACTTTTATACTTTAAGTAGTTTTGAAACCAGCACTTTTACACTTTTACTTAAGTAAAAAGCTTGAGTTGATACTTTGACTTCTACAGAAATCTTTTTAAACCCTAGTATCCATACTTCTACCTGAGTAATGCAAATCAATACTTTTGACACCTCTGGAGACAGTCAAACTATCCATACAGCTGAAAGGGGCTGCAGCGTTAGATGCTGATTCATATTGGTTCAACATACAATTGACCCATTTCTCACATTTCGTCATTTGATCCATTGCCATTGGTTATTGCAGAATGAATGGACATACTATTACATGCTTACTATAAAACTCAGAATTGAAGTGAGTTTTTTAGTGCCAGAGTGAGCAAGGGAGACAGCAGAATTTAGGGAAAGTAGTGAAGTTTGTTTTGGGAAAGTGTAAGTGACATTCATAGATTCAAAATTTCTCTCCAGAATAATTACTTTCACTGCCACAAGAAAAGCTACATAATTGTTAGGAATGCTTTGGCTTTTCTAAGTACTATTCGATTTATCCTGTCAGTGTCCCCTTATGCCTCGCTGCAAAAATGATAAAGTGAGGAAAGGAAGAAGTTTGTTGAGTGAAAAATGTACTTACAGTACAGAGGTAAAAAAGGCAAACAATCACTTCCACATCAAATCTGAGCTGAATTTACACTTGATGTTTTATTCAAGACATTTTCCCATTCCATCCACTGACTTCCAATTTTCTCCACTGAAAGAAAAGAATTCAAACTCTAAAGCCAAAGTGAACTTGATGACTGTTGTCTAGCGCTGTCTGCACAATACACAGCCATGCAGTGGCCCTGGCTTCATAAATTAGTAAGACCAGTGTGTGTTGTTTTTGCTATATAAGGCTCTCAGTGAGTAATCATTGAAAAAGCATGCGCTTTAGGTTTAGTCACAACCTGGGAATTTGGAGATTTTGACAAGACTCTGTACAAAGTCACAGGGCAGGCACCAGTCAGACTGAGACATGGTTGGCCTGAGCAATCAGAGACAGAACCATGGTTGTCCTTTATAATGCTATTCTCGGTTTGTTTTTCTCTGTTCCTGTATAGCCAATTAAATTCAGCATTTAGAAATCTCAAAGGATAATCAGAGGTGGGTTGTGAGGACTTACATGTACTCTGTAACATGCACATAAGTAACGTTTTGTCCCTACCGTTTGTTACTCAAGCACATTTTTTTGAGAAAAATCCATATATTTTCTTTGTTACATTGTATTGTATTAATGTTGACAATAAATAGATGAAGTAACAGTAATAATAAAAATTATAATAATGATAAAAAGATAATATAATAACATGACAATAACATAATGTCATTATTACCATAAGATACTCAATAAGACACATGTTTAATCAGTTGTGCGAATGCCATACCTCATATATTTAAAAAAAGTCAGCCACCACACAAACACCCCCAGAAGCAAAATTAATATGTTGATGCCAACTCTGATTCCCACTTGGTATTATAAAGTAACCACTTGAACATAGTATTATATTTTCCCCACCTGTGCAGACAACACAAAGCTCAAAATGTGTAAAAGTAATCACTCTTTACATCCCAAACATTTCAGATCCTCTCAAACTTTTCATGATCAGTGAAGAATCATCTTTCTATTTACAGATCAAAATTAAAAGGTGCATAAAGAAATATCTTCTTGAACATAATGGATGTATGGTGTGCATGGCTTCCCTGTACAGATGTGTTATTGAGAGATTGAAAACATGTCCTAGTCTTCCCTAATCTGTTATAATAACTACAAGTATGACAGGCATGCATGCTGCCTCCCACACTCTCTTTTTGTTGTTCTTTATTCCCGTGACGCATATAAAAAGGGAAAAAAAATAATATGATAACTTTTTACATCTCAGTCCTTAATTCTCTCCTGTGGCCGAGGCACCCCCATTTTGCCACCCCCTCTCTCCCCCAAAAAAAGTTTAAAGCCTCTCGCTCAGCTGGGTTCTCTCTTTGTACGGAGAATGTTCAAAGTATTACACTGTCACTAATCATCCATGTTACAACATCTTGAGCAGCGAGGGCTCTCACTCTGACTCCACCAAACCATTATGGTGCCACAGGGTTGAAGGAAGAGTCCACTTTGATCTCTTCAGAGGAGAGCTATGGAGACATCTTTCAGCCTTTCTCCGCTTGTCTCCTCGCTCCCCCTCCCTTCTGCTCTCCTCCCCCTTACTCCCTCTGGTGAGAGACTTTAAACAGTAGGCTGGAGGCTGTTATTTTGGGAGGGCTGAGGGCCGAGGGGGTGAGTGAAGAATAATATCTTGTACTCCAGGGCCCGGACGGCTCCCCCAGCCCATCAAACGAGTAACAAATGCGGTTACAGACCCATAAAGAATAAAGGGAGGGGAGAGAAGAAGAACGAGGGGGCAACATTTTTCTGACACAGTTTTACGCCTCTGCTTATTACAAGGAGCAGCTTAAGTTCTCCCTCCTCTCCTCGCTCTGCTCCCCGCCTCCTTTATCATTCATATCTATACATTCCTGCAAGGATGGAGGGGTGCAGGATAGAGGGATGAACTGGGTGAAAGAGTTGACTAGAGAGTGTGCTGCCAACATGAAGGACAGTGGATTGATGCATTTCTTTTTTGTGGTTTATATTTCAATTTCTTTAGCTCAAATGAAGTGTTTTGGTCTTATCTTTTCCTCTTTTGTGGTAATGTTCAACGTTTTATTTTATAATGCTCTTCAGATATCTATCAGACCAATTGAAGATCAATTGTAAATCCAAATTTAGTTGTCTTAAAAATTGTTAGTGATCACTACTTATTCTTTCATGTTTTGTTAATAATATTAATAATAATAATAATAAGTTTATTTGATGTATTGTTGATTTAGTTTTCATGTTAATGTGCATTTATGTTGCACCATGACCAAGACCCGGGTGGGGATTGATGGCTTCTGGGCAGTGAAACAGTTTTCAATGCTTCATACTGGTGCCCACATTAAAACCTGACTGTTCAGGTTCCTGAGTGAAATAACACACTAGACAGAAATAGTGTATTGGTTATAATCCATTAATTTGGGAAGGAATAGCTTGAGCTTAATTCTTAGATTCTTAAAATAAGCTTTATTCTAAGAATAATTTTATAATGAAGAAAAAAACAATAGTTATATGAGGGAATTACTTCTAATGTAGTTTTAAGCATCCTAATGTTAGATATTTAATATGTTTCTTTGCATGTTTAAAGCCATGGTGCATAGTTTCATTCTCTTTAATGAGGAAGTCTGAGTAATGATAGCAAGTAGCCAAGATGGATACAAAGGATTAAAAAAACATGGATTCTTCAGACAAGGTAGTTATCTTCACTTGATTTTCTGCGCGCAAAAGTTGCCAGGGGACACTAGTTTCTGAATATAACCATACTGAGAGATACAGAGAAGGTTTTGTGGAGATGATGTTTTAATTGGTAGCCAGGGTCGTGTAGCAACTCAATGTTAGCCTACGAGCTGGAAAAAACAAACTCTAGTCAGGCCAATCACATCGTGTATAGAGTCGGTGGGCGGGCTTAACATAATGACATCAAAGGTGCGACG
The DNA here is from genome assembly GCA_026937815.1 of Etheostoma perlongum. Taxonomy (NCBI): domain Eukaryota; kingdom Metazoa; phylum Chordata; class Actinopteri; order Perciformes; family Percidae; genus Etheostoma; species Etheostoma perlongum. The sequence continues at coordinate 16,561,335 of CM049382.1, forward strand.
GTGCCGCATGATTTCCCTGCTACCTGAAAATAAAGAAGGCAATAGTTTAATCTATCCACTAGCGTTGCTCTGATTGGTTGTTGCGTGCAGAGGGAATTTGAAAGACAAGCGTTTATCCCGCCCCACGTTCATTAACATAAAAAGTTATGCACTAAAGCTTTGACTAAACATGCTTATTTCAGACACTGTGTTTACTAATGATTTTTAGTAAATTTACACTTGATTTGTCTACTGAATCAACTTACCGCTCTGTGTTAATACAACTTGACTTGTGAAGTTTCATCTTATGTAAATATGGTTTAAGGCAACGGGTTTACATGCAAATTTCCAGCAAAGTCAACTAATTTTATTTAATTGATTTAGGGAGTGATTTTTGACAAAACCAGTGAAAAACAGAAAAAGAGCCATTATTTACAAAATATAGTAATTAAGTTACTTCTAGGGCTTTCCAGTGATTAGTTTTCTCTATATTTTCTCGTTGCTCAGTAACTATTTTATTAGCGTTACTTCCTTGCTGAATTGAGAAAAAGCTAACATGCCTGGGGCAGTAACCGTCGTAGACCAAATGATGGCTCATATACTTCTGTTGTCAGTTCAGAGCAAAAGTGTGTACACAGTCATTTTCACTTTTTGTTTCAGTAGTTACAACATTGTTTGAGGTTCCCTTTCCTTTCGATCCAGTTAGAAACATCCTTAAAACAACAATATGAAAACATTTGATTTAGGTTGCTAGACTATGCAAAGTTGGATTCATTTTGTTGCAGATTTAATATTTTAATACTATGTTAATAAGATTAGTTTTGCCAAAATGGTCATAAAGGGCAGGCATATAGGGCCAATCCATATGGTTTAATCTTCTTAAACTCCTTAAAATTGGATGACTTTACTTTCTGGTGTTTAAGCCAAAGTGTGCCTTCCCTTTCTAACCCTTGGAGATACAACTAGTGACAGCAAAACCCAATAATGATCATACTGACACACTAAACATAATTACATGAATCCCCTGATCATTTTGCATTCCCAGCTCGCCTCTCCCTCTTCATGTCTGCTCACTTATTTCTTCTCCCACCGGTCTAATGAACTACAGTTCACTGACCAGTGAGATGCGGCTGATTAATTCAGAGCCAGATAGGCGGCTCTGTCCCTCTCCATTTCTCTGAGGGGGGGATGGCTGGACATCTCATCCTGTCTCACTCAATTAAACTGAACCCCCGGCCCACACGTTACCTCCCCATCTCACACTAAACACAGCACTAAATCACCAAACTAAAACTGTAAAGTACAATCATGTGCATTTAGATAAAATAAAACATGTATTGTTTTTTTCTGTTGAGTTGCAGCCCTATTTAGGCATCACATGCAATGAGAGTTTATAAATGTGTCCTGCTGTATATGGCCGGCAAGTATGAGTAAATACATTAAAGCATTCATGCTCCTTTGAGAAACAAAATCCAAACTGTTCTTTTTCGGGCCGTACCATTAGACAAGACATTCAAATAAATAGTTAAAATACCAAGAGTCAACTGTTTGAGATGACAGTTTATTATCTTAAAGAAATAGTTAAACTTCTGGAAATGTTTGCTATTGTTCGCTTTCTTGTTGTGGTTGAATGTGAGGATACTGTTTTTCCTACGGTAAATATGAAGCTATATGATGCTAGTGGCTGCTTAGCTTATCTTAGAATAGCATAAAGATTGTAAAGACAGAGACACAGCTAGCCTATCTCTGTCCAAAGGTAACCCATCTTTTCTGGACAAAGCCAGTAGCCATTTTTCCCGGCTTCCAGTTATTGCTAAGTTAAGCTAGATGGCTGCTGACGGTACCTTTAAATTTATTACACTAATTCTCCCAAGATGTCAAACTACCCCTTTAAAGATGAGAGTGTTATTTTAAACAACTAAATCATAAGCACTGTGGGTAGAGGTCAACCAGGGTGGTGGCATGGGAAGGTACAAATTGTGGAAATTCTGGCCAGGGTCTGTGTAAATATAAAAAGGTAAGAGATTAGAGTTCTTATCAAAGGAGATGACGCCAGCGCTATCAAATAGTAAACCTCTAATTCCATAACCAACTGATGCTTTAAGGAGATAATACCAAGGAGGTGATTAGGTTTCATATTCTTTGTTGGCTAAATGCACCCCTAACACCAGTGCATGACGGCGGCGATATGAGATGCATCAGTCTACAGTATAGTGAAGAGCCTGCGGGGGATCACATTTCCACTCCTCAGGCAGTAAAGATCATACACCACCTTTCCAAACTTCAGTCTTATCCATGACAACCTCCAACTAATTAAAGATTCTGGAGGGACATTGCTGGTCTCAGTAAAAGCATTTATTTAGGATTTTTTTGGGCATCATTGACCTGGAGTTGAGATTGAGTCTGTAGGCATGATAAGAATCTGCTGATGAACCAGGACAGCCATGAGAATAACAGCCTCCCTGCTCCTGTGGTATCTCCTCTCAGCCGTGAGTGGTGGTGGGGGTGGAGGGAGGGCGGTCCACTGAGGGCCTGGGACCTCTCACTCATCCCCCACTCATCCTCTCTGCTAGTGGGTGTTATCGTCATGTGGACATCTCTTTACCTGTGAAATATTATCGTCTGGCTTGTCTCCACACAAGTGCTCTTTCAACAAGGCCTAATAGTTCTCTTGTTTCACTCATGGATGCCATGGCTTGCCTGTTATTTATACTCTATGTCTGTCTGTCTGACTGTCTGACTGTCTCTCTGTCTTCATGTATATGCATCTGTTACCCACTTGCAGCTCCACCTCCACACAATGCACAACTATTGCTTGGGGAAGGATCCAGCTCCCCCATTTACTGTCAGTAAACTCTGAAAGTCTTTTGTAAAGCGGCTGGCAAGCAGCGAGCAGATGAGGAAACCCTAAACCGTTTATTAGAAGCACTTTGCACCCTTCAAGCAGAGTGGAGCCACTGTAAATTATGACAATAGCAGACCAGGCTGGATCAGGCAAGCCTGATAAGTCAACTCGTTGTGGGATTTTGAGAGGAGTCATGCCTGTGCATGCATTGCAGAGTGGATGATTACTAACCTCAATACCTAGATATGAAGTTTGGTCAAAGTAATGAAACCCACAGATGACCAGTTTATGACATTTCTGGCAACACTTTGTTCTTCTTAAAACTTGGTTGCTGTAAAGGAAAGCCATTGGTAATTTAAGGATCATTTATTACAATTTGGGCTTCTTAGCGTCATACTCACTAATATAATTGTTAAGAACATTACAACATTGCTACAACAAAAATCTGAAGGGGCAAGAAAAACAGTTTAGCCAGATTATATTTGGAGGTTAAAGGAAACATGAACACACACAATGAGTAATTTAAGTCAACGTTAAACCAGGAAATAGGTCTGTAAAATGATGGATGTTTCAGTAATAACTGTGACATTATTTTCTCTCATGCTTGTGTTCTTCGCCTTATTGGACTTTGTTGTGGTGATCTCACCAGTTAACTCTGTGAGTGCAATGTTGGCCAAAACTATAAAAACAAGGTTCAACCAAAGTTGAAAAAAACAAACCAATGCTGAATTATCCTTTAAGTATGTTTTTCCTTTTAAGTCTCCTTAATTGTTTCATGTTACTCAAAGCAAAAGGGGCATTTTTCTGTGAGGCCCTACTGTCTCTTGTTGTCAGAGCCCATTACATGTGGCTACTACTGAAAGTGCATATATATACTGTACATGTACTGTATGTGTATGTGTGTATGAAGAAACAGTGGATCTTTACCCTTAAGACCATCCAGTCACATCACTGTCAGTTTGTTGATGTCAGTCTATTCATTCAGCATAACCCACATTAAGTGGCGGTATATTTGTAATCTGCTAAGAAGAGAAAGAAGAAGTTGTTCTATTATTTCAATGTTTCTGTGTTTTCATCAATAATTTTTGGAAGCTTTTTGAAAATGTGTGGATGAAAACATTTTTTCTAGTGTAAATGTTGATTTCAAATGTATCCACATTATTAATCTGGATGTACACATTACATTTTTATAAACTGCAATTAGCACTTACAAAGAGAATGAGTCACAAGATGAAGATTAAGAGACTTAATACAGAACCAATTTAACTTTAAGGACATAATTATCTCAATCTGAGAAATACAAGTCTGGAGGGAGAGTATTTTATGAAAAGTTAGGATATTATTACAGGCCAGCTGGGGCCACTTGTGATGCTAGAGTCACCTGCCTGTGGCCTCAGTGGTACTTTACAGCACTTAGTCTTAGTGTAGGGCTGAGGTAACAGCTATGACATCATTGTCTCCAGAAATGCTGGGGAGGTATGGTGCCACACAGTTGCCAGACTTGACATGAGTAAGAAATTACTTCATCCTCTCAGTTTTCACACAGAGCTTGTTTACCAGTTTAACCCATGGGAGGTGGTCAGCGTGGGGCTGGCACATTTGAGACATTTAATAAATTTAATTTAATTTAATAAAGTAAAGGACACCTCTAAGGGATTTTGTGAGCTCTCCCAAGTTTCTACACCTGTATTTTTATTACAACAACTGGTTGCTATAGGAACTGTGAATGTGCTGTACATTAGGGAAATACTTTGTAAAAACAGGGATTTAAATATATGTATATATATATATATATATATATATATATATATATATATATATATATATATATATATATATATATATATATATATATTTTATATATATATTTAAATACATATATATTACACAAACAAAACAGTTTTCTTTTATTTTGCATTAAGTGACTGTGTCACTCTTCTGCACTGTCCCTTTTAGAAAACAGTACTCAAAAAAAATCAACACTTCTAATTATTAATGCAAATTATTTTTATTATAGGCTTATTTCAATATGAACACCAGCTGAGAAGAAGCAAATAAGCACCACCAGCCAGTAGAGAAAAGAGCTAAAAGGTGTTTCCTAGGCTAATTGCCTTGATCTATAATAAGGCTTTTAAAAACACTGGTGGCAAAGTGTAATGTCAGTTATATAGTACACATAGGCCCACTGTAGTGTATGTTTGTTATCCAAACTCGTGAAGGTTATTTGCTTAAGTTTCATTTTGTATAGAAATGTTGATGCAAAACAGCATTTTTGTGCATGTAAGCTCTTTTCATTTTTAACATTCTTATCTTGCTACCAGTATTTACATTCATATTGGAATTGTGGATGATTAAAATGTGACTGAGATTGAAATCAAAGTCATTTACTGTATGACTGCCTGAAGTTTAGTAGTGTTGCGTTTGGCAGAGTGAAAACAGCAAATGATCCGTGTCTTTTCTCTAATGTCTTACCTCCAAATCACAAATCATAACAGTGTCAGTAATTCTCTTTATTCCAGCAGGACTCATATACTGTTAATTACTCTTAGGTCCACTCATACAAATGTACACACATTGCAACTAATAGCAAACTCCTCAACTGAAGCCTAATTATTTTTTGGGCTCAATATCAACTGCAAATAATGGTCTTTTAATATAATATCCCCTGCTTTGTGAAGATGAATAAAGCTCAGTATATAAATCAGTGAGAACCCATGCTTCTGTTTATGCTACTCAGGGTTTGAGTCCGACCTTGGATGATTTCATGCAATTTCATGCATGCCCCCCCCCTTATGTAGCTGTCCTATCCATTAAAGGCGGAAATCCCCCCCAAAAGAAAAATGCTATAGATTTCAACAAATGTCATGGTCCTGAACTGATGTGGAATCCACAGAATTAGAATCAAATAATATCTCAAATGTTTCTGTGTTGATTTTGCATTACATATTCTGACGAAATAATTTAAATAAAGATTTTCAGATGAAAGAAAACTAAATCATGAATTAAATATCATATAAACAGTATATATACATCAATATATAATTGTCTAATTCTGTAATAGAGTTTTATGATAATGTATTCCTGTAACATATATTTATTCCTAGTTCATATAACAATGAGAAAACCATGATTAGTTTTATTTAGTGAGAGCCTGTTACATGCAAACTAAATTTTGTTTATTATAAGAAGAACATGGTATTAAACAAAATTGGCAATAATCAACAATAAAGACAATTACTCACAGCATCATTTTGGAGGTAATAACATTTTTAAATATTCAAATTTAGGCGCTTCCTTATTATCTTTATTACAATAAATGACAACTTACTTACCTGTCTCATTATTTGTTTCCCTTTACAAAATATGATGGAATAAATAACATAGAATAAACTGAAGTCAGGCACAGTCACCTTCTTAGTTTGTCTTCCTATGCATTTGTTGGTAGAAAAAAGCTTCCGTTGGTTTTCAGCGGCCTTAGAACAGATCTGACTGCTTGCTTTTCTGGTTCCGGGCTGCCCATAGACTTTTAGATTTTTGTTCTAGTAAGGAATAGGGGAGTTCAGTGGTCAGGCTGCTTGGTTGTTTTCTGGCCTGTGGGTAGGCTTTAGGAGCTGGAAAGCCAGGGTGGTCTCAGAGGCCTAGCAATATAGCCTCTGATTTACTCAGCACCCAGCACCCGCCTCACAAAGCCATTTGTGTTACTTTGTACATTTTCCGTTGATAAACTCAAATTCCGTCAGATTTTCTTTGGCCACGAGCCCACCGCCTGATACTGACCTTATACAAATGTGTTGTGTGATTGGATGAGGATCATGGAAGTGAGAATGCACAGCTTTGACTTTTCATTATGAGGTCTCTGGACTTTCTCTCACGATAGGTCCCAGGAATAGTTGATGTGTGGCCGTTAGGTCTTTTTAATCTTGTCTATGACTTCATTCCTTCAAATATTTAAAAAATTCCGTCTGCTGAAAAGAGCTTGTTTGGCTTTCTTCGTTTAACAAAAAAAAATAATCACAGTGTCACAGATAAGTCATTTGGAAGAGTATGTGAAATCGACAGGATATGAAGCAATAAGTCACTACAGTCACAAGTTATAGACAAATAAAGTCTTCACAGAACAGCTCATATACACACACACACACACACACACACACACACACACACACACACACACACACACACACACACACACACACACACTCCCATCCTTCACAAGTGCACATATAGTACACGCCCACTTTTAACCACCCAGTGGGAATGTGTTTTTCTAGCTCATTTGAAGCCGAAATATTTGAGCTGCATGAGTCCTCTTATGATGTTCTGCCAAGAGGGAATGCACAACTGCTGAGGCCCTCAGACAACAACTCTAAACTTCCCAGAATTCAGTAGGGCCAAAAACACCCACTTTTGTTCCAGATAGTAACGCTGCACAGGAAACAAAAAGTGGTCAAACAAATAGATGGTTTACATCACAGAGTGTGGCAGAGAGTAAAGCCATTATCTTTAAGAGGTCAACAGTTACTGTTTTCATTGGTCTTCATATTTCTTTATTAGGATGAACATGGGCAATGTAATCTATTTGATATTGAGCCTATGTCTACACTGCCAATGCTGTACTAAAAACTCACAGGTGCACAACTAAAACACAATTTCCTCCTATTTGAATGATAACCAGCAGCTTTAAGGAAATTATTTTATATATATGTATATAAATTAGGTATATATTCATGACATGAAATAACCAAAGACAGGCTAACTTGCCCAACACTTTTAAAAAGTAATTAGTTACAGTTCCTAGTTACTTCTTCCAAAAAGTAACTAAATTAGATACTCAGTTACAAATTATAAAAGTTAAAAGTTACTTCAGAAAGTTACATTCAAGTACATTTTTAAATGCTCAAATGTGACCCCACATACCCACCCCTCTTTAATGGAACTTACTTACACTCTTTGTAGTGCAAATAACATAAGTGGCCTGATGTTTATACTTGTGCGCTCCGTCGAGCCGGTGTGTGTATAGGTCCCATCAAAACTCCATTTGTTTTTGTGAGTTTTAGCATCTCTGTCTCATAGGTTTCATGGAAAATAAAAAACTGTGTCTGTTTTTATGGTGGATGGTCGTAGTGTCGTCAGCCTTATGGCTGCTGGTTTGGATCTTTGTCTGGCCAAGCATCATTTAATTTCATCTTTCCTCAGTCTCTCATAGCAGACTTGACATCGACCCAATGAGCTCCCCAGATATATCAAATCACCAGAGCAATACCTACAAACTACACCTGTTTCCTAGTGACCAAGTATAAAAACAATGCAGATTTGTGTTTCTGTAATGGATATTCCACACCAATATTTGATATTTACAATCAATAAATGCCCAGTATGATGCCGTGGTATATACAAAAAATGAATGCACCTTTGTTCAGAATGACAGCTTGGGAATTCTTAAACTGTGACTCCATCAGTAGTTTAGAGTATCATTTTTGCCGCGTGTTCCCTTCTGTGCAATTCCAGTGCTCAAAGTGATTGAAAAACACTGGTGTAAAGTCTCCTGTTTCAGAGCTGCCTTTATACTGAACAGTAAATCTGTCTCAGCCATTGGTCCATTTAACCAGATAAGGAGTTATTCCAGGCATCACACAAGTCTGATGTCAGAGCCACTAATGACTATGCTGGCTTTTGGTGTTTTTACATAGACATATCACAGGAAATAAACTGTTAAATTATCCCACATAGCACTCATATTTATAGGTTGGTATAAGCTGATAATATTATATTTATATAGCTTGGACACATGTGAACCTCAATTTAGCGCAAGGTGCAAAACCACTCAAATCATATATCTTTGAATATGAGAATTACTTTTTCCTGGATCCCTTCATGGTATTTAGACTTCCCTTAGAATGACCCCTAGAAAGTGTATTTTTCTGTATGGTATCATACAGTAGGTCAGGTCTTTAAGGATTTAAAAAAAGACAAAGTGAGGTATTTTCATCAGATTCTCCAAGTTATACTCATGGCTTCTTAACTGTTCTTAATCATCTGGTTTGTCATAGTTTATTGTAGTTGTAAGTTTTCAGTTGAAGTGTCATTGTTATGTTCTGTCTTTGCACTAAATTCATATTGGCTCTGTGAGCCAAGATGCCTCTTATCCTCCGGTCAGAAGAGAGGAGAGACTGAACAGTGAATCAGTCCTGCGTGAAACCTGAGCTATGTTTAAGCTGTCGTGCAATAAACCCCGGGCTGTAAAGTGAAAGCCTCCCATGTTGATAGGCAGTTAAAACACGTGGGGTCCCAAATCTTTACTGTCAAACTGGCTTTGGTACAAACCTAGCACCCGGATTACAGGAGAGGAGGACAGACCAAATCCATTTGTTGTAATTGTTTTCATGATTGCTTCTGTTCAACGTTATAAAATTAGATGAGATTTGCGATATCTTTCAGGCCTTTTCCACCATTATTGTTTAGGCTGTTTCAGTCCCTGAGTAAAAGCATCAAGTGATAGCATTGGGTTGTCATCTGGAAGTAAGCCTTTGGAGTGTTTCAGGCTGAAATAGGCCTTGTCATTGTTTTTTTCCAAGGAGGCCTCCCTCACTGAAAAGTGCTTTTCTCAGCACCGGCCTGTCTGGCTGCGCTTCCTGTCCCTCAGCTCTCCCATTCACGTTGTTATTAGGCCCACCAAATGGCCATGGTTCACCGGTGGTCTCCCCTAATAACTGCCACTGATGGACGGGTCTCTCCGCTTGTGGCCTTGGGCTTCACAAGACATCCAGCAAGAAGGCCAAGTGCACTTCACTGTAACATACACAAGAAAATGCTTAACTGCTGTAACATGAGCACAGAATGAAATAGATTGTAATGACTTAAAACATATCTAATTAAGAGAAAATATTGTGGGGCCACCAGTTGCTTTGGGATACTGGGGTTGGTTTCCTTAACTGCGCTGTTGAGGGACGTTGGGGAAGAAAGAGTAATCTGATCTGCAGAGTTAATCTGGATAAGTAAAGACATGTTTACACCACAAATGAGGTCTGAATATTCTCCAGTGCACTCTGCTGAATTAGAGTTTCAGTGGTATAATGACTTGTATATGCTTTTTAAATGTGATTTACACGATTCCTCAAGCATGTAAAAATGACCTAAACAGAAATATGATCTCAGTAATTTGAAGGGGAACAGACCAGCTATTTGTGTAGCCTGTTCCAAATGAGCACCAGAGACTGTGAGTGTGCTAATGACAATAGTGATGACTGCACGGATAATCGTGATGATGGTAAGGATTATGATGATAATTGAAGTGTAGATGATGATAAAGATAGTGGTGATGACAATAATAATAAAGATAATGATGTGTGTTAATAAAATTGTACTTTTCTTAGCCCTCTAGTGAAAAAAAAAAGATTGTCCCTAATTGACTGTTCATATGAAGTTTACAATAACAATGGCAGATTTGCTACTCTACTTGCTACTATTCTTTTTTGACAAAATGGCAGCCTTCTCATTTGTAGTAAACAAGGGGGCAAGCCTCTCCTCTCTAAGCGTAGCTCCTATGGCGCCATTTTGACGCTACCAAACCATCACATGCTGTTAGCATTCCATTGACTGCCATTCATTTTGGCGCCACTTTGACAGCGAATAACTTTAAATTTGAAGCGTTTAAAGACTCCATTTGTCCGTATTTTATTTATGATGAAACACGACAATGTATAAAAGGCTAAAAATAGGCTAACGATTGTATCATAACCACACAACTTACTGTCACACAGTAGAGGAATCACTATATAGTACAGTCCTAGACAGTTTGGACTTACATTAGCTGTTTAGGTTTAATTACTAATGTTAACTAGCATTTTAGTTACAATAATTAGCCTGTGCCTATGTTATCTCCTAACATAACATAGCTCTCTGCTAATTGGGAATGATTGAGATTTCTCTTGGCACAGCTACCAGAAGACTTACAACTTTCAGACAGGTTGTCCACGTCACATTTACGTCGGCAAGCTCAGTTGGAGGCTGCGCAGTAACGCTCAGCACTCACCGGAAAAGTGCTTCTAATATCCTTCACTGGTCTCCGTCCAGAACAACGGGATCTGTTGGTCCATTTCTTTAACTGTCTATGGTAGTAAACAACTTCATGACTTTTGCTTTGATCAGCGGAGCTAGATAGCGTAAGATAATGCTAACACCACATCCCCATTGGTTAAAAACTTCATATCCAGCTGACTTTTCATGTTGTTGTTTAAAAGGTGTACCCTGTAGAATATTGACCATGATGGCTATATATAATGTAATGCTAAATGTGCAAAAAGCTACATGTCCCAAGCCAAAGTGGTAGCATCCTCAACGGTGGTCAATTTAGAAGACATGCAAATAAAGGAGCACTGTGTCTGTGTTGCAAGGTAGCTAATTAGCTCTAGTATTATGGTACAGTATTGTTAATAAAAATGCAACTGAAATCATATAAATTCTAATATAATCTTTGGATGTTTTGGATGCCTACTAACTAACTAAAAAACATACTTGGACAAGCAAGGCAGATGTCAGATTTATCCTTTAATGTTAATTTTTTCAAAAATGTGTGTTTTCACTTTTACGTCACAAGAGAAAATGATGAGGGCTAACCAGTATATTTGGCAAACATAACACTATATACAGAACAGGACAGAGCCGGTGACGTAAACTCTGAAAGTTTCCAGGACTGGCTTTGCCCCATTCAGGGAATACAATACAGTGGACATGCTGGTTATGAACATGGATTTTCTTTTAATCACCCTTTGCACCACAAAATATGAAATCTTAAGCTTTGAAAGTGATGCTGGGTGAGGTAACTAGACTACTCTTAGACTAGAGAGTAAGTTACAAAATAAACCACCTTCCAAACTCTTCATATATTAATACAGCCCCATACACACTGCTGAAATACAGTATGTGGAAAAATCCAAAGTTAAGCTATGATTGGACAATCACCAATTGTGGGAGGGGTTTATGGAATGGTCAATTTCATGATTAATGGACTAATGAATGTGGGTTTGTGAGTCCAAGCAGTCTCACAATATTTGGTCCAACACTGCTAGGGTGTCATGACTCATTTTATTGTCCTTAACATTTCCCTTAGGGGTCTTTTAACTTTCAGTTTGCTGCTGAACCTCAGAGCTGCTCCTGTCTGTAATGCCACAAACTCCGACAATCTTAACAAGGCTATTTGAGAAAAATATTTTATAAAAACCTCCCTCTCTTTTTTAACAATTTCTATTTATAAAAGCACATTCCTTGCAATATTAGCTATTATATGTCTATGAAAAGAGGTCCTGCTCAAAAATATGTTCTTAGGGGGTGGCAGGCTAAATTCCCCATTTCCCATGGGTGCACTGAAAGTGGCCGTCTCTGGCCGATGTGAGGGAAGGGGATAGGGAGGGAGATATGAGTCTGCGGTACTCAGAAGCCCCAGCCTCGACCTCACAAACAGCCCAGGCTCATTCCACTCTTGGCAAGAGCTTAAACTCTGTTATTCTGTTTCCACTCTGGCAAGCGTGAAGTGCTGGCGGGAAGATTCAGGACAACATGAACCCTGCTGGCTTTTAGACCAAATTTATAATGCAACAAGTCACATTGTGGCCACTGGGTTGTAGTTTCTTCTCTCATTTGTGACCTCCTCAGATTCTGACACTGAAGGCTTTATCTTTAACAAGTGATACAAAGAAACTGAAAGATGTTGGTCAGTAACATGTCTGGGCTCTCTAGTGAGGGCATTTCCTGTTTCCCATGAATCCTTAGCTCAGTTTCCAACCAGGCTCTGGTCTGCTCTTTAAACCCTTAGGAGGCCTTCAAGGCAATAAAAAAATGTTTTGTCCAGTTCAGTTCAAAGATTTGTAGTCACTGACTTTGATAGTTCGTTCATGTTTTTTCACTTGCATGACTGTTCAGATGCACTTCGGTACAAACACAAGCAGGTGAATGCATCACCATGCGTCATGCTTGGCTGTTTCTGAGTCTTCCGTTCAGCCAGCAGCTCACATCATGATTGTTACTTTGGCTTTTAATGAGGAAGTAATGTACGGTACTGTGTATCACAGCTGAGCTGACACAATGACTTAAAACGCATCTCTTTAAAGTGGTGTTCGGTACCTAGTAATGTGATGACACATTTATATTTATATTTATATTGATTTTACTTTTTTTCATTCATTATTGTATCTTTGTTAGTGGTGTGTTGTTGTTTTTAAATTCTGTGGTTTTTATCTGTTGTGAAGCACTTTGGTTCACCTATCGGTTGATGTAAGGTGCTATATAAATAAAATACATTTACATTTACATTTACAATGCTCTCGGACACCAGTGAGGGGAGCTCAACTGCTAAAAGCTACTGCTTTTTTATTCAATGAATCTGATGATTCAGTACGGGCAGTTTATTTTGAAGGAGTTGGTGTTAAAGATGAATTTGTACATTTGTACTAAACACATCTATAGCACCTTTTAAAACCAAATTCTTTTTTTTTTTTTTTAAGTTTGCATACTTTTGTATAAATCCTAGGCAGACCCTGAAATGAATTACAGAGAAAAAATAATAAATTTCTGACCTGTTTCATTAATTAAATTAAAAATATGCAATAAATGAATACAATTAAACCAATTATACTGTATCAATTGAAGACGTTTCTACTGACCCAGATTGCATATTGAGCAATCCTATGAAATGAGCAAGGGGAGGGTGAGGGTGGCAACCCTGTAACAACAATGATGTGTCCTCATGCCTCAAGGTATTTGGGATTTGACGTCTAGACGATAGTGCTAAAAAGGCCCATTAATCACAGCCGACTGCTGGATTCAGAGCTATTCATCATTCAAAATTTTCATATGGCAAAGAGTGTATTCAGTGATTCAAGAACATTATGCTTTACAAGCACTGCAATGAAAATTTTAATATCCCAATCCTTTTCTGAAAGGTGGTGCCAGCTACCTGTTGACATTTCTTAGAAAAGACAAATTAAGCAGTATAATTCATCTCCACAGCAGACTGTATTAATAATTAAAAAAATCTAATTAAATTTGAGTGTAATGGTTTTTACATCCCACTGATTTATGATATTTTTTACAAAGTTACCAAAAAAAATGCTTGAGTTAAGATTTGAGTAGGATTGCATTGAATGAGTGTTTTGTGCATAAAAAGCAAAAAGAAAAGATTGGTTTGCTCAGGTGAATTTTTGTCATACTGTATATTTTTTAGGCAAGAAGCATTGGTGAAAAAGTTGAATATCATAAAAGTCCTCATCAGAGAGAAGCATGTTGGGGGCACACAGTGACAGAGGCTCATAAAAACTGAGCCCCACATGGCATTTTTTCTTCAACACATGAGGATGCAACAAGAATTACTGAGTCGGTAATATAACCTCATGCACAAAAACACACACACACAGACACACACAGCTATCACATTCCACAACACTGTGGACCATTTGTGACTACTTGATGCATGTGTTGGATAATAAAAAGAACATCCTTTTTTACATACTCCTCTTGCGGTCCTATAGACCTGGGGGAGGTGAGATGGGGGACGCAATATGCTTTCCTGTATTTTCCTGAGTGACTATCATGATTAAGTCAAATGAGCAGAAGAGGATAATGCAAGAGGAGTCACTCTGAATGACAGCACATGCCTGGGAGGGAACATAACCCACCTGATGGAGAGAGATTTTCAACTTTCATAATCTCTCCCTTTTCCTCCACCACATACATCAACCCTGGCTCGCTCTTGATGGCTTGACTGCTTACCAACAGTAAAAATAGCCTCCAGCAATATTCAAAGCCTGCTTTTAAAACAAAACATCACAAAGGCACAACCTCTCTGGTCTTCAGTCATGGCCTATCAGTCTATTACTCACCTTCCTAAGTCACTCTCAACTTCAGTGTCCCCCTTCTCAGTGTAACAGTGCTGTTTCTGTGTCCCCCCCCCCCCCCAGTCCCCTTAAACACACCCCTCTACTCTCCCCTTTCCTGCATCTGAAATAAATCAATGTTGGTTGGAGCTCAGTTGTAATAAATCAGGCCCTGTCCTGGACTGGAGCCTGCCCAGTCAGCCTGTCACTGCCTGGCCTTCACTCAGGATTAATTAAAGGCCTGATATAAAGCCCAGATGTGCTGGAGCAAGGGAGCCCTGAGCCCCTTTGGGCAGCTTTAGTCTCTCTCTCTCTCTCTCTCTCTCTCTCTCTCTCTCTCTCTCTCTCCACACACACGTACATATACATGCACTGTGTATGTGCACATACTGTACAAGGTAACCAAAGGGAGCATGCATGCACCTCCCAAGGTACACTGCAAGTTACACACACAGACAAGGGGCAACAAAGTTCTCCACATGTGTCCATGTCTTTCTTGTAATTGTCATATGGTCATATTGCGCTCATCATGCCGTCAGTACTCCTCATGTCCACACTGTCAGAGAGTCTCCCTCTGTGACAGTCCTACATTAAGTGAGTAGAGGCGGGGATAGAGGTGGGGCCACAGCAGATGTATTTGCTCCATGCTGTTGCCTACTTAAGTCTGTATCTGTCCAAAGCATCTTAATGCTGGAGAATGAGGAGATCATTGATGCAGTTTAACACACTTTAAAGGAGCAGCTGGAGATGTGCACAATTAGTTAATTTGAGATAAAAAAGTGAAGTGGGAAGACTTATGAAAGTAAAAGTCCCATTCATTTTCCATAGAGACATTTGGTGATCTGCAGTTGGAGCACTCATAAGGCTTGAATGGAAGTATCTTGGTTGAATCATCAGTTCAAAATGGTTCTTTAATAAAAATGAAATAAAAATAAAAACAAAAAATATATATACATACATATATATATACAGTATATACTTTTGGCTGTGACATATATATATATATATATATATATATATATATATATATAATATCAATACTTATATCATCACTACACTATCCAAAGTGTTTTTTGAAAATTCTCAAATGTGAATTTATAGTTGCTGTTTGCTGTATAGCTTCTCTTTATAACTCGTTGTGTCATTTTTATCATAGCAAAATGAAGTGTTTTTACTTGTATACTTAAATATACATTTACTGAAAATGTTGAAGGCTGAGTTTCAAACTCATTCTAACATGGCAATGATAATGCTTTTGAAACTGTTAACTGTGGTTCCAACCTTTCTGACTTTTCTCTTCTTTATAGGTCCCTCGTGGTGGCTGGCAGAGTGGTGTTGCAGGAGGGTGTAGGGGTTGTTCTGACTTGTGGGGTCAAGGGTTGCAAGGCATTCTTTATTGCATGATGACTGAAAAGGGGATTAGATGAGTAAGATATCACTCTGTTTTCTGGTCACGGCTGAGCAAGGTTAACTCACAGCGGCCCTGAGGCCTGGGCTGAGAGGAAAGGGGGGACGAGAGAGGGTATCGGGAGGGCAGGGGTGGCTCGGGGGACTATTGGGCTGATTTCTGATAGCCGCAGAGCGGTCTGGCCTTCCCGTTCTACGGCAAATGCTCACACAGGAAATTAGTTGTCTGGGCTTCCCTTTTCACATGAGCTCCTCTTGCACACAGCCTCTTTCTTTTATTTTTGCAGATACATTTGACACTTGACAATGCACAGAAGACCTTTTTGACAGAATTAGCATATGCTGTTCCGTGAGAAAAAATATGTCAATTTATCGACTAAAATTTCACCTCTGTGTAGCTTTTTCCAGCAATTTTTTTGTGATCACATGAGAGTCTGCAGAACCTTTGTCCTGTTCCACGGCTTAAACTACACACAGCGGAGCCCATTTATTTGTCTAGTCTGTGGGATGTCTGCACCCATAACACATTTATTGTTGAAAGTTCAGGATATATAAATGACTATCATCCCTCTTCATATCTCTGCTTGCAGAGGCCAGTCTGAAGATGTGGGGCCCGTGCAGTCAGAGATCATGGCTTAAACAGATTGAGGCCATTCTCTTGTGTCAGATATGATATAGCCGCTTTGTGCCTAATGGGCCTGGAAAAAGAGGTAAACATGTCCTCGACCCTGTGAAATCCATTACATAAAGAAGTTGATTTGCAACTCTGGGTACACTAACAGCAAAGATGGAACTGAACTTCCCAGATATGCCCTAAAGCTTAAAAAGTCAAGGCCGCAGAATTCACTGAAGAAAAACTCTAATAAATAAACAAACTAAAAGGCTTTAAAACCGTTGCTATACCATAACATTAACAAGTTTGAGTCTATTATCAGATAATCAACAAATGACTCTGCAAAGTGTTCTCACTTAGACCTTAAGATACAATCAACACCCAGGATGAATGTGACTTGGTATCTAGGCGTTAAAGCAGGCAGAAAAATAAACCCAAGGAGTAATTGCTGATATGTTCCTAATGTGCCCCCTCACCCTTACCTCCCCTTCTCTGTACCCCCTGCTGATAGGCCACCCCTGATGGCTGTCACACCTGGTGTTGAAGACGGTAGGGTGCATTTTATCTGCTCAGGGCCCATTGGGGGGCTATTCGTCTTCCTCCAGACTGGTGTTGGGAGGTCAGGGACAATCCCTCTGTTTATCCCCCTGTCCGTCAACGCGCCACACATCCCTGGAGTTTTTCCTGCATCTCCCCGAGAAAGTGAAGCACACTTGCACTGCTGGGCTGGAATGCTGAATTAGGGCAATCAAGATGCTTGACACTAAATTCAATGAGGAAGAAATTATGTAATAAAACATTTAATGCACACATGTGAAACGTGTGTATAAACTGCATCAATGCGAACTCAAGCACAACCTTAAAAAAACACATGTCCTGACACAGTGTTGGGTTAGGGGTGAAAAAAAAAGGTTATAAGCAAAATGACCTAGATGAAATGAACATGCATTTGTGTTTGCTTTCCCTATATACTCCTGCAAAGTACTTAACTTGGCATTGTTTAGATGTGAAGTGTGCCCAGTGACCAGCTAGAGCACTGTTTATCTACTCTGCATTGCACTACTGCTTCTGCCTGCACACGTGTGTCTGGGATTCTGGGATAGGTCCCCTGGGCCGGCAGACCACACATGTGGAGAGCGTGAACTCAGCTCTCGAACCAGTTCCTCCATGACAAAAAAAAGAGTAAAAAACTGTAGACAATGAAACAAATACTTAAAACTATTTTTTTTTTTTCAATTTATACACAAATGTGCATGGAATCATGCATTTGTCCCAGCATCAAATTGATATTTTATTGCAAAGTTGGTAGAATAAATGAATACATTTCAAGTTACATCACACAGAGATGAGGTAATGTCTTGCTTTTTAGCGGTACATCAGGCTATCTCAAGCTACATAATGTTCTCCCAGTGAACCTTTTTGAAGTTACATTAAATAAATCCAACAAGTACCAGCTTTATTTTTTCTTCTTTCCTTTGTTTTCAAGAGGAACATATCTCTTTGCATGTTTAAAATGAGAAAAAAAAACTAAGAGAGGAGATGGAGTGAGAGGGATGGAGGGAAGGAGAAAATCGGTGAAATAGGGAAGGGAGGAGTGTGTGAGTGTAGAAGTTGAAATCTGACTCACAAGCTTGCACTCTTGCCTCTCTCTCTGGGACTCCTCTACTTGGCTTCAACTTAATTGCGTCCCCGATATAAACAAGGGGGTTAGTGTGAGAGCAGACCAGCAGCTGAGGGGCTCAAGCAGAGGGCCAGACTGGGGATTGAGTTCAGAGGGGAAGGACTTAACACAGAAACTGATATAAAATATGCAAGAGAGTGAAAAGGAGAGGGACATGGACAGAGGATTAAAGATAGAAGGGATGAAATGATGACTCCTAAGACTGCAGAGATGACAAAATTAGAAGTCGGGACAGAAATGCGCCAGCTTTACCATTCTACATCTCACCATATTTTGCATCAAAGCCAGCTTGACTGGCGTATCAAGTCGTAATGCCAGAATGGGGCATCAGACAGTAGCCCTTCTGGCTCCAGCGCAGTCAAAGCTGCCTTTCTGAACATCTCTTTCACAGATGCTCCCCTCTGATCGATTAGTTCCAGCCCTCTCAAACAGACAGCTAGGGATTGGATTCCATTATAAGTTATCCCTGCTCAGAGTCTTAAGCCCACCAGACCCAGGCAGATGCTGCTGAGGTGTACCTCTGGATTAAGCTCCTTAACTAACAAAATAACTGAGGCAAGGGCCAGATACAGTTTGCTTTACAGTAGCAGACCCAAATACCTGTGGCCGATACAATTTCTGGACTGGTACAGATTGTTAGAACCAGAAGTAAAATTACTGTTGGGGTACATGTGAACAGATGATTTTATTCTCTAACAAGCTTCAGTTTAAAGAAATAGTTCAACATTTTCAGAAATATGATTATTCACTTCCATGCTGAATGAGAAGATCAATAACACTCTCATGTGTGGGATTATGAGGTTCTGGTTACCTTAATTCAGCATAGTGAGGGGAATCAGCTGGCTATGTCTACTTTTTTTTTAGAAATTAAACAAACAGTATTTAATGTGTTAATTTGTGAGCTTTAGAGGGCTTGGTACTACAGGAGGGTTTTGTTAATTTTGGGCAGAGGCGGGATAGCTGTTTCCCTCTGTTTTAAGTCTTTGTGCTAAGCTAACCAGTTTGGCAATAGATTCCTATTTAATGTACGCTTGGCAGCACTGCCACACAAACTTTAGTTTTTCCAGTAAAATGTGGTGTTTCTTCCTGTTTCTGGGCACCTTGTCCATGTGCTGTTAGTATTCATAAAACACATCACAAATGAGCTGGTACATAGACAAGTTACATACATTGGCTACGGACAAGAAAGCTGCACCTAACTCCCTTAACTTTGTCTCTTCTTTGCCAGAATCATGTACTGTAAGGGCAATTAGGACTGCTACTATTATTGTGCCACCAGAAATCATACTCTGTAACTCCCTAACTCTTTCTATAAAAAAACAACATACTGCAACCTTTTGGGAGGAGAACGTAATTTCATGAAAAAGACAAACATGTATTAAATATTTGAAATGTAATAGGTTCTAAAAATTCCAACCTAAATGTTATGCACTACAACTGAATGTACACTATATATTGCATGTCTGTTTTTAGAACAGTATACTGGAGAGAAGTTGCATATATATAACAGGACCATTACAGCTAGAAATTTGGGAATAGGTCTTTAGTCAGTAATGTTTCTGTACTGGAAGAGATGTTTACACTGACAGAAAGAACAAATAAATACTGGATATTCTACACCACCTTTAATATGAATACTGCACTATGAGTGTATGGGCCAGAATGATTAATCATCGCTGATTTGATGTAATTTTCTGATGAACACTGTATTTTTATTCTACTCACGGTTCTATACAGATTGGGATATGAGAGTTCCCAGGAAACTGGTATTAAATGTGATGTGCTACCCAGGCCATTTTGTCCTTCACACTGGGACAAATTGTGTCTTGGGCAGCTGCCAAGGTGTAAAATGCCCAATTTCAGTCCCAGCTATTTAGGCGGCAATCATCCGCAAGGTCAGGCCAGTCTCAGCACTTCATTTCTCATCCATTTTGTTTCCACCCCTGACAACTAAATGATGGCTGACGTCGACTCCCATGATTTGCACATTGGCTGTAAAGTTGTAGCAGACATGAGTGTGTGTCCTGACCCCTCTGTTCATGTCCTGAAGGGGATAAAGAAGTAGGACAAACACGTGACATCATTCTAAAGCCACGGATTACAGCACTGACCATGCTGTGATTTGTGTGTGTGACTGAGTCCACATTTTTATAGATGTAAATGATTAGGAGATTTGCGGAGGCATATCTCCTGTTTTTCATCAAAGTTCCCATGAACTTTTTTTCCACATGTCATCTGGATGCCATCCTATCTGAAATTAGATTATCTTTCTACTTGGAGCATTGGCAGTATGTTGTGTGTTATGGGTCAAAGTTCCACACATTTTCCAAAGAAAAGTGCAATTACAGGCACAATCAAGTGGCTATTAGCAAATCAACGTCAAAACCTTGCAGCCCTGCAGCACTGGCTTTAACTGATGATGAAGATGCAGTGCAGTTCAGGCAAAGCCCCCTATTGCACCCTATGGACACAAAGCCACAGTTTCTGTAAAAGACACACTGCTGACAGTTGTTATGTATCAAAGAGAACACCAAGAATAGCAGTGAGTATATGAAGCTCAGAGGATATGATGCGGCGCTTCTGCATCTCTTTGATATTGACTTCAGACTTCAGGGTGAAGAGGGAAAACAAAGGAGGGGTAAGGACAGCCCCCACCCCCAAAAAAAAAAAAACAAAAACTAATTTGCATTAAATTTGCATTAAAGACAAAATTAAGTATTGTGAGACAATTTAAACCGTGTGTATGTTTGGGGTAGTATGTGTTTTGTATGTGGCATGTTCCCACACACACACACACACACACACACACACCATAGGTTGTTAAGATGTTCCCAGGTGAGAGTATGAAAACAGATGCTTGTTTTTCACTGATTGTGTAACCAGAAGCTTTTACATCAATTAGCAATCTATTTAATACTAAGGCCAATCACGCAGATACAGTAAGTAGTTGTAATAGTGAAAATAGCAGTTAATTGTTTTCAAGTGTTGTAACTGCTCGAGTTGCAGTTTCACATGGGAGATTATTTTTATACACTTAACATTCAGATATAAACATTTGTCTACTCTTGTAGAACACATTGATGGGAAACTAGTATTGTTATCAATCAAATTGGAGGGGACTGCGTTATTAATACTGGCAGGTTTTTTTTTTTCCCTTCTATATTTACCTTCCCTCCTTCCTTTTTCAGAGACTTTTGGCAGTATCTCCAGCCTTAAAGTCTGCTGACAGATGCCGTTCATCAACAGCAGCCGGAACATGATTACCATCAAGCACCCACCACCCCTCTGGGTACTTAGCTGGAATAAACATTTAATGTGTGAAGGCTTTAATGCTTGTCAACTGCCTTTAACAACTACCTGCTACTAAAAGGTGATAAGAGTCAATACGTGAAGTCTTCCATGTGGATGCTACTATCATATGCAAACAAATGAAAACATAAAAATACACTGATGTGGAAACAGGCAAACTTTGTCGGCATAAAAAAAAAGAGTATACATTTTAATGTCCTTAGTAATATTTCAAACCTTTAAAAAAGATACCTTAAACTAGGGCTGTAGTCAAGACCACCTTTGTCGAGTCCAAGACAAGTCTGAGACCAGGACTAGTCGAGTCCAAGTCAAGACCGAGTCCAAAGAGGTTTGAGTCCGAGTCAAGACTGAGTCCAGGACAGAAATAAAAGGTCTTATGCATGACAGTATCAAGACAATCAATTTGGGTTATTTGTTGATATAAAAGCAAAAACAGTGTTAGAACACCCAGGATTTATGATATCATATGGTGATAACTCATAATAGCTACATAGACAATAGTGCTGCAGTAGGTACTAGTACTGAGCATTAGAACTGCTACAGTAGGTACTAGTACTGAGCATTTGAACAACTAAATTACAACATAGCTTCACTCCAGATGCAGTGTAGAATTGAAGTGACCAGTATTACAGAGTGTAGCCCTATGGTTGGTTTATGGCTTCCCTAAAAAATATTGTATTCTATTGTTATTTGGACGTGTGTTAATAGGAAATACATGTATTTTCAGAAAAAAATTAAAGTTTGGTTAAACAACAATGAACAGAGTGTAATTTAACATATGTTTTTTTTATTTGAGACAAATTGCAGAATTTTAAAATAAATCCATCAGGAAGAAGTTGTTTAGGGAACACACACTCACAGACACACACAGACAGCTGGCTCGGCAACGTTAGCTAATGTCTGCTAGCATACAAACGGGCTAACTGTCGCCATTTAGCTTTTTAATGTAACAAAAACCCACCCATGTCGTAAGAGCAAAGCTTATTTCAAGTAATAAAATGATGGCTCAAAAGGAGCACTAACACCACAGGTCTTATGTTGACAACGTGGACGCAGATATAGGAAACTGTAATATTTACCTAACGCTAGTAAGCTAGGCTAACGCTGGTGCGTTAACTATAGCAAAAATTGGCGTAGCGTTAGCTAGCTGTCTAAACTTGTAAAAAGCCGAACAATATCCCCACCTGAATTGTGTTTTACTTTCCCTCCAATATTATCATCAACATAATAAAGACACCTGGACTCGGTCGAGACCAAAAGCCATATTTGGCAAGACCAGTGGCCGAGTCTGAGACAAGTCCGAGTCCAAATACTACTGAGTCCGAGACAAGTCCGAGTCCATAGAAAAATGGTCTCGAGTCCAAGACCGGACTCGAGTACTACAGCCCTGCCTCAAACCCACTTTCTGGGAGAGCAATTACGTTTTTCTTTCAAGTTTTAGTAGTAAAAGTAGAAATCTTTTTTTAAATCTCTTACCGAGCAGATATTTGTAGTTTTTCCCCATGATGTAGTTGCTTCATCATGATTTTCTGTTGATGACACTTTTGTAGGTGCTATTCTTTTCTTAGCTAGTCACAGAAACATTTTAAAATGCTTCCATATAGTGGACACAATCGGTAAACATAATATACCAAAATATATAAATCATAATAAACCATAAACCAAATTTAAATTCACATTAGAGAAAATTAAGTATTGTGAGACAAATTAAAGTGTGTGTGTGTTTGGCAGTATGTGTTTTGTGTGTGACATGTTCACACACACACACACACACACACACACACACACACACACACACACACCCCACTAGTGAGAGTCTGGTCTTCATTAGTGGAGGAGGGATAACAAGAGGTCACTCTCTGAAAATACTCCAGTCCATAACATAAAACCCTGCATGGTTGTAGGGCCAGGAACCAGAGAGTGAACCCGTGTTTCACCTGCCTGTTTGTGCTCTGACTTCACTGGCTGTTAAGCTTTTAGGACAAAACACAAGGCTGAACTGAGACTGTAATGCCAACATACAGAAACACATATATCTACTAATCAAATGTAATCAAAATAGGTTCACTTTAACAGTGCAATGTTGTTGCATAGGGTTGTTGCATGATTGATCCAGGTTCAGTTTATCACCTGTAGACTGTGCCACTGTTAGTAACCACTAGGGTGCAGATAGTCTAACAGTGAGTGAATGAATGAATTTGGGGAAGGAGCTACTTCCTGAGCCCATGAAATGCTTCACATTGACATTCATTTCTGATTCATTCAAAAGAACAATAGGTTTAACATGGCTCTTATTACTGTAATTCGACTAATTCTGTCACGGAGTTGTAACACTGGAAGATCCTTGTGAAATACTGCACAATACTGTTTCTATATTTGCTTGCTGGCATGAGAATTAAATGTCCTGCAATGCTTGATGCTTGTTAACAGTCCCATTCTCCATTTCTGTGCTGTCAAAACTGAGGATGCCTTAAGCAGACTTGCTGGACGAGAACCAGAGCTGATCAAAGCATATTTCAAATGATCCAAATTAGGTCCAATTAAATGTTGATCCCTTACAATGATCACAGTGCAGTGTGCTCCCTTTTTGACAGCTGTCATCTTAAAATATGCCCTTGCAGGAATAAAAATGAGTTCAACAGGTCACAGAAACAAAGTCTGCACTGAAGAAATAATTGACAATGACTTTTATTCTGTGGGATGTCGTTTATTAATATCTAAATAACTATCTGTGATATACTTAAGTTGTATTAAAAATAAATAAAAATGATTAAACGTGGTATCTTAGCTACATTTGACCAGTTTGACTCATTCTACAATTGACGTCTGCACAGTACATTTAAGTAGTATTAGGAAAATCTAAATATTGCAGATATTCAAAAAACTCTGCTCTTCATCAGGATAGCCTCAGTTGAAATATGAGCAGGTGTGAGTGTAAGTTTTTATACAAGACAGAATGAAAAGTGAGTTTTCAAAGCCAAAAATAACAACACTTGCAAAGTGCTCGATGGCTCACTGTATTGATCTTACAGCCCTATAAAACATCTGCAGGTACTCTTTGTTGTGGTCATATAGTGCAATGGGACAGTGAAAACCTCACTTATTGCACCTGTAATCACAATTTATTAAACAGTTAAGCCTTGACATTATGTTGGACTTTGAATTTTTGTATTAATCACTAACTAATAATATCTTTGCAAGGAAATTATTGGCTGTTTAACTATTTTGACTATAATCAGCCGTGACAACCCATAACATTGAAAGCCTAGCAACCAGAATGAATATATGTATTTTGAATGCATATTTATTCATAAGCAAAATGGGCTATGTAACCATGTAATTCTGAGTTCATCATGACATAAATGGTTTTGCTGAAGTTGAAACCAAAAGCATCTTTCTTTTGTGTGTGTATGTAGAAACATTTGAGTGTGTTTATTTTCAGATATTATGCCAAACAGTCTTGAATCAATGTGTAAAGATTTACCCGGAGCTAATCTCAGGTACACTCACTATGACACTGACCAAGAGGCTACTCATTGGCCATCATGGTCAGACAGTAGCATAAAATCACCTCATTAAAAGAAAGCTAACCATTGACAGAGGGTTTAGGCTTGGCTGACTGGATGTAGAAATGTAACATATATGAGCTATATTATTTTAAAGTAGCTTTTAAAGCTTAAGAAGCTATTGGGAATTATATTATTTTGCAATCAGGCTGTGAAAAATCACTGTCATCCTGCTTTCTTCTCCTTTCTTCTGTCTCTTTAATATCACAGACGACTTGAAAACAGTTGACCCCCATCCCGGGTTGATTATTTAGCTATGCCTTCACTCAACACTCCACCTCTCTCCCCTCACTGACCAACTCCTTTCCCCAAAAGACCACTATTCTCTGGTCAGATTTACTGCAAAATGTGTGTGTTCCACCATATTTGTGAAATTCCCCATGTGTCAACCTCCAGCTCCCCCAAGCAGGGCTTTGAACCTGCCCGCTAGCTTGAGATTGCACATAAATCCAACACACCCGACGCAGAGGAGTACACTGTCTTTACATAGGAGCCTAATTGCTGAACTTTGCCACAGTTGAGTTTGCTGAGCTGAATGATTTGTCAAAATTCCTGTCTCTTGGTAATAAATTACCCAGCTAGCTTGGACAGCCAGTTAACATTTTAAATAAAAATGGGTCACATTTGGATTCTCTTGGTTGGTAACAATGTATCTTCAGGTTTAACTAGGGCAAGGTTCCTTGACAACTGAGGAATGTTTTTGACATTTTCAACCCTTCCCATCAATATCATTATGAACTAGCAGTGCAGAGCTGTCACCAAACACGAAACACAAGTCTAAATCTATCTTTGTCACTCTCTAAAATAAATAAATAACATGCACGGCAAGAAAAGTGGACGTTTTTTGTGAAAATTAAATTACATCTGGAACATTTTGTTGTGATGAGTTGCATGACCACCTATAGTTTCGGTGACTATGAATTAAGCTGTTCTGGAGAATTGTGGGAAAAAATGAGCGTGCCGTCCCACCAGAAGCCAAAGTGAGTGTTTGTTTTGACTTGGAGTTCTCTTTGCACTTGGACTGACCCTCTACTAAACTGACTTAGCTCAGTAACAGTGCGTTGGCTCACACTCGCAGACCTTTTTCCTTACTTAGTCATCTTCTTAAGACTGTCTATGCATTTTCATATTCCCCCGTTTTATTGCATTGGCAAATCACGTTCTGTAATTCTGCACTCAGTCAGTTTATATTCTCTTTTGTTGCATCTTCTAGTCCACTATGTTTAAAACTAACATTTATTGTTTAAACAATAGCTCACCACAAGAGATTTTTAATTATAAATAAAAATCTTCACAATGAAATAGGCCCTCCTGGGCTGGCTGCCTGCCTGCACATAACAAGGCAGTTGCTATGGAACATAACGTTAACCTACACTATCAGATATGGGCTATTTATTTTTGCTTTACATGTATTAAAGTATTTTACTTCAAGAAAGATCTCAATATATGTACTATATATATATTATATATATACACTTCTAAAGACACCACTTTTATAATATTGTAAAAATATGTCAGTCACAATTGAGCTATATGTATTGCGCTATATGTAGATCTTGTACATCATTTGTCTTTTCAACTGGTATGTTCTTGAGTATTTCTGCACTCTTCCGGGCTTATCCACAGTTTTTTTTCCAGCCACATCAAACTGGGAGCCAGGATTCTTCACCCCAAATTCTGCATGAGTGAAGTACTTTGTGCTCTGGGCTCAAAATAGCATGCAGTTCTCAATTATTGGGTAAGGAGCAAACACAGGTGTGGAATCCCAACCACAACGACTGGTGCCCCTGCCACAGAATAAAGACAGTCTTGTCCCAGAGAGCCTGACTAGGAAGGCCAGATCCATGCCAGGCTTTGAACTGCAAAGACCACTTGGCCTGTTGGTGCCAGAGCTGAAAGGGACCTTTTAAAGGTGTGGAAATGAAACGCCCCACATCAATCATGCATTTCCACTTCTGAATTATTCAGCAGTCACTGCTGCCTGCTGACTCCCGTTCCCCATGTGTGTGTGTGTGTGTGTGGGTGGGTGCTTGTCGGTTGGGGTAAGTGTGTGTCATCATGTATTTATCTAGTCTTTGTGAATGTGTGTTGATGTTATTGTGTGAGGGGATTTAAGGATGACCTATACTTTTTAAACCAGAAGAGCCTACTTTCACAGTTAAAGGTAAGCCTTTGAAATTTGGGTTTTTCATGTTTAACTTCAGTAGAATGATCATGTCCTTTATTTGTATTTTCTACCAAACTGATAAAACAACTTTTTCAAGCTATTATAAACTTTAAAAATGCTGTTCCTAAATCCTAAAAATAATGGAAGATAGAAGGTCCCAGCACTCGCAATACACTTTAACTACAATAAGCTGTATAATTCTTCCGCACAGCTAGCAGTAGTGAAGGACAGTGTGTGTATGGAGGTGGGAGGGGGGCGACAAAGAGCAGAGCTCAGTGGTGTCTGCCACAGACAATGAGCACTCTGTTTGGCTGGCTGTGATTCTGCTGGCGTGGATCAGGTGGCCCCCGTTTAATTCCAGGTTCTTGGCCTCTCTCCTGCTGCTCTGCTTTTCTCTTCTCAGCACGTTTCTTTGCATTTATAGGGCAACCGGGTCCGTCCTGTGAGATGGGTTTCAGCACATTGACCGGGACTGTGCACTGATTGATTGCTGACTAATAGTCTCAAATCAGAAAATGTGGACCTCATCACACAACCAGGTGTTTAGAAAGTATAAACTATGCTGGTCTTTCACTCATCCATAGAATAAAACCATAAAAAATATGGGCAGTGTATGTAAGAGGGTTGCCAACCCATGTCTTTCTAGTATAATTTGGAAAAATTGCAGAGGGTTTGTCATCAGTTACTTTTTAATCAGCATTGTCAGCATTGATGCATTAGAGATAAAAATGTCTACAAATTCAGTATTTATTTATTGGATGCTGAAATTGTTTTATTCTAATATAGTTTTAATATCACTTATGTGTTATTCATATATGTAAAAAATATGCTTTTGGCATTGTATTGCTTTGTGATATTGGGAAAAATCCTGTTAATCAGAAAATTGCTGGGCAAGGAGGAACAAGCATTAAATTATTCCATTAATTATTTTATTAACTTTTCATAAGTGGGAAAGAAAGCCCTTCACTGAAAACTATTTTTACAGTGAAATAATGACAACGAATTCTGCGTCTTAGTTTCAGAGTGCAGTCTGCAGCCAAAAGATCTGTGTAGTTGTGTGTGGCCCACACAGGAAATTAAGAAACCTCTGCAGCTTTAAGCATATTTGTGTCTGAATTATCTTGGAACAGTGGATTTAAACAAAAGTGAAACAAGGTTCAGCATGTGCTCCTTCTGGGCCTGTGTGGTCAGTAACAACTTTCAGTTAAAATGTAGATCTTATTTAGAAGAGTTGTCCGAGGTTTAAAGTTCACACATCAATGAATTTGAAAAAGAAAAATGTTTGCAATCTTCCCTAAGATTTTATGTTTTTAATGCAGATGCATGTTTCTGTGTGAACTTAACCTGTTTTAACATGTTGATCAAATCCTAATATGATGAATGAATATTTCACAGTATTTATAGGTTTATTTTATTACATAACCTATTTTATAACTCCAGAGCAACAGGTTTAGAAAAATAAAAACTATGTAGAAAACCTTGCTTCCTGACGTAGCTTCAGATCCTGAAGATGACAATATTAACAACAAATTGACTTTTGCCTTACCTTTAAAGTGTCATTGGCTTTTGTGAGTATGTGTGACAGATTACAATGTAAGGGATTTATATTTAGAGAATCAGGATAAAACATGTGACTCCCCCACTTACACATGTGAGAATAAACCCAGTTACATCAGTGAGTGTGTGTGTGGGCGGCAAGGGACCCAACAGAAACAAGACTTATTTATTTTAGGGAGAAGTACAAGGGGCAGAATGAAAATGAGACATATCCCCTTTGAAAGTCTTGAGCCAATCACTGCACGCTCATCACAGTCTTCTCACTACCATCCACAGCAGATACAGTACACAGCAGCTAGCGAGTGTCCATCCTCTGCGGGCATTAATTTACACAGATGGTTCTCATATCAGTGGATTAGTGAGCATATTTCCTCAATAAGTGAAAAAAACAAAGTCTTTTATTATGTCTTAATTGAGTAGACCTACATCAATGTATATTTGTGTGTGAACGAACCAGGATCTTTTTTTTTGTTTTGTTTTTATCAGTGGAGCTTATGCGGTATCAGATATTTAGAAACAAAATTCCTCAGGTAGGTTCCCTTCACATCTAAAGTTACATTGTATTTGTTGTAACCTGTAACATTTTAAAAAAAATATTTTTTAAATATAGTTTTGGTTGGAAACTGCATTGAAAGGGTTTTAGGGAAACAGTATGAAATATAAATGTAATGTGTCTTTTTATATTACCTTGTGTTTTTTTATATCTTGCATTAATGCCTTTTAAGGTCCATGTGCCTTAAAAAATTAAATCAACTCTAATTAAAATATGCACAGCTTATTAGAATTGTATGTTTACAATATATGCTCAAGTTAAAGATTAAAACAATGATAAACTTTAATTGTAGTTTTTATTTTTACCTAAACACATTGACACTGTAACCTACAAGACAATATTATTCCTATGTTATACAAAACATTTTAATTGAACTTTTAGTTCAAATATGCAAATATGGATACATCTGGATATACGTGTGATCATTGATTAAAAGTAGACTACCTAACTTTTAAAATCTCTACATATCCACTGAAGCACTGCAAATGTAAGCAAATACAAAAAAAATGTCTGCCACATGTAAGAATGACTTGTATACATTACATTTTACTCTTCTCAGAGTGTTAACAAGGGGGGTGTAGGTGCCTGGACTCCCAGTGCCCTCTAAGGTGAGCTCTGTCTCCACCAGGCAAAGGGGACCATGGGAAAGCTTGCATGCCGATTAATCACAGCTAATGAGCTGGAACAGTGTAGCTTGAGCTGCCTTCCATGACCATCTAACCTCACAAACACATGCATGCACACACACACACACACACACACACACACACACACACACACACACACACATACACACTCCCATATAATGTCAGACACTGACATACGTGTGAAGGGCAGACTAACAGACATATTTCTTACTTATAATGTCTGCCAATACATTTAAATGTGGTCATTGTTAAAGAAACACATATATTTTACTTACTAAGTGTGGCATCATCAACATTATCAAAATATTACTTTTTTGATATTTAATTTCATATAAGGCAACATTATCCCATTATTAAATTACAAGGATTAGTGTAAGTAACATTAAGATTTAACTAAAAAAAAAAAAAGCCTGACATTTTTGTAGTAAGAGGGGAAAAAATGTCTGCCAAATTTCTTTCTTCAATAATGTTAACAAAGTTGCAAACTTAAGTATTCACAGTTGTTGGCATCAAAGTGACCCCTGTAACCGGTGGGTTGTAATGGACAGAGTTTAAACAAACAAGAAAGCAGAGCGATGAATGATTGGAGGACGAAAACAGAAATAAGTGATGTCACATAGAAAGTGACGAATGATATAGTGGATATTGATACATCAACATACTCCAAGTATTTTTTAGCGCTGAAAGGCATCCCATACTAAAATGTATATGTGACTCCCTTATATTTGTGGGTAAGAAGTGAATGTCTCCATACTACACTATTTACAGTAAGATTATTCTTTGATTTATGTATATGTGCCTAATACCCAGTTATCACATAAACAACTATATGAACCAAAGTGATGTAGGCAAAAAAAATAAAAATAACATCATCCTTTTTGAGGTCCTACATGGTGCAGCTGTTATTATTTCATGTTACATATGGCAAACCGTATATAATGTGGTTTCTCGACCTCTCTATGGCTACTGAGGAAGCTACAGCTGTGGGCCTCTTACTGTTACAGTAATCCTTGAGGCACATATATCTTTACTGACGCTTGTGAGTGCACATTTCAGTTATCATTCCTGGAGGAATATCTTTAGTCTGACTTCTGTTGCAGCGTCCCCTGTCCTTGGACCCTGGCAGGTGATACGACAGCGAAACCGAGGAAGGTGATTGTCATTTACATTCTTGCTGTTAGGAAAATAGATCCATTTAAGTGATTACAGTCTCTGTAGGTGGAAGACACAAGGGTCTAGTGGTCTGTGTGTTAAAGGGTTCTATTCTGTAGGCTGTAGAGCATCATGGGAAACCTATTTGATGGTAGAAGTGCTAAGGTAACAGGTGTGACCCTATTCCACAAAATAATTTTATGTGCAATCGTATCTGTCTTGGATAACATGTTTAGATTTTAGCCCGATGCCCACATGTTAAATCAGTAATCTGAGTCTGCAGACTGCACTGTGGAATGTATACCTGAGTAGTGTCATATAGCCTAAAAGCATATACATACACTCCTACATATGCTCACTTTGAAGACACACACCTGTCTGCAGTTTTAAAAGTGAAGCACGGAAACTTCAGCAAGTGATCCCTGCCAGATATTTGTGGTATGGGTGTTCGTGTGTATGTCATCCAAATAAAGGAAGGTTTTGCCAAATCCTCCAACTGCTTATGGCACATATCCCAAGGTGAAGCGTCCAAGCCACAGATAACCTCCCACTATAACATGCTGTAGTAAAGATGTTATTCTGAGTGTTGCTGCTGCAGTAGCTTCACAGTCTTGAGTGCTTTAATTCAATCTTTAATTAGAGGGCAGATGTAAGGGTTTGTCCACCAATTAGTCATAAACATGCCTTTTTCAAAAAAGTAATTACTTGTAGTTGCTCATAACTGTCAATGAGTTGACTCAGTATCACCAGCAAGCCTGACTAAAAACATCTTCTGCATCCATACAACGTCGTAACTCTCAAATCAACCCACGTTAGTTCCATCAGTGTGGGAAGAGAGGAGGGTGGGGTGACCTCTATGGTGTGTTTCTAATATCTCCCCAAAAATCCCTGCGGGCAGAATCGTCTTGGGTGTTCCAGGGTGGATTCTGGTGTTGTTATATTTAACGGGTTCCCAGCGCAGAAAGCAGGGAGACTAAAAGAGGAGGAGAAGAGAAGGAGAAAGAAAGCTGTGTGATGACGAACTGACTGCGGAGCATTGGCCGGAGGAAAAAAACACCCTCTGTGCATAGATTGGTGCAAGATCTACGTTGCCCTTTCTCTTCTTCTCTCACCCTCCTTTTCCCTTTCTTGGTGGGGAGGAGGGATGTAGGTAATGAAGCTTAAGTGAGCCTGGTGTCTGGTAATGTAATATACACAAAGCCGTTGTCAGGTCTGGATCCAATAATGTGTCATTTACCACGTCTGGAACAGATTGGCCCAGATGATCGGAGTGAACCTTTGCCCGGGTGAAGAGTACTCAGCATCCCTCGGCCTGGAGGCCTTACTAGAAGGCCCTTGCCTTGCCCTACCTCCCTTGCACCTTTCACCTCCCTGCACCTCTGTTGTAAAAGCCAAGGTATGCTTCAAATGATGTAGTTTGTGTGACATTTTGTGTGATCACGTTGTACAGTTTGTGTGTAATTCGTACCTTTTGAAACTTGAGGAATTTTTCACTGAAGTTGTTTTCTGTAAGCAGTTGACCAGTGTTATAAGCATAAAGAAGGCACTGAAATTAATCTGTAGACACTTAAAAAACTGCCCATTTTCACACCAAGGTACCCTTCACCACACAGATCTCAGAATGTGGGTATTTGGCACAAAACAACCAAATAATTGGAAAAGTACGTTGAAGCATCCAGTGCCATAAGGCTATTTAAAACAAACCAACAACATTGTCACTAAACCTCAAAAGAGCAGGTGCACCTGGATATCACAAAGATAACCGGAAGGCAGATATTTGAGATACAAACCTCACCATATTTCCCCACTTGCTGTTACAGTACAACCAAAGACAAACAAGCCTGTTGTCCTTAAATTAGCCTTTGCCTACTCGTTGCTAAGTCATGCACATACTTAAAAATGGTTTTACTGTAATTTATGATTCATATTTTTTAACCCAAAAAGTATTGTATTCATTTATTTAGCTCTGCTATTAAATCTATGCTCTTTTATTTTATAAATGTTGTTAACAACAGTACATGATCCAATAACTAAGCAACGTTATGTTGCTTTTCCACATGCATTGTAAGGTTCGAGTCTCTCTTTGTTAGTTCTCCATTGAGAAAAGTTGTGGAGTGTACCTGGTACATTCTTTGGTACCACCTCGGTCAAGGTTCAAGCGAGCTGAGTTGATACAAGAAGGCGGAGTTAAATACATGCAGCGACCACATTTCTTTTTATTTACTTGATTGAAATTTTAAATAAATGGCAGCATGCAAAACCACTCCGTTGTTAGTTGATGTGGTGCAGACGTTCCTTGTCCTGGTTGCGGATGAAAGGATCCAGGAACCTCTTGCTGGATGGAGGGACTCAATGCCAGAAGGTTATACCAGGAAATATCTACACTGTTGGCTGCCAACAGATATAACAGGATGTTTTAATAGTGAGGAGAAAGTGCTGTGCTGAGAGGGCCTGTTTGCGAAAATAGACTGGGTAACTTTAAGAGTTCTGTTTATAAGTCACAAATAGCAACCTATATGCATATAAATTGAAGGCTTCAGCTTAGGAATGTCATGGTAACAACAGGGATTTTAGGGGATTGTTTTCAATTCAGTTCAAACGAGTCAGTAGTAAAAAACAATTAATGGCGTAAATGTTCGTGAACATTTATAAAAGATTTACTGAACAGAATTTATTTTCAGATTGGATTAAAATCAATGACTGATACACAGTAGTTAATATCACAGGCACTTTCTCATGAGAGAGAAGAGGAAGGCAACAAGATACTTGTTCTGAAGGTAGCCGGTTTAGAGGAGGTAAAGTTTTAAACCTCTGGATTTTGCTTATTGTGGGGACCTCTGTACCCATTTTCCTCACTGGCTCTGATCTTTCATAATTAAACATAAAAAATGTACTATCCTGAGGGAAAGTGGACAGAAGTAAGACAGATTGAACAACAAAAATGCTATGGCTATTTATATCTTTTCACCTTGCTCATATTCTTAGGAAATTCCTAAAATGAGCATGGTTTTGACTTAACTAGACACAGAGGATGAATAAAAGGTGAAAGGAGGGAAACAGAAAAGATTGCTGTCTTTAAAAGTCCCACCCCTCCTATTACATACTCCAAATGTACAATGTTATGCTCACCCAGGCAGAGTCATTTTGGAGGCTCCTCAGGAGTATTGTAGCTCCCCTCTATGGCACAGACTCTGATTTAGTACCGTTAATAAACATGATGTAGAGCTTACAGTGATTGCTCAGACAAGAATGTTTTTTTGCTTCTCTTTTTCATACCTAAACTCAGTTTCACATGTTTTCATGTGATGCTGAGAGAGAAGAAGAAAATGTGGGACTGCATGGTTTATTTCAGACTCTTGCTGCTTTAATTATTTGAGCAGAGGACACAGACAAATTCTTTTGGGGAAGGTTTAGCACTGTAAAATGCCACCCCATTTCCCAGAATTATCGCTGGGGCTCTGGTTCTGTCCTGTTGCTTTCTGGAGTATATATAGCTTAACTTATTGGATCAGAACACAAAGGCAACAGGACTCAGATGTTATTATACTTCAACCAGTTTCATTCTGTGGTGTTTTTATTCCGTTATACTTCCAATGCACATTTTTGTTGTTAAATACCATACCAGTAAGTGTAAGGTTCCCAGTCAAAGGTTGTCACTGTCAAAAGAAAAAAGATCAGGTGGACAAAGCTGCATAATACATGTAGCTTTGAGGTAATGTGAGCTTTTGCTCTCTTCTGTACACAGTGTGTGCGTAAAGAAATCCATTTGTCAAATCATGTGCTGCCTGCTCAGGAAGGATCTCTCACTAATGAAAAGACAATTTGCTTGTTTCAAGCCTCCGCAAAAAGCAACCATACACAACAAGTACAATCTATGATGTGCCTGCCAGCTTCTCCCTGGCCCAATTCTTTCAACAACATGCTCCCGGCACAGAGCCCACATGGCCAGCCACAGCTGGCTCTTATTACAAACCCATACAGTAGCCATTCTTTTTCACTTACCCCCCCTCCCTGTTTGGTGACGCTTATTAGAAATGTAACATACTACTCTGGGAGTTTGTTACAGATTTATGCGTCACAGGTGCTCCCTCTAAAAATGCATGCAAGGGTTACCATACCATTTTTGCCAAGACAACAAATCTACATGTAATAAGGGAAGTGACTAATACTGTATTTTTAAAAATGCTTGCTTGTAAATAAAAGTATGCATATTAAAATTTGACCTGAGATTAGTAAGAAATGTGCATTTAACTTTACAGAGTTGTGATTTTCTCATGGCCAAATCTTCTCTGAAGTCATAATTTAAAAAAATACCAGGTCATAAGTATTTTATTACAAGTAAAGACGGTAAGTGTGAATGTATTTATTATTTTATTTATGTGATAGACAGTATTATTTGTATAGAAGGATTTTTATTTTCCCTGTTCCTTCATGGTCGTTAAAAGTGTTTAAATTAAAAATAAATAGTTTAATTTATTGTTTATTTATAACCATTCCTCGTTGTTTCAGTCAATGGACTTATTTCATTACCAAATGAAGTATTCCACTCAGTTAGTAGCACTGCATGGTTGAGTCAATCATGCATATCATTTTTTTTAATAGAACTGTTTGATTTTTTACAGGTGATTAGTGATAGTTTTAACATAGCTCCACACATTTTGTGAAAGAAATATAATATTATACAGTCTTATTTGTTTGTAATTTCAAAATCCTGAAACAAATTGCATATCAAATCATTCTTTGTGAAATAAGTTTTTGAGAATACTACAATAGTGAATCCTCATGCTCACAGTAATATGAGTGTTCACTCTCCACATTGTAAAGATTGTCTGTATTTGAATGAATTTCCAGAGCTGCCTCTTGATGGACTTTGACTGGTACCTGGTGTGTCTGCTGCCTGTCTGTCAACACCAGTTCACCCGGAGTCTGTAACTCCAGCCAACACGTAGGGGTACATCCCACTCCTGCCAACATGTAACGGGGTCCTGAAATTGTTCTTGACTGGCTGCTGGCTCTAAGCAAGCATGGACATATTTAAGAAATAGAAAGCATTCTTCTCCAAGCTACTCAACACGTGACCAAAGGTGATGAGTTCATGGACTAAGCTTTAAGTCATAAGCCGGCCTTCTGACAATGTCTGTCTTTTTCCATCTTTGCCTCTGTCTTCAAGTTTCACAGGCCAATCTCCCTCAGAAGTGTCCCTCCCCTGCCCCTGTCTTGACTCCTCACATTGTCTCCACGCTTAGCTACACCTCTCCAGTTACTTGGCACCACACCTCCTGGTTGTTATCCCCTCAGCCTCTGTCCTTTGACTCTATCCCCACCCTCTCATGTTGAGAGGGGGACACTCAATGCCTTTAATGTGGCCTTGGCCCCATGTTCCTCCTGCCAGTCTGTCTGATCTGGGAGCTGTGGGTCCCAGCTCCACCCTGGGTGATTGATGGCAGGGATGCCCTCTCCTCTCACCCTCCACGCCCCACCCCCGGCTATGCGGACAGCATAGCGTTTCATGAGCTCATCTGTGTGGCGCCCAGGAGCTGCACCTCAAACGCAGGCACCACTCTTGTCTCGTCCCGCATGACTCCCTGGGGGACACAAAGCATGTGTGACCTTCCTTTACGCAACCTCATCTCTACAGGACCAGTCAGTACCCTCACTGTAAGGTCGCTGTCTCTCTGCTCAATCCCTCTGACAGACTTTAACTCTTTACTACACACTAGAATGCCCCATACTTTAAATTTCCATACTGATCTGCTCAATCAACCAGCAGGTCAGTACACCTGGGAGGATGGGGTGGTGTGTGTATGTGTACCGCGTCAGAACTTCATGCAGGACACCAGATATTGTATCTTGAAATGAACCTGCGATTTAATAACCATAATCTTTATCGCACATTAACAAAGCTATTATTCTAAATCAAACCATGATCTTTCCTTAACCTATACGTCATCCTGCCGAAAGAGGCATTGGATTAAAAAAAAATGCTTTCTGTGTCGTCCTAACAGAGAGTAACAATAACACATTTTGTAATTTTATTTAGAGGACTTGTTGCTTCAACTTTTTATGGCCACTTTGCTATTATCATCGCCAGCTATTGTGATAGAACGGGGACATGCAACAAGGGCTCCCGCCTGGACTCAAACTGGGACCTTGCGGTTGTGGACAACACTGCTGTCTTTATTTTTTTTTACTTATT
Organism: Etheostoma perlongum; assembly: GCA_026937815.1. Taxonomy (NCBI): domain Eukaryota; kingdom Metazoa; phylum Chordata; class Actinopteri; order Perciformes; family Percidae; genus Etheostoma; species Etheostoma perlongum. Next base: position 16,598,874 of record CM049382.1, read on the forward strand.
TGCCTTCACTGAGGGCAATCTTAGAACGTTTGTATTGAACAATTGTCCAAATACTCTTGCACATCCAGTGCTAACTTCTTAAATTCTTCAATACATGTGCATGGCAACTATGGTATAGTTAAGGTTAGGGTGATTGTGGAAATTGCCAATAAACTATGAATGAGGCCTTATTCGGGTTAAAATGACTATTTCGTTAAGGTTAGGAGACTTTATTGTTATGGTCACAGTCATAATATCCTCGCATTGCCAGGCCAGATCTGGCTACATTGCTACAATGTTGTTGTCTTTTTTGGGAGGATTGTCAAAAGACAAAATCTCCTCTTGGACATCTAACATCCCAGTTGGAAAGCGGCAGTCCAATGCAGAGCTGGGTAGAGTAGCCAAAAATTTTACTCAAGTAAAAGTACTGTTACTTTAGAATAATATGACTCAAGTAAAAGTAAAAGTAGGCATCCAAATAATTACTTGAGTAAGAGTAAAAAAGTGCTTGATGAAAAAAACTACTCAAGTAGTGAGTAACTGTTGAGTAACTGTTGAGTAACGTCTGATTTATTTCTTAATAAATTGCCTTGGCGACGGTTGATTCTGACATCTTTGATTTGCTACGACTGTAAAGCTAACCTGTCCCGCAGCTGAGATCGAGTATGGTCACGTGACTGCACAACGACGTTTGATTGGTGAAACACAGTCACGTGGTAGAGCCTTCAGCGGAAGACTCTCTCTCTCTCTGTCAAAATAAAACATTAAAATGAGACGTACGCTGGGGTAAAAACAATGACGCATAGAATACCAAAGAGGTAAAAAGAAAAGTAACAAGCTCATTGTAGCCTAATGTAGCGGAGTAAGAGTACAGTTTCTTCTTCACTAATCTACTCAAGTAAAAGTAAAAGTATAGTGATTTAAAACTACTCCTAGAAGTACAATTTTTTCGAAAAATTACTCAAGTAAATGTAACGGAGTAAATGTAACATGTTACTACCCACCTCTGGTCCAATGTCATGTTGAATAAGAGTAAGTGGTGCTTGGTTATGTAACCTACTCCCATCTGCTTGATCATCGTTTGCATGCCACCTTTTTTTGTCTGATCAATGGTCAATCAATGGTTTGAAACAATGAATAAATTTTCTGAATAGTGGCCGATTCATTTTATTTGGTTTTCATTTTACTTCTCGGTCAATTAAATAACTATATTTCTCACTCCTATTCTCAAAATATGGCATTAAAGTCTATCACCCTCATGCTTTCATCCAGCTTCCCACCTTACCTTAACCTCCCCTCAGGAAGCCGGGAAAGGCCTGTCCTCCTCTGCATGTTCCACATTCCAAGTGGGACAGAATCTGAGGACACTGATCACCTAATCTCTCCGACTGAAGCAGCACCTGTTTGGGCAGCGCCAGAGTGGAGGGGGAGAAAATCCAGATCGTTGGCAGCTCTGATGACCCGATACATCTCCCTCTGTATCAGATGGTGCTAGCTGCTGCTCAAGGACCTCAATTTGCTAAAACAGGATGAATGACGGAAAACTTTATATACACCTATTTATGTAGTCATATTTGTGATTTGAAAATGTTTTATTGTTTAATAACAATAATGATAATAAGTAGGTTCTAATGAGTTGCAGTCTATCATTTTTAGCATTTGCTACCTTACCTTATCTACCCTTACTCCACAGGTAGTGACTCTATCAGCTTTATTTTGAGGAGCTTCTCTTACTGAAGAAATATAAATAATTTGTGGAAACATTTGACCAGTGTGATGGCTGAGGGCATTTCTGGAGAAGCCAACTGACCCAAATGAAACTAGATAATTCATGTAAGAATAGAGCACCAATGAAAAGACATCCAATACAGTCTACGGGTCCTGCTTGACAACCAATCAAATATCTTGCCCAGCTGTTCGTGAGGTGACCCTGTGCTGAGGAGGGCCCTGTGCGCATGGACATAAATCACAGAGGAGGACACTGCAGTTGCTGCCTGTGTCTGCACGTGGTGAAGACGTGGTGAAGACAGATTTTTGCCATAGCTTCTTTTGAGAACCTGTCATTAGACGTGTTTGTGTTATTGTCCTGTTTACACATGGCTTTTGTAAATGTGTCTCTCAGTGATAAATCGTGTGCTGCCCATATGTAAATGCTTCTGTTTCTTAAAAGTAATCCACCACCATGTCTATTAAATAAGAGCTGACAAACAAGCAGTTCTATAAAAAGCCTCTAACAAGCTTGTTTATTGGTTGCAGATCATTTCTAAAACTGGAATGTGTGATTAATGTTTACTACTGGCCTCTTAAAATTGACTATATAATATATGATATGCCACATGTGTTCTTTGTGTCGACTACAGTATGAGTTTACTCATGCTCTGGTTCATCTTAATAAATGATTGGATTGCTCTCGGAGTGAGATTGTTAATGTGGCCAGAGGCGGTCTAGTTTTTCCTCTTGTCCAAGGTTATTTAAACTAAACCAACCATTCCTTTAAATGTCTCAAATCCCTTACAGCATGGGCCACAGCCTTAATGCCTGACAGAGAAACGTTGCTTTGCATGTAACCTGATTATTATCTGCTACACAAATTGCTAGCAGCTGGGTTGTTCACGGCTTGATGGTCCCATAGTTTATGTGTTGAAACAGTTGGAATGTGGACAATTACCACTTTCACTTTCTCACAAAAAACCTAATACAGTTTACATAAACTATTTTCTTGAAAATTCTACTTTAAAGGGCTTCATGAGCCTCCAGGGCTGGTTTAAGCAGATAAAGTATTTGCTTCTAATTCCATGCAGCTATCTGGTAGCAAGGACAAACAAAAAAGGAGACTAATTTTCATGCAAAAAGATTATTTTTTTCAAGCTCACTTTAAACAGGCAAGTCTTTTACATAATTGAGTTTTAACAAGAATTCATGTAAGTGAAATATCTACCACCCACCACTAAGTTCCACTGAATGTAGAATTTGACCAGTCTTGCTATGCTGAACTACTAAAGCTTTGTTGTGATTTAGGGGTCACAGAAAGAGAAAACAGTGAAAAGGTTAGGCAGCAAACAGTTGAACTCCAAAAACTTTCCTCTTCTCCCAATCAATTGCTGATTTGTCACAGCACAATATATGTTAAAGCTATGTTTCAACAAAACAAGTCCAAATGTGAGACAATAAATGTAAAACTTTAGTGTTATTTATGATAATGATAGCTCATTCAAGTGTGTCTGGGCAAGTGTACCTGGGTCAAAGACAAAACACAGGATCATTACAAGTGCAAAAGTTGATTTTATTTTTAAAATAGCACAATAATAAAGTTACTTTAATATGGAAAATGCTTACTTTGATTTCCAGGGGAAAAGAAGTAGTAAAGGAGAGGAGAAATGGACTGGAAGGAGTCAAGTTGTCCTCTTGTCTAAAGCTGGTGAGCACCTTGCGAGTGGTCGAACAGTTTAACCTATAATTACTACAATTAAAATAATACTCATATTAACAAAGAAAAATTGCTTCCAAATGGTCTTTCACATGCGCAAGAAGGGAAAAACAAAAACACATGGGCATGGTTCGGCTTCAGAATTTTGGCACCAGAGGATTATGTGTCAAATCAGAATTAATCCTGCATATACATCAGAAACTGTAGTGATATTTTTGATACTATACTATATGACAGTGTACATTTCACAGTCTGACTTACAATTTCAAGTTCAAGTTTGGTGATCTAGATACAGTACATACACTCTCACAATGCATGCTGGGAATTCCCCGTGTACTTTTTAGCATTTCAGAGCTTAACTGCAGGCAATGTATCCTAAACCACTGAAAGAATTCAGAAAGTAGTTCATGGACCACATAACCAAGGAGGTCAAGGAGGGTGGAAGACAAGATGGGGTGTGAACACAGTGCTGCACAATGTGTGTGTGTGGATTTAGGAGCTTCAGTGATTGAGAATTTCCATTCTAATCTCTCACACCTAAGTGATCTCTCGGGACAGAGAGTACGGTAAAGTGAAGGAAATACAGTAAATATTGCACATACCACCGTGACATGTCACAACCTTTTTTACGCAAGCAAAATTGCAGTGGTTGACATCAAAGTCAAAAGTACACTGCCGAAATCAAAATGTCAGCCGTATGCCCAATAAAAATCACTGGACCCATCACTCCTGTGATGAAGAGAAACAAGAGAGACTCCAAAGTCAACACAATTTTCTTTCTTTCTCCAGAAAGAGAAAAGCCCATTTGCAGGTTTTGCCCTTTTGCTGCTCATAGACTGAGTACTGCTGTTAAAGAGACCTCCAGCGGTATTACTGCACGAAGATGTTTTTTTTTTATCCTGCAATAACGACCTCATGTCCAGTAAGTGCCCTCCCAATGAAGTATTGATATACAGGCCTGTTTGGCCGAGGAGTGTGAAGGAGTGATCAGAGGAGTCCTGTGGACAAAATCCCACTGCTGACCCTGGACATCAGTGATTGATGTCAAATGTGACCATGAAACCCAACAGGGGTTGTTGTACTTTTGATTTTACTGGCCACCATGTCAGGCTGTCTGTTCTCTGTGGTAAAAAAATACCTGCTTTGCTAGTATAAGTCTTCATAGAGACACTGCTGAACAAGTAATAATATGTTAGGGTTTTGGTAATTGAATTCTTGTTGTCTTTGTAGAGACAACAATATACAGAGCAATTCCCATATGAGAGTCATCTCACCACAATTATATAGAATATTATACCCTGGGTAAATCTAACTTATGATGATGATAGAGTTTTTACTCAGCTTTAAAGTTGTTGGCCGCAGACGATTCCTATTTAGTTTTGCACTGTACTGATCGTCGTGCAGTAAAAGGATTTTAAAGCAATCCTCACTTAAAAATCACATTCATATACACGTAGTTTGCAGTTTCTGAAATATTGTTGAGGAAACATAATGCTGCCTTGATTACATTTGCACAACAGCTTTCAATATTCAAGCCTCCATCTCTTAGAAATTATGTTTAATAATACTAATAATAATTTGTTCTCCCACTTACGTTGTGATGAGAAACATAATGGTTGCTTCCATTAAGATTTTTGAGTGAAGGAAGTGCTATATTTTTGGTCAGGGTGGATGTTGGATGTATAAATTTGAGGCATGAGACCGGGTGCATTAACTAAATATTTTACCAAAATCTTATTTTTCTCCTAACTTTAACCATGTTAGTAGACTGAACCTTACAACATTTGGGATGCAGGACATGAAGCCCAGCCTCTGTAACCAAACTTCTGTGCTTTGCGCAGCTAATCATTCACCCTAAACGCCTCCATACAACCCCTTTACAATATCCAATTATTACACTTCCTTGACTGCCAAAAATGCATGCCCCAAACTACTACAGAAACTACTACATGCAAATGTAGCAATTCAATTTCTTCCAGAACTTCTTTTGCAAAGGTACATGGACATATTTTGAGATGTGTTAACGGTAAGAAAGGCAAGATTTTAATATCCATCTTACTTTATTACATTGTGAAATTAAAGTTCAGGAGATGCCTAATCACCGTTATTGAGATCCGGTTAAGTTGTCTTTACATGCTTCTTGTTTTGGACACATCTCCTTCCTGTTACCTTTTGAAAATTAATATTGAACTATACTCCTTTTAAATGTTAGTCAATTCCTGGGATCTAGGTTCAAATCAAAGTTTGCACAAATTACCCCTTGCGGCCATACAAGGCTTCAAATGTGCAAAGCTGATATTGTTGGCAACTGCAACTTGACCCAGCCTGACCAGTGAGTGGGCCACAGCCAGTGGGTGGTTTGACCAAAAGGACCCACAAACTTGTCTTGACCAGGGTGGGTCTCTGGCAAGTGTTATGTGGGGAAAGCTGCCTATCTGCTGTCTGACTAATATGCTGGTTCTATTTGGAGACTAAACTGGAATATCCCACACAACACCATCCATCTAAAAGTCCACCTCCACCCGTGTTTTACTTGAGCGTGTATGCACGTATAACAATTTGTGGAGGCATATATATATACACATATGCACATAAATCCACATTGAATATACTGGTTACACAAAATATCATGACATTCAGACATAAACTTTACATAGTTTGTTCTGCAAATTATAATTTTATATGGTTTAGCAAGGCAGCAGAGGAGGCACTGTATTGTTGAGTCTAAAGTGATTGTTATCCAGCAAAATATGTCTCAAACGTGTATGTGTGTGTGGGATTACTACAGAGGCTAGATGTGTAGAGAGAAGCAGAGATGTAGAACCCCCCGCCCCCCCCACCTCAGTGTCCAGAGAGTGCAGTCAGAGCAATGGGGGAGACGTAAAACACTGGCTGCATTTTTCTCCACATTTATGCATACTCAGAGAGAGGGGAAAAATAGACCCGTGGTTTATAATTCCCTGATTTCTCTGGAACAAGCATTGAAATGTAAACGAGTACAATAAATTCACTTTTAACTGCCTTCCTGGGAATTAGCCACATAGTCTGGGCTTAAGGAACTCTCATACTTTCATTAAAAGCCACATCATTCCTTGTTAAAGTAACAATGTCCATCTCATATAGGCTGCAGCATGTGTGTAGTGAAATTGTGTGACAACATCTGTGCTCAGGGACCTTTGCGGTTAAAAAATGGAGGTAATGAGTGCGTTGGGTTTTCAGCAGTATCTCTTCACACTTTACAAAATTGACCTTTTTATAGCCATATTGTTGATTAGTTTTCATATGGTTCACCTTGTTTATCTAGTGTTTCTGCTGAGGGTCAATTCACTGAGACAATGGCTGCACAAAAAGCTTTCAGTAATGACATTTTAATATGGTTCTCAGGGGAGGTTGGCTGGACCAGGTCAGACAGAGGAGAGGATTTCAGTTATGGATGTATAAATTAACTCTGACTTACTAACTAACTGATTGTAGGTTGTCACAGGAACCAGCACTCATTTGGGCCTGCTGGATGTATGTCACATTTTCTGGGATCTTGGGTTCAAATTCAAGTTCACACAGTTATGCCTTGTTGCCATTCAAAGCTTCAAATGTGCAAAGCTGATATTGTTGGCAACTGATCACCTCCCATGCCTGACCAGTGAGTGAGCCACAGCCAATAGGCATTATGCATATTATTCATGGATCTTTACATTGATCAAGTTACAATTTATTTTTCATTCATTTAAGGAATAGTTTGACATATGTTTATTTGCATTCCTGCCAAGTGTTAGATGAGAAAATGGAGGCCAATCTCATATCTGTGCTTGGGCTGTAGTCAACCAAAGAAAATCTTAATCTGAAATTCTACTTACTCTTCAACCAATCCATTGGTTGATGGGGGAAATAAAATCTGCACTATATCTCTAGATTAACTAGATTGGAAACAATACAAAGCACTAAGTGCACTCTACCTAGTTTTGTGTCCACCAAAGCGTTATTTTTTTTCCTGAGGCCCACATATTTTTTTATTAATTTGCTACGGGAGTGCCACATATTTAGACTATGCTATAAACGGCAGAAGCGTGATGAGGCGCTGAGCATCTATTCTGCTTCAGCCTTCCCTTTATCCAGAGCAAGGGCCAGAGACCGGCCTTTTTACTTACTGCGTTATCATAGCAACCAACAAAGGTGTTGGTTAATAAGAGACCTTTAAATTGGCCTGGTATATTGATTTGTTCTCTTCGGACAGATCCAGGCTAGCTGTTTTTAGTCTCCGTGCTAAGCTAAGCTAACTTAACCTGCATCTGGCTATAGCTTTCTATTTACTGTACACACATGAGAGTTGCAAGTACTCAAACAATTCCTTTAAAACCTTTTGCCATTTTCACATAAGAAACAATCTATTTGTTTTTATCAGCTGTTCTCTGGAGCTTGCAAGGCATCGACCTGCAATCTGTAGCCTACTATAGCGTCTTCTGGTCTTTCTAGAAAAACATGGCTTGGGAGGCAGCTGGAGCCAATAGGGATGGAGAGAGAGGGAGAGAGAGAGCATGAGAGAGTGTAGCTATATGCAGGGGAACTCGGGAGGCACTGGGGCGTAATTTAAACAGGCGACGGCTGTTGTGCAGACAGGAAATGAGAGGAAGGCTAGTTCCTGGGATGGGACTGAATTGGATGTTTCAGACCCAGACCGGTATCAGAAAGAGGAGACTTATGTGCCGTTGTTGAGGGTAACAGTAAGGTCATTGAGAGCAGCATTTCCTTTTCTGATCATTGGGTGAGCTTGTCAGCACCGCTATCTCAGTTCCCACATCCCTCTCAAATCATTTCAATGGGTTGGATTCAAAGTCTGAAATTCATGCCGGAGCTGAATAAGACCTCCTGTTGCTGCGCCTGTTTATAAGCTCCCCTCCACTCTTATATGCTGGCTTCTTTGATTTGAAGTTTTGGGCAGTTTCATCCGATGGAAGGAAGTGGACTTGAAAAGACGCAAATTATTTCTTTTTTAGTCTGCGGTTTTGATTTTAAACAGTCAAACAATACTATAGTCAGAACCACACTCTACCTTACCGTTCACATGTCAGTGCACTGGAGGAGCATGCAGGCCTATGCTGCTCTGGACTGTGTAACATCCAGCCATCTTGTGAGTTCTCACTGCTCAGCCTCATGAACTGCAGAGTCCAGTGCCAGCCCGCCAGATTACTGCCCCTAATCAATCTGATTAGCCCAAGAGGGCGGACAACTCAGCTCACATCTGGACTGCATGCTCCGACTCCCCAAAGTTTAGTCTGACAGCAACAGAGCTGAAGCATTTAGCTACAAAGGAAGCTGCTTCTGATCATTCAGTGACGTTGGTGGCAGCAGTCTTTGTGTGCCGTGTGGGCATGCAATTAGAAAGAAGTCAGAAAGTGTATGTGCTGTACTGTTGTGTTAGAGTCAACCAAGCCAAATGACGGATGGTGTAAACAATCTTTGGAGTGATTTCTCACATATATTAGATTTTGGGTTTAGAGTTTATATGTGGTTTTATTATGACAGATGGGATGAAAGGAATTTAGGGAACGTTCGGGAACCGAGGTATCTGTACATTTAATTGCAATCCCAATCTAGCTGTTCAAATGAATTCATTTCTATAGTAAAATTTCATAGCATTTCCTTCTGAGCACATTTTAACCATGCTCTAATGATGGTGAAATACAAGGCCACACGTATCAGCCCAGTTACCCTCACTTTCTCTGCTCACAGGCAAAATAACAGGCACATAAGTCATTCCAGGCCTCCTATTATAAACAGGTGTCACTTTGGTGATAAAAAATGACATCTTAATTCTGAGGCGAGAGACTTTGTCAGAGCGGATTAACACATCATCAGAAGCAATTTATTTTTATTGTGCCAGCATCATTTGGGTGGAGGTCGAGCATGTCAGTAGTTCTGGGCCTCTGCTTCTCCCAGGGGAAGCAGTGGAGTGACACGTTCAGCCTTGATGTCTTTCTACGAAAAAAGAATCTCTTGACACGAGCTCTGGTATGTATGGTTGCTTCTGGGAACAGTTGAGTGTTCAAGATGTGTTTAAAAAAAGTTGCTTGACATTCAACACAGAAAAGGACAATTTACTGAGGGCAGGCAGTACATTTTACCTCCCGCTCGTGAATATGACTTTTAAATTTCACACACATACCACAATTCAACGGCAGTTTGCATTTTGAATAAAAACTAAGTCAGACCTATTGAATGGGGAACGTTAAAAAGCAGTAAAAAACTAAAAGCTTAGGAAGGAAATATTTTATCAATAACTCACAGTTGTTATTTTTTATTCTAGTGGATGCAACAGAAATATTGTAAGATTTATTTAAATTAGCTCGTGCAACTGTGTATCACACCAACCTTCACTCTTTTTAATCCATGCTTTTTCCTTAAAACTCCATCTTAATAAATGTGTTGCAATACCCTATCCTTCACCATCTAATAGCACAGGGGAACTGACATGCAGCGGTCTCCACAGGCTTGTGCTTGCTGTGTTTATGGACACGCCCGGCACTTACCGTCTGTTTCTTATAAAGAATATCAAACAGAGAGAGCTGCCTGAGCCACAAAGCACCTGTTTCCGACACTTCCACTACACATGTTTGCCGCTGTGTTCAAAGAGCTTTCACAGGAAGGAGACACCGGTCGTGCTGCCTTTGGAACTACTGTTCATATGAGCTTTTTAATTAACTGTCAACTTTGGAGTTGGTGTTAATTTCTACAGCAGTGATATTTAGCTGTTGACTTTGTTGATAATGACAGTGTGGTCTGGATATGCAATCGTTCATCTGATAAAAGCAAACAGCAGCAAACAACTACCAGATAATGGAAGAGACGTGCTCTTGAAAAACAGACATTTGAACATTGCATATAGTACAGTATTATGATGACATTGATGTGGTGGAGATGGACGGTCAATATTGTGGTTGGGACAGGGGATACGCCATGTGTGATAAGGACAGAGGGAAAACATTTTCAGGAAGAAGGCAGGATTTTGTGTCTTACAACTCCTGCTGTATGGCTAGATACTATCATCTATAAACACACATGTGAAGTGATAAAACCAAGCCCATAGGAAGCAGAGGAAACAGTGGTATCTCCCATGTTGTTAGTAACGGCAGGGTGTTTCAGGTAGGATGTGATTGTTTCTGTGCGTGTGTTTGTGTTTGTTTTTACAGGATCTGACACTTTTAAAGTTCCTCTAAACTGAAAAACACCTTTGCTACTCATCAATTAATCTAATGACTTTACTCCCAAAGGTTTCAGTCATATCTTTCAACAAGGAAAACAAACATAGCTGGCTTGATAAAAGGGGTAACCCTATAAAACTACATATACTTTGTTGGGTCCATTCAAACTATGTTTTATCACTTTGTTTTTTGCATTTCAAAATTTTAATCAATTTTAATACTACACTATTTCTACCAAATTGGATTTCTTTTACGAATGTAACATAATGGAGAGGTTTTTTTTTTGCTACCTCACGTCTGTTCGGAATGTACAAACCCCTTGACCCACCAGGAGGAGTCACTACCGATTTCCCCCCAACCAAGCCAGAAGAACGGTAGGATTCTAGGTACAAGATTATAGTCAAAGTAAGTAAGTGAGTATGAGCGTTAACATTTCAATAATTAAGCTCAAATTGATGGCCAATGTTGGTCATGATTCAAATGTGTCCTTGTGTGTGTCCATGGGCATACAGTATGTAATGTACTGTACATGGCTTTACACAAAGACTGAGAAAGCCCGCTCTTCAGAAACAGGGTCTGGAGAACGATCAGCCGCTCATGAATGACAGCAGGAAGGTAGCCAGGTCAGGCAACCAGCATACAAACGTTTTCTCCTTGTGCAACATGTTTCTCTGAAGATGTCTTAAAGAAAAGTTGTCACAAGTAGAAACTACATTGAAAGCTTCTCAATGTCAGCTAACTACAATTTGTTGGCAACAGATAGCTCTGCTTGAAAGGGGGACGGATGACTTTTATGTGGCTGTCATCAGCTCTTTCTTCTGTCTTTGTCCACACAGACTCTGAACCATCTCCCCACAGGGCTCACGGTAGTCACTCTGTGGACAATAACATACACCACACATTTACTGTACACACATGTACACAGAAACATTTAGACAAACATACAAATTAAATTGCTACCTCTACTCCTCCCTCTTCCTCTGCCCTCCACCACCCCTGACCCCCCAGTAATAAAACCAAGATGTTTTTATTCTCCCAGGACAGAGAGTAGCCACAGTGTAGCTCAACTTAGAGCTCCATCTCCCCTCATCACTACAGACGCTCTATAAATACTCTTACGACTTTCTTAAATATGTGACAGAAATACATTTACAGAAAGTTTATGGACACACGTTCGGCTGGTGAAAGTAAAAAGCAGTTGTGTAACGCAAACTTCCACCAGCCTGGTAGACACGGAAAAGTTCAAGTTGAGCTTTGCGCTCCTGCAGAGGATCCTGGATACTCTGATGGACAGATGGGACTTGTTGAAGGGGACTTAACAAAAATAGGGAGTTTATGTGCCTGTGGGCATGTGTGTGTATGCACTGTAACCATTTGAGTATGCAGTTTCAACCAAGAAAGGTGAGTATTACTCCCAGACACTGCACCTGATCCTCATTTTTCAATTTGTAACCAATCTTTTTACAATTGGGCACCAAATTTAAGCATAAACATGCCAGATATTCATCTTGTTTACATCAAAGCTCCAAAGCATCACTATACCCGCCCTGCTCCACCTCCCTCACTTAAGACCCCAGCATCACAGCCTGGCTAAACTTTGCCTCGGCGTGTCACCGCTTTTTTTCCTGCCATATATTAGTCCTAATCAAGGCCAATTCCTTTTGTACTTACTTTCTTTGAAGCAAGCTATCTGTTCTCTCTCTGTATTAAGTGTGTGATGAGGATAGATGAATAACGCTGTGCCACTTTTCCATATGTCTTCTCCTATGCAAAGGATGTTGCTAGCCTCTTAAACAATCTGTGACAGCCTAAATCACCATTCTCTGTGGCTGGATCATCTAATTGGGTTCTTTTTTGTGCAATTATGAACTGGGTACAATTTAAATGTCAATGAGCCAATACAATAACATTGCTTTTCATCATAGCTCCCAAACTAACTAATTGTCTCCAGTTTCACAATATTAGCACATCCATAAGCCGTTGGTTGAAATAAAATCCCATCAATTATCTTCATAAACATCTGAACAAAACTTGTGTTATGTTACAATATTTACATCATACTTATACCAGTTCTTTTAGTTAGTCGGCCTGGTCCGTCAGAGGGTCAAGAGAGTGGAACTCAAGCAGACCATCTCAGAAAATTAAGCACATACATTCAGTAAGCAGTTAAAATAATGGATGGTTAATAAATATACATGCCAGCACTCAAACTATGTATTATGTGTTTATTCTATTAGTTTATTATATTTATTTTCCTCTTCTTTCACTACTGCTTTTATTGCTCTCAACAGCTGTGTCTTTTTAGCCTTTTTAACATCAAGGCCAGGGGACTACAGATTAAAAATAGCTCTTTGGCGCTAGCATTTTAAACATGTGTTCATGCATTTTATTCATTTGCTTTGTCCCCTTCTCTCTACACCCTAAATTGGTCCCCTGTGCATTTTAGAATTAATTTTAAGATTTTATTTTTTGTTTTCAAGGCCTTACATGGCCAGGCCATGTAAGGTTTTAGAAGTCCCAAAGTCAAGATATAAACAGTAGGGTTATCAAGCTTTTGTTTGCTTCTGTTAAGAATGGCTTTTAATACGTAGTAGTGGTGTGACAATTTCCCTTTCTTATTTCTATGTAAGCTTTTTGGATTTTACTGACTTCTATGTTTCATTCTTTTTATTGTATGGTATGTTATATGATATGTGTTTTATTCTTGGTTTCTGATGTGAAGCACTTTGGATACCTGCTGGTTACTGTAAAGTGATATATAAATAAATGTTAATTGATTGAATTGAATATGATTTTACTTTTGCAGAGGTTCCCACCACGGGAGAACACACTGTGCCTTATGGAGGGAACCTGGGTTAGCAATTAAAGCAGAAATCCCAGAGGGAGAGAAATGTGTACCTTCTTAACCACAGCCACACTTTACACTTGTGTACATAGAGACATATAATAGAAAGGCTGTATATGCTTTCCATACTTGATCACCCACCAATTGGCTTTTTGGTGGAATGAGACCATTATTCTCTATGTCTCCAGAAATATAGACTTTTTGCATTCACATTATGTGGTGTCATGCATATATTTCAAAAGGTAGTTTAAATCCAAGTAAGCATATACATATATTTTTGGGTGCATGTCTCAGTTTGCACAAAGGCTCTTTTATTTTTCAATAACACTGAGCCAACACAGAGCCATTGTTTAATCTTTTTATCTAAGAAACTGGTTCCATTTCTTATAAAAAACCTGCATATACATATACATGCATATACAGCAAGATCAAGCCGTAGGTTATACAGTATTCCTGCATGTACCACTTGTCTGTAGTATTGTGAATGTGCATGTGTGTGCATGCCTGTCTCCTTGTTTGTAAGCTCTCAAGCGTGAGAGTGTGAATGTGCGTTTGCTGTGAGTGACATCGGTGTTTAGAAAGCTGTCTTTACACATTTCGGGTCAACAGAGCATCTCCATTACTTCAGGCCGTCTATTGTTTAGTGCTCTACACATTTTAGCCTTGGATTCGGTCAGCACAGGTTTTACACCCCTTCTGTGTTTGGGAAAGTCATTGATCTCAATCAGCAGTCCATTATCTTTAGAAGGCAATTATCCACATTGTCACTTTTGCATTTAGCCCTGTGACTCCAAGGTCACAGGGGCCTGGTGTAACTCCATCCGCGTGCATGACTCCCCGGCCTCTCATATAAAGAGTCTTCCAGGGTAAAGCACCCCCCCAAGGGGATTTTCTGCACAAGCACACAGAAAAGCTAGTTTCCGTCACTCCTTTATTGAACTTCCACTGCAATGTGCCACAGTTTGGTAAGCATAAAGCAGTTTAAAGGAACACTCCTTTTGTTGAAGGAGGGCTTATCATGGTCTCCCCTAACTATTGATACGTGGGCCAACGCTTTCAATTACTATGCTAAGCTAATTAGCAGCGGCGTTGCCAGTGTTGCACCGGACTAAAACAACAACAAAAATTGCATTGGCTCACCTATCTACAGCTAGGGGAGACCGTGATAAGCCCTATTTCAACAAACAGTGGCATGTTCCTTTAAGTGCTGAGAGAACTAAGCCTTTGCAAACTGATGATGACAAAATGATTTGCAAATCATTCTTTAGAGGGTATAACGGTGACTGCTGAAGAAGACTTCAAGATATGCAACAGTGTGACCTTGAGTCCCTACTGTTTTTTTTTTTTTTTACCACCGACAGCAGGTGATTTTCACTACCCTTGATCAGAAAGGAGGGATGGCTGGGTGAAATCTCCTGTTGCACAGATTAGAGTGAACACCTGCAGCCTCTTGGTCTTGATTTGTATATGGTTGATTAAGATATGAACATGTAAGCATCACATTTTGGAGGTATGTGCGAGACTGGAACCATTGACATGTTTACTTAATGAATTCCACCTTTAAAACCAAAACTGGTGGGACAACATGCATTCTAAAATTTAAGCTAGAACACTTGTTGTCAATAGCCAATCACACACTCGAGTTGTCTAGTAAATTTAGTTTCACTAAATAGAATGCATACTGTACATATTCATGATGAAGAGCAACCATGGTTTCAATGCTTCAGTTATACCTGTTAGTTTCATTCAGCATATTTGGGACTGCAAAATAATCCTTGAACTATTTTGATGAGGATATACTACCTTGCACCAGAACTGGCTTTTGAGATCTCCAATTCTGTGCACATGTTACCACAAATTGTTTTAATTCACATTTCTTGTCTGCTGTTTCTGTTCTTTACATATTCTAAATAAACAATTTCAATCAATCAATCTATACTCTGCTATTCTACTTTTTTTTAAAATTGGAATAAAGTGAACAAACCAGTAAACAGGTAGATGGACTCCCAACTACATGGTTGCCCATTAGCAGCCAACGCCTGGAGCTAGTAGAATTAATGCCACAGGAGGTTGAGCAAAATGTTTTTGTAAATATCTAATTCAAATTGTTCAAAAGTCAAATACAGCAGGCTATACCTGCTGGGAAAAAATTAAGGTGTTGTGTGATGCCTAGTAGGCCTATCTTAGTAAGGTGTGATGCTGTGAACTCTGTTACCATGGCTATATTTCATTAAAAAAATTCAGGGGGAATTTTTAAAATAGACAAAATGCGATCCAGCACAAATATGAATGGCTGACTTTGAACACCTTAATGACCCTCAGACCAGGACTTGGCAGTGGCTGGAGCTATGAGTAATATCCGTCTGTAGGCAGCTAGTATATTTAAGAGACGAGCATTAAATGGCTTGGGTAAGGGGCAGTAAAAATAAAGCGGTTCATTTTAAACAAGGTATGGACTTGTCCATTTCCTTTGTTTTTCAGTTCCAGTATGGAAATCATAAATAACAAATAATAACCAGTATTTTGTGGTTTCATATTTAGCGTGACACAACAAGCGCACACTGAGAAACTATGGAAGAAGAAGTTGTAACAAAATAACCAAATCCAGATTTAAGGTTAGAAGTTCATAGATGCTTCTCTTATTTGAAGCTCTTTGACCTTCTAATCGAGCAACTCTACCCTCAAGCTATTTAAAAGTCACCATGTCCGTGCACTCACATTCCTTAACTAACGTCTTCTCTGCAGTGACACCTTTTTTAAACACCATTTGTCGATTTCTTTTTAGCCCTTCTAATCTCCATACATCCTGTTTTAAGCCAATCCTCATGTTTTCTCTAGCATTGTCTGCCCAAACCTTGGGAAAAAGCACATTTCCTCTTGGTTCCAAGTTTTCCCACTGAAGGACGAAGTGCGTCCCTAAGTTCAAGCAGCACCCCAGGCAATGCGAGGGGTGAAGAGAACAAGAGGTGGACCAGTGCTATAGCCAGGCAATACTCACCAGTGGGTGGGAGAAAATTGCAGGATTACTGACCTTACAGGGAAATAAGAAAAAGCTTGAGAAAATAGACAACAAACAGGAGGCAGCTCAGTCATCTTCAACTGATTTTCCTGATAAATATTGTCTGCATGACATGGGCAAGTCACAGCATGGGTCAGCCATTCATCTCTAATGGCCAGTGGCTATATTATCAGTCTGCTTTCCATTTAAGGTTTCTGTTTTAAAGGTGACAATGACATGTTTGAAGTTCTAAAAAAAAGGAGTAGACAATTACAGTGCATTCAGAAAGTATTCAGACCCCTTGACTTGACTCCTTGTCAATTAAAAAAGTCCAGCCCATATGAGGCCACAGCTAATCTAAAACGTTTGTATTTCACAATGCAGTTTTTTCCCCCCAGCGCTTTTTCATCACTCATCACAGCACTCAATTATTCCATTCAATAAGGAAATAAAAAGCTAGTCAATATTTATTTTATTTTTTTTCAATTTTTATAGGCTTTGAAAGACATTCAAAGTTTTTCCCCGCAGCTGGTTTGATTTCTATGTACTACGGATTCTGATAAAAACAAAGACAAACAATAAAATAGTGCCTTTTGCTCACTTGATCAACAGATTTTCTTTGGACTTCAGGGTCAAAATTCAGTAAAAAAAAACAAAAAACTCTGGGGACGTAAAGCATTTGAGCTTGCTTGTGATTGTGAGTAGCCGACAAAAGACGGGTAAACATACATTGGTGTCAAGGTAATGTATAGAGAAGAGGCTGCAATGGGGAGTCAGAAGCAGAGAGTTATCTCATGCTAACTTAGTTAGCTGATAGGCTCCAGGGATACAGGAGGAGAAGGGTCAAGACCCCTACCAACGTCCCCCAGGGGACCAAGGCACAGAGAAGTCAACATTCCTGAGAAACTCTGAGACCTTCCTCCCCTTGAGAGATGGAGAGATGAAGGAAAGAGCCTTGGAGAGAAGAAGAATGACAGAACTTAGCATGTTCTTTCCATTTACCCCCCTTTCAGAACAATGAATGCACAAAAACACTCAAAATATCTATACATAACATACATTTTCCAGCCCTTCTGCAATCTTGGGCATTATAAGTGACTCATAAACTCGCATTGAACTATGTAAACTCATTCCTGTCATTATTTATTCAATATTTTATGCAAACTCCTAAAATAGTCATTTGCTCCTCCCCTCCCCTTGGCTAAGTCATTTCCAGTGCAGTGGTGGCTGGCGCCTGCAGAAGTCTGAGGAGCAGGAGGAATTCTTACTAGCTGTTTGGCAGAGAGCCATCGTTATAATGATATAACATGTCAGGTTTATCGCTCACATGTGCATGCAAAAATAATTTGCATAATTTGTACCTGTATTTGTTAATGAGGCACGGTTCATAGGAAATATATGTGTGCACACAGCTGATCTAACAATATTTACCAGCTGTGGTGGTGGTTGAGATTCAGACAAATACGCTCACTCAGCTGATACTGGCGCTGGGCTCTGGACTTATAGCTGCCTCTGCCTGAAATCTGTTGGCTGCTTTCAGTCTTTCTTTTTGTTTCTTTTAGATACTGTATTTATTACATGGATAGAGACTAAACATTATAAGCAGGGAATTAAATGACCATCAATTGTCTTTCTTTTGCAAATACTTATTTCATTAAGTGTTCAGAGAAACTATTGTGACACAGACAGTGTGTGTGAACTGTGCACCTCTTGTACTGCAGTCAGGATCTCTAGACACAGCCCCCTCGATTTTGACTCAATTGATGCACTGTAATTGTGTCTGACCTTACAACTAAATCCCCATCACAAAGCACACAAGACTCAAAGGATTTTAAAGCTGTGTGTGATCAGTTTTATAAAATCTGAAATATGGTGAAAATATGAGCTTGAGCACTCGTAGTGTAGTTGTTTGGAAACAGTACTAATGTTACAGTACATGTCTGCAACATCATCTTATTTCACGACAAGCAACTGTAAGTAGAACAGTAGATCAAAGAGACAGAGCACAATCACACACAACATTATTGTTTTGGTTTCTGAGTAATTTCCCCATTCAAAGTGAGTTTGAGTACCAAAAGCAATTAATCCTGCCTGCTCTGTGCACCTGACGTTATTTTGTCCTGTATGTAAGCGTTTGTCTTTCTTCATCAGATCGGAGCTTTGACAGCCCTCATTCTGCTCTCGATCCCAGCTTGTCATCCGCATCTCACTCTCGACAGCCCACACTGTTGAAAACCCCCTCCAAACATGAAGGAATGTATGGGAAGTATAGCTTCTTGGAATGCCACTGGCAATCACTGCCAGCTAACAAAGGAACACGAAGGCAGTCACAAGCCTTCACAAAGCTCCAGACCGGTGATATTGCGTTCTCAATCACTCATCGATATCCCTCTTTAGCATTCAACCGAGGGAAAGTAAATTGCTGCTCTGAATGGGAGCCATGCCCTCCAGACACCCCTGGGCTGAAACCCTGCAATATCTGGCAGCGGTTGTTGGTGTGCTTAAGGGGTGGAAGGATATTCAAACTTTCATCGTGGGTTAAAAATAGCCTGCCCCCTCTCTCGGACAGAAAAAGAGAGCCCTGCTAATAATCACAGCTCTGTACGGCCTGTCTGAAGCATCTGGTCTGAGAATGTGTCGTTTTTTAGGAGGGGCCTGGGAAACTATAGACACCATGCTTGCTGCCCAGAATAAAAACCATGGGAATGATTGAACGGGTCTTTTTTTGGTGTGTGGGCCGCTGAACTAGAAGTAGCCTGTCTCCAGGATTGGACTGCCTTTCTTACCGCCTCCCGGCTGCTGAGCCGGGGATAAGTCACTCAGCAGCTTGTTTGTCAGAAACAGATGATTTCATGGTAACACATAAATGGTGGGACATGATGAGGTCAGGGAATTGTGGACATGGGAGACATGTCATCTCTCAAGGGTCACACAGAATTCTCAAATCATTACTCCAGGAAGTGTTTTGTGTTTGTGGTTTGTGAGTGGTTTGTGACATAAAATCGAATAAATAAATAGAATTTACTACACAATTAAATGACCGCATGACTTTTGGCCTATTTTACCAGGCATCCCCTTTAAACTTGAGGTTTATTGAAATTCATTATCATCATTGACATTTTGGGACATGGTCTTTTTCGCTGTCTTGACAAGAGTTAGATGAGAAAATCAATACCACTCTCAAGGAGAAAGAAAGTCAAAAATCTTTCCTAAAATGATGAATTAAGCCTGAATTGAACATACACAGCTTTAGGGAGATCACAGCAAATGTTTGATCTGTTTCTGCACTGAGAAATTAAGACCTTGTTAATATTCAGATATGGTTCACCAATATCTGAATAATTGGTGAACCATTTCCTTATGTAAACCAGTCACATGAGTCACAATGCCTCAATTATTTTTACTAAACACAGAAACAATCCAACTGAGGCAAGGGTGGCGTGCCAACACACTAATTAGTCTGTGTTATCAGCAATTGATAATATATTACCCTCAACAGGTATGTTAATCACACATGTGCAAATATACCTCTGCTTGCTAACTTTAGTCTTAATGCGGTTTGGTTTTTTCCGGATCTATTGTCATTGTAAAAAATAAGAGTTTGAGTAATAAAAAGGAAAGGAGCAACTCTGACAAAATAATTTAGTTTATTTGAGAAACAAAAAATAGTATATTACAGTATGTTTAGTTTAAGTTTTGCATGGAGTGGCATTTCAATGAAAGTGTCAAAGTATTACCACCACTACCTCTTTATATATGGAATGTGACAGGTGCACTGGTGTGAATTGTCTCAAGCTAAAATGTGGGCGGCTATAAATCGTCTGGCTGAGGAAGGGAAGTTTCTGCTGCCGTTAACTTGGCTAACAATTAGCCTTTATAACAGACAGAGGTGTTCATGGGAGACAAACTGGTTAATGAGTGCTGTCAGACAAGGACCTGTCATGGGAAGCCTGGAGAATGTAACCTTAGATCGGTGATTTCCATCATGGTAGACGGTCTGAATAGGACATCTACTCTTCCGCACTTTGCTACCTTCCTTTACTTTAGTATAAGATAATTGTTACAGTTTATAAAAAAAGGAAGATTATGTTACATCATGCAGTACTGTTAATTCCAGTATCTGCAGATTTCATTATATTTTATTAAGGATAACTAAAGGACTGAACGGCATTAGTCTGCAAATTATGCACACACCTCATTTGATTTGACACAATCTATTTTGTCACATGCACATGCATCGACTTAGTCCTCTATGCAATTTTAACTATGACCGAAATAGAAATCAGTTTGGTTGTTCACATTAAGAATATACTAAGGTTAAAATGCCACTGACAACAAAAGGGTGAATGCTGACCAAGTTTCATCCAACTAACATGATATGTTACTACACTGATCAGTTATGATGAGTTCTCATAACTTTGGCCTACAAATTTTGCTCACATGTCATTCTGTGGTAGCACCACAATGAGCGAGCGACAAACTGTGAATGAGGCGCTTGATTTCTTTTTGGATCACGGCCCTGCAGAGAATGAGAACATGAAAGCTCCTAAAAAGGAGGAGGAAAGTGAAAATGATCCAGTCAATAAACTGTGAAGAATCCACACACACACACACACACACACACACACAGACACACACACACATGACAGTGACAAATGGTCTCCATATTCTATTGAAATGTTGGTGTTAATCATTAAAAGAAAATCTCATTATAGGGTTTTATGCTGTTAAATAAGGCTGATCAGTTTTGGAAACAAATGCAAATTTTAGAAATTGAAGATTAAAATACCAAAATCAGAATATTCACGTGTTAAGGAAAATGCATGGCATTAATGACATAGCTGTAGTAGAATCAATCCGTGTCCCCTGTTTAAATCTGCTATCTTCTGACTTTTACTACTTTGACATCTGTAATCCAAATCACTGCTAAAGGACGATACAATGCTTCAAATGAAGTGGGCTGCCAGCAGTTGATGTTTATTAAGTACAGTTTAATGTGTGAACAATGCTTTGTAAAATAATCTCATCCCTTCATACAAGGATCATCCATTCAGTAATCCAGCTCAGATTTGTTAGCCTAGTTTGTGTGTGCCCTGAGATTGAGTCCTCAGTCATGTGTGCCAGGTCGTCTGACCTTCATTGCAAAAGAAATAAATCACATATAAAGTCTAAATGTGTTACTGCATAGTTAGTGTATAACCACAAACAGAGAATGCACAAGACTGTGAAATTGGAAATCCAATCTTAACAACAACACATTATTGTTTGTTACAATGTTTGGTTCTTCAGGTACCATGACATTTTTTTGGTTTGAGAGGTACATTTGGGATTATATTATACCTTCACAAACACATTGTGATCTCCAATCATCATTTAAAAATGTCCTTAAAGGATTAAAATAGTCATAATAGATTACTTTTCCTTTTTTCACTTTATTTTACCACTTATATATTTGGTCATGGGAGGTCATAAAGACTACAGTACAGTGAAAATGCTCCCTATGTGTGTTTGTAATCCTGTATCCACTTACTACCAATCAAAGCTCCATTACTACTAGTTTTAAGGCATTACAGATGTCAACATTGTTAAGGCATGTGTATTGTTTTCTCAGTCAAGGAAAATTAGAAAATGAATTCCTCTGGGCTGAAGTGAAGCGTGTTCATGAGGGGCGTAAGTGAGGGCGGCGCGCATGTGTGGTGGTCAGAGGGTGGGTGTCTGTGTGCCGAGGGAAGGTGGTGGTGAAAGGGGGCGGGGATGCCAAAATGTGCTCAGTCACAGGCAGATCGTTTTCACTGAGACAGCTGAATTGTGGGAAAAGAGGAAGCGCGGTGGCTCTGCCATTTGTTGTGCTTGTTGCTGCCTCTCGCCAAGACATGCTGAGTACATACTGATTAAAGGATTAAAGACACAAACAAAGCTTTTCTTTCAGATGCGTCATTGTGCATGTGGACAAATTTACTCCTGAAAGTTGTGGCCTTTGCAAAGTGCAATCCACAACTTTATAACAGGATGTTGTGGTACAGGTATTAAAGATAGATAACAAACACACATATATTTTTTTTCCTAGAAAAATTGGTTTTATTAGCTAAACCATAGTATGTTCATTGTGTGCTTGTATAGTAGCTATTGACTTTACAAAGAAACTCCTCACTTCACCTCCCCCTACATCCCCTCCTCTCTCCATCCCTTGCAAGGAAATGGCATGGCAGCTCCAACGCAGTTGAGAGCAGTTATGGCATTAGCACAACAGAGGCGGGGCTGGCCCTAAATAAGGGGACAAATTGTAGTACAAAGAGGAGGGCGGCCAGCAGCCAGCAGTGGCACATGGGAGGTGGCCCCTGAGCAAGCCCAGCAGGGTCAAGCCGGCCTCCCTGCCATGTGAACAGGAAAGTTGTGTGAACTTTTGCCTTGTCCTGCTCAGTCCATCAACCAGCAAATGGAGCACATCAGCCACACTGGGGAAGAGAGCCTGGCTGGGGTGGGAGCGGAGAAGTTGGTGCTGGGGGTAGGGGTAGGTGAACACCTCACACAGGCTCCCTTTGTGCTCAGGGCAGGGGTTTACATTACTATGGGGATGAGGGGGCAGCTGCAAACTGCAGAGATGGGTGGGGTGTATGGGAGCAATACAAGCAGAAGACCGTACTGTTGGAGCACACACTTGGTCATTATCACTCTCAAACAGATGATCATTTATCTTTTCATTTAAGGTGTCACCTGGTCTTTATTTTCTACTCAATAACCATCCATTATAATGTGAACTATCCCAAATAAGACCCAGTCCTTTCTCCCTGGTGCAGCTTTTCACAATTTGACCCGCAGGTGTAACTAATAACATTACTAATGGCTGTGTTTTATGTGGTTGTGCCATACTGGATCCCTAGCAAGGTTTACTGGTACACCTATGTGAAACACAACCATAATAACTAATAATGTAAACTCAAGCTATACACCTTAAGCTGATTTTATCAACCAATTTGGTTGCCCCCAAGTAATTTTAGAAATGCTGTCATTTGACCTCAGTTTGTGGAGGATCACAACACAATCAAAGATCGTTATTGGATGATTACATAGATTTGTGATATTTCTTAAATATCTATTGTGAAAATATAATGCATGTGTGTTGAAGTAAGCAATACTATTTAATGCTTAATGGGTTATATGAGGTTTTAGTCTAGACAATGACAGTGTGTAATGATTAAATTATGATTAAATGAGATATTTCGATTGACTGCACAAAGAAACCTTAGTAAGTATTCAACGGGCCTCTCTCTCTCTCTAAAATAAACAAACACAAGCATACTAGTTTCCATCTTTATTTCCGTTTGTATTTAGTTCAATCATCCACACACTTGTACTTGTCCTTGTATCATATACATTTAACAAAATTGATAATACAATAAATGTAACTGACTATACTGAGATTTGAATAAATACAGCTGGCCAGACTGCTCTACTTCCTGCCAAAGAGAACTGACAGGGAGTTCAAAAAGATTTACAGGAACAGTAAACATAGAACTTTTGATATATGTTCATTATTCTGGAATAGCTGTCAAGACATTTCAGTGAATTTCCTATGATGTGGCTGTTATGATGTGTAGTTATGTAAAACTTACACTGTTGTCAACGTTCCTCCCCAGCAAAGCTGCCATCAGTAGCAATTTCTTGATGGATAGACAATCCATGTATACATTCTTTCTACAAAATACTAAGGAGCTTTTGGTGTGTCCAAACAACTTGAACGACCAGATGGAAATGTTGATTAAAAAAAGGCCCCCTAAGGTTTATATGGACTTTTCTGTTAAGCTGTTTTACTTCACGACCAACATGCAAATATGAGAGAAAGTGTAATAGGGCAATTGATCAATTAACCATGAACCAAACATACCCAGCATACAACTCAGAGATATTGACAAAACATGCTTTTACTTTTAAATTTAAAATGGAAGATTTATAGTATAATTCAGCTATCAGAAACAAAAAGGAAAAAGACCCTGGGCACTCTTACAAAACTTGATTGTGAAATTTAGTCGTGTAATCTAATTAAGATGTCACTAAGTGGATAGAATATTGAAGGGAAAAAAACACAGATTTTGTCAATCTCTGCGATTGATTTAATTAACTGCAAATCTCTTGCTGTGACCCCTGTAATCCTGTTTTTTTGCCTTTTTTCACCCGGTAAAAATTAAAGTTTAACTATAAATAGAGGTGGATAATGCAGTTGACCCGAGGGGTTAATTCTCAGGCTTTTTTGGATGCTTTCATCCCCTGGAGGCCCTCAGTCCATGCTCTCCTCAGGTTACATTACCATGAACTCGAGAACCACCACAAGGAAATGAGTTCATATGGAGAAATGAAGCCAGGATTTGGTCTGCTCGGGCACCTTTGTAGGCACTCCCAACATGATAGGCCGGGAACAGGCTGGTCCTAAATCCCGATTAATACCTTGATTCCACACTACGTCATGAGGTCAGTGGGAATTCAAATAAAGAGAGAAATTGTGGAATTAAAAGAGTGAATCGCTGAACAGAGCAAGGCAGAATGTGCAGTAGCTTTCCTTTGTCAACACCTGCCAGAAAGATAGACAAACTTACATGCAAGAAAAGAAAATTAAATGAAATGTCTCAATTAATACCAGATGAAAGGGCTTGTTGAGTGCAGCCACTCTGAGCTGTGTCCGTGCTTGCGGCAGAGCCAGCAGCTTTGCTGACTAATTGTTCCTTTACATAATCCTAAAATGTTTTTACATAATCTCAAATGCTGTTTACACATGAAAACGCCACAGGATTAATGTTACAAAAGTACCCCACAGCACCAGGATAAATATACATCTTATGCGACGGACTCAACTGTTTCGGCATTTATCTTTCTACATTTGTTCACCTAATCAAAATACTGTTGGATAAATAGATATATGTGGCCTGAGTACACATACAGAAGTCAAACAGCAGATGACACGCCAGTCAGCCCGCACCTTTATTTCCAGTATTTATTTTCCTGTGTTGGTGACACTTAGGACCTGAGGCCATGGGATTTATGTCACACTAATATGTTATATGCATCATGTTCACACACCACGCACTACACATACTCACAGTGTACAAGCACATGTGTGCACACAGTCACACTCACACCTAAACAAAAAAAAACACTGATTGCCTGAGCAGCTGAGCTGGAGGTCTGGAAGCTCCATTTTAAAGTGCTACTGTGGTGGAACCGAAGGCAAAGGTGCATCCTGTAGTAGTGAACTCTGGGAAAAAGGCTGAAAGTTTGTTACCGGGGCATCACGTAACACATGGTACTCCTAACTTCTTGGTACAGTAGGTGCTAAATTCATTAGTAAAACATTTACAGTTGCCCAATCAAAAATGTCTTTTTAAAGGTTTATGTTAGTTATTTTCAGTTTTATATCCTTAATTGCAAATCATGTCTAACTTATATTCCTGCGGGCGATTGTTTTAATAATACATGAGTTGTAAGCAGATTAAAATAATACACAAAATAATAAGAAGAAGTGAAAAGGGGAAATTTCTCTGTCTCCAGAGTGTTGGTGTGTGTGGTCTTACACGAAGCAGTACACAGGTCCTGTGTAACAATGTTATGCAAGGGTCATACAATCCAAAACACACTGTATATCCACTGCTGATGTTTAGAACAAAACAGCATCTAGACCCAGAGATAAGGTAAATGCTCCCACTGACCCTCTTTTCCATAGCTACAGTCTTCTGAATCTTGCTGAATGTCATATATTTTACCATGGCTGTATAATGTATAATGTTGTAACTCTGAACCCTAAGGCCATTTTCACATTGCATTGTCCGTCTGGATTTATTTTATATAAAAGCTTGTAAAACATCAACCCTGTTGTCTACAGTCAAGATATGAAAATCATTTTTTTCAGGACAAACTGGGTTAGTAGAATATTTGGGTTGCAATGAGGTCACTCTAATGTTAAAAACGGTTGTAGGACCTTAAAGACAAATAAATAAATAAAAAGGAACATGACTCTTCCAGATATGTATTGATATCACAGACAGATAAGTAAAACCTAAGCCATTTTACTCTCTAAAACACTTCTCATATGTCTTGGGAGTCACACTGTGAAGAAATAATCATTATAACTTATACAGATGACAAAATACATAAATTTTTTCAAAGAAAGTCCAGACGCTTTTGCCCTCATGACATTTACTTATGCCAATAATCAACATAATAATGTCATATTTATTGATATTACACCCACAGCAATGCCACACAAGCATTTGTGTGTCTAAAACAGTTCTTCTTCTATATGCAAAAATAAACATAATAAAAATTATAACTCATATAAAGCACATACTATTTACGTTTCTTCAAAAAAGGCCCAAATATATAATATATAATATAAATATATGCCAAATCTCAAACCAGTGAGGCCATTATGCTCTATAAAACGGTAGATATCTATCTTGTGCACTATAGCATCTTTGATTGCATACTAGACAGTTTGACTGGGAGTGTTGGCATCTTTCAGCCTCCATACTCTTTGGATGATGTTGTCTCCCATATATGGGCATACTATTGGCTTTGCTTCCCTAAACACACAAGAGCAGACACGGAGCCAAAACGCGATGAATTATGGACATAAAGTGGATAAATCTTGGATGTAACAGTTTGGATTTAATGCTCAACGACCCCGAAAGAGGCTGGAAGTTCCAGGCTGGATAGAAAATCACCTGTAGAGGCTAGAAGGACCCGGAAAAGACCTGCGTAACCACTAACTCTGTACCTTTTAGACGCAACTTTTGGTGAGTTTCTGGGTTGTATGGTTAATATATTATTAAACTATGACTCAGAGGTGCTGTTTTTGCTCGTGGGCGAGTCTCTCGGTCTCGGTCTGACCTCAGGACTTTCTGACCTCAGTCCAACCTACTGGGTTGGACTGAGGTCAGGGGGGAAGGGCAAGGTGGAGGCTGGGGGTGTGGCATTGACCAACTGCCACTTTGCCCGTTTGAAAGCCATGATGTCTCTTTCTCACGGGTGGGCCAAATTCTCTGGGCAGGCAAAGCAGAAAAAAGGGAGGTAACCTTGCCCCTTATGACCTCATAAGCAAGATTCAAGATCGGCCCATCTGAGCTTTCATTTTCTCAAAAGCAGAACAGTATACCCAGGGCTCGGTTAACACATATTGCCATTTCTAGCCACTGGGGAACCATAGGCAGGCTGGGGGAACTCATATTAATGTTAAAAAACCTCATAAAGTGAAATTGTTATGCCATGGGACCTTTAAAGCTTGAAAAGCCTACTCTAAACGGCTGGGGACTTTTAAATAGTTACTCTGAATTCATTTATTTTTCTTTATTTACTTTTTCTACTGCTATACTTACCTGTTTTATTGTTTGCTTATTGCATCCTTTATTTGACCAATATTTAATATTGATCGATTAAATGTTTTGGGACCACTTAGTTAAGGTTAGGGTAGTTATGGTTTGTCTTTTCTTTTTGTGTTGGTTTTTCATGCTATTGTATAATACATGTTTACTTCATTTTATCCAAACAATATGATTGCATTTATAATTTGTATTATTTGCTAGTAACTGGGTTCTTTAAACAAGCTTCCAATGGCTTACCAGGGGGGGCCCATTTCACATATCTGCATTATTGAACGTGTCCTTTAACTTTTGTGAATAAATTGAACCTTGGACTTTGAACTTTGAGATGTACTTGGTAAACATTTCAATTGTTCAATCTCTTTAAACATCTTAAAAAGAAGGTTACCGTCGCCCCAAACATGCCCCTAAACACTTTATTAGATGGATGAATGGGAAATTTGCTTTTGCAATTCACTATAGACTTTGGAGCAGTGTGCAGACCTGTTCTGAATCATTTTTACTCTAACTGCACATGCCCCAAAAGCCCCCCACCACTCAGCACCCCCAAACCCCAATACACGCATTAATCTTATACACCCGGGAGGGAAAAAATCCAGCAGCTGCCAATGCAGTCCCACCCAGCAAGCGGTGTCCCTGGAGCTCTGCTAATTCCAAGGTCATGTGGATGCGTCAGCCTCTTTCCTCTCACCCCATCTTTTTACCTCAGCTGCAAGAGAAGGAAGGAAAGGAGTGAGAGAAAATGGTAGAGGAAGACAGAGAAAGTGAGTAGCTCTGTCACACAGACATTTGGCTGTGAAATGAGAAGTTCTCTCATGCAACAGATCTGAGAGCACAGATTACTCAGGTGTGACGGGGCATGTATTTCTGGAGGTGGGAGGACAGGGGAGGCCTGGTGCTGTCTTCTGAGCTCTCTCCATCTTCAGTGATTGAATATTTCATTAGTGGCAGCCAGACATTCCTAAATCTCCCTTCGCCTCAGTGACCCCTCTCTGGTGGCGGAGGCTAGAGATATGGCCTCTTTAGACCTGATTCCACTGGAGACACGTAGGCTTGACCAAAATCTGTCTTGCTTTTGCAGATGTGTGAGAAAAAAATCAGAAAACGAAATATGCCATCGGTTCTATGATGATATATACAATTCAAGCTGGCATAAAAATCTATCTTGCACAAACCTGGTATACACAAGTTGTTCTTTCATTAGTTTTTTTTCTGAATAAATTGCACAAAGGGTTTTGTCATGCTTTTGTTTATACTTTACAATTTGTGGAGCCCGTTTTTGTTGACCAAAAACAGCTACAGAATGTTAACAGTACAGATTTAGCTGGCTAGCTTGCAACCTACCTGCCAACTGTGTATGTGCAGAGTATGTTTATGCTTGTGTGACACAGATTTTTATAGAACTCAAACTTACCAGGAATTTAATTCTGTAATTTACCTCAAATAACTCTATTTCCTCTTGTCTCATAGCATCAAGATAAGTGCAAAGTGCTGAAGCACCCCTAAACTTGATCCTGGCACCCCTTAAAAATATATCTTTTTTAAAAGGTCTGATTTTGACAAGCTCCTGAAACTGCATAAACTAAACTCAGAAGATTATTTAGAAAACAATGCTGAGCCATTTTCAGAAAATAGTGCTTGTCAACCATTAGTCTTTTAATTTGATTGATTTGATTTGACGACTTTTAGTTTTTTTCATTTATAATACCACCTCTCCTTTGTAGTAATGGCCCTGCGGCTCAGCATTAAAGTAAGTTTTGTCATAATTGTTGGTTTCCCCTACCATGATAATCCACAATAAAGTAAAAATGCACAATTAGCACAGTAGAATAACGTGACATTAAAAAAATCCCGTTAAAATGGTATCAGGCACCCCTAAAGACTATCCTAGAATCACCCCTGCTAAGTAAATATCTAATCAATTAACTTCTGTCCCCTTATTGGAAAATAAATACTCTGGCATAGTATAATTGTGGTCTGCAGCACTGTAAACTATTACCTGGCTTAAGAGGAGGGACTCTTTAAATTGTTTTTTTGTAGTACATTTTAAACAATTCATGTTTACTTATTTTTCCTATTCTAAATTAGTTTTTTACTTGTAGGACCCACAGTAACAACTGTACGTTCACATACTTAAGTTCTGCATGAGTGAAGTCTTTTAGTCCAGTTTTCCCAACACTTCTTTTCAGTACAGAATACGTGTTGAAAGGATGCCTTCTTTGTGTTGCTCATAAGTGAGGTACTCACCATAATAAATGGCAACTCCTGTCATCAGCATGAACTTTCTTGCTAACCTTCGATGTGCAATGAAACGTTAAACTTTGGACAGAGGTCTTTAACTCCCAGTGCGTGAAAAAATTAGCCTACAATTCTCACATAGTGTTCCAAAATACTGAACTTGAATGAAAATAAACTGGTCACCAGTGGAAAGTCATGCATTGAGCAAGAGTGTGCTTAGATTGTTGAACATAGCACTGCTGCTAAGCTTTTATTTTTTCGAGGTAATCAGATTTTCTATGTGTCCCTTTGCCAACCCCGTGTTTAATTCAATCAGCAAGTCCATACGTTGCATTTTTTTCTGTTTCGAGCATGGGACCTATCAGGTTGTCGCATTAATCATCCTTTTACGCCAGCTCTCCCACCAGTGTTCAACAGACTCATTAGGTGAACCCAAGATGTGGTAGTCATAAATCCTGTTGGGGGTGTGCAATGGTATGTGACAACCATGGGAGAAATTATCAGCTAGGTGATCCACCATGTTGGCTATTGCTAAGAGACAGCGGGAAGTTACCTACATAAGTAAGGGACGTAGGGACTAGGACAAAGAGGTTAGGTGTCAACAGGCCCCAGCATCCAATGGCACAGGTTGATGGGTAGTGAGTTCCCTGACAGTGGGAGATGAATGGGAGGGAATTATCTACTCACTCGGCCAGATAATTGCTCCATTTGGCCCTGAGTTAGAGAATAGCTTCTAATTAGCTCCCTGCAGTCCCGTAGACCTTCACTCCTCCCCCGAAAGAAAAACACTCTCACACATGTTGGAAGTTTAACCAACTGGGTCACTTTGATGACACCTTTAAAAAGTAGCAAACTCCTCGGCCAGTTGGCAGCATGTCTGATTTGAATGATTTTCCACTTTAAAAGAGAGAAAGAGTTCAGTGTCAGTAAACCCTGATTACCAATTTGGTGCAAGTTGGCTTTCACACTGTAGCTGTCGCATGTGAGTGAATGATTCGCAGACCTGAACAGCTATCTGCATAAGTTTCTCCCGGCTAAGATGTTTGTCAAATGCAAATGCACATGGAGTGATGTTAGCGTTAGATAATAGACCAAAGGCACATAATGCTTGGCTTAATAACATGCGTGAAAGCTGGAGCAAAACCTTTCATGGCCTTATCTAATCTTCAAAGGAATAACTTGACAGTTTGTGAAATCCACTTCTTTTCTTTCTGATGCAGAGTTGAGATGAGAACATTGATACCACTCTCATATCTGTAGGGGGAATTGTTTCCCAAAATGTCAAATTATTCCTTTAAAGAAAGTGATGTTTTGTTAACCTGTGATTCAAGCTTAACTACCATTACATTACATTTGATTTATTGCTGTTACTATGACTAATGTTACTCCACTACATTTGAAAGACCTTTTGGGTTATTATCACCTCATAATAAAATGGTGATGTACCCTCCTCACTTTTTACCCTTAGTGGGAGGCCGTTTACAACTGAACATCTCTAATTACCATTCTGTTTATTTGTTCTCACAGTTCAAGAGTAAAAAAAAATTCCTTTGCTTGCTGATAGGATCCATAAACCCAGAGTCGCATCAGCAGTCTGGCTTGGCAAGAATTACAGTAACACTGTAGCCAAGCTCTTGTCATGTATTGTTGTAGATTGTTCCGCGTTGTTGCCATGTGCATTAAAGTTTGACCTTTGGAATAGTGAATGTTTTCTTGTCACGAATTCACATACCATGCCAGACGTTTTGCCAATCTCAATTCAAAGACGGTTCCAAGTGGGGGAAAAAAAAGTCATTCTGTAGTATTAAAGATCAAACAGTCACAGTGGGCCAGTTGGGACTTCTGTGAGGAAGATACCTCCAGCACTGGCAGCAGTAGGAGGTGGTGACAGCTTTAGTGCACATGCCTGTGTCCCTGCGAGTGGACTGCGCAGGGACCCCTGACATGCGGAAGCCTGCAGAGAGTGGCCCAAGCACTGGGCTGCCATTGGGGTTGAGTGGGGTTAAAGTGGGTGATGATGGTTGGAAGGGTAGAAGAGGGTTTAAAGCATTGTGATAACCACCTCGACAACGTCTCCCATTAGCCTTAAGATGTGATGAGGACAGCGGGCCACAGGAGACATGTAATGCATGTGACATGGCATGAAATGTAGATACATGTGTTAAACATTGAGGCAGGCTTCATGGATTTAGGAGATGTGAAGTGCACTACTGTCACTGCTATGGACCTGGTGTTATAATGCTTTAAACAAGCATTACGCTTCTGCCCCTCTCTTAGTATTCATAGATTTTTCATGGAAGACTGGATTTCAGCTTCATATTTACATAGATGTGGAATTCCATCTCATCTATCAACTGTTTGTTTGAAGTGATTTGAGATATCCCAATGTAACCACAGGAACTAAGGGCTGTGGAGATTTCATTGGCAAAGGGGTGGAGATATTGGGAAAGGCACCCTGGGAAAATAAACTGCAGCCAGTGATCCCTGTATGCAACACAATCCTTTCACAAACTCCCCTGTTTATGGATGTTGGGATTTCAATCTGCAAGTGTGACATATTTCTCATCTAGATCACATAAAGGTGGTATGTACTAAGTATAAATGCTTTGTGTGAAAGCTGACGCCATCACACAATTCATCAATTGAACAGACATGTTCAAGTAGAGGCAAATACTTAAACACAGGCTCACTAACAGTGACAAACTGATGAAGGTTCAGCAGTTTATCATGAAGTCGTAAGTCATTAGTTTACTTTGACAAGCAGAGATTTATCACGTCCTTAATAGAAAAGTAAGGGAAAATATAGGGAAAGAGAACATAAAGGTTTACAATGCAGGTAGATAAGAAACGTGTATTTATAGTCTTTACTTTTATATATTATGTTCAAGTGTTATACTCAAACTAAAATAGAACTTCAACAGCATATAAGCCCTTTTTAGATGACTTAAATACTGTATAAATCACCCTGTAAAGCCGGAATTGGTGAGTTGTCACACATCACCTCTGGGAGAATAAGTGTAGCAGAGCTCAGCAAAGTGGATGGAGCTGATAAAGCTGGATTGTCTGGCTGTAATCAGAGCCAGATGTGGTCAGGCCCTCACCATGGTGGTCCAACCACATCTGCTGTGTCAAGGGGAGATGGAGATGGGGGGAGGGGCCACAGCTGGATGACCTCTGACCCAGAGAAGGGATCCACGAGCCAAGGCTGACAGCTGCCATGGACGAGGCAGGCGACCTGCTATTATCTCTTCGGCTCACATGGTTTACAACTCAACTCAAAAGTTTCAGAAGAACTCTGATCTACTCAGTTGCTTTGAAATGTTTACAATGTATTCAGAAGGGGTTTTTATTTTTTGGGTTTAGATTTTTTTGTCATAAAAAAGTTCTTTGATGTTTTGGAATTGTGTTTACTTCCAAAAACAAGAAGACCTAACATGTTCATCAATTGTCTGGAAACCGATAAATTTTGCAGCTGGTGTATCAGCACCAAATAGGCTTCAGTATCCTCAGATGAGCTGACTGAACTTGTTGTTGATATGATAGATAGTTATGAGCACATTTACTGGCACATTTATAATTGTACCTTTACTTTACTTTGAATGGCTCATCTTGACATTATCTTGGAATCTTGAGCAATTGTATTGTCAAACTTTTTCATATTACTTTCACCTTGCATGTATTTAATTTATCTACCTTTTCTATAATTCCTTTTAGGCTACACTAGAAAGTTAAAAAAAACTAATGAATGCAAACATCTGTGCTGACTAGAATTTATACATTATAGAGATTGAGCGATAAAATAACAGAATAATGTTTAACCCACATTTCTATTTTACATGCTCTTTTTTTACAAGAAAAATACAATTTTACTTTGACTTGTTTATTTTGGACTACATTTTTTAACATTACACCTCCTAAAAACATAGGCCAGACAAAGACATATTGTAATGCCCCAAATCTGAGTTAGGAGCAAACATACACCAGTAGAGCTGTCACTGCAGCAGGTAAACTGACTGACACTATCTTCACGTTCACTATTAACCCAGAGGCAGGAACTGTAGCTGGATGATGGACAGCCTTGTGGTTGAAGCTTGCCCAGGGCTATTAGTAGATCATTGGAGGAGTTACTTTTCCTTTTGTGTCCTTCAGCTGTTAAAAACAGAGACTAAGATAACCGCTGAGGTTAGCCATTTATTCCACCATCATGGGATGTGTATTCCAATATACGACAAGGACATTTATTACTTCGCTATTTTTCAAGCATTTTTAAGTCCACAATGGTCTAGCCCTAGTGTATTTGAAAGCCATTTAGACCTGGATTACTTCAACACTTTGGTAAACTTGTGCACATGTGCATTGTATGTTCATTTTTTTACAAATGCATAGAAAATATTTTTTCAATGTGTTTTACATGTTTCGTCAATGACAAATAGTCTTTTCATATCTGGTCTTGATTGATGCGGAGGCCAGGCAGTCAAACATCACTCTCTATACTTCAGGCCGGTGTGGTGCAGTGATAGGGGTGAATCGTCATTACCATGGCAGCGAGCGCTCTATCTCCTGCGCTTGATGATGGAGTTGCCATAAAAAAAAGAGATTTATCTGTCTTCGCAATGCCAGAGACGAATGAGGTGCTGCATGAAGTATCGCCACGACGACCTGTCTCCTTAGTTTCACAGCTTCAGGTGCCTCATATTTTCTTCCCTGCACCCTCTCATTTTACTACAGTGAAGGTATGCATTTATCAAGAGGAAGAGACCTAAATCATTTCTTGCACCCAAGCTAGGGGTTGGAAAGCCAGGGCTGATATGGCTGAACACACTTATGCTTGAGTGTGCATGCTTGCTTGTGTGCATGCCTCTGCTTATGCTTAGTGTGTCTCGTTGATGTTGAGGTTTTCTCTTCAGTGTGGTCTAATGGATGTGAGAAAGAATTCCAGGTAACCAAGGTAAGAAAATCTTCCATTTCCTCTTAAATTCATAATACAAAATCACCTGAGCTGCACAATTATTTCAAGCAGCAATTCTCTGTGACATTTTTGACAACATTTAATTATGTGGACTTATTTGAAGCACCTTTGTTGAGTGGCAGTTACATTTTAAGTAAAAAATTTCCAAACAACGTTCCATGAATCTCTAATTTTGGACGCTAATTGGTAACTCCAGAAACAAGTGAATTATTGCTTGTGCAAAAGGGTTATTGCAAACTGGTATATGCCATTGAGTATTAACCCATCATAACTTTAAATGTGTCATGTCAGGAATTATTATCTTATATGAAGTACAGGTTTGCTGTTCGAAGTGAGGCATTTATGTCTACAGATGCACGACGGTGACACATACGTAGGTCATGTGAACTTGTAATTCAAAACAAAGGAGTGCAAAGAGGAAATATTTGTCTTGTTTTAAAATGATATCCTTCAGAAAGGTGAACAACAAATGGATTGAGAAGTATGCAATTTGATTAAGTGCTATCATCAACACATCTACAACACATACGCACCATATTCACATAATTTGTCCTGGTGCATTCTGTATATAATAGCCTACTGTAGTATTATTTGTAATAACACTCTGCACTATGTATTCTATACTTGCACTGTTGACTTTGTTCATACTGATCATGTTGTATATATCTAGTGTAATAATTCCCATTACTGTTTATTCCACATCACATTCATTCTATATGTTATTCTATCTGCACTTAACTGTTAGATGCTAAACTTCCTTTTGTTGTCTCAGTACCTGTACTCTTTGCAATGTCAATAAAGTTGAATGTAATCTGATCTAATATATAGATTGCTAATAAATATTGGGTATTGTTAGATTAACTGCACATTTAAAGGTCCCATGACATGAACATTTCACTTTATGAGGTTTCTTAACGTTAATATGAGAACCCCCAGCCTGCCTCTGGTCCCCCAGTGGCTAGAAATGGTGATAGACATGAACCGAGCCCTGGGTATCCTGCTCTGCCTTTGAGAAAATGAAAGCTCATATGGGCCGATCTGGAATCTTCTCCTTATGAGGCCATAAGGGGCAAGGTAACTTCCCCTTTCTCTGCTTTTCCCGCCCAGAGAATTTGGATGCATGAGAGAGAGACATCATGGCTTTCAAACTAGCAAAGTGACAGTTGGTCAAGGCCGCACCCCCAGCCTCTTCCTTGCCCCCCCCCCCCGCCCTCCTCCTCAAAAGCTACACAAATGGCACATAGTAAGGAAAGCTCATTGTGGGAATAGCTCTAGTGGCTGTATTTCTGCACCAAGGCTGAATTTTGAAAGAGACTTTAGAGGGTTTTAGGAGACCACTAAGGTCTATATAAAATCATCCAAAGAGCACCATGTCATGGGACCTTCAAGTAATTCAGTTTTTTCCAAGAAGAAAAAATCAAAACAGGAGTAATGTCGTTCAAGCGGAATGTAATTTTTTTCTCTTATCCTGTTATCAGCACCCAGCACTCTATCACATGAAAGCGATAACACCCAGGACTATGCTTTAAGTAATGGGGGGAAAAAAGATAGAGAGCACAGGCACCTCCTTCAGAGCTCAGGCATTTCCTTCTGGGATATCCCCCTCGTATGACCTCTGAGGGGAAAAGGAGAGATGGTGGAGAGGAAAAAGTGAGTGTAAAACTGGCAGGGTCCATTAGGGAGTGTCCTCCTGAGGGTTGGAAGCTAGTAAGCAACACTGACCTTTAATGGATTTGAGTGACAGGCAGTCAGTCCTGAATCAGCCAGTGAGGAGTGGCTGGAAAGAGGCCCTTTCTCTATTGTTCTCTTTGTGATGTTCCTTGCAATGCTCCAGTGAGGGCAGGTGCTTCAGGGTGTCAAAATAGGAAGACCCAGGGACAGGCTTGGCTGCTGTCCATGCTCGTCTGACATATGACAAAAGCTCCACTCTCACCGCGAGCACAAAAGGAAGACCAAAAGTAAGAGCAGGTCGTTTACAAAGCGCTACTAGAAACTCTGTGATTTGCTTAAATGGGAAAGAGCTGACTAACCTTTGGCCCCAAATGTGTGCTCTGGAAAGATTTGGTCATCTCCGCTTTCTTCTTTTATGAGTTTGCCATAATATGTACAGTATATCACACTGATAACTGTCTTCCCAACAGAAGATGACGCGTGATCAACTCAAGCGCCCATTGCCTTTTTGTATTGACCAAATAGCTTTCTTCTGTAACTTTAAAGCATCATTAAAGACCAAATTTGTATTTACAGTAAGGCTGTACTTATTGGCAATTTCCCTAATTTCTAAATAATCAATGCATGATGAATGAATAAAGGTCACAGATAAAGAATAGCAAACGAGAACAGGACACTGTCCAAAAGAGTAGCAAAAGAAGGAGCCAAGTTGTTATCAAAGCCCAAGTGATTATTTTCCACATGATTTTCCTGTCAGGATGTTATGAATGTCTCCATGTTCGGTGGCCGGTGATAAATGGTGTCGCTTTTGCTGTGCTGATGTCATACAACAGCCTCAAGGCCCGACTTCCCTCTAGTAAGTGTCAGCTGAAGGTTGCACTCGCTGTGTCCTGTCCTGGACAGATGGCTTGTGTGTGTGTCTGTGTGTGTGTGCGTGCGTGTATGCGCGCGCGTGTGTGTGTTTCCGAGATATTTGTTCCATACTTTCCATCAATGTAAGAAGACTTGATTTGGGGGGGGGGTTTAGCCATCAGTAACTCGAGTTTCAGAAGCCTGAAAGTATTTCTGTACAGAAGCAATTAGATCTATCATCATTACAGCTGGTCTGAGGGCTATTGTTTACACTAGTTACTACATTATTGATAATATTGTATTCCCACTATGTGCAATGTGAGGGTGGAATGTATTTATGTTGGCAGAGAAAAAAAAAATCTGCAATAATATATGCCAGGGCATTACAATAGCAAGTCTTTATGCTTTGTTTGTTTTCATAGTGTATTGAGCCTTTACATTGCAATTGGGTGATTGGGGTTGGATTTCCATCTGTGTGAAGAAATCCAAGGCAGGAATGTTACTGCTCTCTAACCAAACTGTGTATTGGACACAATGACATTGTAAAAAAAATGTCTTTAATGTGATCTCTTTGTGAAGTCTCAGTGGGGGACTCAACCTTTCCCACGAACAGTGATTGTCCACTGATTGATCATAGCTAAGCAACACTAACTACTCCTGTTTACAGTTCAAACTTTGGATTCCTCCAGTTGCTGAAACTGTGTGAATGGATCTCTAATAAGAGCCTTACTGGGTAGCTAAAGAGTTTGGAGGATGTGTGAGGAATGGATTAAACAGTAAATTTATCTGCACTAACATTAACATTTGGAAACAGTACAAATTTGTAAGCTAAGCAGCCAAACAGGGTGTTCAAAATAAGTCTAATCTGCTTTTTCATGCTTATAATACTAGGACTAAGACTATCTCTACACCACAGTGCATGAACAATTCCGTTTCTCTATTTAGCGTCACCTGTTATCAAAAACTGGTGAGGATGCTGACTTTTTTTGCCTGGGACACGTCATGCATTAAGTGTATATTCAAGATCGTTTTTACAGGACTCTTATTTTAAAACAAGTCTGCTGGTAACATTAACAAGTCAGTGTTTTCACCCAACCCATGGAGCTAATGACTCACGGTCAAGCTTTCTAACCTACTTTCATGACATAAGGGCTTGCTTGAGATATTCATTAGCTTTAAAAATCAGAAGTGGATCTAAATGTGTCTTTGTCTCACATACAGTACATAAATACGTAAATGTAATTTTTGGATCACTTTCTTTCATTTTCCTCTTAACTTTATCTTCTCTGTGCTAGCGAGATTGCAGCCTTACTAAGTTTTCCCAATGCCAGGCTATGGCCATTGTTCTAGGTCCTGACGGCAACAGAGCTGTCGCTGATTGACAGCACCACTGAATCCCTTGCACTTCCTGTACAGACCTAGACAGAGCTCACAGTTTGCTTCGCTGCTCTTATCATGCATGTCACCGTGCCAGGAGAGAAGAAAAATAATGAAAGCAGGGGGAGTATTAAGTGCAAGAAGAGGATTTTCCTTTATACTCTTTTGCTTGACAAAAAGCCAATATCCAATCTGAGTCAATGACTAAAGAAGTTTCATATTAGTTTCAGCATGTGCACTATTTGTGGTAGAGGTGGGAGCTAAATTACCACTTTCAATATAATTCTGTTTCTCCCTGTTTGGGCACGACGAGATGCAAGATTGTTGCTGCTGATAAGATAAGAATGCAGCAGTCGCCTGCTCTGGTTGCTAGTGCAGAAGGAGGAAATGCCTATCTGATGGGATTTTCAAATTGGATTTTGAATGGCCAGACAGGGAAGGAGAAATATTTACACACTTGACATCTCCGTTTCTTGGAGTTGTAGGCATGACCTCTGGACAGTGGTATAAACAACAGAAACATGGGTGAGATTTGGCTAGAGGCAATTTGTTGATGTTTTTCACTAGAATCTCTTCTCTTCTTCTGTTTTTCTTCTCACCAGGTTTTTAACTCATTTGTTCTGTAAAGTGTATTATAAAAAAGTATTGATATGTGCTGAAAAATGACATAGTTGGCATGACCTACGATTAAACTGCACCTACATGTCTCTAACTACAATCTGAACCTCATATTGAACCCAAACCCACTTTTCATATTTATCCAGATAAAATGTGGCCCTCTTATTTAATAAGTACTATTATGCACATATAAGGAATGTTTGCCATGAAAGATTTGACCTCAGGCCAGCTTTCATTGCAGTATTATTAGTCAGCAGAAGAAAGAATGACTAAATTCATGAGGGCAGAGTTGAGATTAATTTAGTCCGTTAATGGGCTGTAGACATGGGATTCAGAGTCATAAACATTTTATCCAAGAAATTATGCTCATTTGAGATTAAAGTAATCAAGGCACATAAAAGTAATTTGTTCTATTCTTGCTTAGAAATAAGTACATATTTAATTAAATTAAATTAAAGAGAATCTGCAACAAAAATGTGTTTACAGCTTGACTTAAATTAGTACTTGAACGATTTGATGAAGCTATAGAAGATAACATTATATATTATATAGTCCAAATCAGATACAAAGATTTAAGCAAATGTGTACAACCGGCAAATCTCCTCACTAATAAAGGCACAACACACTTGTATTGTCTTATCATTTAAATTGTTCGCACAAAGCTACTATTGTGCTTATTTTCCCTAGCAGTAACATCCCTCTCAATTGCTTTGGTAAATACCATTAAAGCACCAACAGAAGCCAAATCCAAGACACTTAGAAGTGGACTTACTGGACTCTTGACCTTACTGTCAAGCAGTTGTGAGACCCACAATGTTTGCGCTTTTGTATGGCAAAGGTGAGTCAATTATTGAGAAATTGCATGAACACAGGGGTCAATGTGTTTTTCCAGAGGTTAAATCAAGTGTGTAACCTTCGCATTACAGATGGATGGCTGCCTCATGGCAGCTAATGAAACACACAGCCTGGGAGTTTGTACACTTCAGAGTGGTCGGCAGCCCTGGCCTTCAACTTGAAGGAGGTGCTGTGCCAGGTGCCAAGTTCAGAGCTGTTTATTTCTGCAAACTGCTGGGGACTGCAGCCCTGCAAGCAGTCCCGACGCTTTCATGTTTCCACATGCGTCTGCCCCATGCAATCTGCCCGCCTGTTATGAGCATGAAGTAAACAAAACATTAGGTCATCATAAATCACTGGCCAATGATATGTCTGGAGCTGAGATTAGACAACCGGAGTAGAGCAGCAGAGCACAGAGCAGGGAAGCCAGCCTCTCGTCCTGCAGCCTGCTGCTCCTTCTCTCCTCCTCGGTCCCAAAGTGTAAGATCATTATTCCAATTGCAGCTCAATTAAGATAAGGCTAAATTACTTTCTCTGTCTCCGTCTTTGATGTTGAGGGGATTTTTCTTCTTACTACAGTTGAAAAACAGGCAGTTTAAAAGGAGCAGGGGGAGACAATCACTTTGAGCACGCTTTGATGTTGGGGGTCAGAGCATTGCATGGGATTTGATTGGAAATGTGCACGATTGTTTTTTTTGTGAGATTAATTTTAGACAAAGTTCCATTTCAAAAGTGAGTGATACATCTCATTTGCTGCATTGCAAAGACAATTAAACATTTTGGCTTTGTGTGTGTGTGTGTGTTTGTGTGTGTGTGCGTGCGTGTGGGATTGTGTGTGTGCGTGTGTGTTTGTGTGTTTGTGTGTGTGTGTGTGTGTGTGTGTGTGTGTGCGTGCGTGTGGGATTGTGTGTGTGCGTGTGTGTTTGTGTGTTTGTGTGTGTGTGTGTGTGTGTGTGTGTGCGTGCGTGTGGGATTGTGTGTGTGCGTGTGTGTTGCATTCCACTTTTCCTGAACTCTTATTTCGGTTGACACAGGCCCTAAGCACTGAAACGTGACTTCTTTTTTTTCGGGTCTGCCCATGTCCATGCTGAATCAGTGTAATTGAATATGCTTCCTAGTGCTTGTGGACAGACAGGCTGCAGAGCACCCATAAACACCTCTACAGGATTAAATGCTGTTTGTTTGATTCCAGTAGAAGATCTGTTTGTGGCTCCAGGGGATATACTGTACATAGATAGGGAACATAATGCAAGTAGACGCAGAGTGACTGTCAATTTCTTTCAGTAGGTAAGGGACACTTTCCCTACTAAAGTTTCTTTTTAATAATTTATCAAGAATTGTATTTTAGAATATTTGTCATCTTTCCCTATAACCAATTCAAGCGCTGAGCCACTGAGTCCATTGTTCATCCTTGTTCTCTTTGTCTTAAAGTTCACGTATTTGCCTGACTTCTCACTGTAAACACAATGGCAAAAACATCAGAGGCCCATGTACTGGGGATGTTTATATGAGCCGAGAGCCAGGAGATGGAACAGAGATATGAGTGCTGATCTGTGAAAGGAACCACCGCTGTATCGCTGCTGCTCGCCATCACACACAAACACCATCTGGCTGCCTCTCGCCAGACAGAGAAGACCTCACACCTGCACACCTCACAGAACTACATGAAGAACCATTTTATATGAATGTGTTGTGAGTGTTGCGTGTACTGCCTTTTGTTTGGGTTTGTTGAACATGGTAAATAATAGGAAACATATTAAATATGTGCTTATTTATATTCTACTTTTGCCTTTTGAGCAACAATAGATTTTTATATTAAACGTGTGTCTCAAAAGGTCATAGAATACTTTTAGCTGCAGACTGCAGAGATCATGACTTAATCAACTAACACCAATTCTTTAGCTTTTAGAGTGACTGTTTTCATTCAAAAGAAAGGAGAGTCTAAAGTTATTTGCAAACTAAATTGAGGCATTTCACTCAAGCATGGGCTGATGTGATGTGGAGATGATCATCACCATTACATCATCTCCATAGACATAGAACTAAATAAAATAAAATAAATTAAAAACAAAGCTTTAATGGTAAAGTATTAACAACACTTACTAAGAACCATGTATTACCATTTGGATTTGTGAGGAAAGATCAATCAATCCCTCATCCCCACTGCTCAGACATGTTCTACTAATTCTCTCTCTCGGTATCTACAGATCTGATTCTACTGACCCATGTTGTTGTTTCATCTTTCAAACCCTTTTTGTGCTCTCCATCGACTTTCTTCCTTAACTTCCTCCTCCCCTGTGTTAGAATGCGCTTTACAATGCAACCAGGCCTGAAAATGGAGAAAGGATAACTTAATGAAAATTAGTTAACTGCCTGAAGAGTAAACAACGGGCCGCTGAAAAAGACCATGGGAGGAATAGTTTTCCTCTCAGAGGTCAAAGGGTAGATTGTCCATTGACACAAGCTCAGACAGCTGACATCTGAGATACATTTCGGGTCACTGCAAAGAGCTACGTTGTGCCCTTCATTACCTGTTTTGCAAGAACGTTTGACAATGACAAAATGTTTTGTAGATTTTGCAGATTTTT
The DNA here is from genome assembly GCA_026937815.1 of Etheostoma perlongum. Taxonomy (NCBI): domain Eukaryota; kingdom Metazoa; phylum Chordata; class Actinopteri; order Perciformes; family Percidae; genus Etheostoma; species Etheostoma perlongum. Next base: position 16,641,832 of record CM049382.1, read on the forward strand.
TTAGATCTTGTAGATTTTGTAGATTTTGCTTCATGTTGAATATTGAATTGCTTAGACAACCTCATACTGTATATTGATGCTGTTTCAAGTCACAGGATATGTATCCATTCAATGTTGATGCTGCAAATATGATCCATGTGATAATTACGCAAAAACAAGTTCTATTTTTAAATAACTGAAGTTTTCAGTTATTTAAAAAATCTCCTTAGAAACTGTGAACATGTGCAATAGTTGTTGCTTAGGTCAGTATTATTCTTTTAACCGGTTTGTGTTTCCTTGCCCGTGTTTCACCTCACACCCCATTCTGCATAGTAATTCTCCCTCAAAGCATGTTACTTGTGTGTGTTTGTGTTTTTGCAAGTGTGCTGTGGTGGTGATGTTGAGGGGTTGCAGATAAATCCTGCTTCCTGCTATTCTGGTTGCATGGGCCAAACACAATATAGGTGAAACCTGGAGAAACAAGACTGTCACTGAAACACAGCTATGCCTTTGGGTACTCTCTCACTCATTCACACACACACACACACACACACAGAAGTTATTTTTACTTGCACTCAAAGTCACTGTCGGTCTGTCAGAAGTACAATGAAAATAAAACGGCAACCGTGGCAAAGTGAATTAGTCACGCTGTTATCAATCTACAAGGAAATTGATGAATGGCTGCTGAAAAAGACATATTACCCTTGTTTTAAGCTTGAAATAATGTTTAATCATAATGACAAGTGTCATCATATAAATCAGAAATTACCTTATTCTACAGTCAGTAATTAAACTATATCTGATGATTTCCATGAGATTGTGAATTTAAAGCAAGGAATCCATCAGATGTGGTCATTTACATTTTTTATTTACACCTTTGAACCTCATTTATCTAATCATGATTTACAGATTATGTCACTATCAGATAGGCAGGAAAGACTAGAGATTTGGAGAAGGGGAAGAATCATGTAGCATTTCTCCCAAATGGATGTGTTATTGTTGAAATTCAGATTTAAATTTCGAATGCACCTTTTAGTAATCAGATCATTTCATGACCTACTGACCTCTTTGTATGATTGACAGAGCTAATATGTGATCATCCTTACTGATGGTTATAAAAAAAAAATTGCGCATGCATTGGTTTCTAATTAATCAATTTCTGGATTGGTCCACTCAGGGAGCACCGAGCTGTTGTCAACGTGGCCTTCATATTGATTACACAATCACTGTTGCCATCTGAACTTTAAAATAAAAATGAAGGCAGCGGAAAGAAGATGCGGCAAAGCGCTTAGTGGGAAATAATTCAAAAGGAAGTCTGTTGACAGTATTTTAAAACCACACAAATTAAAATCCATTCATTCACACACGATTGTGCACTCTCTCAACACTGCATTGAGGAACACACACCGTCTCTTCCAGGAATGAATTACCAGAGGGAAGGCTTAGAGGGATGGCGTTACCTCTACACACACACAAACAAAAGCTCCCTCTATTAAAATCACATTTTAAGTTCCTCAGTGACCCACCTCCTGTGTGAAGCAACTTTTTCCTTTTTCTATTTTAAGTAAAGACCAAAGCCCAATTCATCATTGTCTCTCCCTCTGGTTGGTGTGACACGCTCATTTCTCCTCCTTGGACGGACTGAAGGACTCAGAATTGAGATGGGTCACTTACAGCTCTGTCTCCTCTTTTTTTGGTGCAGATGACACCCACCTCCCTGGGCTTAAAACATGCAAGGATCAGTGGAGAGTCTGGTGAAAACTGATGTGACGTCGCCATGTGTATGCATGCACCTATATTATGCAGGGATGCCCTTGAAACAGGAATCCTATTACATTCACTGAAAATGACTTTGCATTCACTGAAAATGGATGTGCTCATTTATGTCTATAATCATGTGTGTCAATATGTTAAATGTGTTTTTCTTCTTCTCATTGTTGAGTTATAGGTTAACTTTAAGATCAATTCTGTAACAACATTGGGTCTTTAAAGTCATCAAACAATAGACGTCACATTATATGAAATTCAATTGTCTCTATTTCTTTATATTGTGTTTTATTTTATTTTTACTTTCATAAACAAAACCTATTTTGTTGTATTAAGTTGTTTAATGTTCAAAGAGACTAATATTTCAGCCAGCAACCATAGAAGCACCAACACAATATATAATCATCCATTAAAAGTATTTATATTTGTATGAAAATGGGTGTTTACATGTTTCTTAAATGTCTGACTGTTAACATCTCTTCTCAATAAAAGTAGAGGCAGTTTGGTGTCTCATGTAACAGCAACCCAAGCCTGCTGTTGATGTTTTCACAACCCAGTGGCCGCCTTGCACCATAAAATGAGCAGACACCTGCGAAAGACACAGACAACTGCTACTGTGGCTCAGATAGCAGCAGTTGGACAGCTTTGAAGTGTTCCTCTCATCTCACAAGTTACAGAGTTCAAGTTGTTTGCTCCCTGCTATCAGGACTGTGTTCTATTCTATAAACCCACGTCATGATATGAAGTCATGCATGACATGTATACACAAGTATTTGTGTAAATGCATATAGTGTTTTGCCCGGTGTATTTATTATGCTAAATGGCAATGATAGGCTACTTTTTTCATTAGGCAGTGTGAGTATTTTTTTTTAAATTTAAATTAAAAAGAAACCTGCTCTTTCTTCAGTTATAATCCACTTAATTGCAATGTTTATTTTACTATGAGCTCAAGACGCCATGTGTTTTGTAAAATAAAAAAAATAATAAGAGCATAATGTTCAGGGCGTCAAATCCCCTGAAGAGCATTTGTTCAACACCTTAATTTGTTTATATAATGTTTTAATAATAAACTGCATTAATTACCCTATATCCATGTGTTGCAATGATTTAACATATTGTAGAAAAATGGAAAAAAAGTAATCAAGAAATTAGTAAAAAAATATAGATATTTTTTTAAATAAAAGATGTAAAAAAATAAAACTCAATATTCCTCATTGGCCATTCCGATTTAAAAGAAGGTTGTAAAAGTAGTGCAGTATGAGACCTTGAAAATATATACTTGACAATAAATTGCTGTATGCCTCGCTGTATAATTGGGACATTCAAGTGCTCGGTGCGTAAAAAGGTGTTATAATTAGAAACCGCAGGGCCAAGCAGCAGAAAAGCAGGTTTTGTAACTTGAAGGCAACTCTGTTCGTTTGTAGGTATCACGCCAAGGCAGTCGGGTTATTCGCAGGTCGGCCTGGACTCACAGTACCCCATTATCCCGCCATCCCAGCGCTCACACCACGTCTGCGTCACTTCATTTCTTACTTCTGACTTAAAGATGCTGCAAGATTTCAAGATCGTTATTTCACCCAGAAGCCTTGTTTACCCCTGCCTGTTTTGACAAACCCGAGTGAATCATTTCTTTGAAAATGATCATTTGTCTTTAAAATGTGACACGCAAGTTTAAGAGGCTGCATTATTTTCCCTTATGAGAGACAAGTGTTGGACCTCCAACCTTTTACTCGTTTGGCCGACGTGCAAACACAGGATTTGCGTCTATGGAAACCTAATTAGAAACAGATGGCGCTTGGAGCTCGGATCGTGTGCACTAACCGAGAGTTAAAACACAGCATTGTCCATACTGTGCTGAGCTGAGCCGCTCTTTCAGCCGTACAGGTGCACATAGTCTGCAGGGACTATCCGGGACTCCACATCCATGTTTCATCCCGTCTACTCCTGTCTGTAAGCAGATAAACCTTCACACATCTATTAACCGTCTATCAAACAGGCCTAAAAAAACAGCTTATTTGCGTCAACATTGAAAAAGGACATATGTATAATGTAAATATAAATCCGGTCAACGCCTACTTCTTATTACGAGGTAATAATAATGTCAAAACTGAAGGTTGCAAAGTCAAGTTTTACATCCGATTTGTACATATTCAGCTAATTGTTTCTCGTCACATAAGTCATAGTCATCACGGCTTTGATCTTATTGGAAATAATACAATCATTATAAATTAACTTGACATTTTATCCATAAAACAACAACAGTTGTGTAATAATTGTTTACTTTTATGTGCATTTCTTGAACTTTGATCTCAAATTCAGAGGACATGATGATTAGATAATTATTGTTTTCCTAAATATACCTATACGCTGTTTCAGAAAATAATAGGTGATGTTGTCGCCGACAAACCAACAATAGTGGTTATTTTGAAATCATAAGTATCTGCTTTAAGCCCAACAAGATGACAAATATAGGCCTATGTCGTTTCGATATGTCATGTATTAAAGGTTTGGCCATCATAGCCGTTTTTTTGTCTTTGCTATTTGACCCAAAGCAGTGAAGGAAGTTGCGCATTTTCAGGAATGTAGCGGAACGTTTATGGAGAAAGTGGAGTGAAGCGTCATACAGACAGGATGAAGCAGGCGTCCGCATGTGTCTTCGTGCGTTAAGGAGCCCCAAACAGACAAGGGCCCCTGATTCATGAAATTAAGTCCTGAATAACATCTGATTAGCTTTGTAGTTGTTGTTGTTGTTGTTGCAGCTGTTTGTGAGAAATAACAACCGTCGAAAAGTAGGCCTATTAAAAAATATCAGAAGGAGTAAACCTTATTCTTTCTCATTCTACTCGGGGAAATTACATTTAAATGAAATGTGTACCTATGTAATTGTGGAATCATCTCGGGACAGGATGCGGGCTTATTGTTAATTACAGTATCAGTTCATTTTCAGTGCAAATGTAGCCTACAAGTTATATTCCTGCAAATGCCTTTTGTACCTTATTTCTGGAAACTTTTAGAATTACATTATTTACAATTTTATGGACACACACACACACACACACACACACACACACAAGCTACGCTCTAGCCTTTGTGTGTGTGTGTGTGTGTGTGTGTGTGTGTGTGCTACGTCCTGTTGTATTGTTGATGGTGCTCTGGCGGCCGACATCCTCCTCATTGACCCCCGTCTCCCTCTCAGCCTTTTCCGTCTTATGAAAAACGATTCCAGCTCTCTGATTGAATTTTATTCCTTCCTGACCTGGTGTATTCTGCGAGGGCGCCATCAATCTTTTGACTAACACGACGTTTGTTTATCAGGCCGATACTCGGAACGTATCTAATGGCTTTTATGAGCCTGATTATAGTTGGTGCAATCGGGGAGCTGGGGAAGACATACGAGCAGCATTTGATCGCGGTTACTGAACAACTCCTGTATTTTCTTTTCTTTCTTTTAGTTGTCGTTGTTCATAAATATCCACCATGCCACCGAGGCCTGTGTAGTTAATATGCACATGGATATGCAATATGCACTGCAGCTATATCTCTCAGCGTATTCTGTTTTGATGTGTATTGTTGGTCTGTTGAGGCCTGAAGCCGACCAAAACGATAGGAGCAATACGCCCAATCTAACCCACCTTCCATCGCTCAGAATCACACTCTGCATATTGTAGTTTTGACATGCTACTTGATCTGTAGTCTGGATATGTTACCACCCCCTCTGTTTCTGTTAGAAAGGAACATGCAAAACAATTATTCTCAAATTGTCAGTAAAAGAGTTTCGACAGAAATTAAAGCATCTCGCTTTAGAATTTAAATGTGCAAATTATGTGTATACTAATTGTTATAATGATTACATCTAATAACAATTGTTCTTTTTAATCCTATTTATTACCAGATGAGTATTACTGTGTTTTAATATTTCAATAAAAACTCTGATTTGTGTTTATACTCTTATAAATAATGGTTATAATCTTGAGTTTGTCATAAAGTATTATTATTAGTAGTAATATTATTACTATTATTATTATTAGTAGTAGTAGTAATATTGACGTATTATTAATATTGTCCAGGTACGGACTGTATGCGCAATTTGACGCACATGTCACAAACACGTCTATACAAGCAAACGCTAGTTTAATTTATTTTGTATATGCTGTATATATTAATGACATGTAACATAAACATATATATGTGATAAATAAATATTTAGAATCCCTAAAATAAAAATAATATAAATAATATAAATCAAATAAAAATGCAACCCTGCTTTGATTATCGGCTGGCGATGAAGGACATAGACGTATTTCATTTAAATAATTTTCATTCGTATTTATTATAATGTATAACTAAATAAATATTTTCTATTTCAAAGATATGTCCATTGAACGTGATTAAAGGAGATTGATTCCCATTCGTTAATGTCACTGAGGGAAACTGCCAACTTGGATTACAATAAAACATCAATCTGACATTTCGAGTACAGAAAGCCAATTTAATAAATACTCATTCTTGTAATTAAATATCCACATACTCTGAAAAACTGGGATGAGTCACGTACAAAATGAACGTGACGGTCGTGGATGTCTCCATTCACGTCAGCGTCATGTCAGACTGGTGAGAATTCAAACATCCAAACTGAAGTGACAACGGGAATATCTTCGGCGTGTGTGGTGTGATATTAAGTAAGCACTGGTATGCGCCAGTAAACACACAACGCAATCCAAAACCAAGTTGTGCCGTGTGCAGACTGGTCCCCAGGTCTAGGCCTTAGGTCAAAATCAACTTAATCTTCTCGTATATTAAGCATTTCTCATATGACAGTACACATATAAACAGTAAAGGAGATATGCATGTTATAAAGCCAAGAAATAAAGATTAACAGGCGTTTTATCTTCGGACGTGCGGATACAAATTTGCTTTTTTTTGCCTCTATTAATTCATGTTTCCTCAGTTTTTTTAGGGGGGAAATTTGATTCAAAAAGCAAATTGCTTTTAGTGCAGTCGCGTCAGTATATAGGCTACTGTTTTTTGGTGAGAGAACCATATTTAAGATTTGAATGTGTGCAGCAGATTACAGTCCAAACATAATGTGATGAACGCACACCATTAGAGAAGAGCTAAACCTCAGAGGGTCAGGTCAGATTTATAACGAGGCCTATATAGCCAACATGGGCCAGACTCAGTGTAAAATATCACTAGTCTGTATTCAAGTCTGTAAGAAACGAGGCGTTAACTTAAACTCACATACAATGACAATTTATTAAACAAACAAACAAATCCTTCAGAATACTTTCCAACAAATGAAGAATTTTTGAAATAGTACGACGATATACACGTTCCTTTTTCTTACTTTTATAATGGAACAATTGTTTGGACAGTTAAAGGCAATTCAATTTAGAAACACTTTGGTGTTTGGTCCATAATATCCGGCTACATTGTTTTTTTTAGAAATAAATTACTATATATGCAATTTACACGTCCATGAAAACTGACATATCCTTAACATATAACATAAAAAGCCACAAAAGCAAAGATTGACTTACGTGTTATTTGCAGTAACACTGTTCTTTAGAAAAACCAACATCAAGTCTTTTCTGTTTTTTGTCTCATATTAGTCCATATGGTGTGGTCAGGTGAGGGGGGGGGACGTTGGATTTTACTGGAAGAGTTCAAACACCGTGAGGAAAATATTGAACCTATTTATTTTGGTCAGAACTTGCTGCAGTCATATACGAAAGCTCCCGAAGTGCGATAGATAGGTTGGCTCGGTGGGAATGACATCTGACAGCTGTTATTCCCATTCACCGGTGAATTATTCAAACCAATTCTTTGGGATTCAAACATCTCTCGGACTGAATGGAAGTTCTGCTGCTGTGCTGGGTACGCTGCGCCCAGATGGCCCAGGTCCCCGGCCTGGTTGAGGTACCATGAAGTCAGCCTCCCTTGGTGCGGAAGGTGGCCCTCTTGCCCAGAGTTTAGATTACCGTGGCTCATGGAGGATGAGGTGGTAGTGACTGAGTAATCTGGCAACGTTTCGTCCACGGTGGTGCTCGGTGCCAAGTGGCTAGACCTGTCCCCGGCGTACAAGCTCATGGCTTGCATGTTACAATGATAGGTTGCATTGGAGGTAGTGGAGATGGAGTTCTGGTTACAGGGTGAACTGTAGACAGATGTCTGATTTGGAGAATAGTTTAAGGACAAAGACGGTGCTATACCTGTCCTGGCAGAGGAAGTGAGGCCAGAGGTGAGCTCAGTGTCCCCTTGTGGAGACCCCCGGAGGGAGGTCATGATGTTGTCTACGCTGAAGCCCTGCGTCGAGGCCTGCCCGTGGTGCTGGTGGTGCTCTGAGCTGTCCATGCCGATGGATCTGTTGGAGGGGATGCTGTGAGGGCTCCCGCTGGACATGCTGCTGCTGCTGTCCGGGCTCTCGATTTTGGGCACGGTGCTCAAAGAGGGCGAGTCGGCCTGCGGAGGCGTGACTGTCCCATTCTCAGTCTTTATATCCTGGATCCTCACAGGCTTGGAGCCCTGCACCGGCTGCTCCTGCTCCCGGCCTTGCTGCCTCGGCGGCACATCCTTCTGCAGACGCTCTTCTTTCTCTTTCATGACGTCCTTCTTTTTGAACCGTCGTCTCCTTCTCAAGAAGCTCCCGTTTTCGAACATGTTGTAAGAGTCCGGGTCCAGGGTCCAGTAGCTGCCTTTACCGGGCTTTTTATCATCACGGGGCACCTTGACAAAACACTCATTAAGCGACAGATTGTGTCTGATGCTGTTCTGCCAGCCCTGCTTGTTGTCTCGGTAAAATGGAAACCTCTCCATGATAAACTGGTAAATCCCATTCAGGGTCACCTTCTTGTCAGGCGAGTTTTGGATAGCCATAGTGATGAGCGCGATGTAACTATAGGGGGGTTTGACCATATCCTTGGGCTGAGGTTGTGGGGTGTACGGTCCATACGCCCGGGCCATGCTGCCAGGGTATTGGTCATGAGCAGCATGAGAGTACATGTTCATAGGTGCTGGCATCCCGGTGTATCCCCCACCGGCAGCGGCCCGGTAGTAGCTCGGGTCACTGCTGATGTACGGCACGACGCCCAGTGAGTTGGGACTGGAGACGGAGTAGCGAGCCTGCATGTCTTCACTTTGATTCGGCGAAAATAAAACTCCAAAATACGCAGACGGAGAGCTCCACTTATCCCTCCTCTGAAATGCTGAGGCGCTCAAATCACAGTTCCTCACTGCTCACTCAAAAAGAAAAGGAGAGGAAATTCTTAACAACAGTGCAACGTGGTGGATCTCAGCCGTGTTTAAGCCGTCCCCATCTCTGTGTCTCTATGAAACGCACATTGAAAAAGTTCTGAACTTTGGACATCCGTCACCACACAGGACTTTTTGCGCAGTTAAATTCTTTCCTCCTTTTTGCTGCTAGTGGAGCTCCTCCCCGAAGAGTGCACGAGTCGTCCAATGGGAAGTGAGACCGTGCAGAGAGAGCAAGAATGCTCCCGGCCACACTCAGGGTTTTTAGAAAAGCGAGAGGAGGTGTCGGTAACTCCCAGCCCACTCCAGCCAAGACTTCAGACGTGACAGAGGAACTCACATGTACACAACCACATCATGAGTGCATATTCTTGCAAAGTGTATTACAAAAGACATCCTCCATCAGACACGTGGCTGGCTATGAACAGAAAAAGATGAGTTGACTTTAACATTTAAATGTTTATTATCTATACATTAATCTGGATATTTTAGCATTGTATTCATTCAGATATTGTTTCCTAAAAAAATCACAATTTATACCGCATGCTCTCTTGTGGCTGCCATTCCTAATGTGAAGTTTATTATTTCATTATTTTATGAGAAAAGATAGTAACAGCAATGAACCAAATGGCGAAGTAAAACGTCTTTAAAAGTGCATTTCATTAGTGAAAAGACTCAACAGCAGCAGCAGATCTCTGGGAGATCAAAGCAGGTAGAGCCTTGCATCGTTGGCAGTGGGCGGTTAAGTGAGATCTCATTACAACGGGAATAAAAAGACAGTTTGGGCTGCGAATAGCCATAGGTGTCCGAGTTTATTCAAGAAAAGGATTGAAAGAGCAGGCAACCAAATGGGATGAGCATGACACCTCACACGAGGGGCTTTTCATCAACATGCTTGAATATCCGTTGTGTTGGGGCGTTTAAGGCCTTTTGACAATGTATTATCTCTGTAGCAGAAGAAACAAATTATTAAATATTTCGTCATTCTTCCACAGATTCATTTATCTTTATATCTCTATAAAGGTCCCGGGGGATTTATAAGGTGTTTATGGCATTCTATGCGGTGTAATTCATTTTAAGGCCTGACGGTTGAAAGAAGATTATGACCAAAGATAGACAAAAGTTCAATAAGGCCTCTGTATAACCCGCTGTCAAAGGCGACTGTGCATGAAATTGTTAACGGTCATTGTGAGGCAAAGTTACAGTGTTAATATCGATGTAATTCTCTGCAGGTCGTCTTAATTAAATGTCCGTGCAGTGGCCTGGTGCTCCGCCGGTTTCTCCTTACATGGACCCGGGTATGAACCTTTTCCACCGCCCCGGGCTGTTTACACAGTTCACGACGGGCTTTTGACTTAATACCACGGCCTGCCCACCCAGTCCTCCATAACCTTTATTATTTAAGGTATCCACGACTGAAGCGCGGGGAAAAACTTGAATGGATATCAAAATAATAAAACAAAACAGACGTGTGTGTTGGCTGTTACTATTTGTCTACAATAGCTTATAATGAGGACACCATTATTAATAAAATATAGCTTCTGTTATGGAATGGTGGAGACACAATAGGCCTATGCTTTTTTGTTCTACAATTGAATTAGATTTTAACGTCATTTAATGTTTTCTTTTTGTTTTTGGTGCGTTCGTAGACTACCAATTTAATTTTCCTCATTACACAGTTTTTCTTTTCCTGAAACAAAAAGCCAAAATTATAACAAATATTCAGACAAAATTAACGACCATAATATTTGTAATAAATGTATTATTACAAAAAAGTTAAAATTAAACAATGTATTATGGTGTTGAATCAGACTTACTCCAAATTGAAAATAAAACTAAACTCACGATTTTTGAAATAGATAGAAAGGGGAGAAAGAGCGAGAGAGAGAGAGAGATAGACAGAGAGAGAGAGAGAAGTTAAAGGGTCATTATAACTATGAGTTTGGCTCCCTCTAGTGTTCAGCAATTGCAAACATCTTCTTCTTTGACTTCTTAAAGGCCAACAACCATTTGATAACTGAATTGTGAAACCTACATTTCAGAAGACTTTTTTATTTTTTATTTATTTATTTTATTTATTTATTTTTACAGATAACTGACATGGTGCTGTACCATCCATGTAAAGTAATATAGGCCTACCTAATTTATTAGACAAATATCGTGTGTGCGTGTGTGTGTGTGTGTGTGTGTGTGTGTGTGTGTGTGTGTGTGTGTGTGTGTGTGTGTGTGTGTGTGTGTGTGTGTGTGTGTGTGTGTGTGTGTGTGAGACATTACTGCCCCCTCACGATTCATTTCAGTACTACAGTCAGTATCACAATCCCTCCTTTGCTAATTAAGAAGGCACTGGTTATCCGATAAGAGAAAGCCATGAACTTGAATACTGAGATGTGCTACTCAGAATACTACGAGCTCAGTAGATACTTACCTCAATCCTCCTATACTTGACAATTTAAACAGATAATGTGATGTGCACAGTGTGCTCTGTAACCTGGCATCCATGATGAAAGAAAGTGCAGAGGTGACATGGTCAGAAAGGTTTGCCCAGGCTGATAGAATACATCAGCATTGTTATAGGAAAGGTTTGTTGCAGACATTTATCTATGTACAACTGGGCCCTTTTTCTGTGTTTTTAGCAAGGACGTGCATTTCATTAAATCTTAAGGAGAGACATGCTACTAGAGCAGTGTGTTCTTCCTGGATAATGTGTGTGTGACATACACTAACCCTAGATGTGGCACCAGTCTCCTGGGTTGGTCACGCAAGAACATTGTTATTTGTTTCTTGGTTGAATTCTAATACATTTCTCTGTATAAATTGTTTTTTTGGCTTGTTACCAGTGCTCGACTTGACTGAAAATTATTTTTATTCCTTCCTTCAGATACATTTTCTATAGATTCAGCCTGACCTTTTTTTCTGCATGGTTGTGCGTGTTCATCGGCAAATAATCCAAGAGAAGAATATTTATCAAGAACATGAAAATGAGGGATCACATCCCAGCAGGATGGAAGAAGTACAAATAATAAAAAAAGACATTTGTACAAAAGGGGTTTTTGTTCAAACAAAATAAGGAAAGTAAGTAAAAAAAGAAAAATGGAAACAATAAAATCCATAAACTATTTAGTCTTGAGAACTTTTTTCTTTTTAAACAAAAATCATGATCACTTCAAAATATCACAGATTAGATGTATATCTAATTGACATACATTTGTAAATTTAAATTAAGATATTTCTTTTGACATTTTAATTACCAGCATAATTCTGCCCAATGATGTAAGAACTCACTGAGGAGGTGTTACATTGATGTTTCAGTGTGTCATGTCTGGACAACAGCCAGGTAGCCACTGTGATACATTGTATCAGGACAACCACAGGATATGTGTGCTGATGATTGTTGTTCCTTGTTCCAGTTACTGACACAGAAATATTAGTTTTCCACAGGATCATTTAATATGCACTGCCATGCTTACTTACATTAGGGCAGGCCTGCTGTCCAGGGGGTCAAAGGGTACAGATAAGTGTATCCTGTGTGTGTGTGTGTGTGTGTGTGTGTACTTTCAATTATTAGAGACGGTGAATGCTTTGGGGTATTTTTAATAGAAACATGAATCACAAATAAATTCGAGTGTATTCATCATCCTCTTCAGCACCATGGACAGAGCAGAGACATTTTAAGCTTTTAGTCTTTTACTGTAATACAACCATGCCTGATCATTCTAATCTGTGTAGCAATGTCCAACATGGCTAGTGTCCAACAACTATTCAGTGTCCGTCTGACCTGGACTCAAAATACAGCATAATCTGATATGTATCTGATGTGTGATTTCTGTCAGATGGCATGATCCAATGAGTGGGATTCATTATCAACATATTGTGTGTAATGGACTTGCATGGTTGTGTGTTGGTCTTACAGCCATTTGTTGAAACTTTATTTTTTTATAGGTTATATCTAGCCCCTTAAAAAGACTAAATGAACACAGATTCACGAATCCAACTATCTTGAACGCGTTTGTAATCAATCATCTGTCATTCACTTATTTTACACCTTTTTAGGAGATTTGAAATGTCGACATCTTTTATCAGATTGAATACGATGAAAAGACGTGGCAATCCAGAAGTGGATTCATCAACTCAAACATGTGTGTTATACTGTGTCGCAGGTAACTCAACCTACCTGTAGGCGGTCCATATCAGAGAGACATTACCTTCACTCCGGTGCATGTATTCTATATCTTCATGACTAAATGGCAAACTGACTGCTCTGCACAACATGTTCGTCTCTTAAACAGCATGACGTTATCCGTAAACAATTATCCATAGCGTATGGATGAATGAAATATAATTTGAGCCTTTCAACTTTTAATCATCACGAGGTGGCGGTACAGTCACGTGAAAGCCAACAGCACTCACCAAGAACGGTGAGTTCTTATCTCCATTTACATGTCAGAGATCAGTATTGAATGCGCCTTTTGCTTTCTTTCTTTCCCCCTAAGTAACCTAATTATCTAATAACAATCCTTTAGACAAGCTTAAGACAATTAAAACCCAAAATTAAAAACCCAAATTACACTTAAACTATCTTCAGCGTGTGAACCAACTCAAATAAGGATTAGACTACACTTTAAATTTGGTCTTTTCGTATTCAAAATATGTGATTATAGTGTAAAAAAAACTACAACATATCCTTTATCATATGTTAAGCTCAATGCAATGATAGTAGGCCTATATCTGGGGGACCCATAATAATGATTTTGAAACTTGAATCTCTGAAATGATTTATGATTCATACCCAACCTTTATGAGCGGTTGGGCATAATCGGGATATTCAAAATCTCCCACAAACTGCGCTGTTAAAATGGGTTTCATAACTAATCAGGTAGTCCGTAATTTTCAGTGAGATATGAAAATAATAGTGACAATAATAATAATAATAATAATAATAACGGCAATAGGCCTAATAATAATAATCCTCTTGTAGCAGTTGAAAAGAAAGAACCAATGACAAGAGAATAAGTGCTTATAAAAGAAATTACTTTGTGTACAAAAAACTTTTATTGCTAAAACACTTCCAAAAATGTAAAAATAAAAAAATAAATCTCTTTAATGACCTTCTGCAGGAAATCAGCAACATTTCCAACAACTTCATACACAAAACTGAGTCCGTGAACAGAGATTAACTCAGGTACGTGTACGTATTTTTCACGTTAAAATGTTGCTATTGCTTATTTATATGTGTAAAGTCAGCATGTAATGAGAGTGTGGGGCCATTCCTACATGGTTAAAAAGAGGTCAAAGTTCACTGACACTGAGTCGAAGGGAATGCTGTAATAGCCATTTTCAAAAAATAACTCCACTCGAGGGATAGGCTACATTTCGCAGACACTTTCTCGACAGCTGTGTCTTTGGTGTGTTGTCACATGACGCATGGCTTTACATCCTGATAGACACTTTGGTGATGGTGGTGGAGCTGATGATAGTAAGATCCGCCGGTGCTGGGGTGGAGAGAAGAGATTCCATTTAGGTTCAAAACGAAGTCCTTCCTGTCACACACAGGAGCTGAGTATCGAGACAGTCCCGCTGGAAACACAGAGGACACATGAGGTCAAATCATTTCTATAACCACGATCGATCTGGATTCTTTTTATTCCAGCTGCTGGATATCAACAATGATGTGCGTTTTTTTTGTTGTTGTTTTTTTTTAATCTGTGATATGGGTACAAATTCGTTGGCACTACTTGTTTAAAAGGTGCCCTGTAATGTTTTAGGTTGAGTCGAATGGTTTTATTAATGATTATAAACCATTTGACTTAGTTATAAGCCACTTATAAGATCACTTCTTAGGTTTCCAGGTAGAGAAAAGTATCATTTGCAAACCATTAACAGACTATTTTTAGATTCATTGTTACTAATTAGGCTAACTATCTAGTCTGCAGGTATACATGTTAGTAAAATATTAATACATGTGTTTGTTTTTATTTGTTTGTTTTTATTTAAGATAATCCTTTGAGTCATATGCTAATAAATCGTGGTAACACTTTATTATTAGAAATGCATTTTGGTGCAGATGCTGTGCTGCCGGTTTTTTTAGAGGGCAGCAATCCCCATTTTTTATAACGTGGCGAAAGAGGTTTTAACACCAGAAAAATGGATTTTTCACAACATGGCAACCCAAAGTATGTTCTTAGTAGTCGTTAATGGATCTGTTAAACGATAGCAAATCTTTTAAAAAACATTAATACAGCCATCAGTAACAAGCTGTTAAACGTTAAGGATGCTTTTTATGACGTCGTTCCAATGTGTTTTGTTATATGCATTAAAAGACAGTAAACAACATTAACAAAATAAAATAATTGAAACAAAATAAGTATCAGCGTGTTCAACATCGTTGTTGGTTACTTTATGTCACGATGGCCTATAATATCGTCCTTTTTATTGTGTTGTTGTGCCTATTTTTTTCTTTCATACATCAGAGGCCTCTAAAAAACGCTTGATTGAAAATAAAACCAAATTCTAAGAAATTTAAATTAAACAGTAGACTATATGAGGCACATATAATCGAGCACACTCCACACACACAATGGTATGATGCATGATACAAACTGAAACTGCGCGACATTACAATCTGATCCATTGCTCAACATTATAGTTTGAGTCTGCCAGATTACTTTTGTGTGTTTATCTTGTTTCATTATTATTATTTATTATTTTTGCAGCATGTGGACAGTTGATTCATATTTCAGTCAATAACGGATTTTCACCTTCTCATCCAATACAACTTCATTAAATAGCCTAACCAAAAGTATACTGTGAAAACCTGAGCTCTATAGATTTGTTCATAGTTATACTGTTTAACGTAGGCCGGCATATGTGATGCCTTACCTTTAATTCGAACGACTCTTCATAATGCACGTGCAAGCATCATAAATACAGGGTTTATACATTATGCATATATGTACATAGGCTACAGTGTGGCTCTACCTGAAATCTCAGAGGAATCTCGTGCATTATGGTGCAGATAGCCTTGATCCAGAGAGTAGGATGACATCCCTGTGTGCAGAGCAGAAGAGGTGGGACTGCTTGATGCCAGCGACTGCTGTTTGATGTATGAAGATACACCAGGTGAACTCCAGTGTGTGGCTGCATTTGCATAAGGAGACTGACAGTCAAAAGTGCCTACCATGGCTTGGGAGGACTGCAGGGGACTGCTGCTGCTGTCCGGGCAATAGTCCGAATTAGCGGCCATGTACGATGACCCAGAGCCTGATGACATATGTGGGACGTGATGTCCTCCTCCGAGTCCTTCGAAACCACCTGTCACTGTATTACCCATCAGATCTATGTTGTAGCTGTTATGACATGCTAATGAGCCTGACGGTGATTGGAAATCAAAGTTCTGCGGCAGCATAGACGCCCCGTAACCGATTCCATTCATCATCCTGTACATTGGTTTCAAAGCTTGGCATTTCCTACGGAACCCGCGAGGTCTGCGACGGAAAGAGCCCTCCTCAAACATAAACTCACTACTGGGGTCGATGGTCCAGTAGTGACCCTTGCCAGGTCTACCGAGACCCTTAGGCAGCTTTATAAAACACTCGTTCAGAGAAAGGTTGTGTCTGACGGAGTTTTTCCATCCCTGGTATGATCCCCTGAAGAAAGGGAAGCGGGCCTGCAGGAACTGATAGATTTCACTCAAAGTAAGCCTTTTGATCGGTGAACTTTGAATAGCCATCACAATGAGTGCGATATATGAGTAGGGAGGCTTTTCAGGGCGTCTCAAGGCAGAGTTTCCCTTTTTCCACTTGGGTGATGCATTGTGCGCGGTCTCCATCCCTGGCTGTGCGCTCAGCACAGCTGCATTTAGAGCATCAGGACTGGATCGAGGATTAGATGGATCCAAATGTTGCTTGGAGCTCTCGGTCGTCATGGTTGCGCCTCTTTTTGAACTCGTTCACCGTGAGGACCTTTATAACACGTGGGCAACTAACGTGTCCTATCGTTCAAACGCGATTAAAGGCTAATGCGATAATTAAAAGGCCAGTGTCTCTTTGTGGTGCTCTGCGCGTATATAACCGTGAAAATCAAGAAATGCCAGCCGCTGTTCCTCCTTCCTCTCTCTGTCCATCGCTGGCAATAATCCCACAAGAGAGGTGGAATAAAGCTCATCGACTTTGCTTGCGCCTATCCAACCAGCCAAACACAACTCGACCACCTATCAATTCTTAAATCTCTCTCTCTCTGCCCCTCTACAGTATCCCCCCAAATCCCTCCAAGAAATCGCCAGGAACTACTCCCTCCCCATCTGGCCAGGATCCAGACTAGAAGCCGGACACAGCGCAAGGGAGTAAGACACATCTCCTCCCACGACTTACTTTCTGTAACAACTCTGAATACATTTGTTACACTAATATTCGGCACGATAACTTGGCTAACTAAGATAAACAAAACGACACAATTTGGACAAATACTTACATTTGTCACGAATACCTGCAATGCGTAACAATGCTTTCTAGTAGTTTTACTTTTGTAAAGGTTTATGCCAGAAAGAGTCCTGCAGTGTTCATTTGTTTGGGATCTGTTAGGACTCTGATATGAGAGGAAGCATGCTTTTTCTATCAGAGCGTGCCAACGTGCCACACAGAGCGCACAGTGTCAATTTACCTCTTGGAGCCTGGAGTCCATCCCTGGAGAAATGAACTGATTAGAAACTCTAAATAAAGTTCGGATAATTAAATATTACAGTATATTTTGTGAAAAGATATTGTTTGTGCATTAGATGAGTTTTAGTTGTCCTTAAAGAGCAATTTACCACTATAATAAGGACGTGAAATAATTTCCCACACCAGCAAATTCCACAATCTGTCCAGAATATCAGCAACATCAAACCTGTAACCCCGCTGCGTCCAGGATGCACAGTTGGTTTAAAGGAAATTTACTTTCTTGCCTCAGAAGAATAGGCCTACTTGGAATGTTTCTTCCTATCCTATTGTGGATTCGGGTCGAGTTCGCTCAGGATGCACCATTTGTACAAACCCTTTCCTGCGCATGTGTAGTGACTGAGGCGACAGCTATTTGCAGCGCGAGACAGAAAACATAAATATTGGATGCCCCTATCCGACTAAAGCGAGCTTTATGAACACTGAAAAGTAAATATTTATGAGGCAATTTCTTTTTGCATCATCAATTACAGAAGAAACGGATACTAATAATAGACTGCATTCATCATTTATTATTATCATTTTATTATGTTTTATATTATTATTGTTATTGTCATTGTTATTGCCATTGTTAATAGTAGTAGTAGTAGTATTGTTGTTATCATTACTATAAGCAGTATAGCCTACACATGCCCTTTAATGGGGCAGTCATTTTTTTCTGGAAACTGGAAAAGTTCCTAAAAAGAATCCTTATCACTTAAGAATAAATATATTATCTTTTACATAATGTGTACAACAACATAGTCTACCAAGCCCAACCATAAGTCCTTTTCATATATATATATATATATATATATATATATATATATATATATATATATATATATATATATATATATACACAGGTAGTGTATAGAAGGTTCTTGGCACACTTGGAACAAATTCCTAGAAGAGCAGATTTTACAAGGTGGAGTCACATAAACACACGCCCCGATAACCATTATTGACTTGGCACCTAAAAGTGTCGTACAGGTGTCAGTCCTAATTTGTATCCACAATAACCAATGACCAAAATCTATTTCAATACAAAATATATTCCAATAACAGCAAACGCAGATTAGCATTAATATTTTTATTTCGTTGCGAAGTTTTGAAAGAAAGAGACAACAGTCAAAGTGCATATTTTAACACGGCATTGAGACAAACAACGTCAATGGTCCGTTCAGTAACATTTACAACAAACATTCATCTATAAAACATCAAATCTGATATTGCTTTAAGAAGTATACAGATAAGTGTAACACCTCGCCACCACATTGAAGTACAATTGAATTCCCATCATCAGTGCACATTGATGACTAATAATGACATGTTTTTATTTCTGATATTGCAAGACTGTGTGTGAAAGCAGCCCACAGCCATAGGCGTTTGACACATGCGCAGCACAGGAGTCCATGTAGCAGGCTGGCTTGACGTGTGAAAATGAGGCAGGTGTATCTGAACGAGGCATCATTAGTTCACCGTAGCGCGGCCAGCTGAAGGCAGGCGCGAGTGCTAAATGTTCTTTGTTTGAGTCTCTCTTGAACGGTCTGCTCAAGATGCTGTCTATCGCAAATGAACTCGTAAACTTGACACACGAATCGGTCTTGGTGGCGGGTGTAGTCTGTTGAATGCTCTGCGGCTCCTCGGACACTTCTGGCTCCTTGTTGAACTTTTTATTACCGATGCGCTTTCTTCTGCGCCGGAACACCCCATCAGCAAAAGTGTATTCGCTGTGAGGATTGAGCATCCAGTAATTGTCCTTTCCCCAAGGTCTGGACGGGTCCCGGAGCACTTTGAGAAAGCACTCATTCAGAGACAAGTTGTGCCTAACCGAGTTCCTCCAGCCGGTGTAGCTGCCTCTGAAAAACGGAAACCTTTTCATCAGATAGTCGTTTATTTCCGCCAAAGTCAGACGTCCAGAAGAGGAGTCCTGGATTGCCATGGCGATGAGAGCGATGTACGAGAAAGGGGGTTTGGGTCTCCGTGTGTACGGCTTGGACTTGTTGCTGGTACATGGAGTAACAGGCGGAGGGCTGTGCGCCACGCAGTCTCCATCCGACCCCAGCTCCTCCTCAGCAGAAAGAGGAGAGCGCATTCTTCCCTCTGCATCAGTGGACATCTGGATATGTTTCATGTCATAGTGTCTTCCACACAATACCTCCAACGTCTTAATGTTTGATCAATTTTCCTCTTTGTATAAGACCTATCCAATTTGCTTTCCGCGTGAAGTCCGGATCTTGTGGGGGTCAAGACGCGGAGTGCTCTAAATTGAATCCAAAGAAGTTCTTCTTAGATATCATACCTGCCAGAGCTGAAGCCAGTCTCACCTACCAATCTGTGTGAACAGCTGTTTATAGTCGGCTCACCTCAGGACCAACCCAAGAGGGTGGAGTTAAATGATTTCAAAAGATTTGGAGCACAAAACATCTTCACATTGCGTGCATGATAGTCTATACTAAAACTGTGATCACAATAAAAGGTTCCCCATGAGTCTATAATATAGTATTTAGCAATTTCGTGCAGATGTGTTACTTTCTCACCTGTGAAATGTGAGCTGCCTGACACCTTGGGACTATTTCACCTGAGACAACCAGGTGGCGTATGTTTCCTTTGTATTTAAAGGTGTGGTGCAGTATCATTTGACAATTTCAGGCAGCACTGTAGCCAGAACGTCTTTCATATAGATTCTCTGCATCCTAATGACTGAAAACTATATATCCTATTCTATTTTTGGAGTGTAATATTTAATTAAAGAACTCAGTAAAGAAAGGAAGAAAAGATGTTCCGTGTGTCACATCTCTCTCTCACACACACACACACACACACACACACACACACACACACAGCTCTCTACTTGTGCACTTCTGATGATCATGCCAACTTTACAGCTCACAAAGAAACCATTGTTATTGTGTTTCTCTCTCTTAAAACGAATAGTGGTTTTGGTCCTTCCTGTCATCAGGGCCAAGATAGTGGATTCACTTATTGTGATTTATTTTCTTTATAAAACTCCTTGAGGTTTAGAATGTTACAGGGGGTGTCATGTGATTCCAAAGGAACAGTGTCATTATGACAATAAGGCCAACAGGTGAGCAGACCAAATGAAGACACTTATCAAACATGCCTTCAATAGCTAATGTCAGTGTTTCATTATCATTTAGTGGCGCTCCACAGCCCGGAGATATTCTCCTCCCACTCACTCCTTCAGGTTCATCCGGGAGTCATGTTGAACTCAACAACCCATTGTTGTATAATTGGTAGTTTTAATTCCTCCAATTTATAAGACCAAATCACTGGTTTCATTGGTTGTGCTGCACTAAATAGACAAAAGGACAAAAGAAGTATAACCTCATACATCACCTGGAAACCAATGTTGACATCACACCAGCATTTGTTGTGACTGTGACAAGTGGCTTAACTTTTGTTTACGCAAATACTACTCTTCAAGTTGTTTTTCTCAATTTGGGTTACACATGTTTGTGCTGGTGTGGATGATTTTCAGGAACTAATCTGTTTTTGTTGTCTGTGACACCCAATCCATCCGGTGTGAAGTCACTATTATGAAAGGATGGCAATGAGAAAGATAGATTCCTGCAAGCTAACCTCACAATGGCAACATCTTAAATGCCATGTATATTCATTCTAGTCACTGCATGTAGCAGCTTGTAAGGCTGCCGTGTGTCTGTGTGTGTTCTTGTATACATCGGGATCTACTTAACAACAGCTTTACAGGTAGAACCAGAGAGGAATATGTGTGCCTAAGGTAAATTATAAAAAAAAAATCCTATTTCTAATAAGGCAGCTTTTATAAAGGTGTTTTAAGCAACTGTTGGCTTCTTGACTATTGGCAATTTTATTAGTTTGGTAGTTTATTTCAGGGTAAAGACAATGTGGACCAAAATTCTTTTTAAAATTGTTTAAAGGCACTTACACCTGCAGACCCGGTGTTAAAAACACTTTATTAATGACTTATTAACATCCATATTTACAGATTTCATGTCTTGTTAAAAAGTGAGAAATTAATTTATAATCAACATTTATAACTGTATTATTAGAATATCTAATAATAACATATCTATAGATAATCAATAAATAATTTATTGAACATTAATTAAGCCATTAGTTAACATTTAACATTTAAAAGCCCCTCATAAGACAGTGGTAGCAAAAAAATGTTTTGTTTTTCAATGCTAGCATTTCCTTTTTGTCATCTGTAGCATTCTACAACAAACAACAGTAAAATAGCTTGTTTAACTGGCTTTACTTACTACCATAAACATAGTATAGAAGCTCTAAGTACTGCATACAAGTATATTTATTGAAGCACATATACTTGGCAAACATATTAATCTTAGACAAAAGATTGTTTTTAAAGATGTGTGTTTAGATGTGTCCCGCACAGTTACATATTCTTCAGTTAGTAACTCACTGCCATAAAGTAGTTTTACTAAAGGCTCTTATTGTCTCACTCTTTTTTGACTTTCTGTCAAGATCACTGTTGTGAGACGTACAAGCCTGTAGATCATGTTGCCTTTCTGCAGACACCAGATCAGATAAGACCTTTCAGTTTTAAAGCACAAACCTAAAATGGAAAACCTTCATAGTTCAGTTTGAATAATGAATGATGACACCAATCTCTGAGCAGCTCTCCATAACTCTTGTCATGTTGAAATAGCTTTAGACCTTCCAAGATACAATCGCTGCAGCTTTAAATCTGGCCTTGAGGTTTCACTTGTTGATTGGTTGGAATGAGGAAAGCACATAGTCAGACATCAGTGGCTAACACCCTGACTGTTGCTAATACAGTTGATGTGATTTGTTGGCACTGTGCTCAGTTCATAAACATTCGAGAATCACAAACTGATGCCAACATAATAAATTGCACTCCCAGATTCGTGAATTCATTGCACTACAGTTATGCCTGTACCCATTAGTTGAATGAGGACTCTCACTTACAAGTCAGCATATGTTCCACATAATATATTGGAGCCCTGCAGTTGCTGACTGTCATGGCCTAGTGCCTGTTACTGAGTGCCTGTGTGTTGTTGTCTTTCTTGTGCACTCACCGGTCTGTGGCTGACGTTCTAA
This sequence comes from Etheostoma perlongum, assembly GCA_026937815.1. Lineage (NCBI taxonomy): Eukaryota > Metazoa > Chordata > Actinopteri > Perciformes > Percidae > Etheostoma > Etheostoma perlongum. The sequence continues at coordinate 16,664,610 of CM049382.1, forward strand.
CAACAGGACTGGGAGTACCTGGCTAGTCCTCCCAGAGACCTGTGTGCAGCATTCCCTTCACCCAGTACCAGCATGTGTTCATCTTTGTTTAGTTACTTCCTTTGTTAGACACTGACAACATGCACCACACATTGTTCACTGCATCCATACCATAAGCAATAAGCCACTGATCCTGACTGGCACAACTCATTGTCTGTCTGTTAGCACATTTATTTAATTTTATTTAATAAATGACAGTTTGTTACTTAGTCTGCTGTGCATCTCCCTCTTTGGTTGTGGCCTGTGAGCCGGTCGTAACACTGACCATCATCTTCTTTGACAATTTTAAGCTCCATAATACGTTCCTTCTGTTTGTAGTTGTTTGTGAAGGAAAATAGTTTTCCAGTCATTTGTTGGACGGCACAAGGAAGAAATAAATATTCTTAGTTGACTGCAGGTGTAAAGAACACAGATGTGGCTAAGCACTGCACAGGAAGGATAACAACACATTTTGTTGAATTCTTGTTGAGTTGTACTGAATTATGGGTCCTTATGTTGAATTTCGGAAATGCTATTGCAGGTTTAAGTGACATTTTCTGAAATGATGTTGCACCACACGTATGAGAATAAGAGAATTAGATGATAAAGAAAAAGCCTTGAAGATACTTGAGATATGTTTTGGCTTGTTTTTTAAACGCTTCCCATTAGGAGTAAATTAAATTAAAACAAAGATATTCTTTACAAGCTGGTTCATGAGTTTTCTTTACATTTAGAAAAGAGTGAACATTTACAGTATGTCAAATCAGAGAAAAACTATTATGTACTTTTTTCCGTATGTATTACCAGGTTTTTAAGTTTTAACATTTACACATATCGTTTTGTTTTATTTTTTAAGCCATTTAGAAGTAATATTAAATAATCAATTATTGTCTTACAAAGCATGTTTGAGATAAATCTGAAACCCTGCTTAGTATTTCAGTAATGTAAACCTTTAGAGCAGATTCCACAGAATGTCTAAAAATAGCCCTGTGAAGATCTTAACCTGACTTCAGTTTGCATAACTCCCACTCGAGGCTTGTGTGTGTGTGTGTGTGTGTGTGTGTGTGTGTGTGTGTGTGTGTCCCTCTCTATGCAAACACAAAGCTTTTGCTTGTGAGGCAGCAGATCATGTGAGATGTTCAGATGTTTTGCAAAGGATTATGTTGCTGAGAACGTTAAGATCACTGGGTGACTTCAGAGTCAGTGATGTATTCACATGTTTAAAATAGAAACAGAATTTCATGTTGTTTCAAGGCATTCCTTTATGCTATTTATGGCAGCCATGTGTTTATTATCGCTGAACAATACATCCCACCTCAAAATATTTCATCAGCCACTTATTATAGTATTTTGACCGCTCTGTTTTGAAACCATGTTACACATGGTTTTGCACAAACATGTGCGTGTTCTTAGTCATCATCTGTCTGTTTCTTCATGTGTATTTGGCTCCACATGTTTATTCATGTACACCTGGTCCCGCCTTCTAAATGCACACATGTAACTACCTATGGAAAATTCAGTTGTAATTCTGTTTATGTGGCTTTTGTTTTGCAAGTTTAATCTTTTTGTTTGCTCTTTAATAAGGTTTATATGTAGGTAAAAAAGATGTACAGATGACAGTTAACGCAGTTCAAGTTCTCTCATGTCTCTTTATAGGAGATGTAGCACAAAACAAGAATAAAAAGCAGGCTCTCTTGCCGGTTTGGGAAGTTTCTATTTTGGTTGTGTCACTTCTGAGGAAAAGCAAATGAGCTGCCAAAAAAAGGGAGGACAAGTGTATTAAATAAGAAGTACACATTTCAAGCAAGAGAGGTTACAGGTTGTGAAGGCTAGAAATTTCCTTTCCTGTTCTTAGCATGTGGTGATCACTACAGACACAAGAATTATACTGTCAAAGACTCAATAAGAAATATATATTCTCTGTTACAGCTTTCATCCTTTTTTGTCTATAACTGTAGATGTGCAATAAACTCTCTTTGAATAAGATGGAATTTTCCCTTGTTTCACATTGTAATTTCTGATTTTTCAAATAATATGGGTTTGCATTTTTCTTAATTTCACATTTCTTTACTTTTTACCTTGTCATAGTTTACTATCTGTTGCTTGTTGCATATTCTACTGTATGTACATTTTTGCATTTTTCAATGATACAGTTTTACATGTGGTCTTGTATTGCACTCAGTTATGTTAACACAGCTTCTCCATTGCTAAATACATTGCATTGTCTGCAGCCTCATTTATATCAGCTGTACTTTAAGTGAACATCATCAATCAAAAGCAGGGACAAACTGATATTGATAGTAAAAGTCCAATGCAGACAAACTAAACAGGTATACTAGTTTAAAAAAAAAAGTATGAGTAGGGGAGAATCCTGAGGATGAAAAAGTTTGAAAACTTTCTTTTGCAGTTCCGATTTCATTTATAAAATTGCATCAGAGGCCACTGAGTTGAAACAGTTACAGGAACCCTGGGACAAGGTTTGAGAGGACAGGTATCTGAGACTGGGTTAGTCTACTTCATGCAAGCCATCTGTATGAATACACTTAACTCCTCTAGCATGTTTAGACAAAAAGGAGGAATGGGGGTAAACACTGCCAGAGACGCAGCACCGAGGGTGGGGTTGTGATGTGGTTTACCTCACAAATGGGGAAACAGTTTCCACACTGAATGGGGGTATAATGTCATAACAGTGTGAGTGATGACAGTGAAAGCTTCAAGAAAAAGGGTCGATCCTTTCTCAATTTATTCTCCCCAAGGTTCTGGGTACTGAGATTCGTGTTGAGGCCTAGTATGTAAGTGGACAGAGTCTCATAAGCTGTTGCAGGGCTACAAAACATCATTACACTAGAGTAGAGAGAAAGGCCAGATTATAACTTATTCAGCCAAAGTATGCAGTGCACAGATCATATTAAGCAAAGATAACTAAGGATGTTAAGTTTCTGTATGGGAATGGCGAGATCATTTGAACCGTTCTGTGTTAAAGCGGTGCAAAAGCTCACGTTTTATACTTTTTTTGTTTCTTTGCATGTTAAAAGCTATAGTGCATAGTTTCTGTCTTCCCCATGAGGAATTCTATGTAATGACAACAAAACTGTCGGTGTATCCACATGATACAAGCCTTCCGTGATCGTGCACCACCCCCACCCCTCCTTTACACAGCTGATAGCCAATGAGGACACGGAGGGTTATAAAACATGATGGACTCTTCAGAAGGGGTAATTATCTTCACTTGATTTTTCTGCACGTGGAGCAGTTTCTGAACAAAGCCATACTGAGAGATACAGAGAGAGTTGTGTGAAGCTGATAGTCTTAATTAGCTTTGTATCAACTTCTTTGGCAATGGCTTGAATGTAACGGACATTCATTAAATTTTAAAAAGTTACACACTAAAGCTTTAACTTAGCATGCTTATTTTAGACAACATGACTCCAGAAAAATATGATTTATGTTTACTAATGATTTTTAGTAATGACTACTAATGTACAATTGATTTGTCTACCGTCTTACCGCTCTGTGTACGTACTATACCATATACTATACTATAGTATACTTAATACAACTTGACCTGTTAGGTTTCACCTTGTATAAAAACTTAGATGGTTTAAGGCAACAGGTTTCCACGCAAATGTCTAGTAAAGTCTACCAATTCGGAATAACTTGTAATAGTTCTTACTTGAATGCATTCATTTTGTTTTGAAAAATATACACCCTGATCCCATGCACAAAACTCCAAACTTCTATTTAAAAAAAAAAAAAAACATTTTGCACTTCCCGTGCTACATTTTGCAGTTGTAATCTTATGAAATAAAAACAAAATGCTGTGTAAATGTTATCCAGCTTAATTCAACAGCTGATGTCACAGATAGAAAGAAACATAAAATTAAATCTGTGTTTTGATTACAGTATGGGTTTAATCAATTCAAATCAGCTGCTCTATTTGGAGTGAGGTTATGCAGTTTTTCCTACAAGGTTTCCGTGAACATATCTATGCAAGACTGAGATACAGTTTTTAGTCATGGATCCATCCATCCATCCTTCTTCGACCTTCTTCTTATCCGGTATCGCGTCGCGGGGGCAGCAGCTCCAGTAAGGGACCCCAAACTTCCCTTTCCCAAGCCACATCAACCAGCTCCGACTGGGGGATCCCGAGGCGTTCCCAGGCCAGGTTGGAGATATAATCTCTCCACCTAGTCCTGGGTCTTCCCTGAGGCCTCCTCCTAGCTGGACGTGTCTGGAACACTTCCCTATGGAGGCGCCCAGGAGGCATCCTTACCAGATGCCCGAACCACCTCAACTGGCTCCTTTCGACGCAAAGGAGCAGCAGCTCTACTACCTACTCAGATGACTGTTTCTCTAAGGGACACGCCAGCCACCCTCCTGAGGAAACCCATTTCGGCCGCTTGTACCCTGGATCTCGTTCTTTCGGTCATGACCTAGCCTTCATGACCATAAGTGAGGTTAGGAACGAAAATTGCCCGGTAGATCGAAAGCTTTGCCTTCTGGCTCAGTTCCCTTTTCGTCACAACGGTGTGATAAACAGAATGTAATACCGCACCGGCTGCTCCGATTCTCCGACCAATCTCACGCTCCATGGTCCCCTCACTCGTGAACAAGACCCCAAGGTACTTAAACTCCTTCACTTGGGGTAAGGACTCACTCCCTACCTGAAGAAAGCACTCCATCGGTTTCCTGCTGAGAACCATGGCCTCAGATGTAGAGGTGCTGATCCTCATCCCAGCCGCTTCACACTCAGCTGAGAACCGATCCAGTGAGTGCTGAAGGCCACCGACCGATGATGCCATCAGGACCACATCATCTGCAAAAAGCAGCGATGAGATCGTGAGCCCACCGAACTGCAACCCCTCCCCGCCCCGACTACGCCTCGATATCCTGTCCATAAATATTATAGAAAGGATTGGTGACAAAGCGCAGCCCTGGTGGAGGCTAACCCTCGCCTGGAATGAGTCCGACTTACTGCAGAGAGCCCAGACACAGCTCTCGCTTTGGTCATACAGAAACTGCTTCCTCCGGGCAGGGTCACTCCTTCTCTACCTCGGTTTTTCATGGGTTTTTGAACCATTCTTTGTCTGGGAGACCATGCCAGGAGCACACAGCTCCAGACAACACAGCCCTCAGGTTCATAGGGACACACAAACCTCTCCACCATGATAAGGTGATGGTTCCCCGGAGAGGTTTAGTTTTTAGGTTAGTCATGGAATCTAATGATTTTCTTTTTTCTTAAAAACACTTAATTTACCTAAAGTACCAGGCAACTAAGCTTCTGTTATTTCTGTAAATCAACAGGAGGATCAACTGAAGGGTAACTTTATATTAGACAAATTAACAATACTGCATGATACAGTATCTGAATGCAAATTGAATTTGAATTACATTACTGCTAATCCAATATTAGAGAAGTATATAGCCTATAATTAATTGCAAGATTCTTTAATGTCATCCATCATATCAAATGTTTGCTAAATGATTTTCACTGTATTATTCACTGTATCACACCCATCAACTAGTTTGCAGAAATGAGTAAACCGAGTATTTTTATATACATACATCATTTATTAGTTAGTCAATGGTTAGCCATTATGTTTCATTTTAAAGGCCTGCTGTCAAATATCATTTTTTGTACTTCTGTAGAAGGGACACCAGGTCCATTATCACCTGCATCTTCACCTCCAGTAACCTCATGACACTACATATCTAAAATAGGAAGCTGTAAACAAGCCAAGGTTCTCTCTTTTCTACTTGTGTTGCCATGGAAATGGTTAAATTCCATCAAGTTCCATCACATGAAATGAAGAGGTTCAAAAAGGAAGCTGAAGCCATACGCGACCGCAGCGATCAAAGCACAACGGAAAGACAAGCTTAAGTTTGGAATTAAATTATCAAGGTAATGGCCTCATAAGGGGCAAGATTCCAGATCGGCCCATCTGAGCTTTAGTTTTCTCAAAGGCAGAGCAGGATACCCAGGGCTCGGTTTACACCTATCACCAATTCTAGCCTCTGGGGGACCATAGGCAGGCTGGGAGAACTCATATTGACATTAAACAACCTCATAAAGTGAAATTTTCATGCCATGGGACTTTAAAGATATTAATGGATTTTCCTTGCTCATTTGTTTGTTCTCCCTTGTTTGCATGCTGATTCTGCCATGTCAGCTGTTCCTGGGAAACAGGATGTTATTTCCCTTTTTGATCAGGGCGACTTGCAGAAAACTGGTTATGTAAACTGACACCACTGCTAGCTAGAGGAACACATATAGGCTAAAGCATAATTATTGGAAACGTTTTATTTAATCATGTAAATTTGTCCTCAATTGGTTTACATAATTTTACAATATGTGGCCACACTAGGATCACAAATGTTAAAACATTTTGTTCACACTTATTTAGTTTTTTGGGATTTCAAAAAAAGAGTGCCACATGATTCTATGGTAAACTACAATGAATGAAAACATATGATATAATAATACATTTAAAATACATTATCTCTGCAAAATAATGTGTTTTAAATGGGAGCCTTATGCTGCTTGTAAGTGTGATTATTTTCCCTTGTTACAAAGTCTGCATGCTGGCATGACTACTGACCAGAAACCTACAGCCTTTAACTGGCTCTATGGTGTACAGTATTTTGCCTCCAACGTCGCCTTCCAGTCAGCTAACCCTGACCTTTACCCTTGCCACTCCCTGATGTAAGTTGAGTGCAGATTTGAGCTGCGCATGCGTCACTTTGCGACGCGTAAAGATGTAAGTTGTGCATCAGTCATTTTGCGACAAGTAGCATACAAGATGCTAACAAGAGACTCCTGTGATGTCAATACAGTGAAAATGGGCCTTCTCAACCAAGTTTGTTCACTGCTAACTAAAAGTTAGAAATCAAATACAACAAATGAAATGACTTGAATGAATGGCGTTTTGAGCTAATGTTAGCAATCAATCAATCACATATAGCTAAAACGTTCTTGAAATGATTCCCATCTTCTGTTATTGTTTGTAATGAGAAAAGTTTATTATATCATGGATTTCACTAGTTCAGTATCACGTTATGCCGTAAACCGTTTAAATCTGAGCATGTGCAACTATCATCTGCACTTGACCAGAGCCGGTCTGACACGACATCAGTTATGACACGATATGCCGTAAACCGTTTAGATCTTACATCAGAGGATTGACAACCCTAAACATAACCATTGCCGCGTTGCCTGGAAGGAGGTGTTGGGGGCAAAAAACACCAAACACCCTGAATCTGCAAGGACAACAGTTGCGTGAAGCCATACTCTGCTGCTCTGTGCCTAAACATTTGCTTTATAATTAAACATGTAGGATCTTGACTGTAGTTTGGATACCATTAACATTCTAAATATACTGTATTTGAGGTCTTTTAAGTTTTATACACAGACTACTCTAGCAGTCTCAGTGCAACATCATCTTAAGCTCAAAATGACACAGGACTTGGCTTTTGACATTTCAAAATCATGTTACAGAACATAATAGTCAGAATTATTACATGGCCTGCAACATTATATTATGCTATTTGTTTAAGGTGACATACCCAAAGGTTCTGACAATTTGTGTGTATTAACAAGACAACAAGTCTGTTACAGCAACCTGATAAAAACATACCGTAATCTAAAAGCTTTTGCAGGGCTTAGCCTGCCCCAACAATGCTCAACTTGTTTTGCCAGCTTTTAGGCCTCCAGACCTCATTCGTGCAAAGAAGAAAAAAAGTGTGATGGGATCCCCTTCAGCTGAAGTATGCTTAGATTATATCACTGTTACTACGTCTACAGGACCTGTTTGGGTTACTTTCAAATGAGAGAAAAGACAGGGGAAAAAAATGCTCACAGCGTAGAAAACAAAGAGCCCTGCGTGCAAATGCAGGGAGGAACTCCTTTTAGGTGAATGCCTGTAAAATGTTGGCTTTGCACGAAACCAACCCAGGTATACCAGCACACACCTTATTTACACCTACGCAGTTTGGAGTCAATCAGAGGGCAAATGCCACCATGTCAAGAATATTGAATGTAGTGTGGATCCAGGGTTATAATAATGTTCATATTCCTCTTTTATTTTTTAAGGTTCATGGTTGCCACATTATTTATTTGTTGCTTTTGTTACCAGGGTTGTCTTTCTTTATTTGATTGGCTCGTCTCTATAAAACACCCCAAGGCAAGGTAGACATTAAAAAATATTTATTATCATGGATTAAGCTACAGAACAGTAACTTCCCTGTTTGTGCTTGTTTACAACAAGGTCTTTGTCTGTGATCACAGCATAATTTTGTAATCCATGTTCGACGATGACAAAACTTCATTTTTGATGTAAATGAATAAGGCTTTTTAGATCTTTTGTGCTTAAAGCGAAATAAAAGTCACGTCTGTTTCTCATGCGGTCTCTGCCGGATTCCATAAACACATCTCCCAGGTGGTCTGAATGTGTGTGTGTGTGTGTGTGTGTGTGTGTGTGCCTTCAGGAAGAAAGAGAGAGAAAAAACAGTGCTCGCATGGAGGAAAGCCAACCTCTTATGGATACCGATGTAGTCAGCAGAGCCAAATGCAATCTGACAGCTGAGTTTAATGATATTTATATCCAAGCCACACGCTTCCAGAACTGTTCGGGATCTGTTCTCTTAGCAGCACCTCAGCTCAGCTCAAAGCCTCAAGCCTGGTGCGTTTACTCGTAAATGAGAAGTGTTTTCAGCACATTTGATGAGTGTGTGTACGAAGTGGTGTGTGGGCGCTATGGCTGCACGAAATGAGGAAAATATGCATTATGTGATACCGTGTTGAATATCGCGACAACAATATTACTTGAGGTAAGTAAACAGATATTAAAGTGTACTCAGTTCTGCAATTATGTTGCTTTCAGTATTCTTCTAAAACACAACACATTGCTTGTTGAATTAAAAAATACTAATTTCCAGCATTCTTTTATTGAACAAATTGAGCATTGAATTAAATATAAAAGGCAGCACTAAAAAAAGAATCACATTACATATTAATGTGTGGTTTTCTACTGATTATTTTCTTTCAACTAACTATTGTGTCTATTGCGATATGCAGCAGCTTTTCACAATGTGTATATTGCAATTCTTATACAGCAGCCATCAATGTGGAGCACACAGCAAAATCATACAAAAATCATATGAATTACAGTGTTTAACTTTTCAAACGTATGGTTCATAAGCAAGTTGATCAGGTCCATGCTCAGTTCAGCATTAGCTTGAGACCGTGCCAAGTCTCACAGATTCAAACTGCAACACCAGCCATCATTTTCTTGCTTGTGGTGTGACTCTAGGGATGGCAATGGCACTCAGTCAGTCCACCACTACAGTCCTGATTGAAATATCTGTTGAAGGGGTTGTTATGAATATTTTATTCATGGTCCTCGGAGCATAAGTCTCAATTACCACCAGCAGGTCATTATTTAGTGAAATACCTCAACATGAAGGCTCAAATTGATTGGCACAACATTTGGTGCAGATCTTCATGGTTCCTAGACAATGAATCCTAATTTGATGATTTTCTCACTTTTCCTCCAGCACCATCATGTCATCTGATGTCACGTCATTTGTGTTTGTGAACCATAGTTTGAAGACATTGCAATGACTTTGTCAATCCACTAACTTTTTATATAAGGGGAAAAATGAGCAAATGCCTGCAAACTAACGACTAAACTAACCTGCAACTACTGTACAAATGTTAGCATGCTAACGCACTAAACAAACACGGTGAACATGGTAAACATAATATCTGCCATTGACATTGTGATTATGTACAGCCTCATAGAGCTGTTAGCATGGTTGTAGAGTACAGTAGACTCTTCCTGTTGAATACAAAATGGACAACTTTGTTTTGATTCTACTAAGCCAATTTGAAGTGAAACCATGTTTTAAGCCTTTACCTTGTTCAGTCATAACCTCAGGGATATTCACCATAATGTGATCATTCAAACAATTCCTTCTTTTATTACTAACATAATTACGTGAATTATGCTATGGAAAAATGTCTGTGCCAATTTGCCAACTGTGCTCAACGTGGCAATTCCGTTGACATTTGAGTTGTGTACCAAGACCAATCATTGATGGACTTTCCAAAGATGACTTACATCAGTCACAAACTGTCAGATAATGTCCAATAGCACCATTACCTCATGGTCTTACAGCATTTTATGATATTGATCTTGTAAGCACAAGTTTAAATGCACACTGAGTTAAAGGTGCTCTACGCAATGCTGGGTGACGTTACTTCTTGTTGACGTTCGAAGTATTTTCCAACAAAACAAGACTAGCTTGACCCTCCCTCCTCCCCATCCCATCCCCTCCCTTCTGTGCTTCTGCGCACTAACAGCAGCCCTGAGTTGTTAGCATAAGCTGAAGTTCACACAGCAAATAGTTGCAGGAGAGTTATCCTTCTTATATTAGTATGACAGATAAGTACAAAGAGAAAGGGGAGAGAGAAAGAGACAAATTATCATGTTTAAGTTCATTAGAGTGTCCCTCATGTGCCAGAGAAGCAGTCTTTTAAGCAATGTTCAGACTTGAGGATCTAATACAGCAGCTTTTAAAAACTAGTAATTTGTTGTTCAGTGAAAGAACCGTCCCACACGTATTTATCTTCCTCATAATGTTTTAAAATTCATGTTTGGCTGTCAGATGGCATATGTTAACGTACTGTAGATGTAATTTAAAAGAATGTCACTAGCTCAGATATCTGACCCATTTTTAGCACAGACTTGTCATTTAACTCATATCAAGCAAAGTTCAGAACTTTTTTAAAAATCAGCATAAACATTCATTACAACAACAATTCTTAACAACTGTGGAAAACACCATACATCTAATGATTTTTTTTTTTTATGATTCATCGATAAGAAACACATGCCTCTGCTTACCAAGAATTGATTGTTTGCTTCTTTCACTCTCCAGCAAAGCAAGTATGTGTCTTTGTGTGTGGTATGTCTACAATGAGGAAAATGTAAACAGTGCTTGAAATATGATCTCTTCTATTGTAATCTTCCGGGTACGATAAGACCTGCATGCACACAGTGTTTGAAGTCATTGGCAGTGATTGCTGTCTTTTAAAAGATGGTTTTACCGTATCATTATAACTGCTAACTAATAATTACCTAAAATGTATGCATCCAAAGGCTGAGATTATGACTTTCAAAGAATTGGGGTATGACATTGAAAAATCTTACAAGGACAATCAGTCCATGCCACTAAAGGTGCGTGGAAGACTCTGCTCTACCCCATTTAATGAATCATTCCTCATCTCTCCAATTAATATCAGATAGAGAAGCCTGAATCAACATGTCTATATAAACATTCCAAAATGAGCCAAGTCCATGCATGAATCATGTAGGTAAGGCTCAAACCACATGGGAGAGGGATTTGAATTGCACCCATGAGCTGGACTTGTACCATTGTAAATAGAAATGTCATGACAATGTCATTTCTCTTCTGAACCTGGTCAGATTTCCTCTGTGTGTAAATGTTTCTCAACAAACGCCCCATTTTAAGAGTGTTTACTTTACGTAATATTCTTAAGGACTTCATTCACACCTTAGAGAGAGTTTATTGTTTATTGTCAAGAAACACCTGTCAAATACAGCCCTTTAAAGGCCTAGCTATGTAACACAGCACTTATTTGGATGGTGACATTTTGTAGCAAATCAGTTTATTTTAATGGAATCAACACAATCAGGGGATTCACTTGCACCTCAAAGGCAATCTGTACAAATCTTTCCCCCAAAAGTTAAACTTTGGTAAACTTTAATATGCACTTTTACAGCCATATTTGCTAATAGCAAACTGTTTTGATTGTACTGAGCTTTGAGGGATTGGAGAGAGAGAAGTCCAAAACAGACTAAGCTACCGTTTCTTATTAGTAATGCACCATCTATTTTTATTAAAAACTTCTCTTCCGGACTATAAAGTGCTCAACAAAAGAGGAATGGTTTCCAGACAGTTACGAGGGCAGGAGTTGCATGGATTGTCTTAAAATTGCAAACATGTGATGACCGATAACATTGTCAAACATACACAGTGACTTCAAGAAAAACTAAACTCTTCTTCTACATATATAGTCTGGGGAAAGCACATCTGTCTTACAGACAGTGCGCTATAAAAAGCTGAAAACACTATTGATTGTTCAATTGTATTTCCCAGACTAAACTTATTTTCAGTGTGTAATCTTCAGTGAGAATCTCACAGCCCACTGCGATGACTCACCAGCTGTTGTTGCTGAACAGGGAAGTTTAAATTTTTGAGACACTCTGGAAGAGACTGGGTACACCTTTCTAAGGAAACTGGCAGTGGGACAACTTGGTTAAAGGATGTTTTCTTAACTACACCCAGTGTTTGTCAGGTCTGAGGAGGGAAGATGGGTTATGATAAGGTCAGAGGAGGTGAATTGTAATTTCTATTTCAGTCTCTTTGAAAGACAGAGACATCCATCCTTTGGGGGTCTATGGTCTGTCTCTTACCTTTTACCCAGACCGTGACATGAGAGAGGAAGAGTAAACAAGCCAGAGGGGGAAGAAAAGGAAATCCCACTTTTGTGATGCATAATTATATTGTATCATGCAACTATTTATATAATTTATATAATACTTAAATACATTTTTAAATGTTTTATCATCTGATTTTACCTGTCCTCACAATTAAAGTTCTGTAGGTTTTTGTCAGTAAACCTGTAACTACTACTTCAATGAACAGCAACAAATGTTGCTGACATCTTTAAATCTTTACTTAATTAAAGATGTGTCTCAAAATGATGTGTACCAAATAATGATCTGGGAACCCCATCAAGAAGCGTGAACTTGGCCCATAAACACAATGGAGGGCTGGAGTCAAAGAGTCAGACACGATGAAAGCATTTCCCGTCCATTGACCTCTTGTCATTCCAAGCCCACCGTGCTATGGAGCGAGATCAAAACAAAGCCTTTGTAATCGGACCCACATTCAGCATCAAACAACCACAACCAACAAAACAACAAACGGTGAGGTAAAAGGGCACAAAAATAGTCAGGGAGAGGGTAATAACACAATGCCTATGTAACTGCAAAAACAGACACGGGAGATTGGCATTTTATCCGCTTTCTGGACCTTTTTTTAATTTATGAACTCCTTAATCTCTCTCTACACAGGTTTGATCAGTTTGACATTAGACTTTAAACTTAAAAGGAAAACGTCTGTCTAACATCTAGACAAGAAATTACAAAAATGTTGATCTCTCAAGCACTTCAGAGAGCTCAACAATTAACACAGTCTATCAAGTTTCAAGAGAACTAGCAGCTAAGACTTTTGGAATAGCTGAAATTCTTCACAGCACAGGTGCCAACATTGTAGCCTAATACAAGGAATTATTTCTTAAATCCTAAAAAGTTAATCCAAGTAGTATTATAAGTATGTTAGATGTTTGTAGATGTATCGCCTTTTTCATGCAACAACTAATACGTTGACACAATGAATTCAGTGCACCGAATAAAAGAGATTTTCTCCTGCTGAATGATTACAATGGAAAAAACCAACAAGCACTCCCTGAGTGTAGGAGGTTGTGATGTCTATTCAGAAAGCTGTAAACACAGTATGACTCATCATGATGCATAAGGTTGACTTTAGAAACATTTTGTAAATCATCTGTGTCTTCCCTTAGTAAGCAAGCTATTCAGATATGGAGGGGAAAGGTTTTGTTTAGCAACATAATAGAAGATAAGAACAAAGAGAGTGGAATAATAAGAGCACTGAAAATGAATGGTGTTGAATAGAAGTTGTTTTTATCTGCAATCACTTAACAAATGGTATTGTCTACCATTAGGAGTGGGAATCACCAGACACCTCCCAATACGATACCATCACGATACTTATGCCATGATACGATATTATTGCCATTTTTAACATATTGCAATATCCTGTGATATATTGCAATTTATAAGGAAACTTTGTCAACATCTGTTTTATCTAAAAAGATTAATTTTATTGCAGCAAAATGGGATTGTCAAGCAGATAAACTGACCAACACATATATAATAAAAGACTGATACTTGGTGCCTGTGTAACGATACAGTATTGCGACTGAATATCGCGATACTACGCTGTATCGATTTTTCCCCACCACCCCTATCTGCCAGCACAGTGTTACTTCTGTTGTAGCGCCTTAACCATTAACACAGTGCCAGTACCACCAGAAAAATAAGCATCACAATGAGGAATTTTGCCAACATTTTGGGTGGTCTAAATAAAGTGATTTAGTCAGACTAATTGTTTTTATTTCCCATTTGTATTTCATTTGGGTAATGGTGCCATGTTCACTGATCTCAGCAAATACTTTGATGAGTAAAGTGTTACCATAACTGTAATAATTGCAGAAACTGTGAGACATAAGTTGTAATAAAGTGGAATAATCCTTTAAATAGCATAGACACATTGTGGTTTGTTTCATTTATTCAAAGACAATGCACATTAGTATAACGATAGGCAGCTGGTTTATTTTCAACTGTAGTCCATTTTGTGATATATTTTAAGACCAGAACAACAGGAAATATCAACATAATATCGGCAGAGGTAAAGCGGCCATCTCCCGCCCCTGCAGTCTTTCTGTTGTCTTTCGGCAAGATGCTAAACTCCAAACTGCTCCCATCTGTGTGTGACTGTGCACATGCACTAGAAACGCTCACACATACATTCACTCAGTTCATTTATCATTCAGTCCATTCAGCCATGCAAACAGGCAACACGAAGCTCAGTGCTGCAGTAAAATAGTTTGTCAATAACTGATGTTTTACAGATTGAAGATTGTACAAGGTGATGCTTAGACTTTGAAAAGTGGGCTAAACATGTTCAGTATAAAGCAGTTTTTTTAATTCCCATAAAGAAAACTCTTCCCTTAAAAAGTTCTTGTACAGCATCACTTTCTATGTAATAATCACTCTCTGGAAACTTTCATCACTGCTGTGTATTGAAAACATACACAGTTAAACACATGCTTCTAAGCAACCACTCTTAACTGAAACACCTTCTCATTATGATTTTGGCAAAGGTTAACAACCGTGTAGCATGCAAAGCTATTTTCTTAGTGTGTCTCAGTTATATTTAAGTCCTTATATACCTAAGAAAAAGTGAAAAAAATGTCTAATAGTCAAAAAGTGTGCTGGAGGAATTGAAATATCTTGCATGAAATTTGTATGTCAGATAAAAAATAGAACCTGCCAAGTACCTGAGCACAGACATGCATTCAGTAGTGACATTGGAATAGTTCCACAATACAAGAAGTACTACTGTTAGTTAGGGTGAGGCTCATATCTAAACAATCTGAGGAGAAGCAGCGAGGCGCACATTTACAAACAGCCCTGAAATTCCTCAGTGTTATTCTTCTGGGGATTTTAAAGCTTACTTTAATAAGCTAACTGATGAGTAAGACATAAAGTAGAGTAAACAGTAATGACTATTGTCTCTATGAAGGGAATTCTATGCTTTAGGATTGGTGTTGACATGGGTGACTCCCGTCTGGCACGCGATGTGGGCTTAAGGACATAAACAAACCTGCATCTGGCTCCGCCCGAGGCTCACATGCACAACTTTCCTGTTAGAGACACCCCTCAAAGTCCAGATAGGGACTGATCCAATACATGATCCATCTGAGACCACCAACCATATACCTCAAACGATTGTGAGAAATTGTAATTCTATGTATTAACAAACAGATATTTTGTGTTTGTGTAGCCTTAAATATGATAGAATAGAAGTGAGAATGATTGATTAAGACAGACAGGAAAACTTACAAAACTTACAATATCTTACAAGAACTCACTGAAAGATGGAAAGACATTCTGTAAGCTCTACAAATCCTTAGATCCTTATTTAGATAAGCAAATGCAACAAGATCCCTATGAGAGGTGTATAAACTTGTTATAAGCTCTCTGACACAGTATTGTGGCTAATACCCACTTTTATCACATGCTATGTATACTGTGGAACTATTTTACAACACTAGGAGTAATTGTTTAATTGCTGTGTTGAGGGCAACTGATAAAAATAATCTGCTCCGGATGCATTATGAAACTGTACTTTTATCTGTAGTAATTTCTGTTTTACAATGGCAAAGGACTTTAGACAATAAAGTACTCTATGGCACAATCAGACTTTATTCATCAACAGATCAAAAGTCACCAGGTCTAATACCACAATTCATGTGTGTGTGTTTGTGTGTGTGTGTGTGTGTGTGTGTGTGTGTGTGTAAAGGGCTTCTTGTTAACTGTTTTCACAGCTGAGAACAGCAGAGAGGCCTTTCCACACCTTTTGACAGCTGTGTTCTGCCCAGTCACGCTATAAAGACACAGCAGTGGTCTCCACCTCTGACTGCAGGGCCCTCTAGAGTTGTAAGACAGTAAAAATATTTTAGGCTTATATGAATATTTAACTTTTTTTTCTTTTCGTTTTTAAATAATACCCTGACCATAAGCAAACCTTGGCAGCGCTAATTGATTAATAATGTCCACATCAGAATGGCATCCTAATGAGACACCGGATAACCATTTTGTGCAGAAGTGACACTTCTAATTTTTACACAATGTATTTGATAATGTGAATAATGATGCATGTTTCCTGGTTTAACCCTAGGCTGCATTGCCCTCACATGATTATGACTGCATTAGTTACATGATGATTAATATAATAAATGATTAACAATCAGCTATTAATCTTTCTGTTCAGCAAAATGTTGTTTATTTTATCAAGTTAGAAAGAACAGCCAGAGAGAAAATGAAGAAAGAGGCGAGAAGACTGCAAACTTTCTCATAAAACCCTAATGTAAAATAGCAAAATACCATACCATCTCAAAACGTAATGTGTTTGCACAACACCATACTCTAAATGAGAAAAATCAAAGATAGCATATTTCCCCTTTTAGGGAGAAATATTTCTGACTATAACATATTTCACTGGAAGAAACCACACAGTGAACAGTGAACCTCAAATAATATTGTTAAAATTGTTGTGTTGATGCACTGAACTTACCCAAAGAGTTCTATTACAGCCTCTCTGAGTTACCTTCTGCACTTTTCATACTATTGAGATTTAGAAATGCCTGTAATATTGCCAAAACCACCACAAAGTCAGGAGCTGAGTTAACAATCAATCAGCAACATGGAATTGTATTGGATTGGATATTGATCACATAATTGAACTTAATGAATTGAATTCAACAGATGAACAAGAAGGGGAGGAGGGCACCACGACCATGTATACTGAAGACCTCACAGGATGTAACTACTCAACACTGAGAGAGCTGTTTTATTACCATTTTTCCTATTGAGAAAAGAGGGAGTGTTATTTACACATTTACAATATACGTCTTACATAATGTAGGCTAGATAATAGTCTCTTAGCTGACAAAAAAACATTTAATGAGCAGAAGGTGACATATTTACCTGAAGCTTTCACATGCATTATAAAGCATGTATAGTTAGGTAAATGCAGTATTCATTTTCTGTGAGCGTATGTTAGACAATGACTTAACATTAGGTGAAAATATACAGTAGCAATTCAGAATAGTAGATTAGTCAGTGTATTTACTTTCACTATTAGGCTAGGTTTGCACTGCATTAGTTTTGTTATGGTTAGAAAGTCACTCGAGAACAGCTCAATAGCTTTAAAAAATATACTTTTTCAGGTATGTTTCCTCATGACATAATGTTTACGGTATAGTTTTGAAAATACTTTCAACAAGTTGCACTCCTGAACCCCAACTTGCACTCCTGAACACCATAATTTGGCCATGTTTAAATGTATTTATCTTTCTAAACTCAAGTTGGTGTAATTCATTTTGAGCTTGAGTCTTCTGGAGGCATTAAGGGTATAGGGTGTTTTGTCTCACTCTTGACTCGTGGTAGTC
Source organism: Etheostoma perlongum (assembly GCA_026937815.1). NCBI lineage: Eukaryota > Metazoa > Chordata > Actinopteri > Perciformes > Percidae > Etheostoma > Etheostoma perlongum. The sequence continues at coordinate 16,682,533 of CM049382.1, forward strand.
TGGAATATGGTTTTGACTCTATTTGACCTATTTGATCTCTGAGATTTCTGTCTTGACCTCACTAACATGGAGGCAAGTGGAATTTTAAACAGTTCACAACGTTGAACAATTACATTTGCACAAACAACAGCAGCATCTTTTTTTCTGGAAAAGTGTAACTACTGCTCTGGATAATCCACAGATCATGACCGTGTTGGGGCAGCTACTGTATAATAAAATTGAGGAGTGTACAGTATCTTAAAGTCATAATGATGTTTCTGTGATTTTTGTTCAGGGGTTTATAAAATCCTGCAGGGTCAGATGTAACCTGACCTTTTGTTTTAAGTCGAAGTCTGGTTAACTTGTGTAAAGAAAATCCTGTGCAAAGCATTTGACTAGTGACTTAGTGTTGGTAGGCGAAACATTGGAGAAACGTTGCAAATGAGTTTGCAAGGTCATGTCTGAGTGTCCAGTCTATGTAAATAAGCTAATGACTTGAAGGAAGGAGTGGTTATGTGGCACTAGTAGTGAGCAGATAAGCTTTGCTTGTGCCCGATCGAGGCGGACACACAGTGGCAGGATCAAAGGTCTGATGCTATCCAAGCTCAAATGCCATAGCCATAACACACACACTCTCTTGCTCTCTCTCTCCTCTTGCTCTCTCTCACACACAGACACACACAGACACACACACACACACACAGGAACATTATGTTACAGATGAGAAGGCAGTTTGTTAAAATCAACTGCTTGAATTGATAACATTCATGTGTTCTGTGTTAGTTCCATTCATTTATATTGGCAGGAAAAATAGCCTATATTTTGGGAAAAAGCTTACTTGTTGTGTATATGTACACAGAAAGGTATTGCACCTTCTCAGTGAACTTTTGATGTAAGCATACAGTATGCCAAATGTCATTCTAAAATGGTCACATAAGTGTGTTCAACCATGCCCCCCTGCTGGGCAGAGGAGATGGTCCCATGTGTCTCAGCCGGAAAACAGCTGATGACTTGTTGAATTTAAGGATTGTAAACAGTCTATAAAATAAAGCAAATAAGCAAATAACACATATACTGTGGGTCTTCAAAACGTATCAGTTATCTTTTTAAAGTTCTGAAATTATCAAGTGATGAAATGTTTCTAATGGGATACCATGTTATAGATGATGGTCTGTCTAATGGAAATGTTATGTAAATAACAGCTGGGTAATCTGTATTTGGCAAAGTGCAAATAATGTGGTTTATACAAATATTTATTATTTGTAAATTAGCCCAGTTATTACAATTAGTACATTAGTAATGTTTGTAATAAACCTCTAAGCAAAGCATAGAATCCACGTTCTCTCTGATTTTCTTAAACAACAAACCAGTTTCTACTGCCAACTTACAGCTCATTTTTGGTGAGAAGTTCTGAAATCTGGTATATGAGATAGATAAGAAAAGAAAGAAATTGCGTTTAGTTTTTTGTTGTTGGAAAGATCAACTCTAGAAGTTGGATTGTGTGTTTTTTACAATTTCTTACATATTAAAAAGTTTAGTTGTGTGTATTATCATAGATAAGTAATGATTTCAAAGCATCAATAAACACTAGTGGGGTTATAAAAAGCTTCCAGGAGCATTTCACCCAAATACAAATAAAGATAAAACACGTATGCTATAGTTACTGTAACACAAAACCAAAAAGCCAAACGAAAAATAATAATAAATGGACACACATACACCCGAAGTGATTAAACTATTTTGTCATTAATTGCTTTACTCTGCAAATCATTTTCTTAAGATAATTCTAAAGTTAAATTAATTTTAAGTTAACTACCATTTGTCCTCTATTTCCCAAAATAATATAACGAGTAGATAACTATGTATGCAATCGTTGTGGTTATATCTGTATAATAATAATAAAATAATAAATTAAATAAATTATAATAAATTATAATTTAATTGGCATTTACAACAGCACTAGGCTCAAATTGTGATTGTTTCGATCTTTTTTATACCTGAAGACAATGTATAAATCTTTAAAACGTTAATCGAATTTTTTTTACATATTTAGAAAAAATCTTAGCAATGGACCTTACAACTATAGTACACTACATGATTGCCTTCTATGGTCACAAGACAAGTAGACTGCATATTTTCAATATCCCAAAGATTCTGCTTTGAGAATCGTTTTCCAGACAGCTTATTGCATGTAGTAGCAACGCACACTGAGACAACTTACACAAGATTGACTCAAACAACATTAAGCACACAAGAGCTCCATTCATATTGTATTGACAGACCATCTTGTCACTAATCTTTATTATCACACAGCAAATAAATATTCTCTAGGCAAAGAGATCTTGATGTTTTTCCCACTGATGTTCAGTAGGCAATTTAATCCAGAACCAGGGTGTTTCCCTGCTGTACCGGTCTGCAGCATGTTGTTCTAACCGAGGTTGTTAAAACCACCACATTGCTGTTAAAAATACATTCCCCCGGGGCCAGGGACTTGCAGAGGTCTTAACATTTAAGCAGGACAGAAAGCTTTAAGTCTCCTTTAATGGAAGGTCAATATTAGTGGAAAGTTTGCAGTGTGTCCTTTTCATCTTCGCACCTTAAAGAATGCAATTGCAGGGGTGGAACATCAAGTAGTAACCGAGAGACCTGAGTGTATATCTCTAGGATTTCATTGTTCCATGATGATACACAGCTTTCTGATTCTGAAGTATCTCACTGGCTAACTTCCGATGGGACATCCTCTGTTGTTTTTGAATTTTCTCTAGGGATAACAAAGTTAGACGCCCCACCACTTTGAACCAGACTAAAAAATCTCACTAACTATTTGTGAGATTATTATGGAATTTCATACAGACAAAATATCTCAACACCTAAAAGATGATTAAGCACAACAATTGCTTGTACAGACAATTACTTTGGCGATCTACTGACTTTTCCTTTAGTGGCGCCATGAAGTTGACAGTTGTGGTTTTGAGTGAAATATCTCAACAGCTACTGGATTATTATACTATTATTATATATTTATGTTGCTTTAGTGATCTCGTAACTTTTTCAAAGGCACCATCATAAAGTCAAATTTTCAATTCCTCTAATACTTTGGTTCATGACCAAATACCAGGAAAACTAATGACATTTCAATCAGCCTTTGTTGTACTTGGTTTCTAGCGCTAAGTAGCAACTAAAATGGTGAACATGGTGAACATTACTAACCATCTAAACATTAGCATATATTGTCACTGTGACCATGTTACTTAGCATGATAACCTTAGCATGTAGCTTAAAGTACCAGATAAGTGCAGCCTCAGAGAGCCACAAGCATGGCTAAAGACTCTTGTTCTCAGCTTACATAACATCAGACATTTCTGGCAGAGCCATATGGCATGATCTGTCAGTGAAATGCATCATGTTTGAGTCTGCAGTAAAAGAGAAAAACACAGTCTCCCGCAAATATTTGTGAATCTGTTACTCTCACCAGAAGGTCAAATTTCTACTTGAGTGATTCACTCATGGTTTTACAAACTCTCTCAAAATGAGTAGCCTGTGTCTCTGCTGTGTACATTGAGGTTCTGCAGCTCATAGTGAAGGCAAGAGAGGATCTCCTGAGCCCTGTGTTTATACTGTCTGTTTCCTGTATGGCTGTTTCGGAGCTTTTGAGAGAAGAGACACGGCAGTCAGAGACATTTCAAGCATAAACACTGAACAATGGATGATGAATGGGGAAGGATTTGCTCCAAATACACCGTTTTGGGGTCTCTGTGTTGGTGCCTGGTGCCATCCAAGGACAGCTCAACAGAACACAATGTCAAAGTTGTCCAATTGTGCTGCGTACAAATGATTCCCTAAGAGTCTTCCCTAGACTGTATCTAAATGAGCTCTGCCCTTTCCGGGTGAATTAAAGTCATTAAGTCATGTGGTGATATCCTTTACAGCCATATCTGGAGTGAAAGTGACTTTCATGACACAGCTCTTTGACTCTCTGGGGCAATTTCACTAAGTTGTATGTTTATGTTAACTAATAGGCCCCATGATGTTTGCCAACCGACCACGGCTGAAGCAGTGATTGTTCGACCTAGTGAGTGCCAGGCGATTCTATCAGTCTTTGATCCAGCAGCGATAGCGAACCTTGCAACACTATCAAAGCTCCATCCCAAGGCTTGTCTGTCTTATCACAACAAGGACCCTGCCTCGCACAACTGGACCCCAGCTCTTGGGTGGTCTCAGTGCTTAGTTGCGTAACAACGGTGCCTAGCTGTTCCAAGAAGATATGGAATACAGAGAGAATGCTATATTTCAGCCAGATAGGAATGGCTTGATAACCTTGATGGAACTGATAAGGCAAGCTTGTGTAAGGCTTGGTTTCTCAAAATGAAGTAAATTGCATGTTCATGAGGTGGAGGCACAAAAATTGTATGCATTACCAAGATTATAGTGATTTCATAGGTATAATATCAAATCCCATGCATTCGTTCCATGCCCATATCTGAATATTGTGGAAGTCTTTGTGAGTCCCATTCTTGAAAGGGTAATGAGTAGGAGCATAGTGGAGCTGAAGAGGGATGTGCAAAAACAACCTTCAGTGGGGTGCTGTATTCCCCTTCTTCTGCTTCTGTTCCATGTCCCTGACCAACATATCAATAATATCTTAATTACTAAATGTTATGCACAATGTCCCACGACCTCCTCCTCAAACTGACTGTGTTGCTCTTTATGCTACATCACCTGACTTCCTCCTATAGAGGTAGCTCCACATCCTGGCTCACAATTATGTGGGTAATATACACATTAAATAGTGTATTACTTTTCATAGGTGTATATACGAACAGTGAAAAAGAACTGCCTGGCCTGACCTGGACTCGGGACTTGGACGCTTTGTAGGAGTGAGAGAAGGGGGTGTGGTCTCTTCTTGTCTACCCCATTTCCTGCTTCCACACCAGCTCTAATTGGAAATTTGGGTGGCCCTGTTTATTTACATGGTTGAAATGCGGCGAGGTTGTATTTATATTTTCATGGCGCGTTCTCAGCAGTGCTGCATTACACAGCCTTCCCCTGAGATCGCTGTGGGAGAGGGAGAGAAGTGTAGAGTAGCCCAATGGTTGGATGTGTGTGTGCAGGACGGAAGTGTGATGTGTTTCCTTCACTGTGAATCTGCACTTAATGATCATTAATACAAGACCATTAAATGATTGGTGATGCCTTTGATTTATTACTTGGCTGTGTCTGCAGATTAAATCATAACTAATAACACACAAAATAATAATAATAAAACAACAGAATAGCAAATTTATTAGATTTTGTCACAAACAACATACAAATAACACACTTGCCAAAATATTCACAAACAAGAAAAAAAAGATGAAAACACAAACATAAAACCCAGATTCATTCAAGATGGGACACATTTTTCAGATACATAGAAAAAATAAACTGCGCTGTACTCTTTTAGCACATCAGGATTCCCATGAAAATTATAAATATTTAATTACACTCTAGTACTAGGTCAGAACCAACGTTTATGCATGGCTTACTTCAGAGCATAAATGAAAAAAAAAATCTGGTCATCAACAAGGATTCAAAGATTTATGTCAGATGTACAGTACAAGTAATATGTGTAGTAAAACGCAATGTGGCAAGCCCCGAAGGGTGTGCTCAATTTGAAAAAAAAAAGAAATATAAAGGATAGAAATTAACAAGAAAAAAAATGTAAATGTTAAAAAAATAAAATGTACATATGTGAAAATTGCACATATGCTAAATTTACATTAAGGATTAAGGAACTGTGTCAATTTCTTATCCAATAATGTATGGAAAGCAGTTGAACAATTACTCCAACAAGGATATAGTTTCAGAAATTACACTAGCCTAAGACACTCTGACCTAAAGGTCTCTCAGGTCCCATATGTATACATGGATAAAAATGATCCTTAGATGAGCCATGTCAGAGTGGTGGCAGTGTGTGTTTATCTTTTAGACCGGGGCTGCTGAGTGGCGGAAGGCAGAGCTTTCTAGTCAAGCCATGGCTACAGACAGCCTGGACCTGACTCTGGATAAAGTAAACACGTGAGCATGCACGTACGCGCTCACACACACACACACACACACACACACACACACACACACACACACACACACACACACAAGGCTCCCCCGTTCTCCTCCCTGCCCGTCAGCTGGAGACCACACACCCAGACCACACAGAGTCTGAGAACAGCCCGAGTCACTCTCACGCAACACAACCCACGAGCTGTCACTCCGACCACTTTGCCTCTCCGTCAGCACTGGTTCTGCATGTCACTTGACACACAAAACAAAGCATCTGTGTTTAGAAAGACAGAAAATGAAAGGAAGAGAATCCCAAAGTCTTTCGTTTGACAGGAGGAAATCTAGAGAGCATTGAAAATGTTAATGTTCTTATAATGTTATTCATTATAAGAAGTGTGTGTGTGTGTGTGTGTGTGTGTGCACTCCTGCATGTGTGGCTGTATGTTTGTATGTTGAGGCAGGCATGTTACAGGGAGTCATGTCCCTGGGCCATTAAGAGTGATCAAAGGGTTTGTAAATGCACCCAAATGTGTGAACATCATGTGTTTTCATATATATATATATATATATATATATATATATATATATATATATATATATATATATATATATATATATATATATTTTTTTTTTTTTTTTTTTTTTGCATGTAGAGTATACATATTTCCACTCTCTTCAGCAAGTGCATTAACCAACAAATGATACATCACACCCTGCTGGTCATTTATTTTACTGCACGAATATACACGGACAGTCCCTTTTTCTTAGTTGGTTGGTAACTATTTATTTTGTATCTCTGTTATGGGTCTCATGAGGAAATCTAGATTATGGTGAAAAATGCAACATTTCCCAAAACCTCTGCGAGTTGCCAGCCAAACTAAACAGGCATCCCATCCCCTTGCATGAGTGCCAGGTAGACCACCATATTGTTCTGCTTATCAACCCTAATCAGTTTACACTTGTGTCCCAAGTCTTCTGGTTGTTTTCCATTACTTTGCTGCTCCTTATCCGAGAACTGTTATTGCTTTCCTGCCATCATAAAGTATTGGGTCAAGTACATTGTTATCTGAAGAGCCTCAGATAAACACTGACATTTGAAAACAATTCATCTGATTAATTGTGGTGATAAAGATTTTATTTACTGGTCATCACCAGTAAATAACACATTCACAGACATTCTCATGTCTGGTGAAGGTCACATCCAGATAATTAACACTACATGTTGTATTATTATCATTAATAATAATAATAATAAAAATCATAATGACTTACATTAAGAATAGAGTGATTTTGTGTGTGTGTGTGTGTGTGTGTGTGTGTGAATTGTCCTCTCTTCATCTGCCAACAATGTATGTCAGTATTGGTTCCCATCAGCTACTACTTCCTAAAACTCAGCATTCGTAGTGGGCCTGGCCTGTCATATTCAGGGGTCAACATTAGTGAAAAAGGAGAATGAGGTCAACACCTTTCTAACCACGGGGGTCAACAAGCAGGATCAGACAGAGTTTACTAGGGTTAAACAGGACTGTCATCAAATCCAGGGCAGAGGTCTGACACTAAACAAACTGGGGTCATGGACTCTGAGTCTAGTGTAGAATTACCAAAGGTATGTTCTCAGGGATAGGGTTTTAAAATGTAAGGGGATCTTACCAGATTATTTCTTCTTTTTGTTTTTCTGTACACCCCTGAACTCCATTTTATGTCAGACACCATATGACAGCTACAGATGGGTATAAAGTGCCCCCAATTTCTCAAATTGAATAACTATTCTCTAGGGTGTAGGTCTAGATGTAGGCTTGTGTGCTGTATGTTTGTGTATAATGTCTGTAGCTGCCTTAGTCTTTCTAGTTGGATTAATAAAGTTCAATTAAATTGAATTATTTTATACTATGACCACCAATGGGTACTGTATGTGCAATGCCTAGAGTGATGTATGACAACCCACAATATTCAGCTTTATTTTACCTGGAGCTTGAAAGTGTCTTTTTTGAGAAAAACTAATATCACATTTAATGAGAAGAAACAGAAACATTATTCAATGGAGCTGAAACACATTTAGTTCTTCTTGTTAATCATCTTGCAGAGGCCTCAAATTCAGAGCTTTTTGTTTAGCTGCAACTACACTAACCAGCAGATGTCAGCAAAACATTACTATGGTTTTATTGTGGTATACCCTCATTTCTTTCTTGTCTCAGAACCTTGATATAGTATGAAACATACTGCACAAAAATAGAGAAAAAAGTCAACAATGCTTTCTAAATATGTTGCTAAAAGTTTGAATAACATAATCACTATACAAATCTGAGAATCTCAGTGCAACAGTGTAAACTTTTACAGTAAGTGTGATCAATGCCACTGTAATTGCAGTGAAACCCCCAACAGATAAAATGATCCATGTGTGAAGGGTAGTAACAGAATGAGATGACAGATATTTACACACAATTAAACACATAGGCCTACAATGTTACAGTGATTTTTGTGACGCATTTTGGTACTTCTTTTTTGAGGTGGAAACATTAGGCATAAAGATTAAAGCAGCATATTACTGTATAATGTGTTACTATCTGCCCAGACAGATTATTCATAGTCACTGAGTCAAAATGGAACTTTCTTTTGGAGAAAGTATTGCATGTGGTATACTCATGGTAATTTCATTTATCTGTAAAAAACCTGTTTGCGTTTTTGACTAAACTGTTCACTCCAAATCTTCAACTGAAGGGCCGAGGCGATGTCAATCGGAGTAACGGCTCATACGGCGCGGAAAAACTGAAGCCTGACTACAAATGATGTGGCTTCCTGCAGAGGGGGGAAACACCATGTCAAATGTGTGAATGTGTTTTTCTTTTGTTGTTTTTTTCTTCATTTTTTTTACCAATTATGACTCCTTCATTCTCCCTTCCTTTGTTTGCAAATCAAAAAGAGCTCAAAGACAAAACAGCACAGCAGACGTAAGAAGTAGAAGATTGATATGTTTATTTAAAAAATAAATCATGTGGCAATTTTATATTAGTCAATCTCCTTATATTCTCTATTCCTTGTCATTATTCAGATATTTTTTACAAAATGCTGGAACTATTTTCTTTATTATGCACTTATTTTGTGATTTCCTGAATGTTTTACTGTAACTGTAAAGTGTGATGTGTAATGGGTGTGTGTTTCTGTGTTTGAGTAACTGACGTTGGTGTTTTATCCTGAGTCCATATATGTCAATTCCTCCAAACAGTAATAGTGCAACTGTGTGACACATGCGTACCCACCTACATGCATGCACACACACGGCCCTTTATCGCACAAACACACAAACACACACACACACACATATATACACACACACCAGTGTGCTGTTGTGGTTACCACAACAGCACACTCTTCATGGAGCTGGTAATGTTTTCACTATTAGAATTTGATTTTGATTGAGTTAAATGTAAAACAAAATTTCAACCAGCACAGAATCAGACTAGCTGATGTGTTTGAGAGTAAAAATGATTTATGGTTCAGACACACACAAAAAAACATTCCCTGTGATTTTGGTCAGACTTTTGAAGCCATTGTGAAAGTGATGTGGTTGAAGTGTGAAGGAAGTAAATGCAGAGATCGAAACTCTGGACCACAGAAGAAAAACATAATAAAACCTTTATCCCTTGGCGCATGAGCCTTTAGGACTTCAACAACATGAGGAATTGCATTAGTTTCACTATTGGATAGGTATGTCTTATGATACATTCTTAACTAGGTTGGTAGAATCTCATGATAGCTTTTGTGTGGACGTTACATCCAGTGTGTGAACCTCAACAGTATATCAGGGAACTTAGGGTATCACTAGCATGGGAACAAGAGAACTTCTTCCCTGGCTAAACCTGTACGCAGACCACAAAGGTAGTTTTTCTTCCCATTTGTGAGTCCTAAAGTTTCAGGTCAAGAGGAAATGGTACGGTTTTCTCACAGTTACAGGATGAGTGTGATTTTTCCAGTCAACAGTCCAAGAGGTTAAGGTCAACCACTATTTCTGGTGACACAGACCTTGATGCCCAAGCTGCTCTCTGATAATGTGTTGTAAGCTAGTGGTCCCCAACCTTTTTTTGCTTGTGAGAATTTAATACAAAGCCAGTCTACCTGTAAACACTTGTCACAAAGTTCATGTCTAAAAGTTGTTGACCTGAAAAAATAAAACTATACACTATACACTGGGGACTTCTTAGATTATCTTGTGATCCCTGGTAGGTGTTTTGCTCAGTTTGATGTAATTTGAATGAATGTAATATTTTTAAAAGCTGGCCAGATTCAGTAGAAATAGATTTCCGTAAGTGTGTCCTGCAACATACTGTATGTAGCAGCCAAGAGATAAAAAAAAGTGTGATAACAGCTTCCTCTACTGCACCAGACCAGTGATAACATCAATTTCTCTCAAACTTCAGTTGTAACTTGCTCTTTTTTTGCGATAAAAAACAGAATTGAAGTCTACAATAGACCAAGCATTGATATTGTTGACTGTTGCTCACATAAGCAAATTTTATTAAACTGTACATCAAGTTTTGAATCACAAAAGGAGCTGCGTCAACTGAGTTTAAAAGGCAGAGTTTGGGACTGTGCCACTCACAGTGTGTGAGCATCAACTGTTACCTGTGAAAATGCACTAAATATTCATTCACATTCTGTTTTGTCCCTTAGACATATCAGTGTTTGTCTTAGGGGCCATTCTTCCTGTGCACCTGCGCTAGTACTTCCTGTCTCAGTCACCCTCTGCTCTCCTTATCCCCCCACCCTCAAACCGCATCCTTCACACTGTCACAATAATACTTGTGAGAAAAAAATACATTACTCTACAATCACAGACAGAAAGACTACCACACATAGGTGTGCAAGTGAAAACAACAGGGTCTTCCCCATTTCTACCCCTCAGTATCATGATAGCTTCTATCATTTACAGTACACAGCAATGCAGTCAAAAGGGTTGAGAAACGGCCAGCGGTTTACTTTGACATTCATGGGGGGGAGTATGTGTCACTCCTGAATATGCTGTAGAGATCTCTGGGAAGGATAGTCGTTTGTTGAAGATGTGTTCTGTTCCTGGGTGTGATCAAAAGCCCGCATGTAGTGGCCATTGCTCTGCTGGTAATAGTACACCAGTTTTCTGGCAAACACTGGCTCCACCTAAAACAAAATTAGGTCTATGAAATATGCCTGAAGCATGTTGTCCTATTGTGTCCTACAAAGGAAGAGAGCCATACCTAAAGAAGCAGTGAACTAGAAAGATGGTTTGGTGGCTAGCATGGGCTCATAGCCTACCAATGATTGTAATGACTTCATTGTATGTCTTTTCAGGTTCCCAAAAAAATGTTTCCATAGAACCTACATAATACCTAAAATATGCATATTTCTTTCTGCATTCTTGTGAATGTGTTTTCATACATTTATTTACTTTATTGTGATTATTTACAGTCCATTAATATGAAAAAAAATGTATCTCTGTTTTGCTAGTCTGTCTGTTGGACTCAACTACTACTATTTTCATTGAATTCAATATAATGAATGTATTTACATTTATACATTTATAATACATTTAATGGGAGCTTAACCACGCTGAATTGCATGAACTCAAATGGATAATGCTAATTAGCCTTAGTAGGAGCTGTTTAGCTTAAGTTTTAGCTAACGCGTGCTAAAACTCACCAGCTAGCATAATAAAGGGCTCTCTCTTTAGCTGCCCTTACTATGGTTTGCCTATATTTTAGCTCTGTTTTGTAGTAAGTGCAAATTTAAGAAGGTGTTTTCACAGAAATTGCACACAAATATGGTATAATATGTGTAAACAAAGAATCAGATTCAGGTCTTACCTGAATGACTTAATATAATGTTGACATACATTTTGTGTTTTAAGACAATATTGAAGTCTCTAATGTCTTACATTAAGTATTGCTAACAACCATATGCATTAGATAAGGTTGTTAAAGTGATAAATAATTAAAATATATTTCCCCACCTGAGAATGTAATAGCTCCTATGATTTAAAAAAAATGTTTTCAATTACTAGATAAAGCTTTGTAGTGTAGGGTACCTGTGCTGTGATCATCTTCCTCGGGCGCTGGGGGTCGGGGTACTCGTCTCCAAAACATAGTACTACCTGGTGTCTCGGTAAATGTCGGCCATTATGGACAAAATCTTGAAGTTCTGGGAGAAGAGGAGCAAGAAAAGAGAGGGCAATGATGTGTTTTGCCTACAACAAATCCACTTTGTGCTACCTATCACACGACACTTTCCCTAATCATTGGAACTTTTCTGGAAACCACAGATGTGGATAAGGGAAATTTCATTGTAAATTGGCAGAGAAAACACCATCTTGTCATGCAGTGTGATGGACCACAGGAGGTGGGTGGGGACTTCACACACTTTGACCCCCTGCTGAGAATGTGACTGTAGATGTTCAGTGCTACTTCAACACTGTGAGGGACTTACCCAGCCAAAGCACCTGCAGGCTTTCCTTCATCACTATCACTGACATCACAGCCATTATCAACATGACCACAACCATCGTCATACTGTAAATAGCTGAAGCAGCATGCATTACTTATTGTAACCACTTAAAGAGTTTAATAAGCAATCAAACCCAAATCCATTATCATCCAGCGGAGTTACTAGATGCTGCTATGTTAACTTTCGGAGCACTATACCTGACTGTTACCTTTTATTGACTAACCGTAACAACAACAACCGCTAAAAAACTTTGTGCCCAACTGACAGCCACCTTTTCTCAGCTTAATGTCATTGCAACAGCCCTAAAAAGACTGCAACCTCACAATCGTCTGTGCCCTGGGCGCAGTACACTGTTGGCTACACCCACTGAACAATAGCGAAGGGGAACAATTTCGGCAGTGGGGAGTTGTTGGTACTACTGCTTCCAGACCAGACTCGTTATACATTCACTCACATGCTTGTACCCGTTACAGACATTGCAAAGCAGCGACCTGTAGAGAACACTGTGTCCCAGTCCAACAATTCAGGCTACGGGGTGTTTTGCCAAAATAAAATGGCATGTGTCATAGATCCTACATTAGCAGTTAGCATGTATTAGCATGTCGGCGTTGTCAGGGTCACTTCACCGGCTGTGTCTACATTTTTTTTTGCAAGTAACTAACTCGAGTACTCTATGTAATTTATTGTGAGCACATGATTGTTGAAATTAATGAAATTGACTTTCCCTATGTTAGACGTGATATAAAAGAATGAAGCTCAACTCTTACCTGTTAAGGAGGAAATAGTCAACTCGGTGACCTTTCAGGCTCTAAGCTGTCTCCATCTTTTCAATACATCTCCAATATTTACCTGTATTTTACCTTGTCTCTGGTTATAATGCAACCGTTTATAAAGATATTTTTTTAGCGCGGGTTGAATTAATCTATCTCCATTGATCTCTTTGTTTGTTTGCTGCTTCCATGACTGCACTATAGATGTAGCGCAATGGGTTTGCGTTTTTACAGGTATACCTGGCAACCCAGCCCGGCTGTCAAACTATAGGCAGTTGATTCCAACACACAGGCCAAAACACAAACAAAAATTTCAAAAGATACTGGCTTTAGCATTGTTGTCATAAAACATAGTATTTCAACTTAGTATGTTTCCTTAATATGTGATGACACATTGTGGTCATTTTTCTAATTAAATACAGTTGTCCCTTTAAGGTAATATTTTAAACACAGGACTTTTACTTGTAATAGAGTACTTTTATTTTATGATATTACTACTTTTCTAACAATATAAACTTAACAAAGGTACTTTTAAGTGCAGGGTTATTGTGTTGAATTGCTTCATATAGCACAAGTGTTTTTGCCATTATGTCCAAACCTGCAGGTTTGAAACACAACAGAAACATATTAGTGCTTACCAATAAGGAATTGCTGGGTGTCAAACAGTTTGCATGGCTGCTCCTTCTCCAGCTTGTTGGGTTTATCCATATATGGAGCCAGAGGTCCTTCCCAGTACACTCGTCCCTGGCAGAGGCGCTTAGCGTATAACCCATCAGGTGTCATCCACAGAAGCACCCCCTTCTCCAGTACATTAGGAAGCATCTCAGCACCCTGCCTCCGAGACTCAGGGTATGGGAATGGAAAAAGAATGGTTTCTTCCCCGCTGTGAAGCTTGTCCTCGGGGCATGGGGAGGAAGATGAGGAAGAGGATGGAGAGGAGGAGGAAGAAGAGGTGATCCGACAACCTTCTGGGCTGGTGGTGGTAACCTCCTTCACCAAAGCCTCTCTGTAGTATAGAGACACATGCAAGCTGAAATCTGGAAGAAAGAGACAAGCATTTAGCTGATGGATCCTGTAGAAAACAATTTGAGCCTTACAGCCTGATCAGATGGAGGCCCTGAAATGTCAAGCTTAAATAAAACATACTTCTTGGTAATCTTGACATACAGAGTATTACTCTCATCATCCCAAGCATCTTTTAACCCTTTCTTAAATCTAACATCATGTGATAGATTAAAAAGAAACTACTTGCATGGCATACAGCTCTGAGTTCAGAATGGGGAAGTGTTGTACAAAGTGTTTTTAGTTTCTTATCTGTAGTTTATTTTATTTTCAAAATAGTAAACAAGCATGTGAGTGTGCATTTTTCTTTAAATTAGTCCAAGATGATTCTTTACCTGTTATGGCATTGTTTTGGTCAATTGAATACACGGGCGGTTGGGACTCTGAAAAGTAGGTGTGGAAGGAGAGCTGAAAACCTGTGGAAAATAAATTAAATAAATAATAGGTATTGAATGTCAAAGGGAATTCTGCCACTTATTTGCAGACATGGGTTTTCTGTATTCTTGAAGTGGAATATGGAACAAAATCAAGCCTGGAGAAAGTGGGAAAAATCCATAACATTTTTGGAGCCTTGCAGTAGATATGGCACAGAAATCACATGTTTCACACATATCTCAGTCATGCACAAAAATAACCTCAACCATCTCAAACAACCAGGTCTTCCACATAACAAATTTGGCACTTGTTGTTGCACAGACCACTGATCAGTAGTGCATGGGTGCTGAATCAACCACTGCCTGTTTCCAAGCCACTTTACTTCTGCCATCTCTTCAGCCTGCACATGCGTTAGCATCATGGGAATTATGCATGCATTTCCATTCAATTTGATATAACTGAACTGTTTTGCCTCAGGTTTCTTGAGCATCACATGAAACACCGCCACATTCAAATGCATGCTTTTTATGCAATGAATAGTTAACACCTTATCAAGATTGTCCTGACTAAAAAAACAAAAGGTAGCAATTTATAAAATATTTTTTCTTTGAATAGTACTATAAATATTTACACAATATGATTTTTGATAAATAATCATCAGTAATGTGGATATAATAATATTATGAGCAAGTGCTTAAAGGCAAATAATAGAACAGCTAGAACAGTCTGGTAATTTCAGAAAATAACATCACTCTACTGTAATGTAACCTTTAAAGGTGCCCTGCCACACGTATTCCTTACTTTGTGGTAATGTCTGAAATTTTACCATGGACTCTGTAACATTTTTTTGTGGAAAATGCCTTGGTTACCTTGTTTTCATTCTAGTGTTGTATAGAAAGCCTGCACGAAGACTCAGCTCCATTTGAACCAGTTCTCATTCAAATTCAACAAGCTAAGCTGCTTGACTCTGATTGGCTAACAGCTAGCCAATGAGAGCCTGGCTGTCAGCATCCTTTACCCAGCGCAACTGGGCAAGCTCGTGAATAGTATTGAGCTCAGGTAATATGACATCAGACTGACCAGCTGTTGTAATTGGCCTGATTTCTCCACCTATTTCTTGTCAGTGGCTAGAGCTGACAGAGGAGGTAGCAGTTCATTTTCACATTCACAACATAACACATATGGCCCTAACATATTTCAAAAACTGCAAGTAAAAACGGTTTTGTGTGGCAGGGTACCTTTAAAACCAGGAAAAAACAACACTTGTGTCATATCACAAATTATGATATAAAAAATGTAAGACAATATCTAGCCTCATATATCGATATACTATCAATACATTGCCCAGCTCTTACTTTAAATGGTAATTCTTTACTATCTTCTTTGTTCTTGTTCAATGCATAAAAGTTAGCGACACAACTGTCTCTAAACATGTGGTTGTGTAGGTTTTTTTCCACCTTAAATATCAAATTTAAATTCCACTGAAATTTTAATTACCTAACAACAACCTACAAGTCACTGATATGACCCTTTTTTGAACAGTCCATGATACTACCTTTGGACCTCAGTTCATAGATGCATCAGAGCATTACACCATTACACAATGAAACATATAAGCGTTATTACAAACTCTCTTTACATTTTCCGTGTCAGTAAAATGACTATTCCATCTCAGACTTCTCGTTTAATAAAAAGAATGACAGGGTGTCACAGTTAGGTGTTGAAAATTGATGCTATTATTTGAATAATATATGTGAACAATACAGCAATACTGCAGTCAATGATTAAATCTATATATCCCCTCTCTCTCTCTCTAGTTTTATAATACTGGCAATATCTTACCATTTTCTGTGTGTGACCCCGGCCAAGCCCGACCGAACGGTGATGGGTAGTGGCACTGACCATACTGCAGCTCTGCATGTGACCCATGGTGATGTGGAGGAGGAAGAGGTTGTTGTTCTGGGGGTGAGTAATCCCTCCAGTCCCTTCTCTCCGGAGAAACCATATAGCCGGATACCTGAGAAAGAATCACAGGGATGGTCACTCTGATTAGATGTCATAAAACCAAGACACTTGCAATCAGCAATGCTGCAGATTAATGTATGTGCTTGGACCAGTCTATAGCATGCAGCAGCCACAAAATCCATCTACTGACCTGGTTGTGCATCGACGTATATGGAGGAATATAGCCAAGGGCGTTTGCAGGTGATGGTGTCTCCTCTACACTCATTTTCATTCCTGTAAATGTACAAAACCAAAAATATATTTGTTAGATAACTGGTCCACAATATTGGCCATGCTGTGCTGTGAAACTATGCATCTCCATCCCACAAAAAAACAGAACTCACATTGTTTTATTGTGCAGATTAACAATAACCTGATAGTATATGAAACATAATATTCTGTGAACCTAATTCATGTTGGCAGCTTCACAGTGTGAATATGTTTTGTCCATGTTTTGTGAGGTCCTGCTATAATTTAATTTAAGTGACAAGGTGATTTGAGACAGGGGCTGATTGATTTCAATGTGTTAGCTCAGATAGCAAGAACTGCTCTGGTGTGACAGAAACTGTTGTATGATGGCAGAGACTTAGTTATGCAAGGCTGGAGGTCGCCTGGTTGTGTTATGTGCACCCTGAGCTTAGTAACCAAAGCCCTCTAAAAAAAGCACTACAGCCTTTTTGGTACATGCTTTGGCTTCCTTTGTGCTTCCTGCCTCATCAGAAACTACTGCAGTGGTGCATATGTATGTGAAAAGTTGCCAATGGTCTGAGATGCTTGTAAAATGCAGATATGCAAATGAAGTACTACTATGGCATGGCTTCATATTTTACAGTTTATTATCACATTTCAACCATAATTTATTTCACTCACCTGTCACATCATGGGTGGCTAAATGTAAGTTTTACAGCATTTTTGAGGGATAAAATGTATATACACTTACCTCTTTTGGCTGCTTCTGGAATGATTCTGTAGACTTTATAGGGGTCTGAGATGTCTAGTTGGCTTCTTTCCACTAACTCATCAAAGTCATTGCTTTTATTAAGAGCACAGCGTAGTCTTGTTTTCCAAGTGGGGGGATCTGGCTTGTCGACTCCTTCCTTATATTTTCCCTTAAACAATGCCCACGCCTGAAACAAACATTGAATAGAGTCATTTATACTTCTTCAGTCATACCTATGTTAAAAAAAAGTTTTAAAAAAAGTAAATTGAACAAAATCTGCTTTCTAGAATAAGTACATTTTGTTGGTAAATCATAAGCAATAGGTTGTTTAAAATGCTACTGTTAGAGGCTTCATGTGCAGTGTGAGAGGATAGATGGGATAGTCTGACCTTGAAGAGCGCAGCATCCTCGTCTCTGTTATAGTCTTGTTTTCCTGCATGTTTCCACGGAATCCTAAAGATGCTTTTTTCCTCATTTTCCCAAATCAGGCCGGGATATACCCTGCTGTCAATCTGATCAATCAGCCACTGTCTCAGTTTACCGTTGCCACAGCTGACTGACATGCCACTGTCCTCTTCTACGTTCATCTCTGCAAAGAAAAAATCTAATAAAGCAACAGTAGGCACAGTAAGGGGACGTAGTTAAGTGAAATTCTACTTTTTTACAATGTAAGATTCACTCATTTAAATTAACATGAAAAAATAAGTTTGAGAAGACAGTAGATTAGGATTTTAGGTTCAGCGTAAAACTATTTAAGTATCATTATCACTATTATTTATATTTTATTGTGTGAATATCGATTTGTGTTCTGTAGAAATCTTGACACAACTCTTTACCTTTTTACACCAGTACCAGTTTAGATGTTACTGATTCATAGTGCATGTCCATGTACAGTATATATATATATATATATATATATATATATATATATATATATATATATATATATATTTACGTATACATACATATCTACATGCATGTACCCATATGTATAATACATATAATTAAGTGAAGAGAAAAGGGAAAAAGGATTATTAGGATTTCTAATTAATATTACTTTCCAATGACACTTCTTTTAGTGATAAAAGAGATGCCAGGGTTAGTTAGTGTTCCACATAGTTTCTCCTCTGCAGCCCTATAGATGTAATATTAGCAATTACTTTTAAAATATCTAGTTATCTAGCCATGATTTAGACACTTTTGGTCATACTGATTTACAAAGGAAGGGTACGAGGGTAGAGGTTCAATGGGTTACTTGTCATAATAATCAAGTTTTCATCTCTGGCAGAAAAAAAGAAATGACTCATTTTAAACACATGCACGAAGAACAGAAATACATATTAGTCTCTGTTTCCTGCCCAGGGCTACATTTAAATGATCTTACAGCTCATTCTGGTACAGCTAAGAAGCTGGGAAAATAGGAATGCAATAAACAAATAAAATATGCAATAAACGAATAAATAAATAGAAACACAAGTCATTAGCGGTAGTTTAAAAACAATAGTTTTAACACAATACAGTGTATGGTGGAAAATATGCTAATATAAGACATTGTCAAGTGTTGAAACTTATTATTAGTTAAGTAGGACATTAATTTAACTTTAATAATAATAATAATAATTTAATAATAATGGACCTACCAGAAATTCTAAGGTAAAAGACAAAGCTATTATCTTTAGACTTGATTCTGCACAGAGGTGAATGACTAACATCAGGCATTTTCTCCTGACTCAAAGTGCAGGGGTTAATTGGTCAAAGTTTCCATTATTTAGGCTGTCATTCATTGAAAAGGAGCTGCTGCCGCTTACCGTTGATCACGCGACCTCTCCCCGCTGAAATCTGTTTTGATGCTCTCGGTGTCCTATTCTTAAATGTTATCGCATCTTGATTTGTTACAGGGAGGAGCCTCAAGTGCTCTGAGAAGTCCAAAAGGAGAGGCACAGCAATCTGGCGCTCATTTCTGTGAAACTCGGCGCCCACGCAGCACTGTGGGGAATCCCTCTAGTGACACCCTGAGCACACACCGGGACGTAATGGAACCGTTACGTGTGCATATCACCAGATACAAAAATATTTCCCCCTACATATTTTTTATTGTTTTTCTAAAAGCCTAAGCACAAACTAATTTCCAGTGACAACTGTTAACTAGAAATGTCTATAGACCTTGAAAGATTGAATTGAGGCATGAGGAACCAATGTCAGAAGAGACATAGTTGAATCTGAAATATGTATTTTAGGTTACTTTAGTATTACTGCCCTCCAGTGGCTATCCATGTGCATCCTTAGCTTTCTAAAGAAGATTACTGTGTGCAATGCCTCAATATGCTGAAATGAAAGTTGTTGTTTTTTTATAGCTTGTATAGTCTCTAAACACAACTGAGAAGAAAGAGTGATACAAAAACGTGATCTTGGTGTGTTCAATGTCACCATGCATGACCTCCCTTGCACATTAGACAAACAGGAAGACAACCAGGAAACAGAGATGTAAACACAGCACAGAGTGTTTTTATCACCTTCGATACGACACCCCACCGACTGACAACCTCACAAAATGCTTGACTTTGCTCTTTTTATTTCGCAATTTAAAATCATCATGAAACAATGTCAACAAAAAACACAACAATCATAAATTATAAAAATAACACTGCACCACAAACATCAACCAGAGCTAAAATGTATACATGTGTGCATGTTAATTGTCTTTTCCAGTGTTCCTATCTATGACATTTAGAGGATCACTCCAACAGTGATACACATCTTGATATTAGTCCACTCCAAAGCCCATTAAACTTCCAGATAGGTCCAGAATACTGTAGCATCACACGCTGGTGTAATCCTTCAGGCTGAGCAGCAAAATATCTTTATTCAAAAGATCTAATTAGAAGCTTCCATTTGGGGTTGATGCCGGTTTTCCCACACTTTCACCATTTACTTTAGACATCCTGGCAAGCAAGTCACGTAGATCAGCCTCATCGTTGAACGGACTGTCCTTATATTCCTTCTGTAGCCATTCTCTAAACTACAGGGGGGGAAAAAACAGCGTTGTCCTTTGATGACAATTTAAAGAATTTGAGAAAATGCTAAATACTGATTTTGCACTGTCTCTCTACAGGTATATACATGTCTAGTCAGTATTGTTTTGATATATTCCATACTCTCTCGAGCTCCATCTTATCTTCGCTCAATTCCAAGGACTGACCTGATCAGCTTGAGTAGCCTCAAACTCCTGGAGCTGGCGCTGAAAGCCCAGGTTGGGGCCAGCACAGGGCCGGACCACCCTCACCGCAGCCAGCGCCTCTTTCCAGCCCAGTCTTGTCACTGTCATGATGTAAGCCACCACCAGGGTGACACTGCGGGACACACCTGCCAAACTGTAAGAAGATAGGGATGGACAAATGGTATGATGCATGAAATGAAACTGTTAAACTGTTATACTGCATGTTTAGCAACATTTATTTATGAATTTCCCTTTGCAGGATTAATTAAGTTTGCATTATTACTATTATTAATAATATTATTATTTCATGGTTTCAGAAATGCTCTTATTATTAAGGTCTTATTTTTTACAATTCTTCTCTTGTGAAGCATGTTGTGACTTTGTAAGAGAAGCTATATTAAATAAGTCAATATGTATAGTAGATAAACATGTGGCAGTGCAGATCTTATAAATAGCCTCTTGTTCCCCTGTATTTCTGAGAAGACCTTCTGTCTAACCAAATACAACTTTCCTCTGTGAACTTATGGTCAGTTACCCCCACCACACAAACACAATGTTGTCAAATTTGCTACTGTACTCAGTTTTGGGAAGTTCAAGAATAGACTTTTGCTTATCATTTAATCCCCTCTGTGCAACAGTTACACATGAATTCACTTGGTGTACTTGGTTGATCTCAGTTTATTTTCCAGTTCCAGATAAACTGCACATTTATATTTAACACGTCTATGATTGTATTATAAAATAGATGGAAGAACACTATCTACATCAACATCTCTAGTCTTTGTGAGCAAACCTTGATTGCAGCTTTAAGGTAAAGACACCAAAACAACAAGCAGTCTTGCTCTCACCAGTGAACGAGGCAGCCTTCTCCTTTGAGGCGGGACTCGTGCATGAACATTATACTTTGTTTAAAGTGCTGAGTCCTGTGGAGCACAAAAATGTTTGTTATAATAGGCCACATTAAACTATTATGAAGAACTGCTGTCAGAGCTGTGCTGTTAGTTTTTCCTTAGAGCTCCTGCATTCATCTAAAGGTGGATTGGTTGTGTACACGTGAGTTTTTTTTGTACATGCCGTGTGTACGTTTTTGCAGCTGACTTCATACCCTTTTGTTTCTTATCCTGGATGGATCAGGATGGGGGTGTGTTCATGTCATGTTTGAGAGAGTTGGTGTCATATTTCGCATAACAGGTTTTCAAACACCTCACAGTTCTGAACATAAGAGGTATAAGGCAACTGGGCCAGTAAGGTTGACAAGGGTATTAGCGTGTGCGTATGTGTGTGTGTGTGTGTGTGTGTGTGTGTGTGTGTGTGTGTGTGTGTGTGTGTGTGTGTGTGTGTGTGTGTTTGTGTGTGTGTGTGTATCGGGGGTAGGTATAAATAGCACCAACCATAGTGCTAAAACTGCAGAACTGAGCTGCAAGACTTCCTTCCTGCTAAAAGACCGGCTGGTACATGAATTTGGCCTTAGAAGATGTGTGTTTGAATGTGTCTACACCAGGGTGTCCCTTGTTGATACATGCAGCACCCTTGATTTTTCTTGAGTTGTGTTCCCCAGTTTCCCACTTAAAAAACAACTGCGTGTTTGTGCATGCTGTGTGCTCATTCATGTAAAAAAAATAATCATGCACCAAGAGCTGAATCCAGCCGTGTTACTGTGATCTACTCAGAAAATGAGAACACAGTTAAATAATGATATAAAGATAGATAAAGCATATCATTTACATGTTAGCTTGAAGAAAATGAACGCCCACACAGTGCAGCCTTAAATGGATTTTCTCTCTCTCTCTTTTTCTCTCTCTCTCACTCATTGTTCTGTGCTGTGTTGCTGTGCTGCACATTTTGGTACTTACAGGTTTTGTGTGGGCAGGTCAGCTGCTGAAATGCAGAGATAGGTCATCTCCTAAGGGACAAAGTATTACTAGTTGCCTGTCAGCAGTCACTTGCTCGCATGCATTTAACGCAAATCTAAAAGCCAGCAGGTGATAAACAACCTTGGACATCAACGCTCTTAAGGTTTTATGTGTGTTGCTGCTGGTGAACACAGGCTGTGCAATTGTATGTGGAACAATGAAGGCAATTTTAAGCAGATTTGTAGTCATACCTGTGCATAAACTGATAACAGAAGCTGCTTTTGTACTTGCAGCTAATGGAGAAACTTTACATCAAAATAAATAACCTAGAAAACAATTAAATAATAAAATTGTGATATTAATTACATTATGAATCAAGACTGCACAGTCCACACTGGCTGAAGCAAGAACAACCACCTACTCTAAAACCCACGCAGGCACACATCTCAGCACACTGACCGAAACCAACTGTTGTTGACTGGCATTTTTCAAGATACTCCTATCACATGAGTATGAAACTCGCCTGCTTATTGTCTACTCACTCACTCGGGACTGACAACTCAAGAGGCAGCATGGCACCTCTTCCAGACCGACCTGACAGACTGGTTTATGGACTGGTGTGAGACAGGAGTAAAAGCTCTAATCATGTGCACTGTACTAATACACCAAGAGAGGGCTCAGCCAATCAGATCTGTTCTTTCTCATTTGCTTAATCGATCTGCTTAAAAGATGAATGAGAAATTTAAGATGTGCTCTAGGGGCAAATATGTTATATGTATAACAAGGATTTGGAGAGCTTCTCACCTGGAGGATGGGAGCTGCACTGTCATGAATGGACAGGATGTGTGTGATGTTGTTTCTGGCTAACTGTTCTCGGTCTCTTGCATCTGACACAAACAAATAACACCAGAAACAATGGGCATGTGCTGTCATGTACAAAAACCAGATCAAAATAATAATAATAATAAAAATACTTAGACAAACCTTTGAAATTCCCCAAGTACAAGTCAGGCAGGATCTATAAGGACAGAGATACAGTATGTAAACATGAAGCAGACATGGTCAAAGCATCAGTGATATCAGCAGCTGAGGGATATTGAAAGCTGACTCAAACGACACTCTGACAATATGAAATGTTAATTATAAATAATAGGTTCAAATCCGGCATATCATGTGACTAGAATAACTAACAAAGTAACAATCACCATCCCAAATATTCATAAAAATTCATAGTTTAACACTTAGGCTAAATTAAAAAAAGTTTATTTTTAATTATTTTTGAAGCCGTCTTCTCTTATTGAATCATCGCAAACTAATGAGTCTTTTTTGATAAATATCTCAAAGACTCTACTGAAGATCATAACACTTTCACCACTTGTGTGTGTGTGTGTGTATGTGTGTACACCGCTAGTCGGGTGTAACAGATGAGAATCCCACCTTATTGATGCCATTCCCCATGCTGAAAAATCCCTTCTAAAAAAAATAAAAGTGAAAAGAAATGCCACGCAGTGTTTCCTCGTTGTTTAAAAATGCTTATCCAGCGGCTTGACGCATTCCCAATCCCGCTGTAATGGAGCAGCTCCGCGTCCGAGCAAGGCGAGAACTGCTTCCCAAGCACCCCGCGATGAATCTTGGGAGTTGTAGTTTGATGATATACGGAGAGCGGCGTTAAGGGATAACACAGGTGTGGTCTAAAGCCAGTCCTGGATTTATTGTTAGATATGATGAGAATATTAGTAACCAGCCCCCCAGGCCCGATGACAGCATACTAAACCCTAAAATAAACTTTTAAAATACAACAGACTGCTACATACCAGAGCCAAATTAGCCAACACCCCCTTGTTAAAATAGGCTATCACGGGAATAGTCTACAAGCCACCATAAAGATAGAATATAAACTCATTGCATTGTCAGATGTCAACTTTATGTCCATGTAAGACTGTCTTTGTGTTAAACTAGATACATTAGATTAGCCTCAGAATTCAAAGATGACAATTAGCCTATGTGAGATATCATGCAAAAATTGGGCATGGTTTGAATAAATATACCAATAACATATTTTAAGCTCCTCCAAAGATGGTTTTCAGAGATGGCCATTTCCTCATTGTTGAATAACAAATACTTGTATGCACACTGTTAGTAATTAAGTTGGTTAATGCAGATTATGCAATTCCTTGTTCAGAACACTAACCTCAAATTTCACACCAGAGGAAAAGACAAACTAAGTGATTCACTTAAGCAGCAATATGTGAGAGTAGTTTTTCCCCTTTGTCCCAATTTCATATGTTGATGCATAGTGCTGAATGAGGAAAGGGTGTGCACCAAGGACCATCCATTAACATGGGATGGTGAGGTTAAGTCACACAGGCCTCACACAGGGTCTCTTCCTTCCCTATACCTTGGGTAGTCTTCCTTGCCACCATCAGAGCATCATTTGTGACTTGACACCATTAGAAATGGCTTTCCTGACACCAAACTTAATACCTGAGGGACCTACCAAACCCCAGACAGAGACATTCACTCGCCATTTTATTGATTCTGTGGCTAACATAGCAAACTGTTTTACATCTGAGAACACATAAATTCCTTCAGTAGATACATGTGAATCAGTTTTTAGTTTAAGAAGCATCACAGTATTGGCGGTATCACAGACCATTAAATCACTCAGATCCTCAGCATGTAAAGATAGTTTTGGTATGAACACAGTGATGTTCAAGGAGCTCAGCACATCAGTCACACGCTCCGTTACCATTAAAAGGAAGTTTTTCCTTGCCTCTGTCGCCTAGTGCTTGCTCTTGGTGGTAATTGTTGGGTTTCTGTAAATAACATCACAGAGTACGGTCTAGACCTGTTTTTTTATGAAAAGCGCTGTGAGACAACTGTTGTTGTGATTTGGCGCTATACAAATAAAATTGCATTGAATTGAATTGAATTACCCAAATCATCAATCTATCCATTTCACAAAACATATTCCCAAGCATGTTGAAACCAGCTATGGTCGTTCCCATCTTCAGAAGTGGTGACCCTCATTCCATCTCAAACTACAGACCAATCAGTATATTGCCCACAGTGGCTAAAGTTGTAGAGAAACTGATAGCAAAACAAATTATTAATCATCTAAATATTACACCATATGCTCTTCCCCCTATGCAGTTTGGCTTTAGAGCGAATTATTCCACCGAGACTGCGACCTGCTTCCTTACAGAAAACATTAGAGCTATGTTGGACAGAGGTGGGGTTGCGGGTGCCGTGTTCTTGGATCTCAAGAAGGCCTTGGACACTGACAATTACAAAGTCTTGTTGATGAAATTACACAGTTTAAATTTTTCGTCAGATGGTCTTACATGGATTAAGTCCTACCTCACTGACCACTCCCATTGTGTCAGAGTCCAGTCATTTAATACAGCCGCCCTTAATCTGTCCACCGGTCTTCCTCAAGGATCAAATTTAGGATGTTGTTGTTCTCACTTTATGTAAAT
Organism: Etheostoma perlongum; assembly: GCA_026937815.1. NCBI lineage: Eukaryota > Metazoa > Chordata > Actinopteri > Perciformes > Percidae > Etheostoma > Etheostoma perlongum. The sequence continues at coordinate 16,708,722 of CM049382.1, forward strand.
GACCTCCCATCCGTCTGTTCTGATGTTTCTGATGTCTCTATGCAGATGTATGCTGATGACACCGTAGTATATGTTCATGGTAATAATACTCAAAAACAGTAATAATCAAAAACAGTAGCAATGTTCTTCACCAAGTCCCACAGAAACTTCAATGTTGGGTCGAATGTTTTAGTGTTGGCTGCAGATCGTATCAGAATACAAATATCTGGGGGTTTTAATTGATTCAAAGTTGTCATTTACATCACATGTGAAAAGGCTCTGTAATAGAATCAAATTCAACATCAGTAATTTTAGATACATTCGCCATCAAATGTTCACACAGGCAGCAAAAATGTACATGCACTCTTTGATCTTCTTCCATATCACTTACTGTTTATCCATCTGGTCATAGTGCTACATCTCTGAAACCTCAGCAATCACTTTACAAATTTAAAATTCTAGACAAGAAACCAAATGTTTCTCATCATTGTCCATTACTACAAAAACACAGGTTACTTAACTGGGAAAACATGGTCAAATATTCAATTCTATGTCTCGTCTATGAAATTATTTACGGTTTATCATTCCCTCCTCTCCACCAGTTTGTCAACATTCAAACATCTGATCAGAGCAGAACCAGAGGTGCAGCATGGGGAGATTGTGTCATTCCATTCACAAAAAGTGTATTTGGCCAAACTGCTTTTTCTGTTTGCGCTGTTAATGTTAATGTTAACCTCACACCCATAACCATCAGAAAAATAAACACATATAGTATATTCAAGATCCAGTTGAAAAAATGGCTTATTGACAGTCAGAGCTGTCAACATTTCCATTAACCGTTAGACCTGCTCTTGCTGCCCCCTGTTGGCTTCTTGCCTTGTGTGTGTACATGTGTTTATGTCTTTGTCTGATGCTTATCTGATTGTTGGTCAGCTATGTTCTTAGTGTATTTTTAACTTATCTTTTCTTATATTTAACTTTAATAGTAGTACTTTTTACCCAATGCATAATGTATTGTAATTGTTATGTTGTTCTGTAAATATGTAATTTTACTTTTTTAGGGTGACTTGTTACAATCTCTCTAGGGACTGCAGATAAAAAATAGACTTTTGGCTAACGCTGGCGTATTGACAGAAATGTCCATTAATGTGCACTGTCCTTGTATTAAGTTTAAAAAATAACAAAAATAAAAAAGGGGAAGAGCCATTTGTCAGCATCACAGAAAGATACATCTGGAAAACTGTCTCCTTTGAGAAGCTTGTCAAACTGGAAAGAAAGAGACAATGGTGCAGCCAATGAAAATGTCCACCTGGACATGACTCTGCCCTGGGGAATCTTTTAAAACATGATAAGTGTGCATATGAGAGCTTAAATTACCCATCTCCTGGGAAAATAAACAACACTAGAGAACAGTGGATGATCAGTCTCTCCTGAGACGTGGCAGGCAATCCAGGACCTGTGGATTGGTGGCAGCAAGCCAATAAGGCTCACCTTTGCCAGTTCCGATGGACCCTGCTGGTTGACTACTTAAAAGTCAGGCACCTAAACAGTAAACTAGTAAGATGCCTGGGGCAAGCATTAAGAAGCCAATTGAGAGCATAGGAAGCTAGTGTTATTACAGAGAAATAAAGGTACCTGGGTGATTATCATTGTGTTAATAACATCAACAGGAAGAACAGCACCGCAGGCACCAGTTAGTTTAACTTCCTGGTGGTCTGTTGTAGTTCTATGTGGGACACTGTGTAACCACCAGACTACAGCTTGAATGGGAGGAGGTGTCTGCCTACTACACAGAGTGCTGCCTCATATGGCATAAATGGCCTCTTGTACCATGGCTGGAGCTGGAAAACAGAGCTGGTTATCAGTCATTATTCTGGTCTCAATTAGTCTAAAACAGCCATTGTCTTATAGTCGAATACCTGAATCAACTGGTGCTGTTAAGTTGGTGGAGTGCATGGCAATATTATTTGTGACTGATGGACCTATGATTTGCCAAAAATATTTGTAAACAATTAATAATGCATATTTAATGAAAATGGGTCTAACCACGTGATCCAGGTCATAGATCATTCATCGAACAATTTTAATTGTGAATGGAAAGTAGATTTCATGCAAACGAGGGCGTTTTATGTATAGACTTGTGTGTTAGTATCTGCAACACTAACAGTGCTCAAAACACTGCAATCGGTCACAGTTGGAACGTTTTCCAAATAATATGTAGATTACCATCAATACGTGTAAAACATTTTAACCAGAAAACTGACACAGTACAATACAGGTAAATATGACGTTATGGCTTTGTTGTGGCTTTAGTGTGCAAAGGAGGAATTCGTAGCGTGGGTGTTCACAGATAGGCTGCCCAAAATGTGCCTATACATACTTCACCCACGCTGTCAGAGGCTGCAAGGTGGTTTCCCACTCTAGTTTCACATAAATGCTTGTTTTATCAATGAACTAGTTAATTATTTATTTATTTATTACGCTAGAGTTATTCAAGCTGTGCTGCTTTATTAATAATGTGAAAATGTACTTTCAACATATTATTTATCTTTTTGGTTCTGTAAAAGCTCTGTTCAGATGACAGATTCTGTTTGTCTAGTTGAACAGTGTATCGATATCTCCACATCAAATCTCAAATAAAAAGCTACAATTCTACTAACCAGGCAATGCAAGGTTGTTTAAGTCTGCGATACTTTAATTCCCCAGTAGGTGGCGACAATGGCCTACGACAAGATTTACAATGTTCCTGTATCAGAGGAACATCTGTTTCGTAAATTAATTTAAAATTAAGTAAGTTAGAAAGAAACCAACTTCATATCCTATCCTTCATTTGTGTTTTGTTACGGAATATGTTTTTTTTAGACCTTTACAGACACTGATGTTGCTAGTCGTCCTGATCTGTTATCGACTTGTGAGGCTGTTTGTAGTTTTTTACGTCTCCTGCCAGGTTTCACTTTGGAACGAGGAAGTGCCCTAACGTTATTTGGATTGTACAGCACTATAATAAGTAAGCTTACAGTTTTACTTCAGTGTTTGTGATATTGAGCGAATGGGGTGTATAATGTTTGTCGGGTGAAGGGTTTGGTTAACCTCACGAGGGCTAGCTTAGCTAAATTTGGCTTGTTGCCCAAACTTTCGTGAACGTTAACATGAACATTCGGCGTTAGCTTACCTACATCTTCCGTCTGTCAAAGTGTTTTAAACGTATTCACGGTTTGAGTCCCCGCTGCTGTTATCCAGTTTTGTCTACTCGCATGTAATTGCATTTGCTGTAGCCTATTTCACTATTTAAAAGTTTTAGCCACTTCGTTTTTTGAGTAGTTGTGCTTTATTGTGACTTTTAACCAGGGATGGCCACCGCGCCACAATCGCTTCATATGAGATCGACTGATCTCATCAAGAAAGAGGCCCTGGACTACGGAGGATTTGGAGAAGTTTACCTGTGCTACCATGTAACCCTCGGCCAGGTGGTGTTGAAGACCTTGTATACAGGCCCTATTCGCAATGAGTAAGTTAGCTTTGTATTTACTGTAAGGAGTCTGCTGGGTATTCCCCCTCGCTTATAGTAACTTGAATCATGTGCCAGACAGGCTCTCCACACAACCGTGAGGCTGTCGTTGACAGATATAGTTATGACAGCATAATAATATGTGATATTGATGGAAGAATGTAGCCTGTGTAAAAATACTTTGCAAGCCTAGTTTTGGTGCTTGTGGGAAGTATAATACTAATTGGTATTATAACAATTTCCATCCCCAGGCTGTGCGCCATGAAAAAGCTTTGCTAAGAACTTCCTATTTTAGATGGACAATAGAGACTTGAGTTAATTTGAAATGCGGATGTAGGTCAAACATCTGCTTTCCATGGATGTATGTTTTTTTTTTCAGATAACATACCTTGTTAACTACTTCTCTGTGATTTCAGTTTCTAATTTCCTATATATCATGCAAGGGATGCACCTAAATCTCTGGAGTACCGATACTTAATACTAATCCAATAAAAGTGTTTTTTTTTCTGGAATTTCAAATCTGTACATCATTGTGTGGAAGTTACTTGAATCATTTGTATGTAAGATAACATTTAGAAATTGATTTCTGTGGCACTCAAATTTTGGTTTGTTGCACAGCTTGTCTGAATGATTGTAACTTATGGCAGAAACGCTGAATTTTATGACATTCACACAGACACTGTATTTAATATGGATCACACCATGACTTATATCTGATTCGTAAAAAGTAGTGTCATCATTGGTGCATCCATTAGACTCAAAATTATTATATATTCCACTTGTCTGGCATATATTCAGTTCTCACTATTTTTTTCTACACTTTCCAGGGAGAATAAAAGGTCGCTGCTGGAGGAGGGAAACATCATGGCAAGCCTGAACCATGAACGGGTGGTCAAGTTGCTGGGTGTGATCATGGAAGATAGAGACTGCTCACTAGTTATGGAACTCCTACCCAGAGGCAACCTGTCGGACATGCTACAGAAGGTTAGCCAGTTTAATAACTGTAGTTACATTGAAAAGGGAAATATTCTTAAATAATGTCTGTAACTCATGTACTGTAGTTCCACTAGATTTTATCCATAGTTTATTGCCTTAAATCACTCATGGTATTTTCACAAGAATGAAAGTACTAATTGGGTAAATCTTTCCCAGGTCCCTGTGCCAATATCCATCAAAGGCCGAATCATCTTAGAGATTTTGGAAGGGATGGTGTATCTCACAGAGAGAAAAGTCATACACAAGGACATTAAGCCAGAAAACATTTTAGTGGACAAGGATTTTCACATCAAGGTATATTACACATCTGGCACATGACACCGTTCTCAATTCTGACAGCAAGCATTGGCATGGCAAAGTATTTTTTCCCTCTATGTCTTCTAGATTGCAGACCTTGGCCTGGCCACCTGTCAGACATGGAGCAAACTCACAAAGGAGGAATCTCGCAGGAAGAGTTGTTTAGGTCAATCAGCAGGGGTGAGAGGTGCCGGGACACTGAGCTACATGGCCCCTGAGCACCTGGAGAGTATACATACACCCTCTACTGAGAAGTCTGACGTCTACAGCTTTGCAATTGTGGTTTGGGTCATCCTCACAAGGGAAGAGCCATATGCAAGTGAGTTGCAAGTCCTAATAACAAGAGGCATGTTCCCCATGGATAATTAAATGGTGATGCACTGTTTGAGATTCATAACTCATAACTCCATTAGGTAAACTTCATGCAGACAACCAAAGTGTCTTTTCTATGTCCAGATGCAAGAAGTGACGAACAAATCAGCCAGTGTGTCCGAAACGGCGACCGACCTGCAGAGAATCTTATTCCAGACGACACGCTTGAAGAGATAATTCAGCTCATGAAGAGGTGCTGGGATCACATACCGCTGCAACGGCCAACGTTTACAGGTGTGTGTGTGTGTGTGTGTGTGTGTGTGTGTGTGTATATGTGTGTGAAAAAACTGCAGAACTGAGCTGCAAGACTTCCTTCCTGCTAAAAGACCGCCTGATATGCGAATTTGGCCTTAGAAGCTGTGTGTGTGTGTGTGTGTGTGTGTGTGTGTGTGTGTGTGTGTGTGTGTGTGTGTGTGTGTGTGTGTGTGTGTGTGTGTGTGAGTGAAACATATATAGCATAAAGTAAAATGTGATCAGAAACAAAGCAGTTAATTTATAGGATTCAAGGCTTGATTTTATTTTAACATTTTATTTAAAGTCTCTTAGTTACTCAGCAGCTAATATGCACATTAAAGATACAAATATGATCTTGTTGTAACATTGTTGTAATATTGCTGCTGTTGAGTGAAAATAATATTTAAAATGGTCCTCTAGATTTTGAAATATGAAAATGAAAATGTTCCTAGCATCACATTTTGTGATGCTAGGAACATTTTCAGCAGGGTTTTGCTTTTCCTTAAGCTGTTATTGAGTTTTTGTCACTATGTTGTACAGGCCTACAGTATGTAAACCTGAATTTCAAGCTAAGTAATTTGACCCCTTCAGTTTATTATGTGGCTCTTCTCATCCTTTCCCCTCCCTATTCCTTGTCTTACAGAGGGCTACGACTTCTTCTTTCCTATTTACACGGCAAAGCTTGAACCCCACGTAAAGGAAGATTTACTTGATCTGAGGGTAAATATATTTTCTGTTTGAACTGAATGTGGTAACACTATAAGAAGTAGATTTGAAGATAAAGTAAAGCTGATGACAGTATTTAAATTCTTTTGATTCTCTGTGTGATTTTTTTTTCTTTTCTTTTTTAATGCAGACTTTATATGAAGGCCCAGATGACCTTGTTGAGAAGATGAAATCTTTATCAATCAACCACGATTTTTTCCCAGCAGGTGAGCACTGTTGGTAATCCTGGCTTACATATACTGTACACACTCTAATGTCCTCCTGTGCAGGCTGTATTACTAAATGCCCAGAAAGCTAGACATCTTTTTGAAAAGGATGGAGTAGCATTATTGCTTTAACCTCTCTCCTTACCTTGCAGATTGCCCAGCTCCTTTGTTGAGTTCAGACAGAAGTGTACCTGTGCCAGTTGAAGCCAGTATTGAGGACATGCATGACATCCAATATGAGCCACTCATGGAGTCTGTTCAGACAGACGCCAAGGCAGTCAGGTCCCGTCCAGTTTTGGAGGAGAAACTGGGTCGGGAGCTTCAGTACCACAAACATGGTAGCTATAACTGTGACCCTGACGTTGCCAACTCCTACCATCCCAACAACTTAAATCCTTTCCTGCATGACCACTTCAGCCCTTCAGATCACTCTATCAGGCAACCCGAAAAAGACAGACCCTCTAATGCATCCTCTGTCCATTCCTGGACAAAAGCTGAACCGGTGCAGCCCACCAGCCAGGAAGAGGCTTGTTATCGCCCTACTGCTGGTCTCTATGACTCTATGAACTCTTCCACTACTCCATCCCACTTGCCAATGTCTTCCAGCAGCCCTTCTCTATCACACTTTAACCAGCAACATCCACTTTCCCACTATGACCGCCAGCAGTCCTGGCCAGCTTACCCAGTGTCTGATACATCTGCTCCTGACATCAGTCCTGGGCGGCTCCTGACCTCTTCCAATAACTGCTTAAAGCAAGATCCAGGTACATGCAAACATGTTCTTTTTTGATGGAGCACTTCTTCAGTAAATTCTACATCTAGTTGCCTGAGGTGTTCACAGCTGCTTCTGGAGAGACTGTGGTTATGTGTTCTTGCTTTGTGCTTGTTCCAGGATCTCTTTTCATTCAAAATGCCAGGGGGATCCAGATTGGGAACAGCAACATGATGAGTATCAGAAGTTACGATTCCTTCAACAGTTCCTCACTTTCTAGCGCCTCAGCTAACTCTCCCATTGAAGAAGGCATTCTAAAATATGGTAAACAATAACATTTCTTTCATGTGACAGCTGTGATAGATTGTCTGTACACTTGTTGTTGTTGCTCAGTTGCACTCATTATTAGGGCTGCAACTAACATTCTCACATTCTAACATTGATTCATCTGCAGATTTAGTTTTTGTTTGTTTATTTATTTTTTTGCTGTAAAATGTCAAAAGAGAGTGAAAAATGCAGTCCAAAGCATGAAGGAATACAGTTTTTTTGCCAGTGTGAGACAGAGACAGAGAGAAGCAGTTTTGGATAACAATGGAGACACAACAAATAGCCCATGACAACAGTATTTTCTACTACAGGAATCAAACTCGAAACAATTTCTCATTAGAGTTACATAACTACTTGCCCTAATAGATTTATCTTTTCCGTCATTCAGAGGACCATGCTGTGACCGAGGAGCACCTTGATCTGCTGAACGACAACATCGGAAGCAAATGGAAGCGTTGTGCTCGGCGACTAGGTCTGACCAAAGTGGAAATAGAGACCATTGAGCATGACTGTTTCCGGGACGGCCTTCCAGAGATGGTGCACCAGATGCTGGATCGTTGGAAAATGAAGGAGGGAAGTGTTGGCTGCACAATTGGGAAGCTTTGTCGTGCTCTGAAAGACAACGTACACGTAGATGTCATCCAGAAAATATTAAACACCTGCAGTTCTTCATCTTAGATCTGATTACCGTTCTACCTCATTCTCTCTAAGTGACTTTCTGCCTATGATGGGGGAAAAAATACTGTTTGCAGCATTTAAAGGCTCCCTTTTTTACCAATACCATATTCATTTTGGGTTTTTTGCAACGGGTTTGAAATATAGTCTTTGTCGCTGCCGAATACAATTGCATTTAGACTGTTTGTGTAGCTCAAAGCTTTGAAAATTGTATCTTTCCAGAAAATGTATTTTTGTTACTCATAAGAACCAAATAGCTCACTGTCTGACTTTTTCTACCAAATGTCTTATGAGCAGTAGAGATGAACATGGTCAGGGTTCAGGTTTTTGTAATCTAGAAGTTAAAATCATTATTATTTTTTTAATTTGCTATAAAGTAATAATGACCTAAAGGAAAAGTCTTTGTTATTCATGTGTCATATGATATATTGTAGTAGCAAGAAGAGTTTCGAAAGTAATATTCTTAATACAAACATTGTCAAGAATGTTTTTCAGAAATAGATCTCTGCATGATTGTGGGATGGTTAAGCCATTGAGTTTGTGCACGGTTGTTGTAGCTTTAACTGAATAATTAACTAATCAAATGGTGTGTGGTAAACATTTATTCCAGACCAACACAAACATAAAGTCTCCAAATACAAACAGGTAAAGTCAATGAGTCTGTAAGGAGCTGTTGGGGGGTGGGGAGGTTGTCAATGAGTCTGTAAGAAGCTGTTGGGGGGGGGGGTTAGGTTAACTGTACAGAGGTACAGAAACCTTAGTGCAGTACTCCACTAATACATGTGTATTATTGTAGTCTTCTATTTGTTCTGTAAATACTATAAAATGAGTAAATTGAAGTATGTCTCCTTTAATCTAAGCCCTGCTGTAGACTGGACTCCCATTTCTCCAAAGTACAGTAAAGTGCATGAATTGCTAATTCCCTTCTTGTTTGAGTGTTCATTGTATCGAATTTACTGTAATAATAGTCATCAGATTTTATTTAATCTGATAATCTGCTGTACTGTCTGAAGAATTTTTGGAATACAGGGTTTCTCACCATTTAAACAGTAGATTTTCTTTGAGGTGTGTTCATGTCTTGTTTCATTACAAAATTAATTGTCACCTACTGTACTGGGTCTCACAGTCAATGTAGTTCTCACTACACAATAGACTTCCGTCCAGCATCACACAAAAAACTGCATCCCCCTGTTCTCTCCCAAACCTGGATCTAAATGTATTTTAAAGCCATTTTGATTATTTGAATAAACTGTGTGTACATGTGTCTAACAACAACATAAGTGTATTTCATAGATTCCACTTCATATCTTGAGCTAAAATTGTTTCTAGTTTAGAATGCCATTGGTTATCCCCTGCAATTAGTTATTGGATATCAATATAAAGTGATAAAAACATACCTTGCTGAGATTAGACACTGTTATGATTAAGCGGAAGAAGGACCCACAAGCAGAGAAGGCAGCAGGCAGGAGAGAGCTTCACAAGGCTTTATTTCACACAAAAAACAAAGTCCACAAAAAACGCAGGATCCAACAACAGTAACACAAAGTCCCAAAATCCAAAAAATCCCTAAAAGTTCCAAGGGGAAAGCAATGCCAAAACAGGGAACAAAGGCAGGGAAAACAGGACAGGCCAACGAACAGCACAGCACAAAGATACATAAACAATCTGACAAAAGACAAAGGGAATACAGAGGTTAAATACAAGAGGTAACAAGGAACAGGTGATACATCAGGTGAATCACATTAGGGCAGACAAGATGTAAAACTAGAGACAAGACGAGACAGAGACCAACCCTCAAAATAAAAGGAAAACCGAACATACAGACACTCACAGGGGAATACAAGACAGACTACCACACAAGGGAGGAAACTAAGACACAAACACGAGGAGACGAGACAGGACCGAAAAAAAGGAGAAAAAGAAACCAAAGCAAACACCCAAACCATAACAGACAGGACTATATCCAGAATATAGCTGTATCCCAATTCCAGACTAAAGACCAGACAACAGACAATATATAATATACCCATAAGTTTTGGACTTTGCTCTTGATGGACACTATTCCCCTCACAATGCAACGCACAAAGAAATGGAAAGGTTCTCACAGCTGGGAGAGAACTAACATCATGTGAACATTCCAGAAAACATGAACCAAAATATACCTGTACACAATGATAACATTAAAGTCCAAATTAGATTCTAGGCAGCTCTGCATATACTAACTAAGACAATACTCTGAAAACAGGCAATTTCTTACATGGCAGTATATTGTATAATGTGTTACATGGCAGTATATTGTATAATGTGGATATTTGTTCCTGAGCATTCGAGTTTAAACAGCTGTGTGTTTGTTTTGATTATTTGCTTTTACTCCCCCAAATACCCCTGACAGGGAGATTGATTTTCCCTTTTGTCATTGAAAAGACCCACATGCAATGGTTTAAAGATGTGATGATAGTGTGCTTTTGCAAATCAAACAGCCACTGCTGTTCCTTTTCACCTGGTGAGTTTAATAATCTCTTCACTAAACATAATAATCTTAATCCTTCCATGCCATGTATGATTATTGATAAATTCTTGAGATACAAATGTGAAGCTTCCTAGTTTCTTAACAGTAATTAGATCCGATTCAGGGATGGTGTTAAAAACGGTACCCTGTTGATCGATAGATACAATCTAATTAGGTACCTTTTGTTATAATCTTGCCCTGCAACTAAGAAATTGGTAAAACCACAGAAGTCTAATAAAAATATATGAAATAGCAGAAGGCACATGGGATAATCAGATATGAGGGTTACAATTATGTGACTGGTAGTTGTCAATAGTTGGAGTTGTCAATGATTTAGTCCTAGTTTTAATTGCCTTAATCCAATTCCAGTCATGTTTACTGGACACAATGTATTTACACAACAATTACAGACAACATGAACTTAATAGTCTTTCTCCACTAAATAATGTATCTACTGTTGCATATTTGGGTTGTGTGAATTGTTTGTTTCATGTGTCTTACTTCCCTTTTCCTCTATTGTAGTGACATCAATATATACAATATCCTGAAGAAATATTCAGTTGTCATGAATAACACATAAACAACACAAAGAATGACTTGAAGTTCACACAATACAGGTCGATAGACAAAATTGCGCAGCATAGTACATAGATAATTGATCAAGCACCATACCCTGTATACCAGCAGTTGTCAAGTGTAAACTACTGGGGCTGGCATAGTAAAAGTCCGCGTTAACAGTTTTTGAAATTAGATGGCTCTCAGTTCATATGTACACATGTTGCTGTAATAATTAAACAGAGTCCTGACCATGGAAATCACCAAAGACATGTTATACCCCGTTCACAAAAAAGCCATGATCCAGGATAAAACCTGTGTAAGATGGTGGGACTCACATGATAATAACTATATGAACATTAGTCAATAGTTGTTATTCAACTGTTGACACTCCAACTGTTCCCTGCCAATTTCCTGATTCCCTGAGGCTTAACCCAGGTTTTAATAAGATCATGCTATCAGAAAATGAGTCAGTGACAATAAACTAATTTCAAGCCCTTAATGTCTGGAAGAATTTGCACAGCACTTGTCCAATAAAAAACAAACATGTTGGAAGTGCAGATTGTCAGCTATAACAGTTAAAACATAATATACATTAATCATGTTTTGTCTGTCAAACCAATCCCGTCATACCACGTCCACACAGTCCTCATAAAGCATATTAGCTGAGCTGTTTAGTGTTAGACTTATATCTGGTATTCTGTAAACACATGAATATAGTGAAATATTAAGGCCAAGCCAATTTTGCATGCCCTGGAACCATCTCTAAATCAATATGAAAGTTGTCTATTTCTGAAGTCCTTTTTGCACACATGATGGCCAGCTGAGACTTCTTGTGGCACTTGCGTTGTGTCTTCTGTACATGTGTTTTGGAAACTGGAGTGTCTTGATCCTTAGATGAGTCTCCATTGGCAGCAGTGTTAGTGATGCTGCAGATTCGAGGGTAGTGTGTGAAGCAATCAAAAGCATCCTTGCACTTCTCACAATTGTGGTCCCTGAATGCTACGATAGGAGGTTGAGCAGGGGAGTTGGATGAAGGGAATTGGTTGATCTGTCTGTGGATTGAGCATAGTCTGACCCTGATCTCTGGCTTGGAGCAGCACGTAGCTGGCTCCTGGGAGCAGAGGCAGCCCTTCAGACAGGCGTGGCACAGAGTAGCCAGGTTGCTGCGCACCATCCTGCGGACATTTGGCCTCAGCATTAGGTAGATGATTGGGTTGTAGATGGTTGAGGACTTGGCAAACATGGCGGGCAAGGCAAATGCCAGAGGAGGGATGTTCTCAATGTGTCCAAAGGCCGCCCACATGGACACCACAGCATATGGACTCCATGCCGCTAAGAAACTGATGCAGACAGCAACACTTAGCTTGAAGAAAAAAGAACACAGAAGAGAAAAGTTAAAGAAAAACATACTTTAGAAAAACGGCTTTTGGTGCTTTTCACAGAACAGTGACATTATAGTATAGTAAGACGGGTGTTATTCTATGTTTTTTTGTATTGTCAACAAATCCAATTTAAAAGACAAAAAAAATATGACATCCCCCAGCCTGTCTACGGCTCTCTCTCGCATTATGATTATCAATCAGCAATAGCCTCTCATCAATCACTCTCATCATTACAACCAGAGCAAATTCCTGCTAATGCAATGTATATTGTTACAATTAAATAATTGCAAACTTTCCTCTTACCTTAACAATAATTGTCTGGTTGCTGCTTATGTGTGTCGGCCTCATTGCATGCTGCTCCATATTCTTGTGGGAAGCGTGCACTGTGACCAGTATGCCCGTGTAGGATGCTAAAATAATACAGCATGGTATGATGTAGCAGAAGAGAAACAGTGCCACAGTGTAGGAGCGTGCCGTAGAATGCTGATTGGACAGACGCCAGTCAATGCAACAGGCGGTGCCATAAGGCTCTGGTCCATATTCCCCCCAGTAGGCCAGGGGGGAGCTGGCAAACAGCAAGGCATAGACCCAAGCAAAGGCAATGAGCCAACGGACATGGAAAGAGTTAAACCTGTTTCCTGTGAAAACACATTAAGTTCTATTTCATTATCCATGTAGTAAAACCCAATAAGATGATGAAAACCTTTTTAGTGTGAGTGAAATGTCCCCACCACAACCCCCTCTGCATTTTCTCATAGTCAGAAGCACTTACAGTAGTCCATTTATTTAGGGACAGGGTCTGCTTGAAACAAACCCGTTAATGGCATCTGACTGCAGCTAAAGGCTAATGTGTTTATGACTACCATCAGGGGTAGATGAGCGAATCGTTCAAATGGGAATAACACTACTTACTTTCAGACAGTCTTTCCTTGAAGGTATTTATGGTGTTACCATTGACTGTAAGTATTAATGGACAACGCATCCGGTTCAGCGTAGTGCTCCAAATGCAGAAGTGCCTTAAACCTGCATTCTATCTGAATTCCAGCAGGGGGCGAAACGTGCGGTTGCAAAAGGAGGTTGGTTTCTGTAGAAGTCTATGAGAAAGTGACCCACTTGATTTATTACCTCAGTAAACATTTTCATAAGGAATTTATGGTTTCAATCACTAGTTCTAAATCTTCTGCAACGCAACATCATGTTTGTTTTTTGAATTATGGTCTCGATTTTAAAATCGGCGATAAAGCAGGTTTTAGGGCGTGGCTATGATGTGATTGCCAGTGGAAGTGTGTAACGTCATGTAGAGTGTAAGGGCTCTTCCCTCACTTCTTCCCCTTGTCTAAAATCGTCACATCCGCATCCGGGATGGCTGCTCCCGTTAATGGCAAATGCAACGATTCACAGCAGATCTCCACAAACCAATGGGTGATGTTGCACATGCGCTGTCCATTAATATACAGTCTATGGGTGTTACCCTCATGTATGAAAAGTGATGGAAGTAGTTGCATGAAGAGTTTAAAGGTTCACTATGAGTTCCTGCAAAATCCTTCAAATTGTAGGCAACCCTCTTTAATCCGCTTGCTGCCCGCCCCCTGAATACACGGTGAAAGAGCCATCTCGGGAGACAACACGGGTCGTAAACGTCAGACAAACACTAGGGGAATGGATAGGCACCAAAACACAACAAAACACCGACAAGATGGTTGGGGTTAACAGTATTGTGACCATTATTTTAAAATGTATTTATGTGATAGCCGTTGGGGCTGATAAAGCGCTATACTACATGTTTGTTTCTATAATGGTTCTAACAATGGCTTACTGGTCAGATACCAATAGATCTTTTTAGATGATTTATTTATTTTTCTATTCTTAACAAGAAAAGGATTATGTATTTTACTAATGTGCTTTTTATTTGCCATTCTTAGCACCCCATTTGTTTTTGCTCCAGTAAACTGGGTCTATAATTTGAGAGGATTGTAGCCTACAATTATAAAACATGTCCTAATTGTACAAATATCCTTAATTATAGTATTAGTTCACAGGACCAGTAACTATATAGTGTAGACTACTGATCATTCATGAAACCACAGGGAGGTGAAATGGTTTATATTTTGGAGCCCAACTTTTCAGCATCTTTTCTATGCTCACATATACGAGGAAGCAAAGCATATTTTGGAAGAAGCAAACTCGCGATAATAAAACAGTGAGAAATTGCGATATCTTAAAATATACATTTACAAACCATTTCTCTTAACTGAAACCATTCTGCTTACTTTTAGTCCAAAATATACAACTGTTCATGTGTGCAAATTATTAGTAGGCCTACCCTTACTCCTTGAATGTTATAATTATGATGGTTACAGTTCAGAGTCATGGTCACATATGTACGTTGTTCAATGTTTTCTCTCGCTGTTTCATCACAGCAGCAGTGTTTCTTACAAATAATGTGTTTCACTTCAAACCGCATCACACTTCCATTAGAAGCTGCTTCTCACTCTGTGTAAAGTATGCACAATGCGTAGTCTCTATTTTAGCATCAGTAAATCTGTGATCGACCTTGCAATCTGTTAAAAAAAAAAGCTGTGAACGTGCATCTATCGGAATTACTTCAGCCTGGCTCACCCTAGTCGCTGCTCCTCAGCCTAGCTTGGCCGTTGTGAAACGCACCAAGACAGGATGCACAGATTAAACTAGGTCAAGCCTGGCTTTGTCAGTCATCCTGGATTTATAAATTCTGCTTTTGTGAAACAGACCCTTTTTTTGCCTACTGAGGCATAGGGTCAGGCGATTCTTCTTCACTCTGTGCATGGTTGAAGGTATCAGGGTAAGGATATTTGTACAGCAGAATGCTAGGCTACTCATGTGCCATTGCAGCCAGTCTGGTCCCATCCTAATCATGTTAACAGTGGAGACTGTGTGTTCCCCTGTGGTACAAACTAACCTTCCATCACAAGTCTGATAGATAGATGAAGCTTGAACCTGAAGGATATTACCATTGGATTACAAAGATTATGTGTTGCAGTCACAGTAAGGAGATTTTTATTGATCGGCTACAGTTGGGTGTATGTGGTATAAATGACGTAGCTCACACTACTGGATGGAAGTGGGTTGTCACCAATGGCTTCATGGGCAACATGCACGTCATACAAACTCCTGGAAAGATGGTCCTTAAATTGGCTAGTGCTTGCAGTTTGCTGTAAACCAGGCACAATGGTCCCCAGGGTTTTCAACTGCGGCCTGGGCATGTTCCGGCCAGAGGCTGTTTTTTACTGCAGTTTCAGAGATGAGTGCAAACATCTCTTTTTTGACCTGCTAAAGGAACATGGGAATTATCTGAATCAATATTTATTAAGCTACCTCAGGTAGAGCATGAGCAGTTGGGGACTGAAGGTCTAGCTAGGCATAGAGAAATGTACAGGTAAATATGCAGGTAGTGAGATGCCACAGTGAGACTATATGCAATTAATATATTGTTGGTCCACATTTCAAAGGGAAGTCTACAATGATTGATTAAGTGGCTCAAATACTTTTTTACATACATTTTCTTTTCCTAAAACAAAAATGCACAGTGCGCACTGTGGTTCTCTATGAACACATGGCACAATCCGCCTCTTGGTGTGGACGACTTTTCCCATCGACCATGGCTCAGAGCCCTTCCATATGCTTTTTCCCCTGTCCTTCTGATTCCTCGCCTCCTGGCACGCATTCAGGAGGAGAGCCTGCTGGTTATTGTGGTGGCACTTACAAGGCTTCACAACATTATGCAGACCAGTCATGAAGGTTTTTAAAGGATACATTTCTAACCTTGCTACTTAAAAAACATGACACATTGTGAGATGGAAAAGGAACTATACAATCTGCTTGTGTTTTTTTGGCATTAACTACATCAGCTTCGCCCTTAACCCAATAGCAACAGCTCTTAGAGGGTGAAGCCTGTACAAAATAGAATGATAATTACGTATTGTAACTCCAGATTATTTGAGTATAATCACAGCCCTCTAATATTCAGGCCACCTGCATCACCAACATTGACTGAAGAAAAATGCTGAAGTTGGGAGCAGATCTCTAGTGTTGCAGCTGTAATATACAGTAACTGCATACGTAAGAGAGGCCCATGCGGGGAACAAGGGCCCAAAAGAAATCTTCACAACTGCGCATGCGCGAGGGACAAACCCAATAGCATCAGCTCTTACAGGGCTATGCATATACTCGTAGAATCTGGAGTTACAATACGTACTGTAACTATCGTTGGCCAACATCACAAGTAATACGTATTGAGTGCTGCCCCTGGATTGGTCAGTCATCAAAGAAAGGCTGATGTGCAATCCTGTATGGAGGGGGTCATTTTGTTTACTTCCTTCCACAGATAAATTAACAATCAGCAACTTAGGGATGTGATGATTAATCCTATGTCATTTCATTGGGCAAAAACAGCGTCTTTGAAGACTTACCATAGAGCGGATGACATACTTTCACAAAGCACACCATGCTTAGCAGGGTAAGAGTGGTTAGACTGCAGAGGCCAAACAACATGCCACAAAAAGCATATATGGAGCACACTGTTTTCCCATACAGCCACCTGCGTAAGAGGTTGTGATAAAAAGAGAACAAAGATGAGATCAATGAGGGAGATGGTGAGAGGGAAAATAGGAGAATAGCATGAGCATGACACTCCATATCATGACACAGACAATCATACCGCTAACCAACCACATACTAATTAGTTCAACAAACCATGAAATATGAAAAGGAGTCTGATTTAATAATCTTCAGTATAAAGAATCTTACACGGCACATTTCACATTAACATATTTTGTTGTCTGGGGATGAGAACAACCATTTTGTCTTAGTTGCTTTGCTTTTACATCTGATGTTACAGTAGGGTGGCATGTGTAATACCTGTGCTGGAAGCTTGAAGTTATGGCCATGGGGTAGAGGGACAGAGTCAGGCCTAAGTCACTAACTGCTAGGTTGATGATGAAGTACTCGGCTGGTTTCAGAAGGTGCTTTTTCTTGTAGGAGACATACAGCAGGGTGCTGTTGCCAAACAGTGAGCATACTCCTGCAGAACAGACAAAATGTTGTGAGTGCTGATTGGGCGCACAATACAAACAAACAACACAAACAATCTTGATTCATTTGGCCGTAAAGTTTTGACGTATTTATTTTTATGTTAGACTAGGCTAAGCTTTGTAAGGAAATACTGTACGTTTTTTCAGGTTCTATTGACAACTCTGTCATGCATTGAACCTGTATTATTTTTTGCAACAGTATTTACTATTCCCTATAATATACTTTAAGACTTTTACACTTCTACCTAGTGTTCAGATGGAAAAGTGTTTGGTATTAGACAACCATAAATATACTTGATAAACCAGCAACGCTCAGTGTGAACAAAGTAGGTAAATTGCAGGTGATTCTTAAATTCAGGTCGCAGGGAAAGCATCAAACAGTGACAAGCTTTACAAGTTACATTTCTTTGCTGATTCCCACAGACACGGGACAAACCGAACTCCAACAGCAGCAAAAAACAAACCCGCATTGACATCTAACTTAACCAGGCTAAATACTTATTTAAATCCACATGAGCAGTACAAATTGCTTATAAAGTCCATCAAAGCAAAAAAAAATCAGAAAAAAAACTGTAAAATGAACTAGTAATATAAATAAGTAAATAACCCCTTTCACAAAATGGATAAAATCTCTGAAAAATAACAAACTCTGTCTTTCAGGACTATCCTTACATGTAAGGATTCTTCAGTAATGCTGCCATCATCAAAGAAGATTTTCTTTCATTTTTTCAATAAATGTAACATTCACATAATTAATTTTTTAGAGACTGCTTCCATTGTTAAGTTAAGATACAACACGTGGCAACAGCTGCAGCACTGACTCACTGTCTTTACATTGATGTGTGAATGCCTGAGGAAGGGTAGATTCATGCAGGTGTAGACTCATACTTATACATAACTAGAGAAAATATTTTGTACATATTCAACAGAGAGGAAAGCTGGGAGGGAGGGAGACAAAACAACACACAAACAGATACATGAACAAACACACACAGACAGACACAAGACAAGGGACCAATCACGTGCCCAGATTGAGGTCGAGGCTGCAGCACAAAGCTACAGCCCAGACCTCAGTGAGTCGGCGATGATGCGCCAAGTGTCCAGGGTCTTTTTTGGCTTTCCATGGATTTATGCCGTGGATAGTTCCATATAAATGAACTAGAGTAAATATTGATAGAAGTGATGCATATACATACAGTATAACCTAGTACCACAGTCACAAATACAGAAATAAACCTGCTTCCAAGGCTTCACAGTGTGCTGTCTTGCTTCACGCTGTTACTCATTTCAGCCTGAGCAGAATTGTAGAAAACTCATTGACAGCATTATTAGTGTTATTTTCTCTTAAAGGAATAAAAAAGACAAGATGGGTTTGAATTTTTGAAGAATTTACTCACCAAAAACAAAGTAGATCACAGCCAGGGTTGTATCCATTGGCACAGGTATGTTGGACTGGAAGACAATGTCTTCATCTAATGACTCCATCTGAAAACTGATCGGAGCTTTTCAAGAGCAATGTTAAGGGTCTGTCTCGCTCATAATATATTAGCTTTTAATTTGTGTCATCACAGGCATGATTTGAAAATGTCCGGCTTTAGCTTCTCCCCATGATAATCAAAAAAAGTTGTGTTAAGGCTTTAATAAGCTTGAGCCAGAAGGCATATTATATCATT
Source organism: Etheostoma perlongum (assembly GCA_026937815.1). Taxonomy (NCBI): domain Eukaryota; kingdom Metazoa; phylum Chordata; class Actinopteri; order Perciformes; family Percidae; genus Etheostoma; species Etheostoma perlongum. The sequence goes on from CM049382.1 coordinate 16,727,945, forward strand.
TGGTTTGTTCAATATCATTAACTGAATGGTATTCAAAGGAGAGGACAAACACATTAAAATGCATTTAAGATGCCACATGATCACATCATCAACACTCTAAATTTCTGTGTTCCAGTGCTTCAGGATCGGATGGTGAATGACAGACATAGATCAATGGATGATATGAGTGTCAATAAACAATAAGAAACAACAGGGAACCAAAACATGTTGTCTGGTATTTGTCATATTTTTTTCATTCTAATATGCTCAGCAGTTCAGAAACCATATTTTGTTGGTCCTACACGCCTGGAATATTCCTGGCAATGCATAAACCATAAACCATTCAGAAAATCCTCCTTTATAATACACACTGCACTGTATCCACATTTGTAAATGCTTGAATTAAACATGTGTGCACAGTTTATTGTTCTCTTTCCAATGTGCAGCAGACCTTGTAAATGGCTTATTCTCCTCTTTTTCCACTTTCCACTGCTATATGCATCTATTCATACTGGCTCTCTACTTACTCAACCCCTGTTCACCTTTTGCTGTTTTGTTTGCATTGCCTTAAACTCTCCCTTATTCAGATAGGCTACGTCTTAGTATCGTTTGGTAATAATGTTATCATGAGGAACAAATGAAAAGTGAAACAGTGAGGGCTTGAAGACTGGAGACAGCCACAGTGTGAGAAACACAAGTGTTACTAAAACAGCTGAAGTAGATTCAGTGAAAGATGCGCAATTAATGCATTTTTAAATGAAGATTAATAAAAGGTGATTTTAACAGGGTCGGGGTCCAACGATCAGTCAATCTTGGAGCATGTTTCTAATCCTGTGTTCTGTGTTTAAATCACACTTTTAAAAGTGGGGCCTAATTACTATCCAATTTTATTTTATAATGTTGCAGGGCAAGGGCACTTATGTAGCTGATGATGCGCACGTGCAAACGGGTGGCACATATTCCCGAATAAAAAAAATAAATTAAAAAAATGAATAACCCCCAGAAAGATCAATAATAATGCCTAAAGTGTGTTGCATCTGCGAGAATAGTTAGGGTAACAACACAATTGTAGCCGTGTTTGGTAACCTATTGACTACTGTGCTCAATTTCGCCACATAAGCTATTTGAGTCAATTACACATAAATTGCTTATAAGACCAGATATAGTCTTATGTGTTTAAATAATGAAAAATAAAATGTCCTTACCTCGGCCAGTGCTGAATTACATAAATCCTAAATTACCGCGTCCTCTTAAATGCTGCGCTTGATCCAATGAAAGTCCTTTTCCAAAGTCACTTTTGAATCTTTCCCTATATATTTATGGTATATATGGTTTTCGCCAAGTGGATTCCGGAGATGTTCTCACTCCCAGTCAGAGCGGCAGCGGGTCCCATTCGGTCTGTTACTACACCTGTAGCGTACTGTGTAGACTGAAGCAGGAGGCTGAGCCGGACCTCCAGATCCCCTAACTGCACGCTGCTCTAATCAATTAATGACGTCAATTTACAACTAAAGCCATACACTCACTCCCACAGGCTCGTTATCTTTCTGCTTTGAATATAGTCTTAATCGTGATAGTCCAAAATGAAAATGCCTTCATGCCTGAGCGTGCATCTTTATTTAGGGTTTTTTTACTCTTAAGTTGCTGTTAAAGTAGATTAATCATGTTTTCACTCTGTTTGGCAAAACATTAGTCTACAGTAGATATAGTCTGTCATTTATTCCACTGCAGTGGAAAGCAACAAATTGACTGTTTTGTCTCTGTCCTTTGATATATTGGATTTAAAGTGCAAGACTAACCAAGGTTAAGGTGCTGAGTGTCAGCCTCAAGGGTGTGACGTCAAGTGTAGCATTCATAACCCCTTTTAGACATAGTTTAAAAATGAAAGGAGCACAATTAGAGGGCTGTAGTTCACCATCTTAAATTAAAGCCAAAAGGCACTACCTTCACCTTTTTCTAGCTAATGTTTCTTTTCAAATGCATGTCCTTGAGCAGGAAGCCCACACAATACAAATGTGTGAATGTCCAACCCCTACACTACACTGTACACAAGTGAAATATTCAAACCAAGATTCCATTTTTATGGCATTTGCTGTTATGTTCTGTATGTCTCTATAATTCAGAATGGAATACTTTTGACCCGAGGTTCAGTACTTTACGATACCAGTCACCCTTATGGGATTACTGGTATAGCTTTCTTATTTAATTGGTGTCTGTTCTGTCTTTTTTTTAATTGTGTGTTTTTTAATTGTTCTTTATGAACCATGAGTCTAATAATGAAGGCTATACTGTAACATTTCTTCTTTGGAGACCTGGCATTTGGATCTTCACTGGAATATAAATAGAAATACTTTGGTTTTGAGCCGTGCATGTGTATTAACGGACTCGCCAAAGGGTCCAAGGAGTTGAAATTGTTAAATGTGAACCTGTAATGTTTCAGCAGTGTGGTGCATTATGGGATGAGTGTCAGTGTCAGCCCTTTTAACGTACCTTTGATACAAGTTAATCATTGTGTCAGCAATGATGTGCTGCTTTTAATTACAACTCAGTATGGCATATTCCCTCCAAAAGAAATACATTAAATCAAATCACAGTGAATGAAAGGGCACATAGAGACTAGTTGAACTTGAAAATTAATTTAGAATTTGTCTCAAAAAATGCCAAAAGGGAAACAGTCCAGTTTGTCACACCTTGAAAGCATGGATGAATCATCTTCAAAAGAGTTACACACAGTGAAAATATCGCCTTGCTTACCACTTGCTCTCCTTCTTCCGCACACACACACGCACGCACACACACACACACACACACACTGAAACAGATTATAAAAAAGCTTGAGATGAAAGCTGTATTCAAGGTGTAATGGTGTTGTTAAAGAATTAATTGCTATGGTCACAGAGGGTAACAAAAAAATGAACGTACATGATGAGAGAAAGCAGAGTATGAGGTCTATATGGTCTGGTGGGAATACAGAATAAAGCACCTAACACAAACTTTGCCTGGCCAGGAAAAGAGGTCTGCAGACAGTCATGACAGTGGCCCGGATGCCAGTCAAACCTAGCCCCGCCCACAACATTTGAGGTCGGGTAGTTCGTTCATATTCTGACCACAATCTGAGTACGTCAGGCTATCATGACAGAGGAATGGACAGAATATTAATCATGCTTTTTATAAAACATAGCACAATTTATTGGTTACAGGCTTTTATTTGTGAATAGAACTTTTTTTTGGAAGGAAAAGCAACTGAGCACAGTATTACAATGTTTTACAGTATATCTGTACCACATCCTCCAGGGACATCTTTCTCACTTTGTGTGTAACATCTTTGGGCCAATTCCTTTTTTTTATCATGCTGCCACTGTTCAGACCTGTTTTTCTTACATTGACTGCAGTTACTTCAGAAGCTCACTGTTTATTTTTTTCCCTTGTAGCAGTAATAGTTGATTGTGACATTTAAAGGGAATTTATTGAAATGGCCTGTCTTTCACTTACCATGTACAGCACACATTTCTTGTGAGTTTCCTAATCCCTATCTGTCATTCCATGACTTTCACAGCATGTTCCATAAAAGTTTAATGTAGGCCTACTGACGTCTTTACATCGCAACATCTTTACATCACGATTACTCCCAGGAGCTCTGATTACAGACAAACCTGATTGAATAGACTTGCTCCGAGCCACTGCAAATACATTTTAATGCAACATTATTGCTTTGTTTCCTCACAGTCATGCTGTGCTTTGCCATGATCATTTGTGTGCATTGTTTGCATTGCCTTCTTGTATTGTGGTTATAAAAATACTTTCGTTTCTAGAGAGCGGTGCTTTCATTTCCACAAAACAATCTAGTTTCCCCATTGCTGCTTTCACTTTGCTGTCCATGCAGCGCCAATGGTTTTCATTCACATTCAGCCCCAAGAGGTGAGACTTTTCATTCAGCTTTATGAAACTCAATGCAAGAAAGAGTGGAGGAAGAAGAACATTAGACACGTGAATTTGCAAGTATCCTTGCATTTACTAAACGTCCATTGAGGCAGCCTTAACAAACTACTGGAGCTATTTCTGGACCATGGACGTTGCTTGGACACTGGTTGGTGGGGAGGAGGAGGGTGGAACAGCAACTACAGGTAGAAACACCTCACAAGTGATAAGGCAAAGCACTGCTGTTACAGTACAAAACTTACAAATTTAATCAATTTTAAAGTTAAGTTATGAAGTACCAACTTTGCTGGAACATCCATTGAATGAATGATTTATAAATGCATTATATACAGTAAATTTACAGATGCATGCATCATCTGATCCATTCTGATCATGAGATCAATCAGAAGAGTGGGAAGGGTTGAAGTCTTGCTGTGCTGAAACTGCTCACAGCAGGACTGTTCTGCCAGAGATCAGCTGATTTTAATGAACATGGATATCTCTAAATCAGAATAAAAGGAACATTCATATGCAGATCACATTTCAATGCAGATCACAGTTTCAACTTGTAACTCCTTTCTGAAAAATTGAGGAAGTTTTAATATGGTGAAGCAGGGTAACTTAAGAGCTACGATTGTTAATATGAATGTCTTACTGTTTATAGGTGTTATATGAAAACAGCAGTCTTCCTGTTTTGCAAATACCATGCATAAAACTAGAAGGCACAACTCCTAATTAAAATTCATCATATTCAAACATTCCAACTCTTCAAGGTAGTGCTGAGGCTAGAATAAAGATTGTCTGCTAAAGTGGCCACAATTTTATTATTATAGATATCATCAACAAACATGCTGGGGTTTGGAAGCTAAATTATATCTGGCACCAGATCAAAGTGAAATGGCTCATCTAAACCTGAGTTATACCTTGAGATACAGGGATAACTAACACTAATTATTTACAATTATTTAGTAGCAGCATAAACTTGATGAATCATAAATAAATGTGCTCTGGGCAAGATGAGAGTTCACCACAAAATGGCAGATCAGACAGAAAAACTGTCCTTACAGTGCAGTCCAGGCACAGCAACCTTTTCTACTCAATACAAAATAGTGTTTATTATTCCATGATTCCATCTTTTGAGTGGTATAAAGTAGAGGCCAGGAAATATCAATAAGTTATTAATGACATATTTTTTACCTACAGACTCCAGTAATTGTGTTATTTTGTGCTTCTTGCACATCTGCGTTTGACACAATGGACCACGAAATCCTTATCTTTTGTTTGGAGCAGTTGGTGGGCAATAATGGCATTGCACACAAATGGTCAAGGTCGTACTTGTATGATTGGACTTTCTGTGTCAGCTGTGGTGAGTCTGTATCCTCCTCTGCTCCTCTCTCTTGTAGGGTTCCACAGGGCTCAGTTTGAGGCCCTATTCTCTACTAAAAGAATGACAAGGTCAGACTGTTACTCAAGTGTCTTGATGACATAAAGGCCTGAATGGCTGATACATTTTGGCTCAGTACATCAAGTCAACTATAATTAATCTAGGAGACTTAAAAACACTGGATTAAAAATATAAAATACAAGACGTTTCAGTGTTTATCCGGCAGTCGTTAAATCAATCTTTTTCCAATTGGCTGGCCCAACAATCCTTCTGAGGCAGTACTTTGAGACAGTAATCCACGCCTTTGTCACCCCTAGGCTGGACTATGACAATGTATTGTATGTGGAGACCAGTGGGTCCTCTGAACACGTAAACAAGAGAACATTTCCTCCATTTTAGCCTCACTCCATTGGCAGCCCATATAGTTTAGGATCCACTTTAGAATTCTTTTATTTGCTTTTAAATCCCTCAATGGTCGTGCACTACCCTACATCTCTGAGCTGCTACACCTGTATACATACACCCTTTGAACTGTCTCTTCCCATTAGACAGGGCTCTTCATTGTCTATTTAAATCTCTTGTTAAACCCCACCCTTACTCCTTGGCCTTTGACACCTGGCGTTGACATTTTGATTTTATGGTTTTATTGTATGGCTGTCTTCTCATGTTTTATGGCTTTAATTTGTTTCATTAGGGCCCGAGCACAAAGTGCAAGGAACCTATTGTTTTTGTAAGGATTATTATTCGCACCTCTCCCATCTCTTTCATTTTTGAGGGTCTTAGCATGCGGGAAAACTCACAAAAACTTGCACACATGTCAGACCTATGAAAAATCACAAAATTCTGTAGTGATTGGTCTTGGGCATTGACAGGTGCTCCATAGCGCCCCCTAATGTGCGCCCTGAATTTAAAAAATGAATAATTTATCATACTAACTTTTGTTATCATCTGAAACTCTATCAAGCTATTTTTAACTTTAAATTGAAAATTTACAATATGGCAAATTTTGTGTGAAGTTTCTCATTTTACAAAGACTTATTTGAGGACTTGAGAAAACTCTCAAAATCTTGCAGCCATGTGCAGAATATTAAACTCTTTCATCTGAATTCACATTTAGGCTTGGGAGTGGTATGGTTGCTCTATAGCGCCCCCTAACTGGTTTTAGCCTGGTCCCTTGGGCACATTTTTGACGGCCTCAATATATACGAAAACTCACAAAAATTGGAGCCCACATACACACTTTGCAAGATTGTTCGGCAATTTGGCCCATACCTGTAAGCGGGTTCAATAGCACCCCCTAATGCGTGGAATGTCCTTAACTTGGACATAGTTTCTCCAATCTTCACCAGATTTGATATTGATATTGCGCTAATCATTGCAGACATATTTCCCATTTACCTTCATTAGCTCTGCCCATCCGGAAGGCCATTTTGAATTAATAAATTGTTCATGTTTTACATGGTCCCATAGTGTAATGGTTAGCACTCTGGACTTTGAATCCAGCGATCCAAGTTCAAATCTCAGTGGGTCCTCATGGGGTTGGGAACCGGAGGGTCACTGGTTCAAGTCCCCGTATGGACGGAGTGTGAATTGGTGGCTGGAGAGATGCCACTTCACCTCCTGGGCACTGCCAGTTGCTCTTGAGCAAGGCACCGTAGGGCGCTGGTTTGAAATCAACAATAATTCTACTTTAACAGAACAGCTTTGGAGTTATTGGAATGGTTTTATGACTTGAATGGTGCCTTAGTGCCTGTGAGAGGAAAACCACCCTTGCAACTTTCACCGGACTCAGCGTCAGAAAGTGTCACAACAGTGTGCACAGACGACCATTCAGGAACAGCTAACAAGGTAGCAATGGAGTTTTTTTTCCAAGTTTTTCTCACTATTGTCATGGCTGAGCAGGCAAAAAAGAAGCAGAAACTTAAGAAAGCATTGTCGGAGGAACAGAGGAAATGGAAACTGCAGATTGACCGAGCGAGGAGTTGGTCACAAGTAAACATGGGAGCTGCCAAATATATATTCCAACGCTGTAGGGGGAGCTCTATAGAGAAGCCTGCAAGCAAAAAGCAAGAAAACAGCAAAGAAATAGCTAAAACTGCATAGCACCCCTTTAAAGCTTTAGTGTGTAGTTTTTGTCTCCCCCATGAGGAATTCTAAGTAATGACAACAACACTGTTGGCACTAGTGATGGGACAACCACCTCTCTTAGGCGATTTGGTTCAACCGGACGGTGATCGTTGGTTGGCCTACCAAGTTAATAGATTAGACTAGACTCTAGACTCGAGCTGTTGCATGGTTACATTCGGTCTCGTTCAGTAGCCTGGTGCACCGTCTCCTCATGACAGTCTACCTACCATGCAGCTACATTTACTTTTCCAAGATAACATGTTGTATATTTGTATGTGATGTACTTCCCGGTTGGCAATGTTTGAACTGCCATGAACACAATCATCTAAGATGCACTAGAAACAAGGCTTGGTTAATAATAACTCAAACTTCCTAAGAACTAAGACTTGATTACATTAGACTCAAGCTGTTGCACGGTTACATTTGGTCTCGTTAAGTAGACTGGTGCCCGGCCTCCAATCTACAACTTTTCAACTCTTTCGGTCCAATCATGCTGCTCGAGGTAGCTCATTTCCTAATTGATTCTCACCACCACTCCAGTTAATGAGTAAAAAAAAAAGAAAAGTGAATCGGTTCATTGACGTATGGCACTCAATTCTCCCAGTTCAATGACACCACTTGGTTAAATTAACCGGCTCTGTGGACAGTTCGTCAACACTAGTTGGTGCATACACATGAAACAGGCCTTCCGTGATTGCGCACCACCCCCACCCTTCCTCTATGCAGTTGCTAGTAGCCAAGGATATACTGAGAAATACAGAGAGTTTTGTGGAGCTAAAAGTCTTAATTAGCTTTGTATCAACTCATTTGTCAATAGCTTGAATGTAACAGACGTTCATTACTATCAAAAAGTTACGCACTGAAGTTTTAACTTTACCATGCTTATTTTAAACAACACGACTCCAGAAAAATATGATTTATGTTTACTAATGATTTTTAGTAATGACTACTAATGAAAACTTAATTTGTCTACTGCATCAACTTACTGCTCTGTGTTAATACAACTTGACCTGTTTAGTTTCACCTTGTGTGTGCTGGTTTACACGCAAATTTCTAGTAAAGTCAATTAATTTGGGATTGAAAATGGATGGATGCATATTTATTCCTGAATGAAAACATTACAAATTGGCATGGTTTGTGCACAACACAGGACAGACAGGTTTTGATTGATACCCATCTACATAGCATCAGTGATATCGGTGTGGTGCCCAAAAATTATTAAAAGACAATACCACCCTAGAAACAGCCTGTTCACCCTTCTGCCGCCTGGCAAGTGATCCAGCTTTTTTCCTCAGGCATCTCAACTTATCCTCTGTATCCTCCACCCTTAACAAATAGTTTAGTGTATTGCTTGTGACTGGTGATACATTATTAATTTTAAAGGCATCGGTGGAAAAATTGCTATCACGCCAATGGATGAAGTTTGCAATTAAAAATGAAGCCTGAACTATTTTTGTCTACTTTTTAGCAGCAATTGTACATTGACATTATAAAAGCGCACAATATCTCAGAAAAGGTTGTACGAGATAGAAATTTCTAGTGCAGTTGCAAGAACACAAAGAACCACCCTGAGTGGATCCACTACAGGATGTCATGGCGTATGTGTAGACATGCCAACAGTTTTTTTTAAGGTTTAACACCAAGATTCTTTGTCACTGTGGGAAATTGTCAATATGTTTCAAAGATTTCAATTATTGGATTCTGGAGTCAACCCAGTGACAAGTGGGACTCTTTTGATGTAATCCTTTTGTGTTTCTCAGTAGGTTTCTAAGCATCAGTATTCTGTATTCTGTTCAATCTTGCCAGTTGACAATGTGGCACAAAGCAGTGCAATCAGTAAGCCATGTTGTGTTCATGTGCTGTACAGCACTTGAAAAGAGTACTTGAATGTATTTTAAAAACTCATCGTCATTACAACCTTTGACTTCTAAGCTGAAACTGTTGGAGGACACAGTACAGTGTGGATGAATTGATAGACCAACATGTCACAGCTGCCAACATTTCCAAAATGCACATTGAGCATTGCTAGGAGACAAGAATAAACTAAACAGTGGCACATGTAATGAGCTCTAAACTGCTTGTAAAAGCCCTGGGAATAAAAACCTCCCAATTATATCAGGAGGGTGAATTTCCTTTGTTAAAGAATAATAAAATGTTTTGTTTTTTTTACTCCGGATCAAAATAAGCGTTAGTTTGGTAAAAAGCAAAATTTGTTGCTTTCTAATGTGAAAAATGGGCTTCTTCAACAGCTAATGTATTGTATTGCATAAGTAAACTGTAAGAAAAAAAGTTATAAAAAAAAAGCATTATACTTTGAGAGTGATACATTGATACAGTGATACACAACTTCCAAATGTTGTTTGTTGGTCTGTCTGATTCTGCCAGGTAAGTACTTTACATTTAGTTGCTCCCTGGTTTAATGTTTCACTGTGGCTAATCGGCAAATGTAAAAAGATGTGTTAGCAGATAGAGAAGTTTGAAGTTGCTGTATAACTCAGATCCTTTACAGCTCTGTCAATTATCCACTTGTGATGCCAGTTCATTTTAATCTCTGCATGCACCTTTCTTATTTTTGCCGTTTTGAGTGTCTGTTAAGAGCTCAGTACCTGTCACCTGCACTGTCCCATGTAGAGTGACAATTTAGGACATGGAAGGAAAAAAACCTACAGGTGTACTTTTTCTTCACATTGCATGGCTCTTATGGGGTACTACCCTTTGCTTGGTGAGAAATTGTTTTTGTTTTTTTAAGATACTGTATGATAACTATATATTTGATTTCCATACTTTTGCAATCAATAACATTTACAATTTAATTATCTTTTGTTTAGCCAACAACAAGTGTATTAGGTAAGTTTTTTTTCAAGCAAAACACAGACTACACTTACATTTGTCACTTTTGTGCTGTTTTCATTTGACTATTGTTCCACATTTATTTTTGAATCCATTTACACAGACTATGATGTGGACGGTGGACGGGACTTTGACATTTTTGACATCAATGAAGGTACGTGGTCATTTTTCATTCTTATGTCCCCGAAATATTATTCAGTAACCATTGTAAACCAATTTTCCTTGTGCTCAATCTCCATAGAGGCAGGGTTAAATCTAGTAGAGGGGGACATTGTGCTAGATGAGGTATGTCAATTTAACTGCTTTTAATTTTCACTTGCACAATTGAATTTTGCGGAGTAAAACATAACCTTGACTCATGTCGTTCCTGTCTTTGTGATTGCTTTTATTGATTGCCACAGAGACAAACCCGAAATTCCATAATAGGAGAGGAGTACAGGTGGCCAAAAACGATCCCATACTACATGGAAGACGACTTAGGTAAGAGTGCATGTTAGAGACTGGTTTTAGAAAAGGTTTCTGAGTAATGTTTTTTCAAGGAATAAGGATGGATTTATAGTCATATGCTCACCTAAATTAATATTATGGTAAGCCATGATAAAAAAAAGTGCCAGTATACTGGTATGAACTACCCAACACTATATGTAGCTGTTATCGACCAACTGTAATATTTAAGTACTGCTTACATATTCATAACACCCGTAATTGTGGAGAATTTAACAACATTGGCAGCCCAGATGACATTGTTTAGTTCCGTTAGCCATGTAACATTAGCTGCTATAGTTAGCTGCTATAGTTAGCTGCTATAGTTAGCAGTTGACCCAAATAGAATATAGCAGCACTTTCTACAGTAAAAAAATAGCAGATTAAGGCGTTAAACCCTTGTATGGTATTTGGGTCAAATTGACCCATTTCAAATTTTTACAAGAAGAAAAATTGTACAAGTTAAATTTTTCTACCTGAAAATCAATGGCCTTACCTTATTTTCTGCGATAAACATGTATTCCTGACTCAGTTCAGTAAATTTTTGTGGATATGACAACATATGTTTTTTCTAAGATAAGAATGATCACATAGTGGATTTTTAACATGAAATATAACCTTATGACAAAAACATGAATCACACTTCCATTTTTAATTGTGTTCTAGTAGATACTGATTGCATTCCCTAAACATATATGTTATCTCAATTGTTTGAAAGAAAATATTTGTTAATAGATTATGAAGTAAAAGTTTATTTCAGAATTTTTAAAACCCCATATACTAAGTCACAGGTCAGTTTGACCCAAAGGATATGTGAGGGTCCCGAAATTGAAGACAATACAAGGGTTAAACCAAATACAGTACTACATAGACAGAAAATGTGAGGTGACTCAGAATGGGGGAGAATTTAACAACACTGGCAGCCAAGATGACATTTTACTGTTGTTAGTATGTAGTTAGCTACATGCAACAGCAGTGGCTTAAAAAAATACTCCAGTCCTGCCTACCAGGAGCAGATAACCAATCATAGAAGGCTGGCTTAGAGTGTAACACTTAGGCCCTGTTTACACGTACATGGTTATTTTAAAACGGAGACATTTCCCTTCATTTGTGGCCTTCTTTTAAACGCAAACGGAGAATTCGCCTCTGAAAACGAGTCTTTCAACAAATTCCAGCCAGAGTGGAGATTTTGGAACTATTCGTTTGCACGTTTGCATGTAAACTGAGACAAACAGAGATTTAGGCAGCCAAGGAAGTGAGGAAGAGAAGAGAGAGGAAGACATCATGTCCTACTGGACATCGGGATGTAAATGTGATCAATGTCTCCCTGTTTATGTGCTTTAGCAAAACTGCATGTCAAAATGGTCATGCTAATAAAGCCTCTTCGAATTAATTTTTTTTTTTTAATTTATATTTATTTATTGCTGTTGTTGCTATTTCAGGGATTCTAATTGGCTAATGTGGGCTTGAGCTTCTTGTTACACTGCCAACTACAGGCTTGATATGCTCTTAACGGCATTGACGTCATATATACACGAGTACGTGTAACTGGACACTTTTCTGAAAACTGACAGGTGTGCACAATGTTATTTTGGAAAACGGAGAGGTTGAAATGTCCGCTTATGAAAATAGCCGGCCATGTGTAAACGTAGCCTTAGCCAGAATAGAAAAAAACAGTTGGAAATCTGGTATTTCTCTATAATACGTATACCTCATTATTTACACGTTTAACATTTAAATTCAACATTATAACAATGGAGATATGACAGGAAATACGAAAAAGCATACTTTAATAGAGGCCTTGAATTTGCACTGCATTGCAATCTTAAAAGGGGCTTTGGAAGTCAAATTTTATCATCTTTAACAGAATTGATTTTTCATCTGCTCTGCAGAGATCAACGCAAAAGGTGTAATTCTGAAGGCCTTTGAGCAGTACCGGCTCAAGACCTGCATCGACTTCAAGCCTTGGAGCGGAGAAGCAAACTACATTTCCATCTTCAAAGGGGAAGGGTAAGGCCAAACTAACTTGTATTCTTTATGGCCTGTTTATATGGCAAGACAAGTTGTACATTCTCAAGGATCGGTGCATTACCTATGGTGTATTTTATACTTATACAACAAAACTCCTCAATGGGACGTTCATAAAAGCCTTGTTTTTTTCTTTCTTCCAAAGCTGTTTCTCATCCGTGGGAAACCAGCGAGTTGGGAAGCAGAGATTGTCAATAGGAAGCAACTGTGACCGTATTGCCACCATTGAACACGAGTTCCTTCATGCTCTCGGTTTCTGGCATGAACAGTCCAGAGCAGACCGCAATGATTATGTTAATATCATGTGGGACCGCATCTCAGAGGGTATGAATCTGTAACTGCTACACTGCCAATTTAATTATAATTAATATAAATTCTTCCCATGACCCCACATATCTATTATTCCTTTGTGACATGCCTAATTCATAGCTCATATTTTTATGTGTATAATTATACATCTTTAACATGGAGAGGGAGTGTAAACTAGGTTTCATGTATGTTTTTTTTACACAGTGTACATTCCAATAAAAAAAAAATCACTACATTTCATGCAATGTTTGCTATGAGGTTTGTAATGTAGGACTTCATGCAGCAGTTGATTTATTGTTTGTTCGATAAACATTTGTTGTATTCCTGGCTGCATAATCTCAACAAGATAAGATAAAATATATTATCAACACGTCAAGGCATCACATTAAGACCTTGCTTTGACCTACGCTCTTCAAATTGTAATTTAATGTGGTTAAAGTACAGTTTACTCAAGTCTTTAAACATGTGTTAGCTATTGATAAGCCACTTTGATTAATGATCCTACCAAAGATCTCTGAAATCCAACCCCAAATCTTTTGGAATGGAAAAGGACATTGTAAAATTGAATTAATCTTCCCTGACACTTTATTCATGTCTGATCTACAGGTAAAGAACACAACTTTAACACTTACAACGACAACACCTCCAGCTCTTTGGGTGTGCCCTACGACTATGGCTCCATGATGCACTACAGTAAAAATGCCTTCCGTAACGGCACTGAGCCCACCATTGTCACCAAGATCCCTGCTTTCAGTGATGTCATTGGGCAGCGTATGGAGTTCAGTGACAGTGATCTGCTCAAACTGCACCGCCTCTATAACTGCAGTAAGAGTCAACAAACAACACCCAAGTTGGGTTTTACTATGTGTAAAAGAAGTGTTGTGTCAATTATAGCAGTTCAAAGTCCTACACCTGTTTAAGTGTGTTTATGAAACGTCTTCTAGCCCAGGGCTCCACTTTCCTGGACTCATGTGACTTTGAACGTGAGAACATCTGTGGTATGATCCAGGGACAAGGGGATAAGGCAGACTGGGTCAGGGTTGCCAAAGCTGATGGAGGGCCCAACACGGACTACTCCAACATGGGCAAATGCACTGGTGAGAAATCTCTTGCAGGAACATATTGTACATGACACATGGTGCAGACGCATAGCTCTGTGTTGAAGGATAAGTTCAAATTGTTTGCACATTTTTCAAAAAGCTTTCTTAAAATGATGCTCACATGCACATACATTGGAAAAAGTGTTTGGTCACTGTCTCCATACTGTCTCCATACTGGCTCTGGGGAAAAAAAACATTAAAATACAATTCCAATGTAGGTGGACAAAAGTAGTCCTTGTTCTGTCTTGAATGTTTTCCAAAGTTCAACCAAAGCTAATATGAGGCTTTAGCCGTCTGTGTTAGACAAATCAAGTGGGTATCTTCTAAAGATACAGTCTTTAAAGTATGAAATTTCATCTTTTGTATTATCCCTCCACCACAGCTCAGCAAGAAAACACAAAGATAACATAACTCAAACTAAAAGACCCTAATTTTGGAAGATATATCCACTTGATTTGGTTAACTTAGACAGATGAAGGCATGTGAGAGTTGTTTTTAAGATTGACTTTTAAAAAAATGTCCATCTATCTTTTAATTGTTGCTAATTGGCTTTTGAAACGGTCCCTCTTATCCACTGTGCAAAGTGAATTCAAGTAATGCTAAGGTATTGACATTATTGATTATGGGAAATTTGGCTCTTTAGGCTTGGGATATTTCATGCACTTCAGTACTGCCACAGCCAACACTGGGGATATAGCTCTGCTGGAGAGCAGGCTCCTATACCCCAAAAGAGGATACCAGTGTCTGCAGTTCTTCTACTACAACAGCGCCGGCCCCAGCGACTCACTGAAGATCCATGTCAGGGAATATGACAATGCTAACCCTAATGGAAAACTGCGCTATATAAAGACCATAGATGGTGACTATTGCTAAATTCTGCTTCTGTTCAACATGTTACAATTTTGCTTGTGAAATCAGGTCATCATGATCTTGCGATTCAATAAATTTCATTTTTTACCTCAACAGGCTCCCCTCAGGACCTGTGGCAACTGCACCACGTGGGTCTAGACGTCAAAACAAAATTCCGTGTTGTCTTTCAAGGGACCAAGGAGGGTTCTGGGGACTTGACAGGGGGACTGTCACTGGATGACATCAACCTTTCTGAGACTACTTGCCCAGAGTTTATATGGCGTGTAAAAAACTTCAGTAACATTATGGAAAACACCCCGACAAACACATCTATTTTCAGCCCCCCATTCACCTCTAAGGAGGGTTACACCTTCCAAATGGAGCTGTACCCCAGCGGTAAGGCAGGCTCCCCTGGTGAGTTGTCAGCGTATGCTCATCTAGTGGCCCGTGAAGGAGACACAGGACAGAAATGGCCATGCCCCTGGAAACAGATCACCATGATGCTGATGGACCAGCACCCACACATCCAAAAGCGCATGTCCAACCAGCGCAGTGTCACCACGGACCCCAACATGAAGGCAACAGGTGCAGTTACTTTCACTGTCAATGAGATTCAAATGGACTATTCTTTATGTAACAAACAAACCATGGAAATACTATATTCATAACAATGTCCTTTTAATCAGACTCTGACAGATTTTTCTGGGACGACCCTCGCGAGGTAGGTGTTGAGGTCACAGACACAGATGGGTCCAAGTATTTCAGAGGGCCAGGCTCCGGCACTGCAGTATATCTCAGCCACCTCAGAGCCAAGAGCAGGGATTTTATAAAAGGAGGGGACGCCATCTTTCTCCTCACCATGGAGGGTAAAAGAACCAGAATACAGTATAAACTCAACACATTTTAACATAAAAAACATATGGTGTGTTCAAAGATATTTAAGATAAAAGGGAAGAAATGCATCCCCATTTATGTTATATTTTTTGTAAAACCACATCCATCCTGTCACACGTTACACCAATTAAGCTATTTATTCATTAGTGTGGTACATACTCATCCCTGGCACTCATGCAAAACAGCATGAGTGCCAGGGTTTGTGGGATATTGTATACCAATGACACAAGATTACATCTAACATCTCCAAGATTAACATCTCCACTTGTCAGAAAACACTACAACCATGCAATCCAGTCTGCTCCTTCACTTGGATCCAATTAACCGCTTTCTCTCTATTCAGATGTGTCTCATCTGACAGTGACCCAGCCTCTGCCTTCCACAACCCAGCAGCCTGTCACCACTGCTGTCACCACTGCACCCATTAATGTCTGCCTCAATGTGCAATGTCTGAATAATGGAGTCTGCGTGGTGGATGAGGGGAAGGCTGCTTGCAGGTGAGCGCTTTTTGATTGCACTCACTTAACTGTAAATAAACAATCAGAGAGCCTTAAAGCTGTCAGACTCTTTACAATTAAAATTGAGCAATCTACATTTTCACAATCTTATCATTTAAATAATTTGTAAAGGAATAGTTCAACATTTTGGAAAATATGCTTATTCGCTATCTTGCGGAGTTAGATGAGAGGATTGATGCCACTCTCTTAACGCCCTTTCAGTATGAAGGTACAGCCAGCAGCATCTTAGCTTAGCAAAGAAACTGGGGCTAAACAGCTAGCCCAGCTCTGTGCAAAGTGGGAAAAATCCACCTAACAGCACCTTCTAAAGCCAGTCTGATACAGTATTGCTTGCTGGAAATTCTTGTCCATGCACAAGTTTTTTCTACCTTTGGACTAGGCCTGTGCGATAGGGAGAAAAGCAAATAGGATATTTTTGACCAAATACCTAAATGTCAATATTGTGACAATATTGGTAGGGTTGACAATTGATGTTTTCACAAAATATATTTCACAATGAGATTTTAGATAAATAACCATAAATAATGTTGATTAAATGACTAAGTGGTTACATACAAATAAGTCTGTTAAGTTCAGAAAATTACATTAGTTGATCAAGATGGTACGATCAGGTCTTCAGGTCTGATTTTTCTCTCATCCTCTTTTTTTCTTTGGTTTTCAGGTGTGTGGTGGGTGATGACTGGTGGTACTACGGGGACAGCTGTCAGCACAAAGGCTCCATCATGGATAAAACCACCCTTGCACTGGCTTCTTCTCTGTCTGTACTGGGAGTAATGCTGCTGGTTACAGCAGTCAGCGTCATTTGTCTGAAGAAGAAATATAAGAAACGTGCTAATAACAACAGTGTTGTCATGGAAAACATTAGTGCCATTCAGAAAGCGTAGTGGAAGACCCTGACGTTTCCAATGACAACTTGGTGAACAGAAGGAAACTGCAAAATAAAACAGACTTTAAGTATAATAAATTGATCTTTTTCTTTTCAGTGTTTGTTGATAAATATCTTGTGGATCAGATTTATAAATGCAAGGCTTTAAACTCCAGTGCAGGAAGGTAAAGCAATCACATTCTCTAGATCTTCAATAGGGGGGTCCTCAGAGACAATGAAGGGGGGGGCTCCAAATTATTGTTAATTTTTGAAAGTTTTTTTTCCAAAAATTAAAAAGTCTTAACATGAATCAAATATGTTATTGGCAACTATAAATCCCCACTGCTTACTGGCCTATAGGTAAGATAGTCACTATGGTTATCCACAGAGACAGTTAATCCTAAGAATTCACTCTTCCACATGCATGTTTAACATTAAAACATGCCAACAATTACTAGGCTCTTTTCATTGCATAGTACACTATGCACAAAAAGTATGAATAAAAGCTTTAGGCCTGCCTACCCATTATTCCAGGCCCAGTTTATTATGTAACTTTATTTAATACAATGTATGTAGTAGGGGGTCCCTGCTCCATCTCTCTTTCAGTTAAGGGGTCCTTGTCTTAAAAAGCGTTGCAGACCTCTGCTCCAGATCATACCCACTGAGTCTATCAGACCATTATGAGATTGCCCCCTGCTGGTCATTCAATGTAAAAACACTAAAGCAAAAAGAATACTATTGTAAATAAATTATTTATACATTATGAATTCTTATATGAATGTTTTCACATAAAAAAAAACTAATAGAGCATGACTTATATTCACAAATTTAAAATTTATTATACCAAAGACAGGAACATCTGTGTTGTCTCTTTTCCACGTGGATATATTTGTTTGTATTACTGAATTTGACACAGTCATGCCGGTGATAACAGTTACTGTAGGAGGGAAGTGGGACTAATATTACGTGTGAGTGTCCATGTATGTGCGTTTGTGGGTATGTATGTGCGTGCATGCGAGTATGCATGCAAAGATCTGCCTATAAGTGTTCATTAGATACAGTGATGACTACAGGACATCACAATCAAACAAAGTGGAGCAACCCATGGCAACTTTATGTAGTTATATTGCATGGAATGTTCAGTTTTCTGACCTGCAATTGCAGATATATGTGTGTGTGTGTGTGTGTGTGTGTGCGTGTGTGTGTGTGTGTGTGTGTGTGTGTACGTGTATGTGTGTCAGATTTGTGGGACACCTCCATAACAGCAAACTCTTGGTGAACCTTACGTCCTCCCCACCACTAAAACCTTCACCGACATACAGGTACGTAGTTCCTTTAAAAGCATCAGTATACAACATTTCTTTTATTTACAATCATTGGAGAAAAAAAAATCACCATTTCTCTCAGAGAAGATTAGTAAAAGTGACTGAGTCACCATAAAGAGTATGCAACTCCTAGGAGTTAGTATTTAAAATTTCTACAAAAATTTCTATGCCATTTTACAGGCCAAGAGCCATGATTTACTGAAGAAACACAGTATTTAAGTGCCCTATCTACAACAGTTAAGTGTGGTAGTATTGGTGTACCATTCATCATAGTTCACTGATAATAAAAACATTATACTTCTCTGTTTTAAAAAGTCCTGTCAGCAACTTCACTGCTTTCACATTAAAAGATATGGTAAGTTCTTACAAAACAAACAATCAAACAAACCATGGAATTGTTATCCATATTACCAAGTGTTGTGGCAAGCTAATGCTATTGCAAAAAGACTAGTGTTAATTACATACTCAGCTGGTTGTCTAATGTAAAAACAACGTTCCATAGTCTGTGAGAAGGGCACAACTATGGACACCAGTAGCTGTGTCCACATCCTATTTAAGAGGGTTGAGTATCATTAAAGGGCTCATTTGCTTGTTTTATCTCATGAGTTGCTGGGGTAAAAATGGGTGGATCACATTACAGTGCATGATTCTTCAATGACGAGGCTGTGTTGAGCTAGGAAGGCTGTTTAGAAAAAGTATGATCCAACTTTTTCATGTGCATTTTACAGCCACATGTTTGTGTCCATACACGGAAAGTCAAACTGGTTAGGTTGATGGTACAGTAGGCTTCTGTGCATGCTGCAGCTGGGAGTGAGATGAGGCTGTAGTTAGTGGTGTTGTTGTTTAGAGAGGGGTATCATAGTAGTCTGAGGGCTGATCAGTCCCTGGTGGTTTCTGCTGTTTCTGCTGATGCTGCTTCATAATTTCCTTCACCTCCTCCTCCAGCTCAGGCGGGATGATGAACTGGTCATCTGGGTCGGGCTGGGCTGGAGCTGTGAAGTAACCTCCTGACTTCTTGGAGGGAGCGTCAGCAGCCACTTCAATAAGATTGTGACTCTTTTCCTGGCGTGCCACCGACCCATTAATCCTCCTCTTGCCTGCCAACTTCCCTCCATCCCCACCTCCAGCTCCCTGCCAAGACTCATCTCTCTCCAGCCCATTCTCAGCCTCACCGAGGCTCATGTCGGCCCCTTCCTCCAGGGGCTCTGGGGTGCATGGCGGTGGAGAAGGTGGCGGAAGAGTCAGCAGGGTTTGTTCCTGGCTGGAAGATGAGGGTAACAATGTTTGGGGTGACGAGGAGGAGGAACACTCTGCTTTGAGGCAGTGGACATCCGCCTCTACTTCTACACGGCTCCCATTAGAGAAAACACCAGCGATGGGCTCCTCATCCTCGCTGTCCAGCCCGTTGTCAGACAGGGCGCTGGAAAAGGTGGCACTAGACAGCTGCCTCTGGAAGGAGCCTGCTAAGCAGGCGGGATGAAGGGCACAGCAGCTGCGGGCAGAGGGCAGCTCTGAACCTGGGAACAGGTACTGGCAGGTCTGGGTGGTAGTGTGGGTCTGCTGGTTCTGTAGGGACAGCGGGTGGGCTTGATGGTGCAGGTGGAGGTGTGGATGGTGGGGCTGCTCGTGCAGCAGCACCAAGGAGCTCTGTGGTGGCTCATCAGATGAGGCTGTGGAGCCCACCTCGCTGCTCATCTCACTAGTACTGATCTCACTGCTGATTTCACTGCAGGAGGAAGGCGGGACAGGGAGGGAGCCATCTGAGGGCCGCTCCTTGATTGCAGAAGACGATGGGGGATAGGGGCCCAAGCCGGGACTAGGAGGTGGGTGGGGAGGCTCAGAACAGCAGCAGGAGCAGCAGTCTTCACTCACACTGAGCTGGACCACAACAGCGCAGAGGCTATCTGTGCAGCCGTAGCCCTGCGCCAGCGTGCACAGCTTCTTAGCAGCAGCCAGGGCATCAGGGACATTCCTAACAGCCTCAACAGCCTCGGTGGGAGACACGGCATCCCACAGGCCTCGGCTACCCAGAATGAAGAACTCATCCTGGGGGGTGAGAGTGACTGTCTGCACGTATGGACAAGGAATGACAGATGGGTATAGAAAGGAGTAGCCCATAATTCGTGTCGAATCTGTCACGCCATTCACCTTGTTGTCCTGTGGAATAGAGCATAAACATCAATACAGTGTTCACACAGTGCACATCTAAAGTTACATTTACATTATTGTACTCCACATTGATTACAATGCATGATTTTATGGATGCTGGGATGCTTTCAGGGATATCTACCTCAGTGATGATAGCCCTGTGCTGCCTGATCCTGCGGTATTCCTCCTCAAGCCCCACATTTTGAAGCAGTGACAGTGACAATGGCTTTCCATCGCGGCACAGGATGGCCTGGCACTTGCCCACATTAGCAGCTGTGAGGGTGAAGCAGCCACCAGGGTCGGTGGGGTCGTGGCGAATGTGACACAGAGCTGCTGAACCACCCAGTTTCTGCCCAGCAGTTCCCAGTTTTCTATGGTGGCAAAGAAAGAGGGGACAGAGTAAATATGTTAAATGTCTAGTCTCAATCAATCCTTTCTCCAGATAATAGTTTGTGCTAGCGACTAAAACATATTATGAACGATTTGTAACAGAAGAGGACGGCTTATAGAAATGTTTGTTGCACCTTTGCATGACGAGGAAGGTGTTGGTCATGTAATCTTCTTCGCTCTTGGTCTTGTGTAGTTCTTCCGCCAACACGTCATTCATCGTACACTGCAACAAGTAGGGCACCTCCACATTCCTGTCCCCATCAAACACACCGTACAGGGCCTCAAGACTCCCGCAGAAACGGTTTACTGAGAGAGCTGCAACACACAGTCTAGACAAGAAAACAGAAGAAGGCCAAAACGTCATTGAGGCGTGTGCTCAGTGAAGAAACAATGAGGGCTTCAATACTCTTCTGTTCTCCAAATATACTCCAATTTACTCCACTCGCTTATAACCATGGAAACAATACCTTCTATGATTCCTTTGACTGTACAGCATACTCTCAGACTTGCCCACATATCACTTATATAAAATATGGAAATAATAATATGTGCAATCGCTTGAATATCTTTGTTAGCGTTGAACTGGCAATTTAGCCCATATGAATGTTTTGATGTGTTAGTTTAAATGATTCATATTTTCAATAAGCACTACTTCAATATGTCCTTGGCTTGAGTCATCTGGCTTTAACAATGTGCATTCTCAAGAGGGTTGGATTAGTGATGCTTCACTGGACAAATGTGATGGTGGTTGTTTTGTCTAATTGACCGAATGGAACTCACTTATTCTTGACGCCCGAGGCTTCTGTGTAACCATGACTCCACACAGCAGGCCCGCCTGATGCCTCATTCGATGAAAAGGTTGGAGGCGGATCAATACGGAAACAGCGGATATTACTGAAAAACATGAAATAGATGACATTTACTGTAAAGATTAACAGTATTCTACTCAGCATATCTATATTATGGTTTTTATCATAAACATGTTAGATTAGGTCATATAAAAGTATTTATGGAGGAAACTGGATCATTAAAATAGCAAGTACTATAATAGAAATCAGTATCACAACACTTACATTTATACACACTGGCAGAGAACTTTTAAGCATGAAAAAAGTTGTAAAATACTCCCAGTGCAAACTATGTAGACACATTGTCAGAACTACTGTACATGCAGAATTGCACTGTAACTAAACTCAAAAAGACCTACAGAGAAAAACAATAACATACTTGAGCTGCTCAAGGGTCTTGTGGTCCAGGTTGAGACGAGGGTTTCCCGTCAGGTCCAGCTCCTGAAGCTTGGGAGGTAGATTCTCTGGTAGTGTGATCTCACTCAGCTCATTACAGCTCAGATCCACACACTGAAAACAGAGGACAAGATACTTACGCACATGCAAATACAGTTTGGGACTTATACATACACTGTACTTAAAGATCCGCAGAGATGTTATTACATAATACTACTGTCTTACTTTCATCTCCATCAGCTGCATGACCTCAGGGAAGACCTCGATGGCATTGGAGTGGGCGATGAGTGTGTGCATTCGCCGGCAATTCATGATGGTTGTGGGCACAGTCTTCAGCATGTTTCCGCTCAGGTCCACCTCCTCCAGCTCCTCCAACTTGGCCATTTTACTGAAGAATGAGGGGAAATTATTGGGTGAGTTGAGTACATAAAACAATGATTTGCATCCCAAATGTGCTGATTTGCACTTCATTTGCATTCATTCTTGAAATCCTTGTAGATTTAACCTATTGGGGGTTTTGGACTGTTGGTCGAAAAATATTTTAAGACTTGGTCTCGTGAAAATTGTGTGGAACAATTTTATACTGTTTTATAGTCTAAACCTGAGAGTTTTAACAGGGGGTCCACAGAGGGGCCACCAAACTATTGGTGATTTATTGAAAGTGTTTTTCAAAAACCAAAATTTCCTAAGATGAATCCAACATATTATTAGCAAATATCAATCTGCCTATTTATGATTTGTGAGGATGTACTATGCATGATTGAAAATCACAAAAATCTTAAAGCATCTTAAAGCAGTAAATTCCTAATTTATTAGTATCTGTATAATATTTTAACTGTATAGTATATCAGTATCGGCCTCCAAAATCCAGTATTGGTTGAGTTAAATACGCAAAAGATAAATAAATAACGAAAATAACCGAGAGGATCTGGGCAAGCGATTGCCAAGGGCGATTGCCAAGGGCATGATGTATAGTCTAGCATTAGTATCATGCAATCCAGACCACTAGCAGAGCCACTACAATTTCATTCATAGGACATTTCTCACCCCCGTGAAAATGCACCACATGAAAATAATTAACAGCCCTTTATGCACTTTCTGCCCACTCAAGGTACATATCTCTACATGATCTGGGAGTGTTCTCCTGTTGGCCAGTTCTGGAACTATATTGCATCCAAAATCTCCACCTTGATTAATGTTACTAAACCTCTTACTATCAGTGTATTGATTATGAATGATCTGTCAGCCTTTTAGCTCTCTAAATCTCAAAAACATGCTGTATTTGCTGGACTTACACAAAATGATTGCAACCTGCTGGAAACCACCTCATGACTTTTCTGTTTGTACATGGACCCTTTCCTTTCTGGATGTCATGTAAATGGAGCTCTCTACGGCTCGTGTGAATGGAGCGCCGGGAAGGACTTTAGACACTTGGCTCAGCAGTAGTGGATCTTTGCTATAGGCTTGTGCTACAGCCTTCACTACTGTTTACGCATGTGACTGGTCCCCTGTCTTGTGTCTGTCTGTGTGTGTGTCTGTTTATGTATGTGTTTGTGTATGTTTATTTCTGTGTGTATTATTTGTAAGCTGGGGGAGGTCACTCTTTCTGTTGTTTGTAATTGTTCTTAATATCTAAATAAAGAATATTGATTGCAGAAACCCCCCCAAAAAATAACCGTTAGTTCCAGCTCTCTGTAAAACACAGGCGAGGCTTAAGGGAAGAGCGAATGACGAAGTGAATGTAAGTTCTTTACCTGGCCGGGAAGGTCTGGAGATGGTTGTAGGCCATGTGCAGAACACGAAGGTGTGTATGGCCCGTTAGCAGGGGTACACATTTATCCGTGAGCCGGTTATTGGTCAGGTAGAGTTCCTGCAGGATGCTGTTGCTCTCCTCTGATAAGCTGGATGGCGGCAGGTGCTCCAGCTTGTTGGCAGACGCATTTAAGCTTCGTAAGCTGAAAGTCAAAATTAAAGTACAGACTAATTTTTGTGCTCCTTCAGACAAGGACATAAAACATAGCGCTGAGTCACTGTAATAACACACTTTTACATGGATACTTACTTCTATAACCCCCCCCAATAAAACGTCCCCCCTCTACCATCTGTGTCCTGGTTGGATGTTTTTCATTTGCCTGTCATCCTTGCCCTTGGATATCTTGTCCTTGATTAAAATCCTTTGCATAATTTCTGTCCTTCATCTTTATATACCTGCATTTTTTTTCCTACACTTGATCGTCTCTGCTGCGTTAGCTGATAAAAAACAAACAAATCACTTCCAGTTTATAATTAATGCTACCTGTCAGATTTGAGGAACAGGTTGCAGGGCAGCTCCACCAGTTGGTTGTGCTGTACATCCAAAACCTCCAGCAGAGGGCGCTCCACTCTTTCAGGCAGCTTCTGCAACTGGTTATATCCTGCGCTCAGCTTCCTCAGACTGTTGCTGCATAACAACCTGCAACATAAAGGATACACAGATTGGGTCAGTACTACAACATTAAGCATAAACATTTAGACTCTTATGAACCTACAGTGGGTATATATATGTATAGATAGATAGATAGATAGATAGATAGATAGATAGATAGATGGTAATGTGGTTTCTGAGCAGGTGACAAAATGTTTTTTGGCTTGTGAGCGTTTAGACTGAAACTGAATTAGGCTAATACCGTCATAGAAATGAGGATAGTGCACTAGGAGAAGGAAGGTGAGGATGAGGATGTGAAAAAGGAAAATAGCAGCGCCTCTAGTGGAGCCCGCGGCTGAAATTCATCATCCTGACACTTATTGGGTCAAAAATAAATCTGCAGACAATGAGGGGACCAGAGGAAGAGAGAGAAGCAGAGGGATGAAGGTTGGCAGAGGCAATAGGAGGAAGAGAGAAGTTGAGGAAGCAAGCTGCATCTGACCTTCTAAAGGCTATATAAAGAGGAAGAGAATGGACAGGGGCTGCAGAGGTTACAGGCTATCTGTGTGATTAATGAGGCTCTATGGGGGATAGATGACTGGCCGGCAAAGGGCAGGGAGAGTAACGCAGCGCTGTACTCCATTTACAGGCTACAACGGACACATTTGCTGAGAGAGAGAGACTCACCGCGCCGGGAGCTCAGTGATGAGGTTGTGGCTCATGTCCAAAACTTCCAGTTTCTTAGCTTCACACAGCCAGTCTGGCAACGACTCCATATGGTTCCTACAGGAGGAGAGGGGGTGATTATGATGATAAATTCATGTAAAGCAAGACACCTTACATGGACTATAATGTAAAAAACTTCAGTTCTGGTTAAACATTGGCTATTTATCTCTCCATATTTTGGAATATGGAGAGATAATACTTTTGGAAGTATTTGAATTCTCAGGTGTTTTGTGTTCGGTTGTGTTTCAGGCAAAAAAATGCAATAATAATTACTCTAAAAAATCAATAATAAATAATGAATAATGTATCAATAATTTCAGATAAATTCAGCAATTCAAATTATAGTAGAGTTCTCTTTCACACGGAACAATTACTGCTCTTCAATATTATTCACAATTAGAGCTGCATTCCTTTTGTGTGTGTTTGTGTGTGTGTACATCTGGGATTTTTCTCACCTCGAGATGTCCATGTAAGTAAGATTGGAGGGCACAGGACTAACATCCAGTTGCCGTAGCTCTGTAGGGAGAAATCCAAACACATTAACCTCCAGCAAGGACAGACTATTACAAAAGCAGGTAGACTGAGCATTTGGGATGGGGGGGGGGGGATAATGACAAATTAGAAAGGGATGATGGAAGGAGACAATGAGACTTCAACACTGATAAGAAAAATG
Source organism: Etheostoma perlongum (assembly GCA_026937815.1). Taxonomy (NCBI): domain Eukaryota; kingdom Metazoa; phylum Chordata; class Actinopteri; order Perciformes; family Percidae; genus Etheostoma; species Etheostoma perlongum. The sequence goes on from CM049382.1 coordinate 16,754,159, forward strand.
AATGCATGTAGAGCGAGGAGCATGGGGTGAAATACGGTTATAAAGGAGGAGAAAGCAGTGACATCTGCGAGGTGAGATATGAGCTATTTTGATTTCAGTTAAGACGTGGTGGTGATGTGAGAGGAAGGGGGATCTGTCTTTTCTAACCACACATGAAGTCCTGCATGCCAAACCCACCGTTGTTGGAGGCGTAGATGCCTTTGAGCAAGCAACCCTTGGACTTAAGGCTGACGATGTGGTTCCTCTCGCAGTGAAGCACTTCCAGCCTGGGGAAGACCGATGCGTTCAGCTCCGTCAGCCTGTTATCCCTCACATCCAGCTGGGTCACGTGCCTCAGCAGGTCAGGCTCATCTGGCACCATGCTGGAGATCTTATTCAACCTGACAGAGAGAGCAGGGAGGAGGTAAAGGTTCAGCTCCAGTGGAATCAGGTTGAATTGCACAGGCTGTGGCCTTTCTTACAAGGCAGGGAACATGCCTCAGGTGTTGGCTGATATATTGTGCAGCAACTCTTTGACTTCTGTGTAGTACCCAGTTATTCTGTGTACAACATTGATGAAAGTGTTTTTGTATTGTGTGTGTGTGTGTGTGTGTGTGTATTTGTTGCACATCTGTTCTGTCACCTAGTGTTGATAGCTAACAATGTTCAAGCATTCAATTATTAGAAATAATTTATGGCAAAACTGATAGACATAAAAGACATACATATATTATTCTGATCCATAAACAATTACACACCATTTTGTTTTTCTATGTTCAGGCTAAAGCAGCAACCAATCACACAATTGCCCTGTTTATCATGATTGACAGGCATAGGCTTTGTGATGAGAGGAGGCATTATGAGTTAAAATTTGAATTAAACTGGAAATAAATCAACAGAAACAAACAGCAGCAGCACTCATCATCCTCATCAGAGATACCAAGTGATCTTTGCCCAAACAGGAATGCTGGAAAACGTATTTACTGACCTTGTGTAAGCAAAGTCAGATGGAGTAGAGTATTAACTGGAAAATAGTGCAAGTCACTCAAGCTCTGCGCTTTTGCAGACAATGGGAAGACACCTGATTGAGCCATTAAAGGCAAATGATTTCCTGATTCCGTGCTGTCTGCTCATGCTTTGCCTTGTTTTTGTTTCCATCATTAAGGGACAACATGTATCATTGAGTACATTGCTCTGGAAAACGCATGACTGAGGACTTAAGTGATGCTTGTTCTTGGGAAAGTTGTCAAAGTTTATTCATAAAACCCTTAACATAATCTCCAAATAATGAATTCTTTAAAAAATATATATATATGTAATAATCTGCCCAATTTGCCGTACCTTAAATCGATGTGTTTGACACGGAGCAGTCGGAAATTCTGCAAGGTGAGTGTTTCTAGGTTGTTTCCAGCCATGCACAGCTTCTCCATGGAGGCTAACTGCTCCAGCACCTGTGGCACATGGTTGAACTGGTTGAAGGAAAGGCCTAAGTAACTAAGCCTCTGGAGGGAACCCAGCTCATTGGGCAACGCATCAAGACTGTTGCCATCCAACAGGAATGTCTGCAAACTGAGAGGAACACGAGGTTAGACTATTGATCTCAGTCATGAAAGAGGTCATAGGCAGAACAGGAATTTAACAAAGAATTTTATTTAAAAATGGTGAAGTTTAGGAACAATGACGCCACAATTTCAGTATTCATAATCAATACACTTAATTTCCAGCAGATGGCAGTACTGGTCACTTCAGGAATTTACAGGCATACCCGAGCATTCCTGCAGATTAATTTCTAATCCAGCCCTGCTTCAATGAATGAGGTTTGAGTTTAAAGCACATGTACTATCCGTGAGTCAGCACTAACCCAGCTACTAAATGACTACCATAGTCTATATGGTATTCCTTTGTCATGGTGGGGAAAATTTGCCCTAATAATGTAGTAATTATCAAGTTTAAGAGCCTAAATTAATTCATTTGAAATATTTTTACATTTTCTGTCACTCCTTTAAATAGTGAGTTAAAGGGTTTTTCCACAGGCAAGGGTTGATCATGAACAACAACTTCAAATGTTCAGAGCATTCCCATGGGAAGAAACTGGTTTCCAGCCAGCAAAATTTGATTGGTTCCTTACTCTTGGAAATTGTCACCTTTGAAATACAAATTTGTGATTTTTGTTTTTAGGGAAAGAGTGACAATGTCACAAAGTAAACCTATATAATGTCTCAGCTACTAGAACTAATTGACATAATCTATTTCAGAAACGTATTTCCAGGGTCCATCAATTAGAAGTCAACGTTTTACTTTCAATAGAGAAATGTGAGATAAATTGTCAAAGAAAAGTGAGGGTGTGCACCATAATGCAAAGGGACATAGTCAAAACTGGATTCTCCACAGCAGATTGACTCAATAACAAGTTGGAAACACTTTTTAAATGGCAGAGACTATATAAGTAATCTTTAAACAGCTGAGTAATTAGAAAGGACTAGAATGAATTGACTTGCATAGACTGGCCATTAATCAGTCCATGGGACAGGCTATGGCTGGTGCAAAATGTCACAGGTAAGCACCACAGATGATCTGTGAAAGTTGTGTTGTTGTTTGCTCACATGTTGAAACTAGCAAAGCACACCATGGTGGTTGGTACATTGTGTACTTGTTGCTAGGTAACTCCCATATTTGGTTATGTGGTTGGTTTGTGAAAAGGTTTACTGATTTTCCACCCAGCCCTGTGGTGGCATCAAAGCAAGCAAGCACTGGCCACAACTCAGCAGTTGGGATGATCACCAATATCACAAGCCAATAGTAGGGAGAAGAAAGGTGAACACAAATAACAGAATCAATAGAAGAAGAATCTACAAGTGAATAATGACTATGTGTATTTAGATTAGGGCAGCAATATTCCTGAACTTTAGAGTCAGTTATATTTAGCTTCTGAGTTTAGCAAATATTTCAATATTGTAGCACGAACACCGTTAACAGGTCTGTATTCCCAATAACCTCCTTCTGTTACTTACTTGTTCATGGCACCCACAGAGCTGGGGACACAGGTCAGGTAGTTACAACTGAGGTTGACCTCCGTCAGCATGGGGATGTCACAGATGGCCAGGGGGAACTGACCAAGGTGGTTGTTAGACAGGTTGAGGCTCCGCAGACGCGAAAATCTGAAAAACAGCGGATAAAAGTATTAACAACAAATTAAAGAAGAGAAGAGAAGAGTATGAACAAGTGATTGGAGATGTACAGTAGTTGAATCTTGTCAATATGAATATTGCAAGAGAGTAGAAAACATTCATTAATATATCTTCATAAATATTGAATATTTATGAATATATTCATGGGAAATGTAGCAAAGTGTAGCTTACAGAGAGTTTGTGTAAGTGAAAAACACACAGACAGATTCAACCCAGGCTTAACATTCACATTTGAATGTCGAGAAAAGAATTGAAGCATTGGCGTCTGTGTTGTTTATTCAAACACCGGTGACTAGTGGCATTTGGCGTGGTGTCCTATGGCAGAGCGGTGACCTTCAGAGGGGTTAGCTCCACGGGGGGGGGGAAGCCGAGGGAACGGGTCAAAGCAGGGGAAATGACTCTGTCCTTATTTATCCATCTACACACATGACATACACGTGGGACCTGTTATCACATATCATGCGAGACCAGCTATGGCAAGCCGGAGATGGGCAGTGCGCCATACTAGCATTGTCAACAGGAGCAGCTGCTTAAACTGGCAATACTTGATTTACCCCCCTTTGTAAACCAACACACACACACACACACACACACACACAATCATACACACAATCACACACACACACACGCACGCTTTGAATCATGCGATGGAGAAAAAGGCAGCCGATACATTACATCAGGGCTATTGATTATGGTGGCCAAGTAATTCCAGCTGAGGGTGACTCCTGCAAGATATGGCTAGGTGTGTGTGGGAAAATGTCATTCCACCATAAAATCAAGACCTGAAATGTGCTGAGTAATGCTCATACTGTGTCATGCTCTGTTATTCTGTCCTATCATGCTATTCTATTTTCTCCTTACTACTTCCCTAGTGTACTTAAAGCTGACATCATTATTCCTTATATTGTCAATGGATAAACTCACTATAAGTTCTGTTTCAGTCACAACCCACAAAGCATTATCCCACAAATATGCAGTTCCCCTTAGCACTTAGGCCGTTTAGCCTCTTTTAACTAACTTTATTTGGTTTTCCACCCCTCATATTCCACTTTTATTAATCTTATCTCTGGCTGTTTTTTTCCTTTTAGCAAGACAGTTTTGATTAATCAACTGTACACTACCTGCCCAGCACTAAATGTCAGAAAGACACAGTTAGCATCAAGCAGGTAAACATAATAAGGTAAGATAAGCCTTCCCCAGAGGGTAAATGTGGTTGTGGCAGCAGTACAAGAACAGCAATAGTACATATAAACAGAGAAAGTATAATAAATAAATAATAAGATGTACAGCATATAAAACGAAAAACTAAACCAAAATAAGAATATTAAAAAAAAGAAGAAGAAAAAAGTAAAACAAGAGCCTACGGAGACCGAGAGCTTTATTATACTAGTTATACATACATAAAAGGCTAATGCTGGTGTAAATTAGTAACTGTCCTGCCATTCACCATAACAACTTTATAAAGTGATGATGCGTCAATGCTGTGACCAAAAAAATCAGTTAATGCAGGTTTAAAGCCGCACCCAAACAATATTTTTGTCATTTGTCATCAACCTCATTTCTAGCTGTTGTAACAAAAAAAAGCCAGATATATTTCCCAGGAGTTGGTAAAGAGCAATCAAAAGGTAAAGGGAGAGTGGATATGGTAGGTGAGCAGAAACCCACCCTAAATGAATGCTAACGTTGCTCTGTCTCTAATGAAAGTGTAAATAATCAACTGCTCGCAAACATTTTCATCATATCAACTTCATAGGGTGTTTTTAGCTTTTTCTGCTACCCGAAAAGTGGCTACAAAAAAATAAAAAAATAAATACCCCCTTTCATCTCAAATCATCATCCTTCTGCCGCTTTTCTATCCAACATTCCTCCTTCTCCCTTCTTTTCCATGACTTTTATGTCCCTATAACTTTCTAAACTATCATACATATGTAAATAAACAGGCCATAGGTTCAATCATATGCATGGAGCGTCAGATAATTCCCCTCAGTGAGTGATGACCTCTATATCACAGAGGGATGCATGCTGGGAAGGTAGTCCCATGCCAGAAGAGAGAACTAGTATCCCAGACAACTGATTATGCATATCTGATTGGCAAATCACCCACCAGTTAGTATTTGGCCAGAGAGAAAAGAAAGAGAAGGGGAAAGGCATGTGGCAGGTTCACACATTCCATCCCTCTTGGATGAATTCAAAGGCACTATGACCCCATGTTAGATGTCAGAGAAAGCCAGTGTTTATACTGAAACAAAAACTGACTCTCACACAACTGCCCACACCAAAATACATACACCCACATTCATGGAGGCTGCACACATAGTAATATTGTTGCTGACTCCAGCTCTTTTGACTTCAGTCTCTCAGGGGCAAAGCGAGTACTCAGTAGCTCTGCTACATGTTTCTGTTAAAGCAGCTCTATTTTCAGCTAACTATTCATCTCTTTCTCATTACTGACCTCTTTTCTGTCATGCTGGGTCAAATGCGGATGAGCCTACTTAAGTTTGGCAAAGATAAATGGATGTTATCTCGCTTGACCAGCAGGGGAGCTGTGCATCACTCACCCAGATTTAAAAACAAGATATTTCCTTTGTATCGTTGTCTTTTTAACACCAGTCTTTATTCCGAGGGTTAAAAAAAGAAGAAGGAGATGTTTCAGAAATACTCAAACTCATTCGAAATTCTCTCTCAGGAAGACACACAAGCATGCTCAATTATACATGCACATCCACACACGGACAAATACACATTCCTATCAGTGCAGTCATCTTAAGAAAAAAAGGAATGCCATACTGTATCAAGACTTTGTATGCGCTGACCCAAAACTGTAGCCTGCAGCCACGTTTTTGTTGTTGAAAACAAGCAAGCAACTCTCTCTTCCTCTCACACATACAGGCAATGCATTCTGCAAACCTCGTTAACACATACACAAGCATCAGATTCACACAATTCCTATCTCATATGATAAAAATGTTCTGGCAAAAATCTTCACAAAGAAAGCTGTGACATGTACCACTGTGTACATGCATGCTCACTCAGTCACACACTCTCTCACACACACACACACACACACACACACACACACACACACACACACACACACACACACACACACGTCTTGGCTGTGGGCTTTAATCTGGGACCATGATAAGCATGCAGCAGATGGTGCCCACGGAGAGAGAGAGTGAGGGAGGCCAGGCACATTAAAAGCTTCCCTGCAGACTCATCTACCCTTCTGGGCTCTGGGCTCGTTAGGCCTAGACTGGTAAAGCACAGCCCTGGCTAGCCTCTTTGGCCCCCACATGCCAGTGGCCCCAGTCCTAGACTGCTCAGGTCGATGGCTTGCAAATTGCAGGCAAAAGCTAAAGCTGTCTAAACCAGCCAGTCATGACCTGCTGTGTCCAGTGAAACCTCTCTGCCCTCCTTGTACAACAGCCCAGCCAGCTCCTGTTGTGGACAAATTATGCTGAGTTTTGCTAAACCAGTCTCAGCTTGCCCAAACCAGCCCATTCAAACCACCATGAACTGTCTCTTTCACCTGTTAAAGGTTCATCCTCTCCTTCCTTATCTTCCACTTCTTCCTGCCTCTTCCCCTCCTATTAGTTTAGCCTCAGCTGTGTTTACTCTACATTTATGATGGCATTGTACCTCTGCAGCGGCTGTAGACGCTGGTCTGCAGGCAGGAAATTGTGTTTGAGGTTGAGGTGGGTGAGGTCGTGGCTGTAGAAGAGGTTGGGAGGAAGTTGCTCAAGGCTGCAGCAGGACAGATCTACCGAGTTGATTCTCTGGGACACCATCTAGAGGAGTGGGTTAGAAAGTGAGAAGAGTGGAGAGGTAACAGAGAGAAAGAGAAACGTGGAGTTAAACAGGATTATCACTACGAGAAGACTTAAAGACTATATAGAAGACTTAACTGGTTTACTCTGTGTATATATGTGTGTGTGTGTGTGTGTGTGTGTGTGTGTATATGTGTGTGTATGTGTGTGTGTAGCCTTCTGCTAAGTGGTCAAATGTCATTCAGTGGCCAATCTTCTTAGGATTAGGGAGTAAGGAGAAATCAAGGGAAAGTCCCAAAGGTTATTGACCTTCATTACATCATCGTGTAATCTAGTTAATTGCAGGTGTGCAGAGCAGTTAACCTATGATTGTTTGTTAGTCATATTTACAGAAAATGCAAGCTGCCATCTAAAATGAAATGACTAAACGTCCACCATGTCTTGAAGGAGAAAAGCTACACCCTGTGCACTCAAGCTTTTCAGAGTGGCGTTAGCTAGAGGCTCAGCAGTTGTCACTGGGGCACGTGCTGCTTCTATCAAGGCTTCTATTCTGAGTGGCCCTCTGGGTGCTAGTGACATGTATGTCCCTGTTAATATTTAGAAAAGAGGTTGTATGGCTGTGGCCTATTTGAGTATAAATGAGAGAAAATAGAGAGAGCCATGATTGGTATTTAGGTGTGTGCGTGCACCCAGAGACACTTACTTATACTAAAGATCGGACAGCAGTGAACGTGCAGTTTTGAATCACACTCACAGCTCATATGGGCCGGCGGGATTGTGGTGGGTGCAGTGCCATATTTTCATTCACTTCTCGCTACAGACTACTCGCAGTCACGCATGTTCTGATACACAATGCAGCTGACCCGTAAGTTGCGCCTGGGAGCATATGCTCTCCTTTCCTTTCTCCAACTCTCATGCACGTGCAAACACAGTACCTTGGCAGCGTGTCGGTGCCAGCGCAGGTGCTCCGTGAAGCTGTCAAAGCTGACGTAGTAGGTTTGACTCTGAGGCCCTGCTGAGCTGAAGGCCAAACAGTGATTGTGCTTCTTCACCTCCTCTACCTGCAGCACAACACACACACACGTGATATTACAGTCTAAATTACTGACATCTCTGACCCCCCTGTGAATATACATGATAAACCCCATGCCTAAAAAGTAAAGTGTCACACAATAAAAGGATGCAGAAAGGAAAAGCTGATACATGGAGGTCTCAATACATTAGTTCTTATTTGAAACAGCTTCTGGTGAAGGAATAAATTAATGAATGAATAATAAATATTGTTTTTATCATTATATTGTGCATGCAATAAAATATGCCCAGCCCACACAGGCTAACAAGACATCCTTACCAAGGACCAGATGCCAAAGTAACCACATACCCTTAACAAATAAACCTTCTAGACTTTTTTTTCCAAGCTTCAGGAACAAAAGTCGCAATTTTTTAAATATAACATTTAACAACCACTCCAATTGGTCATCATCCATGCACCAGAACATTTCAGGATTTTGGACAGACACTTGATGTAAGATCGGTGTTCTTAACTCATCATAATATGGACAGTACAAAAGAAAATGTGATTTGTTCTCAACCTCTCCTAGTTCACATAGTTTGTACAACCTTTTATCTTGTTGGATGTTTTTGAATCTACCTAATTGAAGGAAATAAGATGCTTAATGGCTGCGGGGTTGACAAATTCAGCCAAAGAGAAGGAGACATGACAATATATAGGGCACGCATGATCACATAACATCTGTGCGTGACCTGAGCAAGAATAAATGTGTGTGACATTGCTTTTTAACCACGCAGTCACACATACTCAAACACATGGACACTGTAAATGAATGGCTGACTAGTTATGGGGCTTGAATAGAATACTGGCACGCATAAAACAAATAGCATACACAGGCACATGCAGAGGCAAGTGTATGTATGAATGGTTGACTAGAGGTCATGTGCTGTGTGTGAAATGTTTAAAAACTGTGGCAACGTATGGAGTTTCCTTTGTGTGTAGGAAGGTGGGTAGAAAGGGCTATTCAGGAGAGTCCTTGGAGCTTATTTAATAGCCTTGGAGATAAACAGATCCATAAAGCAATAAACAGATAAAGGTCATTTTTGGGGAGGCACTTTAAAAAAGTAGAGCGAAATAAAGCTACCTGAATGCTATAGTGATCCATTACACTGAACATTATAGCAGTCAGACTCTTAATGGGCAAAAACATCCTTGCAGAATACTGAAAACATTTTGACTTTGTAATGGCTTGCACCATTTCTGTTGACCTTAAACTAAAATCAACAAAGCAGGAAGCATTACTGGGTTTCACAAAAGGACAGACAGTTGTTGAAGGTTTCATCAAGAACAAACTTCACTGCGCAGGGAGATAATTGCTTAAGAGATTAATAAGAGTGATTTTTATCAAGTCAATCTCTAGTGATATGACAGTATGAGTGTGTGATCCTAAGCATACATTTACATAACATCACCTAAAAGAAAAGAGAAAAAATGGTTATGTGATGCCAGTCGTGCACTGTTGTGGTGACATAGACATACTTTTCCTCCAATGAGCGGCAGGATGTGCATCTTCCCCGTCTGGCTGTCCTTGACAGATGAGACGATGAGGCAAGTGCCGCACAAGATGACCTGCCGTCTGGTCCAACGGTTGACCGGTAGCTGTAGCTTTCCTTTCCGAACGTTGTATGTCCCTGACAGCTGGATCCGCTCTGAGCTCTCGATGCTTTGGGGCTTCCCTGGAACAAAGGAAAAAGGGAGATTTTGTGTAGTTAGTACTGTAGACTTGACCTTAACACAGGTCTGTCAAATGATTAGGTACTGTTTAAGGAAAGAAATTAGCATACAACCAGTGAATAAAATCAATTTCAAAGTAAGTTTCATAGTAATTTTACACAATGCCACTTAAAAATATATAAAGCCAAGATTAAGAACCCTTTGAGCTAAATGCTAACATCAGCAGGCTAACATTTTAACAATAACAACGCTAACATGCTGGTGTTTAGCAGGTTTAATGTGTATCATGTTCACCAGTTTAGTTTGACGTGTCAACATGCTAACATTTGCTAAAAAGTACGAAACCCAAAGTACAGGAATGTCATTTGTTTTAAGAGTATTTTGTGATAAACCAACAACGCATTGGACACATAAAACATTTGAGCTGTATACAATTTCCCAACAATCCATCCAATAGTTGTTGAGATACGTCAGTCTGGACAGCTGATAAAAACGAATCTGTATATACTAGCTAGCCACTAATTAATGCAACACAGTGATAAATATATCCACAATGGCTAGCAGGAGAGCCACACCACAATGCCATTACAATGCTGGTTAACATGATCTCTAAATTCATTCAGCACAACTCCCTGGGATGTCCTACTTCGCACATGGAATTCAATAGTCTTGGATTTGCATTCAGTGCAGCTCTACATTAATAGAGTCTCAAATTCAATACCAGGTGCACCTCTTCTAAATTATTCTCTCACAATTTCTCAGCTGCCTTTATTCAGTGCTTTTCCTCCATGCCCTGTTCTCTTGCTTCACTGCCAGCCTGCCAAACCTGACAGTCAGGCTGCTTATCAGGCGTTATGTCAGCCAGGCAGTCTTATCGTTCTGTCTAAACATCCTCCTGCTTTCTGTCTACTTCCACCTCCGCAAAAAACCTGCCGGGCTGACATGTGCTGTCCTCTTCAGCCCCTCCCTTGCTTGTCGTTTGTCTTCTATCTTTCTTCTTAGCTTTCGGTTTCTACTTTCTATGTATGGATTTGTTTTTGTTGCCCGCAGCATGTTTAACGTCACTGCTTTCCCATTTGGCCAAGAGATCAGTGCAAAGGTTTACAAAGTGTTCCTTTCCAAGCAACAGATGGCATTAGAAAATGTCTCACATCACATGGCCTACTGTAGACTAGTTGCATCCATCCTGTAATGTTGGCCTACTGTAGACTAGTTGCATCCATCCTGTACTGTCGGCCTACTGTAGACTAGCTGCATCCATCCTGTACTGTTGGCCTACTGTAGACTAGCTGCATCCATCCTGTACTGTTGGCCTACTGTGGACTAGCTGCATCCATCCTGTACTGTCGGCCTACTGTAGACTAGCTGCATCCATCCTGTACTGTTGGCCTACTCTAGACTAGCTGCATCCATCCTGTACTGTCGGCCTACTGTAGACTAGTTGCATCCATCCTGTACTGTCGGCCTACTGTAGACTAGCTGCATCCATCTTGTACTGTCGGCCTACTGTAGACTAGTTGCATCCATCCTGTACTGTCGGCCTACTGTAGACTAGTTGCATCCATCCTGTACTGTCGGCCTACTGTAGACTAGCTGCATCCATCCTGTACTGTCGGCCTACTGTAGACTAGCTGCATCCATCCTGCAGAAACCCACCCTAAATGAATGCTAACGTTGCTCTGTCTCTAATGAAAGTGTAAATAATCAACTGCTCGCAAACATTTTCATCATATCAACTTCATAGGGTGTTTTTAGCTTTTTCTGCTACCCGAAAAGTGGCTACAAAAAAATTAAAAAATAAATACCCCCTTTCATCTCAAATCATCATCCTTCTGCCGCTTTTCTATCCAACATTCCTCCCTCTCCCATTCCTTCTCCCTTCTTTTCCATGACTTTTATGTCCCTATAACTTTCTAAACTATCATACATATGTAAATAAACAGGCCATAGGTTCAATCATATGCATGGAGCGTCAGATAATTCCCCTCAGTGAGTGATGACCTCTATATCACAGAGGGATGCATGCTGGGAAGGTAGTCCCATGCCAGAAGAGAGAACTAGTATCCCAGACAACTGATTATGCATATCTGATTGGCAAATCACCCACCAGTTAGTATTTGGCCAGAGAGAAAAGAGAGAGAAGGGGAAAGGCATGTGGCAGGTTCACACATTCCATCCCTCTTGGATGAATTCAAAGGCACTATGACCCCATGTTAGATGTCAGAGAAAGCCAGTGTTTATACTGAAACAAAAACTGACTCTCACACAACTGCCCACACCAAAATACATACACCCACATTCATGGAGGCTGCACACATAGTAATATTGTTGCTGACTCCAGCTCTCTCTAATGTTGGCCTACTGTAGACTAGTTGCATCCATCCTGTACTCTCGGCCTACTGTAGACTAGCTGCATCCATCCTGTACTGTTGGCCTACTGTAGACTAGCTGCATCCATCCTGTACTGTTGGCCTACTGTAGACTAGCTGCATCCATCTTGTACTGTCGGCCTACTGTAGACTAGCTGCATCCATCTTGTACTGTCGGCCTACTGTAGACTAGCTGCATCCATCCTGTACTGTCGGCCTACTGTAGACTAGCTGCATCCATCTTGTACTGTCGGCCTACTGTAGACTAGCTGCATCCATCCTGTACTGTCGGCCTACTGTAGACTAGCTGCATCCATCTTGTACTGTCGGCCTACTGTAGACTAGCTGCATCCATCCTGTACTGTCGGCCTACTGTAGACTAGCTGCATCCATCCTGTACTGTCGGCCTACTGTAGACTAGCTGCATCCATCCTGTACTGTCGGCCTACTGTAGACTAGCTGCATCCATCCTGTACTGTCGGCCTACTGTAGACTAGTTGCATCCATCCTGTACTCTCGGCCTATTGTAGACTAGCTGCATCCATCCTGTACTGTTGGCCTACTGTAGACTAGTTGCATCCATCCTGTACTGTCGGCCTACTGTAGACTAGCTGCATCCATCCTGTAATGTTGGCCTACTGTAGACTAGCTGCATCCATCCTGTACTGTCGGCCTACTGTAGACTAGCTGCATCCATCCTGTACTGTCTCTTTTTAAACATATTTCACCTCACTCTAAACACAGACTGAAGCACACAGACTTAAAAATAGGGATTGTGGAGGTGAGTTCAAAAGAGGAAAAAAGAGTCAGTGGGGTAAAGCAGCACACGCTCTCATGGCTTTAAATAATTCAGGTCTTTCACATACCGACTGTAAGGCTAGCGCAGTAGACTTCTGTAATGCACGCTGCTTTCATGCAACACACTCAGCAGTTTAATAACAGTCTGACCAGAGTTCTGCTTATTTCAGCTGATGTGGCTAAACATGAGGTCATGCATAAATATCTTATTTTAATGAATTTCCTGAAGAAATACACAACTGAATTCAATAAAACCAGCCACCGAGCCCTGACCATTACCTCTGTACCACGAGCTAATCTTGTGTTCACAGCAGAATCATTAGCCTAGTTTACAAAAGTTTAGTTTGCTTAGACTAAATGCTGAGTGTGTAATACACACACTATTGTTAAATGTTGATCAAGAGTCATGTGTTTGACTAGGAGGGGGAGATGTCTTTATATGCTTAAACAGCAAAGACTCTACAAAACTAGAGGACATGCAGAATAGCACAAGGCTCTATACAACTAGTACGTTCAAAGATGCAGTTGTCTTACTATTTACTACTACTTTTCGGAGAAAAGATGTGAGGATGCAACACTGTTTGGCAGCTGATTACAAAGTCACACATGTTAGACACACATTTCAGACTTTCCCAACAGCATACATTACATAATACTGCAATCTAGCATTCATATTCATTCCATATGGAATTGCCTGAAAAAAATATGAAGCAAAAGTAAAAATCCATTTGTGTTTAAACTGCTTTTACACAAGTGGGTGGTTCTAGGGGAAAAGATATGTGTCTTACTTCTTTAAGTGAAGAACTATTTATAAACCTGCCTTAAGGCAATGCCAACTCAAATATGCTCTATTATAGCATATGGCTATCTATTTATCGAAAATGTATCAAATTTAAATGTAAGTACACATTACTTGAAATGATGTCTTAACAGTTTCAGACTTCAATGTCGACACATTTTTGATTAATCATCCAGCCATACTTTAAACTGTTGCGTCTCTGTCCCGGTGCCCCATTCCCTCAACTGTTGATCTCCACACTCATTTAAACCTCTTTGGAAACAAGTAGAGCGTGGAGCGAACACAGCTGCAGGTTTTATTTCTCATCAAAGGGTCATCATTACCATCCACTCCACATGAAATGCAGTAAGTGTTAATGAATGTATTTGTCTAATCGGGACTATGTGATCACTCATGAGTGGTACAGGTGCTGGTTGAGAGAAAAATGCTAAAGTTTAAGTGGACAAAAAGGCCTAAAGAAAAGCACACAATCACAGCATGTAAACCCATCTTATACTGTACAGTTTGACCAAATCTGAATCATATAACCACATTCACTTAAGGTAAAATGTCCATTACATTTTTCCAGGCCACTTCCTGGTAGAAACGGTAATTAGTGCACCTGGCTGGACACACAAATAGTCTTACAAGGCAATAGACAGATATAACAGCTGTCCATTTCCCTTTAAGAATAAGTAGTGTAGATAAGTGAGTTAAACTGGGTACTGAACTTTAAGAGGAAACATGGGGAAGGAAAGATAAAGAAAATGAGATAAGGAAGCAAACTGAAGATATCACAGGAGGGAAATATTTACCAGTACTTAAAAACATCACATACAACTTTATATTATATATTAATACATTGATATCATCAAGGCTATTTATGTTTCCTTTGAAAATAATGCTTATACTTAATGTTTTCTTTGTTTAAGTACATTATCTGAAACATAATGTATCTACTCCAAATTTAAATAAAATGAGAAAAAAAATTAATGCAACATGACGGGTGGGCCTACACCCGAATGGTAATTTCCAGATTACCACCAAAATCTAATCAAGTATTCCCGGACTAAGAGCTATTACTTCAAATTTCAAATTCAGGTGACATCTTACTAACAGAAAGTAAAACCAAGGTCAAGGTCAAGGTCAAGGAATCTTTATTATCCCCGAGGGGCAATTTGTTATGCAGCAGCATGTAACACACAAGTTATACAAGACAACAGCCATACATCTAGAAACAAAATAAATACGTACTACACGGAAGACCACACCTCACATTGACTTATTAAGAAAGCCTATAGCAGCAGGGACAAAAGAGTTGAACCAACTGGTGACTGAACAGACTGGTTACCCCCCTCCAACTTTGCTGGCTGGCGGAGGTAACCAGCAGGCACATATTTTCAAGTTTGAGCTTGGGAAGGGTGTGTGTGTGTGTGTGTGTGTGTGTGTGTGTGTGTGTGTGTGTGTGTGTGTGTGTGTGTGTGTGTGTGTGTGTGTTGCGTTTATCAAATTATTCACAAGCTTTTAGCCTCAATATGTCACATGGGCATATTACTACTATTTTTAGGCCTTTTGTTGGAACGTGCTCTCCCACACATGCATATGCAAAAACACACACTCTACTCCTCCTACTCTTCCCCTTGCTAACATCCACACACACACACACACACACACACACACACACACACACACACACACACACGGACAGTAATTAACCATCTCCATATGTGCATCCATCTAATTGCCCCCACTGAATGTTGATGGACCAAAAACAGCAAGTGATTTTGCAAAGGGATAACAATGCAGACATCTTGAGTGGGCTGCTTTTGTGATAAGAGAAGTATAAAAGATTCTCCTGTACGGATGTTGCCGTTGCAACCATCTCGCAAGGATGTGGGATGACTGGATGGAAGCAACCGTATCAGTCTGGCAAAGGGAATGCACAGTAGAGGAAGCAGGGAGGTGGGTGGGACACCCACGTGAGCATCCTGTTTACAGGGTTGGGCCAGAGAAAGGCAGGATCTCTTGTTGACCCTCCATTAGGGGAAATACATTATAAGAGACAGTTGACTTTATTCCAAATGCAAGAACCATGGGCCACCTACACTAGAAATATTTTGAGCAGCGATAATGTCAAGGCGCTGACACACCAACCCAATTATCGGCCGTCGCACAGTCTGGCGAGGTTAGTGACTCGAGTCTGTTCGGTGTGTTCGGTGTCGTGTCAGTCGGAGGAGCCGCCGGCCTTCATTTGGGCCAATTGACATGTTGACTTGGAAGGCAGCAGTCAAACTCAATTACCAATCTGATTGGTGGAATGCTAACCCAGAAATGATGAGTGGGATGAGCATGACAAACACTTCTCAAAATCTGACAAAAATCTTTTAAGCTGACTATTGTTGATTGGAAATGAAGACAGATTCAGTCTTAAGTCACAGTGGTCATCCCATAATCTATGGGGATACATAAATTTAAAAACAATAGACAGACCCTCCAAGGTGGGTGTTTCTACTGTTTGTAGAAGCAGGAGTACTACAGAGTGTGTGTGTGTGTGTGTGTGTGTGTGTGTGTGTGTGTGTGTGTGTGTGTGTGGTGGTTACTGGAGATGGCTTCCTTCCTTTTCCCCAAGCTCAGGAACGCACGCACACACGCATGCACACACACACACACACACACACACACACACACACACACACACACACACACACACACACACACACACACACACTCACACACACACACACACACACACACACACACACACACACACACACACACACACACACTGCTGTCATTCAGACAGAGCCAACAACTATATCAAAGTTATTGTAGGTTTCCAAAGCTCTAAAAGGTTTGTTCACAATTGTAAATATTACAGTGAAACATGATTGGCTGAGAGATGCACAGCTTACTTTATTTCACTACATGCTTTCCAGTGAGTCCTTGTTATATATTAAAAACACACAGTAAGGCAACTAAACCACATCAAACAGTAGTATTAAACTTAGATGGTGTCCAGATTTCAGTTTATATTTGAAAGACTAGTTTGTTCCTGTGTCGACTTGTATTACTGATTCCATAGATAGTGGTACTAAAATAGCAACAGCTCTTTAACACAGCATATCTGACTGAAGATAAATCCAGTAGATGTGGATTCCACCTCCCAGAACCTTTGAGCATACTGCCAGATAACCTTAAAGTCTTAGCCTGCAAAGACAACTTATTTGAATTTGTGCTACCACAAGCTCTGCTTCCTACTAATAAACTATGATCATTTGCATTGCAAATTATATAAGTATACATCCCAAAACAATGCTGCTATGACAATATACAGTATCTTACATGGTAGCACATTCCTGTAGGAATGTGGAACTGGCACTATACATTTTCAGTTTAATTCAGGACTTTAAGCCTGTGAAGCACACATTACAGATCCAGAAAAGCAAATGTTTAATAGCTGCTACTAGGAGTGTGCGACTTCAAAAAGATATCTCTAAATATTGATACAGCATGTATTTCTAGTGTACATTGTGTAATATTTGCAAACCACATCCACAACCACGTCGACATGTAAGAGTACCAGGCTAGAAAGCTGCCTCCCAGATGTCTGCGGCACTCGTTATCCATCATTGTTAGTGATCAGTACCCACTGCCAACCTCTCTCCATCCATTTCCCAATTTAACAGATCAACACTTTTATTCTTCTGACTCTTCTGTGTAGTAACAGGGACACATCCCTGATTAATCATCCTGTCCTGCTAAATGCATCAGCACACCTCCACTACAGGACTGGGCATGCTGTACCGTAGGGCATCGATGACCCACATAAGTCACAGCGGAGCACGAGCATGCGTACAGACACATTTGCTTATTCTATAGGCGGTGACATCTGCAATGTACCAGATAGCAAGACTCTGGGACTTATAAATGCCTCTAAGTCTACACTGGGCCCCTATATCTCTGGTATCAGCTTTTTTCTGTGTCTTTTAAAATGTATGTCAACTGCAGTATCTCATTAAACACCTTACTATTGGGAACCATCTATAAAAAGAAACTTGATAGGAGACACTCTATCAAACAAACATCATCATCATCTGTGCCGTGTTGGAGATAGTAACTCATAAAGAGCAAACTACGGTTGGAGGGAAGTTGGTGGTGAAGGGATGTAGAAATAGATGTAAGACAGAGCGGTGCCAGCTGTTGCTGAGACACAAATAGCTGCACTGTCCTTCTGTTACAAAACACACACACACACGCACACACACGCACGCATACACACACAATGTCAAAATGTATCTACTTAAAATGCGTGTGGTTGCAGGCAAGGGAAGGATGTGCTTCCCACATCTGATCAGCTATGGCTCTTTGCCCAAATCGCTGCCCTCCTTTATTATTTTCTCCATCTCTCCCCTCTCTCTTTCTAATTGTCTGCAGATTACTTGTGGTGATTACTGATATCCAAATTGACAGGCTGTGTTAAGTCGACTGTGCACTTGAGCAGCGGTTGACGAGCCTTGCTGTAAGGTGGCAAAGGCCGTCACGGTTGATAGGCTGCTCATCGGACTCTCAGTGCTCCACATCTTTCTTCGCATTACACTTCACCTCTCCACACTTTTCACAACGATGCACATGTTGAACTGTGAATGTGCCTCAGCGGAAAAAACACATCACGCAGTGGAGATCTTCAGGAAGGCCTCCACAGTATCAGAGATTCTGGAATGAGTGATGTTTATGCCTCATTTCCTCTGCATGGCTTCGGCTCAACTCTACTCCTCACTTTTGGTACCACAGCTTTTCTTAATTTTATTTCTTGATGCTTTCATCACCGACCAAACAGAGGAATGTCTGCACTCCGTCAGTTGACCACAGCTTGGTTATGCGCGCTGCCATTTTAAAAAATCTGGGTCAAGTGAATAAAAAATGGCGGACTGCTATTTATGGTAGCTTAGGTATTTCAAAATGGTGAGTTTCTGCAATATGTCCTGCATTGGGTTAGTGGCAATTCTCTGACCAATCAGAGGTCTGCAGTGTTTTAACTCCACCTTCTAGTATCATCTCAGCTCGCTTGAAACCTTGACTGAGGTGGTACAGAAAACGTACCAGGTACTATCCAAACCTTTTGCCGATAGGAAGCAAGCAAATTGAGCCAAGCTAAACCATGCAGTGGAAATAGTAGCAGCTTAATCCTACAAACATCCTCTTGTTCCCAGATGTTCTCAAACAAACAGGTCCATGGAGATAGCAGGGGCTGCCTTGCCCTCTGGGACTGAGGTGTTGATGTGTGAAATGTGTCAAGCTGTACTTTGTGTAAAGGTGATAAGACGATAAGGTACGGTTTTGCATGGGAAATGGATGGGATGTTCATGCCTTATCGCTGCGTGATACTGCATAGCCTACACGTGTCTGTGTGTCCTTACTTTGAATCGTGTTCAGCTTGAATATGCTGAGTTTGCCATGTTGTCTTGGTTGTCCCAGGTGCAGCATTTTATTGAGTGCTTTTAATATTTTGACTGCCAGGGAAGCTGAGGCAAACAAAAGATTCAGCAGTCAAAATATCAAACAAGGAAGAGCTGGAGAGTACGTAGATCATTTTTTGTTTTAATTAGGTTTGGTCCAACACTTTGGTACAGACTGAAATTTCCTTAACATCTATTGGATAGATTGCCATGAAACTTTGTAAATGTATACTTCCCAGCGGATGAATCCTACTGACCCTACCAATGATTTTATTTCTTGGCCCGTCGTGATTGGATTCCCATTCAGAGGCCAAAGATTCAAATATAAACCATCTGCATGCATCTAGATGTAACAATTTTTGTATGTACAGTACATTTCCATGCGTGATTTAAAAAAAATACAGATATAAATCTAAGTTTGTTAGATTTTGACATATGTACTAAACTAATATATATCTTTAGAAACTATTTATCTTTATCAATAATTCAATAATTCACACATAGTGTGTGTGTGTGTGTGTGTGTACACATTTGTTTTTTGTGTTCCAGAGTGCTGAGGAGTGCTTCCAATTCCTCTAGGAAAAGCCAACTGCTGCTGTTCTGTGTCAGACACTGAGCATCCTTCAGCTTAAACAGCTCAGTAAAGGTGATTATTCTACTTCTTCTCTTTCACCCCATGTCTGCACTACTCTCAGGTGGTGATGTAGCATTAAAGGCCAGGGCCAGAGAGACTCAGGGGGGTGCTCAGGGAAAATATGTTGCTGTCCATCTCCAGAAAGAGGGTGGAGTGGATAATGAATAGTTTGATGGACGCCCTAAAACCGAGCCACATCTCTCTTAAGCATGTCACTTGGAAGGACACAATCAGACAGAACACACACACACACACAAAACCTCCTCTCAGTCCAGTAAAATACATGCAGAATCAAAATGAGGTCACAGCCTGCAATATCTTCCTATCAAACCATTATTAGCCTTTGCCCCTACGGTGAAGGGAACTAAACAGCTCTCTGCTATTAAAGGGCATTGTACAGCTCCAGATATCAGGTCAATGCATTACCATCCACCTCCTGTAGGGGCTGTGTGGGAATGCATTATGGCAGAGACATTTATATAGAGAGTTTGGCCAACTTGGGAATCGAATGTTCTGAGCTACCCCGTTATGCGATTGGTTATGAAGTGTTCACGTGTTTTGTGGACTTCATGTTGTATACCAACATTCATCTGATTCCAATTGACATAGTGCAGGGAATAGTGGAAAGATTTAATTGATTATTTAAAAAATGACATAAATCACTGAAAAAATGCCGAACTGTTGCGCACTTGTCTGCAATGAAAGACAGGGAAGCGGCAAAAGATTTCACAAGTTCCCCCATGAACGAAAAAGGCAAAAAGTATGGGAGCTGAATGTGAAAGAGCAAACTGGAGGGCACGTGACTACAGATTATTGTGTGAGGTAAATGTCATTTTCTCTCTTCGACTTACGATAACAAATTACATAGGACAAATAAAGTAATACCATCTTTAATGTATACCATGCTGTCCAAAAAGTTCTAACACTGTTTTAGAAATGAATGAAGTTTGAAGTTAGCCATGCCTCATGCTAGCATTCGGAACTCATGTGCCTGACAGCTGGAATTAGGCCTGCACGATTAATCGTTATAAAATTGCGACCTTGATTCACCCTGTTCACAATTATAAATAAATATAAATATTTTTTTAAAACATTTCAAACGCTACTACTTTCTTCTGGGAGTTTTTAACATAGACTGCATAGAATAGGTTTAAAATGCTCCCAAGCGCTGCAATGCTCTCCCTTCTCTTCATTGAAGCCTCTATGTTTACAAGCTTGTGGTGATTTGCATTGTGCTGTAGGTGCCAAAAAAGAATCAATGTTTGATACTGCCAATTTGTTTTGTTTTGTCATGGTCAAAAAAATCATGGCAGAGAATTGTGATATCAATTCTAAGCAAAACAAACCATGATTTTATATTTTTCCCCGAATCGTGCAGGCCTAGCTGGAATGAGGACGGCCCCATAGGATGTTGAATAATCATATTGTGCGGCTATGAATTATATAAATGACTCTTGTGCCCTTAAATGAAGGAAATCACATTTTCTATCAGCTGCACCGTTCTTCACACCATCCGCTGTGAGAATGCTTCATCATGTAATTCAATCAATATCCACTAAAAATACACCCAGATGCAGCAGACACAGCAGAGAATTGCATTAGGGACACTTCGAATCGCAGGTGTTGGCATCAGTGTTTGAAAAAAGAAGATTTTCCCCAGTGATTCCCTCTGTCAGTGGAAAGGTTCGACGCTGACGTACATAGATGTGCGCTCCGTCTCTACTCTCCCCCTCTTCCCAGCTCCACTCCTGCTGCAGTTATGTAATGAGTGTGTTACGAAACCTTACACTGGAACACACAAACCCACTGATCAGAGCACACACACACTCACTCACTCACGAACTCACACACACACACACACACACACACATCAGAGCTCTGTGATTTTAACCCCCTTGTTTGTGTGTGAGCGAATGCAAATGTTGTCACCGTAGTTGACAAAAGTTTGTTTTATGTGTGTGTACTACAAATTCATTGAATATATGGGTGTAAATCTGAGCATGATTGTGAGGCTGTGAAAGTGCACAGAGCTCACAAATAAATAATTTAGTATGTTTGTGGGTACGCATGTGTATAAAACATAAATAAAAGTACAGAAAGTAAATAATGAGGGTTTATAGTTGCATGTTGCAGTACAACAAGCGGGAATACTGGGAGCTATGCTGGTCTAGAAAGGCCTATAGCAAGAGAGAGGGGGATGGACACAAAGAGAGATGTAGGCTTTAGGATGGAAAAGAAAGAGAAAGCACAATAAGGCAAAGCAGAGATGGCTAAGATGGAGGAAGGAAAAAAATGCACTGATAGATAAATATGCTGATAAATAGACAGAAAAAGAATTGGCTACAGACATATCCTGTCACCTCAGGCAGAAAGACTCATGAGGGGAAAGAGCTGTAAGGTGAGGTGAGCTAATCAGTCAGCTGCTACAAGCACTACCTTCTCTTGTGCTGACACAATTGTATAATTGTATAACCATGCATGACCAGACATAAATGATAAATACAGTTTGTTACAACCTTGGCCTTGTAGTTTTGATCACCATTGTTATCAGTTATGATAATGTATGTAATCTACATACATGCACAAGAACAATAGGTCAAAGACCAGCCAAGAATGCAGTCTCAATATATTACAATACAATATCGATATATTGCCAAGCTCTACGTTTCAGGCTAGTTTTCAGGATTGTCGCCTCATTCCAAAATCTCAGAAAATAACTTGTTAAGTATAACTTTGCAACTGATAGAAATCATGGCCAAAACTACCAAGATAAGACTGAAATAGTAAGATATTATCCTTTGAAAAGCAAAGCCAGACACACAGCACTATAATGGCAGATTCCTTTAAACAAAAGCATTTCTTTCTCAGCAGAGATGCATTAAGGTCTATTGATCTATATAATGAGGACGCGGAAGCGAGCAAGCTGTCTGACAATACCTTGCATCACACAGTGCCAGCCTTATTTAAACGATGATAATGCTTATCGCTTTTTTAACAACTCAGAAAAGACTTTGATGTCTCTCTCACTTCCAATAAGTGTCTAGTATCTTGCCAGCAAAAGGTCAGATGTTTTTCCCATTAAACCCCCCATGTGCTTATGTAACACTGTTCCATGTAGATTGAGTTCAAATGGGTTATACACTTGTTTATCAGTGTGAAAGAGACTGCTATTCCATGTTGGGAAACAATAAATTATCAGCAGGTCATGAATGCGTGAGAAACTACAAATGGGAGGCTGTGCTTTCACACACAAAATAAAGCAAGCCTGCACACGTGTGAACTGAGTTACTGTTGTGTGATAGTAAACTGGCAGGAGAGCCAGGGTGCCCAGTTATGTAACGAGTTTCTGTCTTGCTTGTGCGTGCCCACCCACATGCACACGTGCACACACACACGCACACACACACACAAGGAGGGCAAGGAGGGTCTCAGCTGAACTGAAATTTTGCATTGTTCCAACTTATCTTTCTCCATTGCCCATTCCCTAAAGTATATATTGTCAGGCTTCAATATCTACAGCTGTCGTCCACACTCTCTAACTGTTCTCTCCCTACTTTCTCTTGCTCAGATTTAAAGTTTGAGTGGTTTTGTGTAGCGGTCTTTGCAGAGAATCACGATTTCTAGCCCAGCTTACTCATGACCTGACCTCTCTTTCCTTACATTCTTACAAAGCCCTGGCCTTCTTTTGAAATCACTCAGAACGGGGCCCATCTAGCTTAAGTGGCATTAGGTAGGTGGCTGAACTCCCCAAAGAGGAAGAGAAGCAAAAAGAGAACTTCCACAAAAGGGACAGATAGTATAGTACATTAATATTAGTGTCCTATTCAGCCCTCCTCTGTGTTCACTGCTTCCTCTCCAGCCCCCAGACTGGCAAGTCCATCCCCTAGCTCCACCCACAGCCCTCCACATGCCAGCGGTCCCTGCAGTGTGTCCTCAGCACAGCCTGTGCCATCACGCTCAAGGATACGCTGTTGACAGCTACAGGTCACTGCAATCCAGGCACAGGGTGGCACACACCCATGAATGATGCAGTACCCGCCATCAATCCTACAGTACAGCTACCTCACTAACACATGAGGACTCATAATCAAGCTTGATCACAGGCAATGCATGCACAATGACACAAAGGCGGGCCAGCATGTAATGAAGATGCCATTAAGGCAAATCCCAGAAGCTAATAAAGAATGTAAGTCAACATTGGGATAGATTCTCTGCCTGGAGAGGCCTTCGCTCCTTTATTTCCTTGTGTTGTCTTCCTGTCAAAATTGAAAATCAACACTTTAATACAGCTTATTGTTTAAGGTCTTTGATAACTGATTTATTATTCTACCTACATAGAGTTTGGGCACAACAATAGGAAGATAAGAACGGTCTAAATCGATGCAGCAAAGGCTGAGATGTCCTGACTTTTGGTTCCTCCTATGAATCAAGTTTCAATTTGCTGTATCCTACACAACCCATAATGCACTCAATAGCGTTAGACTTCCCCTGCCTGGTAAATTCCCATATTTGGTATGGTCTTCATCAGACTATGGACAGCTCTCTCCAGAACTACAGCAGACCTTCTTTAACTGTTTTCATAATGACTACTACTTCATGTGAATTTTGTTTTGTAAAATTGGTGGCATGCCCCTTTAGTTCCAGCCTCTCAAATGGGAGGATTAATATGGACCCAAATTGTGTAAGAAGTTTCTCAAACACACACATTATCTCAAAATTGAGGACACCAAGGGTTTCTCATCAGCAGCGTCTCTGTGTCACTTTAGCCTCCACATTCTGTCACTCAGCAGTTGCTAACGGCCTGTATACAGCAGCCTGTCTCTTCAGCACTCTATACCGCCTTGATAAAGTGCGGCGCCTTAAACTGTATTGGGGGCTTAAAGAGAGCGAGAAAAGAGAAGGGAGCAATGTATTGTCGTCTTAAGCACCAGTACAAAAACCCCCTTCTAGACACAGAGGTTTAGGCTTACCCACCTAGCATTCAAACCCCCTAGGAAGTGCATCAGGGGAGGGAGAAATGTGAGAGCCAGGGATGAAGGGAGAGAAGCGATAAAGGAGCAGGCTGACAGCACCTCCCTCTGATACCGAGGCTAAAGAGACGAGATGACAACAGTAATTGGTAAGCCAGTGGAGGTTTGACATCATGCAAAAGGTGAGAGCTGAGTGTGGTGAAGTGCACATGCACGTAGGCACGTACACGTGTTTGTGTGTGTGTGTGTGTGTTTATGTTTATGTGTATGTCAGTGATTAATTAGCTTGCAGGGACTCCCCCCTGTTTTTCGCCCCGGGCTTCCCTGTTCATTTGTACCACTACATTAATAATGCCTGTCGCTGATAGAAATGAAGCGGGACATTTTACATTTAGAACTTCCTGAAGTGTCTTATTCTTAATACCAGCATCCTAAATTCTCTTTTAGTAAATCTGACAGACTTCTGTTGTGGTACACCAAGCAACAATGTCCAAAATTAGTCCCTTCACAAGCAGATTATGCTGATATAGGGCAATGAACGTCACCTTTACAAAAACTCAACTTTCACAGTTGAACAATTATATGTCATAACCACAACTACAGGCCATTTGAATTATTTGACCTGACTGGAATGTAAAAATCCTAAACTAAATTAGTTTCTGGATTTCAGCAATTCCTCAAGCAATACTAATCATGCCTAATTTCTGTATGTGACACATTTAAGAGTTTAATCTTATTTTTACACTCAAAAATTGAGGCCTTAATGGAGACTTTGCAACAACTCCACTATCCCAGCCTGAAGGCCGTCATGAATGTCCATTATAGGAGGACATTTAAAAAGGTCACAAAAGCGCAAAACTGCAAAAGATAATCAGGTGGAATTGTTTGTGTCACAGCACTGGGTGAGATGTGATAGAATGACATTTGGCCATTTTTAGCATTTCATAAATAACTTCTTCCGAGATTCAGTGTCAGAAAGCTCAAATTAATAAAAAATAAATAAATAGAAAAATGTTTTAACCAATGATTTACCTTAATATTTTCTGTTCATACAGTGTTATCCAATTGCGTGCAGTGAGATTTTCAAATGCACGCTTGGTGCAGCCCCTCGAGATGGGCAACTTTCATTACTCAAAGCCAGACCCTTAATCTTTCGGATTTGGGTCTGGATTTCCAGGCTAGAGTGCAACTACATCATATCCGCTTCCAGCAAAACAGACCGAAAGCAGAAAATGCTGTGTTATGTACTTCTTTACAAATGAAATAAATGCCAGGCTGATTAACATGTGATGTTGATTATTTTTTTGTTAGTTTTCAATTAGTTTTCAGAAGATCTCATATATCTCTAAATATATTGTGTCTATAAGTGTATTATTCAACTTTTGTTTTTGTTAGAGAAGGAAAAGAAAATCGCAATACTTCTAGAATCGCAATAAATGAAAATCGCAACAAAAATCAAATCGGCATCCATGTATCATTGAAAAATCAAATTGGAACAAAAGCATGCCATCCCAGCCCTAATTAACATGGTAACACATAGCCTGCCATGCAAGTATACATTGACATGTTATAAAAGAGACATGCTCACTTATAGTATCTCGAAAAGATGCCATGTATGTCCCTGTATGTGATGGGACTTTATGTACTGTGTTCACACTGAGCATGTGCTACCAATCAACGAGTGGACAGATTCCTGAGTAGAGCAAAGCGGATTTAAGTAGGCGGCAGCAGCATTTTCATAGATGCGTTACAAGAATAGCAGTGGGGTGAGCAAGAGACTGGGTGAATACCAGAGCAGTGTACTGTACTACAATATCATCAGGAGGGTGTGTGTGATTGGTGGGATGACTATTTTTCTGGGCGGATGGAAAACTGCAGCCCGCTTGAGGCTCCTGTCTGAACTTGTTTTGCTCATAAACAAGGATATGGGATATGAAAGTCCATTTGATATCACAAACACACCAAAGCTGACACACTTTTTTTCCAAACCTTTAACTGCTAGAGAAATCTGCAGTGAGCTTAATCAGTTGGCCCACTTAAACTTAATCTCTGTAAATAACTCTAAAATCTGTGACAATGCACTCTGTTGGTTGCAATTTGCCCACAAATTCGGCCCAGCTGATTCAAGTGTCTCGTCCATTATAATGCATTATCCATGTCAGGAAACTTCTTTATTTGAGCAGTGTGTGGTGACAATAACACGATTTGTATCGCTGATTGGAATTATTAACTGCTAATCCACAATGAAAGGCAGTCAAACCACTTCCAGTTTCCACTGAGGGTAGAGAACAGACACACGAATGAGCACATTGCTGTTATTGTTTGTACTTAACCTCTAATGCCATTCATTATCAGAAGCTATGAAGGACTTTCGTAGCTTAGCTAAATCTGACAACGAGCCAGTAGGGTTGCAGGGATCCAAGTGGTTCTGGGAGCTATAATATATATATTAAAATGTTGCCATGTTGTTTCTTTGATGGTGAAAAAGAAGGAACAATAAGCAGATCCATGGGGAGAGCACAAGCAATAATAAAAGGTAAACAGTGAGTGTTATTTCAATTCCACTCCATAAAGTATTAAAAATGCATCTGATGGGCAGTAGTTTCCTCGGGGTAACTGAGATGAAGTTGTCCACGAAGACAGCAGCTACAGAGTCAGTTGTTCTTCAATCCCACAGTAGAACAGGCCCAAAGTAATCAGACCCCAGATCTGTGGTTAAAGCTACAAACAGTCTAGTTCAGAGCAGAGAGAAAGGAGGGAGAGACAGAGAGAAAGCATTTCACACAACAGAGTGAAGGGGGGGGAGAGAGTAAGAATTAAAGGGCCGCTCTCCTCTCTCCAGATGATGCACAGGAACAGGACGAATGAATGAATGAGATTGTGATGTTGTTGCACATTCCCCGGGCCCCACGTGCGCTCTTTTCTCTTTCCCCCCTCTCTTCTTTCCTTTCCTTTTGTTTTGTTTAAAATTTAACAAGGTCTGAAACAGTGGAAGGCTGAAACGGGCATCCGGGGTGTTTTGGCTCAGCTTCATGTCACATGCAGGGGCCATGTGAACACAGTGGCACTGACAGGGAAAGAGGAGGGGGTGGGGGGGGAGAAAGACAGAGAGAAGGATAGTGAGAAAAAAAAGAACTATAGAGGGGAAGTCTTTAGTTAGAGGGACGGAGAAGCAGTGAGAGCTAGAAGTTGAGTGAGAGTTAATAAAATGACTGTATTTATGGGAGACACACCACAGATAAAACAGGAACCAGAAATGAATAAGTATGACTGAATGTGCAATAGAAAACAGAATAGCATGCAACAAAGTACATAACGTCCTGGTACGGCAGATGACAGCTCCACTTTTTCCCAGGGCCTAGGTGATTATCACACTGCACAGATAAAAGCAGGAGACAGGCAAATTGCCATGTTAATGATTGAGATTGGCTGCACATGCAGTGATGTCTCCCTAGGTCGCTCTGGACTCAAAACTGGACTTTTAGTTTCACTCAGCCCTTACTGGCATACCAATTTATTAGGTACATCTGTGTTTAATGCAATCCACTATAACAATCCTGTAATAAATCCTATGTTTGAAGCTTATATAGTTTGAGGGCTAGCCTATTTTCTTTTTTTTGAGAAATATGTTCAGTTTTTGATTTGAATATTAGAAGCACCTCTCTAAAAAAAATTTATTACTATATAAAACTATTTATTTGTATGATACAGCTGCCATTAAGTATTTGAACACCTGAGAAAATCAATGTTAATATTTGTTAAAGTAGCCTTTGTTTGCAATTACAGAGGTCAAACGTCTCCTGTAGTTGATTAACATGTGATGTCTGTGTGGAGGGTGGGCCAAAATCCCTTCTGGGATTTTGGCCCCTCCTCCACACAGATCTTCTCTAGATCAGTCAGGTTTCTGGGCTGTCGCTGAGAAACACAGAGTTTGAGCTCCCTCCAAAGATTCTCTATTGGGTTTAGGGCTGGAGACTGGCTAGGCCACGCCAGAACCTTGATATGCTTCTTACAGAGCCACTCCTTGGTTCTCCTGGCTGTGTGCTTCGGGTCATTGTCATGTTGGAAAGACCCAGCCTCGACCCATCTTCAATGCTCTAACTGAGGGAAGGAGGTTGTTCCCCAAAATCTCGCAATACATGGCCCCGGTCATCCTCTCCTTAATACAGTGCAGTCGCCCTGTCCCATGTGCAGAAAAACACCCCCAAAGCATGATGCTACCACCCCCATGCTTCACAGTAGGGATGGTGTTCTTGGGATGGTACTCATCATTCTTCTTCCTCCAAACACGGTTAGTGGAATTATGACCAAAAATTTTGGTCTCATCTGACCACATGACTTTCTCCCATGACATGTGCTGGTTTAAGCAGGGGAACCTTCCGTGCCATGCATGATTTCAAACCATGATGTCTTAGTGTAATACCAACAGTAACCCTGGAAACGGTGGTCCCAGCTCTTTTCAGGTCATTGACCAGCTCCTCTCGTGTAGTTCTGGGCTGATTTCTCACCTTTCTTAGGATCATTGAGATCCCACGAGGTGAGGTCTTGCATGGAGCCCCAGTCCGAGGGAGATTGACAGTCATGTTTAGCTTCTTCCATTTTCTAATGATTGCTCCAACAGTGGACCTTTTTTCACCAAGCTGTTTGGCAATTTCCCCGTAGCCCTTTCCATCCTTGTGGAGGTGTACAATTTTGTCTCTAGTGTCTTTGGACAGCTCTTTGGTGGCCATGTTAGTAGTTGGATTTTTACTGATTGTATGGGGTGGACAGGTGTCTTTATGCAGCTAACGACCTCAAACAGGCGCATCTAATTTAGGATAATAAATGGAGTGGAGGTGGACATTTTGAAGGCAGACTAACAGGTCTTTGAGGGTCAGAATTGTAGCTGATAGACAGGTGTTCAAATACTTATTTGCAGCTGTATCATACAAATAAATAGTTAAAAAATCATACATTGTGATTTCTGGATTTTTTTTAAGATTATGTCTCTCACAGTGGACATGCACCTACGATGACAATTTCAGACCCCTCCATGATTTCTAAGTGGGAGAACTTGCAAAATAGCAGGGTGTTCAAATACTTATTTTCCTCACTGTATGTACAATTTTAAATTAGTTGTACTTGATTATCTCCATTCTTTGCTACTTTATACACTACATATTACAGAGAGATGCTGTACTGATATCTGTAGTAACTAGACCTACAAGACATATGATTGGATTTTAAAATATGATGTATTGTTATAGATCAAACTAGCCATCAGTATAACGTGGTTAAAATGAGATCCAATCTGACCAGCTGCAGTCTGTCAGCTGTTTGTGTTAAGACGACAGCACACAGTGGGTTTTTAGAGAATATCTGCGGAATGCAATGCATTACACTATGAATTATAGCATCTTAAGAATAGTTTTATGAGAGTACTTTGCACTTGGAACTTGTGTAAATATTACTTGTGATTAGTATTTTTACATTTGGTGTTGCTACTTTTACTTAAATAAATTATCTGAATACTTCTAACACGGGCAATACAGCACCACCACTTACGGAAGACTAATTTGTTACACAAACCTACACAAAGGTAGGATTTATTGCAGGTCTACTGTGCTACATTAGGCTGCAAATATGTATCTATTAAACACAGTGTAAGATGCTGAAAAGGTAGCAAACATTTGGAATTGCATTATCTAGCACGCAAGGCAAGGCAGCTTGAATGCAGTAAGGATATGCTGTGGATATACCTTCAGGATCAAAGTATGGTACCTGTGCATTAGTGCAAAGCATGGACGTCTATGGGGTTGTGGCAGTGCCCTTCTGTTTGCTTTCAAAGTCTCTCTCTCTCAAAGACACCATTACCAATGAGGAAGTATCATTCTTGTGCTTCAGCCATTTTGGAGGGAGATGAACTTTATACTAGGTCACCTCATATCAATAACTCTGCCGCTTTCTATTGGAGCAGAGTCCATAACAAGCCCAGCTCCACCCAAACACACCTTATCTAGCTGTGTCCAGATGACACAAACAAAGATTCGGGACAGTTTGGCAGTTTGACACTTTAAATTCCTTTCACAAAATAGCCTGCTATTCGATAAACTCTTCATCTAGGCTACTTAGCCTTTTGTATCTGCAGTGTAAAAACAAAATCACAAATAAAAAAGTTGCCCCAAAACTGTTCCTTTTGTAGTTACTAAATGTGTGTTAAAAAAAGTGAATTCTAATACATTTGAATTATAAACACAATGCAAAATAACGTCTCTGGAGACTCAAGCTTTGTAAAACAAATCATTGTAGGCACCACTGGAGCGCTAGTATTCTAAAACCTCCCATCCAGGAATTAACACAGTTCTGTCCTGTACACAAGCAGGCCGTGTGTTCCCTAATCGGAATGTTTGGGCCTCTTTAATGCTGAGTTGCAGATGTTGTCTGGCATTAGGCTGTGCTGCTGCTGATCAAAGCTGCAGAGAGTGAGCCCCTGCTGGCCTGCCTCTGACCCCTCCCTCCCTCCCCCCCTCATTCATACAGTATGGTGAGGACAGGGACTGGTACTCAACTCGGGTACAGTCGACCTACTCCATGACCCCACTGAAGGGGGAACCTTTTCACTGCCTTGGCTCGTGAACACCAGAGACTGCAACCCTCCGAGGTTTCTGGGGAGCATTCGGCAAGGGCAGTTTGACAGACAGCTGAGAGGCCGGGCTGCCCGCATAAGAGAACAAGAAATCATTCCTACCACAGGCAATAAAACTTTTTAACACTTCGTCACTGGGTGCTAGGTAAGACTCTGAGACATCACAATACTGCACTAAGTGCAACTTCCACAATAGGTTTATCTACATATTTATCATTACTAGTTGCACATTTTTGTATTCCCAACTTGTATATATTCAAATATTTGTTCTTGTATTTTACCCTGTTATTATTTTTTATTTTATTGGGATCAATAAATATCTATCTATCTATCTATGTCTCTATCTATCTATAGCAGGCTGCTAACCTTCTCTATCCCCTTCCTCAATTCCCTATCTCAGAATGTGCTGCCAGCCAGACCCTAATGACATATCAACATGACATTGTTCTTCCTAGATTTAGCTGCTAACCACAAAGAAATAAGAATGGCTATACCTCTGTTACCTATTTTCACAGGGGGCATGAACCAAACACAACTGTACACCAAAGCATGCACAGGGAAGACAGTGAGAAGAGTGCTAGACCTGTAGAAATAACAACCTGAGCTATTAGTTTTTTGCCTTTAATTAATTATTATTAATATTTTGTAGAGACAATTATGAGAGTGTCCAGTAATTCTTGGGAGTGAAACGCAATAAGCTAGGGAGAGATAAAGAGATATGGGAGGATAAATGGAAACTGTCAGATGGTGTGAGGGAGGAGGAGATGCGAGGAAAGACAGTGGGAGAAGAAGGAGGGGGATCGATCATGAGAGAAATTGAGAGAGGGAGGAAGATTTGCCGCGAGAGCGCGGTGGGAGGATGTCAGCCAAGAAGGCAATCTATATTAGACAGAAAACAGTTCCCCTGGCTTTAACTGCTACAAGCTGACATCACCATCCTCTCCATGTCCACCTCAGAGACACACACACACACACACACACACACACACACACACATCCAGCTCCATGCTGTATAACCACATTTCATTTAAGACCACGTCTACACGTGTGGCTTGCACATGGAGACATGAAATGCATAATCTATTCTTTGGTTGCACGCTTTTTTATCTTAGGACACATGCAGTGCACTACTGTAAAGATGAACACAAAAAAAAACTTAGCGCACACCGACACATGCATATTGGATTTGAGCTCTAGAACGTGTGAAATCTGATTACACAATTACATAATGACTCAGCAATAGGCCATTTAGAAAAGACCATTAGCTGTCAGGCGAGGACATGGATGTGAGAAAGGATGAGGGCATCCTAGACTAGACTGCAAAGTCCTCCCAGGAGTGTTTGCAGACATGGAGAGATGCGGTAGTTTTGGGTAACTAAGCCACGTTTTATAGATTCAAGTCCAATTGAAACTCAAATACTGCAATTCATGAAACCCTGGAGACTAGTAATACATCATTTGAATAGCAAACTTCATTCAAACTAAGCTACTAGGAGGGATTCCCATATAACTATCAGGATAACCAGCGATCAACAATAACAAACCAAAAAAAAACAATGACAGAATTTGCACAGACTGTTCTACTTCTGCCTTAAAAATGTTTTCATAGAGATGCGAGTGTGGGAGCAATCTGGTGTGCTGACTTTATGAAGAAAGCAACGTGGCACAGACAAAACAGAGTCAGTGGTTTTCTGCTTAATAGCTACAACAGCCTGCTGGAGAAAGTTGGGAGCTTCATTAAGCCTTTAAACCCTGCAGAGTGCTTTAAGTCATCACGTCACCAACCGCTGCCTCTTCAGAGATCTGGCATTGATATTCCTTAAAGCTTTTAGAGTAATTGAACTATTAATTAGTAATCTAACTATTCCTTGTCTTCTTAACATCTTGTGTCTACATGGAATACAGACATCCTATCAGCAGGACTCGTGGTGTTTCCATTACTCATGCCTCTGTTGAGATTTTTCTCTGGTTATAGATTGAGTGCTTTTATTTTATTGCGTCTAATATTGATTAAAACATTTATGTGAGTAACAATTTAAAGCCAAAAGTTTATCAAAGCCATATGTGTATTGCAGTTTTATATTTCTGTGATGTCATTTGACAATACACAATACCGTGTTCATTTTATCTTTTTTATTCCCCTGATAGTCCTGGGCCAGCCTCTGCAAAGCGTACCTATATGGAGCCATTTTGTTGCTAACAATCTATCACCCGCTGTTAGAATTCCATTGACTGCCATTCATAACTTTACATATGAAGCGTTTAAAGACTCCATTGTTTATTTCTAAAGAAACACGACAATGTAATAAAAGGCCTTGTATCTCACGTTTTTGTAAATAGGCTAACGATTGTGTCATAACCACGCAACGTTCTGCCGCATGGTCGACAAATCACCGTACAGTACAAGAGAAGATTGCAGGCAATTTTGACTTACATTTGCTGTTTAGGTTAAATTACTAATATTAAGTAGCATTTTAGTAAGCAATAATTAGCCTGTGCCTATGTTATCTCCTAACATATACCTACGCTTTTCGTCTCTGCTGACTGGGAATGATTTGTCTCTGCACAGCTACCAGAAGACTTGCATCTTTCAGACAGGTTACTCACGTCACATCTACGTCATCAAGCTCAGTTGGAGGCTACGCAGTAACACTCAGCACTCACTGGAAAAGTGCTTCTAATAGACTTCAATGGTCTCCGTGGAAATCTACGGTGTCACATTGTCCATTTCTTTTACTGTATGCCTAAATGTGACCAAAAATTAAGTTTGAGAATGAAACACCTCTTGTGAGAAACAGGTGATGACAATAAATAATCGTTGCAATGTTAGCCTTAGACATGTACGGCAGCTAGGCCCTAAAGCAAAACAATAGTAGTAATAAGTTATTTGACTACTACGCCATTTAAAAAAAATTAGAAATGAGGGTTCACATTACTAATCATGATCACAACTTTTGTGAAATTATATCTTTCACCAAAGTATTACCATGAATTTGCATAGCTATAAATCGTGTAAACAGGTACATTTAACACTTTTGTTTTGTTAAAGCAGAGCCGTTATCTGCAACATTCCATTAGATATCTCTGCTTTTATTAGTTATGATTGAACAACTCCTCCTGCCAAGTTCACCTTAGCAAGCAGATACTGAAAACAACATGGGAATTACCTGAAAATTGGGTGCAGCATGTTAAAGCTGTTTTCGCCCCAGACTTTGTTCCACAGAAGCTTGAGCTATAAACCTGAGTGGAGCTGAAAAGGGATTAATACCTTGACAGTTTCCAGGCCAGTATATGCCAGTGGTCATTATTTTTGCTCATAAAAACAAGGCCAAATCTTAACACTACTTAATATTAACATGAAACTGCTTTTAAAACGCGTGCATTTCAACTTTAATGGGGTAAGTAGAAAGCTCACAAAAAGCAGTGGGTATGCTGAAGTTCAGGGAAGCTGAGTAGCGTAATGAATCTAAATAATTAAATGTGCTGCTTTGGTTTGATTACGAAATCTGGGTCCTCCGCCTCTCTAGGGAAGCCCTGTGCCACTCTATGTCAGGGTTCAGTATGCCAGTGTATGTTGGGGGGGCAGCTTCATTACTTGAAGGCGAAAAATCTGTCTGACGCCCCATTACTGAGCGACACCAACCTTTGCCCTACCCTTTTACCTGAATGGGCAATTAAATTAAGATTATGACTTAAGTGTACAGCTAGAAAAATCTGTTAAACACTCTTGAGGAAGTGTACTTGTACAGCGTTGGCATTTGGGGCCTCTCAGCAAGAATGTGAATGTATTGATTATATAAGAGTCTGTGTATGTTTTTATTTTTTTTTACTCTTGTCCCTTGTACTCAAACTCTAATAAAGCTGGCTAGGCATTACAAGAGGCTCCTGTGTGGGCAGCTCTGAAAGGATCACTCGTCAGCCTGCCAAAGAGGACAGCGGCCCTTTGATCTAGGCAGCCTTCTGTACGTGTGTGTGTGTGTGTGTGTGTGTGTGTCTAGCAGGGCAAAGTGAGTTCTCTCATCTGGCCACTGCAGAGTCTATGCACTCAAACCATGACCTGAACCCTTCAAAGTCAATGACCTCCGCATTGTCCAAAGGATCTGGCAAAATGCATCTTAGCAACTGTTCGACTTAACAGCCTCTACCCATCATTCTCCTGCTTCCCAAATCCTGCTGAGTGCTGAGCACCTTTTCTGTCAATCTTTTTTAAGATACAGTACATTTTACTGGCCGCTCATGTACTTAATATCTAGGTTATATAGCATCAAAATTTCACAGTTCTCTTATTGAGCGACTGGGCAATATGACAGTTTAGATACTGGACTTCCTGTATTAAAGGCGTCTTTGCATGCACAGGCACACAGACAAAAAGGCTCTTGGTGTGACTGAAGCCTACAGTTGTGGCAGCTGTGTCTCAGTCAGCCAGCAAGTCAGCTGAGACTGGCCCTATCTCCACTATCTAGGCAGGACAACCATTCAAAGGCAGCATGTGTCGCAGCGGTATCCCCTTGTACACTGCATCCCCCTAACCCCCTTGCTTCACTTCCTCCTCAGCAAACGTGACTGACATTCTAGACGAGGCAGCGTACATTCCTCACATGCTTCCACCATCGTGTAAGGAAAGAGAGGAAGAGTAGGCCAGACATGTCATCAGACAGCGCTGCTTTTTCTTTACTGTACATGCATCTGTGAGTGCTCTTCTGTGTCCTTCTCTATGTGACTGAATGAGAATTAGGCCTTTTGTGCAGAGTGCAGCCTGAGTGCTGCGTAGTGTTATTGGCTGTGTGTGTGTGTGTGTGTGGGGGGGGGGGGCCTGAAAGAGCTCAGCTGACCACAGTTAAGCTGTCTCACATGGGATGTGGAGGCGTCGCCCTTGGAGGGGCGTCAGGGATACTTTTGCCCGCCTTTAGCGGCGGCTGCTACTGCTGGTTGAGCTCAGCTGACTGCACAGACTCGTGTACAATTCATTTGTTTTTGCCCCCTAAATGCATATCCACCCACAAGAGTCCCAGTGTGCATGCTCATACAGATTGTCATATACCTCAAGCAAACCAGTATTCAAGAGCACAAAAGGTCATGAAGCACATGCGACAATGTGAATAGGAGCGCATGTGGCCATTTTCAGTTTCATATTGAGTGACCTCTGGTTCAACAGCCTCTTGTTGGACAGGAAGAGTGTTATTGCTTCTCTGTTCCATACTTCAGACCCAACAAACTGTTTCTCCTCAACTGTCCGCCCCCCATAAAAAAGTAAACAGCAATAGCAGCTGTGGTGTGGTGCAGGTAGTGGCGTGGTGAAGAAAAGGGCCTTCTGAGCTTTGGAGGAGCATGTTAACCCAGCTTAGCAGGCAGTTAGTTAGTTAGTTAGTTAGTTAGTGTGACAGTAGCCCCGCTGGATGCCAATAGGACATGCACTGTGCAGCATCTCAATGACCAGAATTCACTGGGTACACAGAGAGGGTTTATGGTCCTCCCACAGCTACTCTCCATCCAACCACAAAGGCATTCAGCCTTTTCATTAGGATGATAATGGGGCAAAAGCCGGAAAGGGCCCCACGTCCGAGCACCATAAGTTGTGGTGATGGCTTTGTGGCGATGTCATGCGTGTCCATGGGAGCACAGTGTGCTGCTACGGACTGACAAAGACAGTCCAGGACAGAAGAAAAAAAAAAGACCTGAAATTTTAAAGGACATCCCTGAAGCAAGGTTGATCTGGCAAACCAGCAGCCTTTAAAACCTTACTTCCCTCTGACCCATTCATTCACCACCCGGTTAAACCTGAACATGGTAAACCATCACTGGAAAACACACTCAGGCTAAAAGACTTTTAATAATAACCCTCAAAATTGCTGGCGCAGTTATTAGCAAAGGTCTTGCGCTGCACTCACCTTGCCTGACAGCATTCACAATGCGGACAGCGGACAACAATAGCAGGGACATGTGGGCCTGTTCTTTTCAGTCCTAGAATTTACATTAAGACTCTGAGCTCATGCTGCATGCTTCCACCGCTCAACCCTCTTGTGAGAAGGATACTCTGTCTCAGCAAAAAAATAGAAAATAAACTGTTGCTTTGCTCTATTAGTACAATGTCACAATGCACACCTGTACTGCATGTTTGTACCTACCTCATTGTGTGATAGGCTACAGGTTGTCCACCTGTTACAAACACTAAACTAAGGATCTGCAGTCCAAACTATGTCATTTGCAACAGAGAAGGCCTCAACAAGTCCCAGAATGAGCAGAAACCTGATCATGAGAGAATGTGATTCTATCTGAGTGAGTCATTTTACTTACCTGCATAGAAACGTAACAAGGAGCCAATTTCCGTGTTAAGCCCTTCCTCTTGAACTCTCCACGGGTCCTTAAATCCAAGCTTAAAAAGAAAGTCATTCTGGATCTGCAAAGGACTCTCATCTGGGCTAAGCCTCCTGACAGCCTCACCATGCAGCTGAACATACAGTGTGGGACTGGAATCACAGGAATCTCCATTGTGTTCTGCTGTCAGCCCTGATTTTACAGCACCTTGGCCACAGTCTGGATCTTGGATATCAGGTGTATTACCTGTAGAACACTCTCTTGACAATGAGCCGGCACTACTGCTGGGTGGCAGGCTGCCCAGACTATGTGGGTTGAGTCTGCTGTCTGGTCCCATATTGTTTGCCATGTCGTCTAAATGTCCTATGTTGCACAGTTTGTAGTTGGCAGTAGCAGCACTGATTCCATTGGGGTGATGTTGCGAGATGGGGTCCATGCTTGTGTTCGACGCAGGAAAGTCGAGGTCCAATTCGTCCGAGGAGCTGCCATACATGTCGTGGCCCTCTGTAGCACTATCAAATGAAGGGCTGAGGATGGATGCCTCTGTGCCCAGGACCATGTCATCGCTGAGAGAGTCCCTGTGCTCGCTGAGCCTGGCCCCGGAGCTCAGGTCATCAAATGCACTGCTCTCCACATCTGAGCCTGAATTTAATCCATAGCTGTCCAAACAGTTCCTGTGCTCCGAGTCATCATCATTGAGGGTCTCCATGTTAGAGTTAGAATTTAAATCTGACAGTGAACAGGCTATGTTGTCTTGTGACTCTGATTCTGGGGTGAAAAGTTTCCCATCAACGTCCTGTTGCTTTTGCCTATCATCTGCATTCTCCATGAGCAGCAGCCTCAACCTGCCACTTGGATGGCCCCTTAGTTCTGTGGATTCCAGGGGAGTCAGGTGGTTGCATTGTATACTCGAGTCTTGATTCACCTTACATGGGTTATCATTATATTCATACTTCACACTGCAGTTGCCATTTTGGTCAGTCTTGGGGTTATCTTTACACAAAATGCGCATAACAGAGCTCGACTTACTGCAGAGTTTACTCAGACGGAGCGCCACCTCGCCGGCTGTGGTGTCCATAGTGCAAAGAACCGGCCTGGGATATGAGGGCGTCAGTCTGTCGTGGACATGTATGGAGCCCCGGTGAAGATCGGCTCTCACCCACTCGCGATCTGCGGGCTGCAACTGCATGTTCTGTCGGTGCTTCAGCAGCGTCTTCCTATCCAGACTCCGAGTATGTAAAGACGCAGAGGACAGGGCTGAGTTCATCTTGGCGGTGACAGCTGAGGTGGCGGCGGTGGCTGCAGCTGCGGCGGAGAGGTTTCTCTTCAAGCGCCTCCGTCTCAACAGGAGAGCGCTGGAGTTGCTGGATGAGCCCCGGCCATTAGACGCCACAGTTCGGTTTGACGCACTTACATTAGATCCCACTGAAGAAGCGGAATGAGAAATGCTATTCCCATTCTTTGCGTCTACGCGGGAGGGTTCCAAATGTCCACCGCCATCATCCGCTGGAGTCCCCCGGGCGACAGACAGTCCACTGGGCTTCTTTATTAACTTGGTCGCGCCTCCATCCGACACACCATCCTCAGCGACAGCCTGCACATTCTCCATCTCTGCCAATAAAAAGTCCCCCACTTTAAAAAAATAACGGTGCGCACTTAGTTACACAGGTACAACCGCTACATTTAAAAGCCTTAAAAGCGTGCCCACCGTGGTAAATATCCGCCAACTGGGCGGTGTTGCTGACTTATTCCACCAGTAGTCATTCACTTCTTGCCTTCCTTTCCCTGTCGGAGTCTCCTCCGCTGCTCCTAAAAAACATTTTACCGATTAAATTTGCTGCGACGAGGCTGGGCGCGCGGAGACGTGACTGTGCGTCCCATTTGGACCGAAATACGGTGCTAGAATATGAAATGAACGTCGGCCGACCTCCTACGCAAATACTGACTGATATATATTCATGAGGACACAAGATGGGGTCGTTAACAACAACGCAGTGGATTGTGGGAAGTGGATTGCGCCAGAAAACGTCCTGCTTTCTCCGCTAGAGGGAAGAAATTATGTCATGAATACATTTCCCAAGAAGCTTTTCTTCACTTTCAGTCAAGCGAGGCGGTGAGCAGACGAGAGGCGTAAACATAGCTCGTATAAAATGTTTGGTGTACAGCTACAGAAGTGCTCTTATCTGCGGTAATGTAGCCTAGTAACTCTGTATGCTAACAGTGGAAAAACTCCCATATCACTCAAGGTAGTTAAGTTACTGCTTACACAGACAAAACGTATCAGCTGTCGAACATGAGAGAAACTTTGAACTTATTTAGGCTATTACGGTTCCACTTCATTAAATTCGGCATGAAGCTCCACTGTATGTCGATTTATTTTAGACTAGTGGTGACGAGGCAAATAACTTCAGCACCATCTCATCAGGACGCCATTTCACAAGGCCACTGCTGGCTCTTATTCTATTGTGTTTCTCGCCATCTAGTGGCGCCAACCGCAAAGCTCGTGACCTAAAATGTTTCGCCTGTTGAGGACACAGCGACCCTGATCAAGGGGAAAGCTGGTGATTTTTTTCAGGTCACCTTCTTTTAAACTTGGTTTAAGCTAAACGGAGTTGTACTATTATTAGGCGTGCAAATCCAGATGTAGGCTGTATTGCCAAATGCAAATTAAGGTTTGCATATAATGCTAAATCCAGAACATTTGCTAAATGACTTTTGTAAAAATGGTGCTATATACACAAAATTGCTTTGCTGGCTCGTGTTGTAAACAAGACATCTGCTGAAAAAGTATCGTATTCATTAGCATAATTACAGTACTGTTTAGTTGAAAAACATCCAAAGCACCTAAATACAAAAACATAGCGGACCAGACGTGAGCTTTTATTTTGAAAAGTCGAAGCTCTGTCGGGATGGCATGAGATGGGTCTCCAGGCTGGGCAATTCCCACGATGCAGGGTTGTAAATAGAGTCGTGTTAATATTTGCTGATAAGTTTGCCGTTTGTTAGATATACAAATTTAACTTCATGTATTTAGTTTTTTAATGAGTCTGCTTGTTTTGTTGCCTGTTTGGTGTGCTGGTTTACCATTGCAACCATGAATTAACTGACTGTTATGTTTGATAAGTAGAGTTATGTCTGATTAGTCTCCATGGTAGTTTAACTTGTTAATTCCAGCTGTAAAAACTTAAAAGTTCTACTTGTGTTAGCAGTGTTGTCCCTACAAAATAACTTTGACTTATATGTGCACAAGTACGGCCATATGTAGGCTAATATGTCTTAATAAAAAAGACCCGATGACATATTTACGTCAAAGACGTCAGCACGTCTTGTTTGACTCATTAAGACAAATTAACTGTTAATATCATGCTTTTATTAACAGGCTGAGACATTCTTAAATGCAAATTAATCGATTTGAGGTTTTATGAAATTGAAATCTATAAATCAAAAATATAGATTGTAAAATAGTTGTGTAAAATGACCATATGATGTCCAGCGAGTTTACCAGTGATGTGATGTATTATTTTCTTGTTTTCTGTTTGTTCTGTTTTGTACTTATATTATCTGTGTATATGTGTGAATT
The DNA here is from genome assembly GCA_026937815.1 of Etheostoma perlongum. Classification (NCBI taxonomy): domain Eukaryota; kingdom Metazoa; phylum Chordata; class Actinopteri; order Perciformes; family Percidae; genus Etheostoma; species Etheostoma perlongum. Next base: position 16,795,367 of record CM049382.1, read on the forward strand.
TTGACCGTTGATTTTGACTATGAATATATAGAACATGCTTTATTTATACATAGATAACTGTTTTGTTTTTTGTTTTTATTATATTTAGTTGTTTTAAGTAGTTTTATAACTTGGCTATAGTATCAGAGGATCCATATGGTAATAGTTGAAGTCTGAAACACCTCCAAAAGTGGTGATGAAGCATGAACTTTATATTACAATACTATGGTATATGTATATATACTATACTTTTTGAGGCTGCTTAGTTTACATCCTAATATTGCAGCAAATCATTAAAAGAAAAGACTATCTCACCTCCTCTTCTCCTTTATTTTATTGATTTCATGGTACACACAACAAAGGTTATATCACAGATTACATTCGGTCATTTTGTCAAACAATAGGTTTGCTTCCATCATTAAGTCTACTGTTACAAGGCTCGACACAAAAGGGTTACAAATATGTTCATCAACTATACAAATGTGGCACACTACATTTCCAGGCAGAAAAAAAAGTAAATGATTTCTGATTGTATAGTTGGAATAAAACCCAACTAGCAGTTTTTGCACACATGGGTCTATAAAAATGAGTTGTAAAAATTCAGATCATCATCTATCCTCAAGTGGTAATGATTTGTGTTACCAAAGTCCCTCTGATGGTCTGTGTCTTCTAAAACACCCCCCCACTCTTCCAGCTGCAAGAATCTGCCACCTGCAACAGAGCGGGGCAGAGTGCAAATATGAAAATAACGACATGCAGTAAGATGCACAAAGACTGCAGAAACAATGTAGAGACTTAAAGAATACATGAACACATTTCTTGGAAGTGTTTCTGAGACTGTTGCAGCTAAATACTTTTGTATGTTAATTAGATTAAGGTACGTTTTTAATGTTTTTTATGATTAACAAATTTCAACTCAACACACAAAACATACCATTTGCAACATGAACATATCCCACCCTTTGTTATGATCACCCACCCAGTCAAAAATCAAGAAAAATATGACACAGTAACCACCTTATTTAAAACATGCAACACACATAGTAACAAAATAGACAAAACTATAAACCAGATAGTATAAATGACAACACGTTAAGCCCATCCTACACGTACATAGTATGTTTATGTATCAAACACACTTAGATCTTGAGTGATACTTAATGGATTATAACCCTTTATCAATACCGCATCAACATTTGCATGGTCCGTTTTTTTTCCCGATCATTTATTAGAAAATGAGAAACTCATGACCCTGTATTTGATTCTTTTTATCAACAGACTTCGGAATTTATTGACTTGACTCACCCGGCAGAGATTTCACGTAACAACCTAATGCTCTTATATTATTTTATTATAAGCATTAATACATTATTTATGAAAGAAAATTATATCATCTTACATTAGTATCTTACATTAGTTTATCTTCAAAATACCTGTGAAAATTATTTTAAAAACTGTGTCTTTGTTAATAATAAAATAAAACAGACCTTTAATTCCTCTGATTGGTGGAGAGACACAAAATGCTGATTGTAGCCTACATCTAAAGCCTAAACACTTATGTGAATATCAAATATGATGGGCATCTGGTATAAAAAAGGTTACCTTTTCAACCCTCTTGAAGCATACAGGTTGTTGCACATCATCCTGTCCCTCTGCAATTGCTACCTGATTTAAATAAACTTTATGTTTCAATTTCAAACCCAGATCATCATATATTTATCAAGTTGACAAACTGACGTAATAATCAGGCCTGCAAAAATTAATTGGAACCATTATGTCAAATATTTACTTACATTGTGTAAAGTGCTCTTTTGAGAGTGAAGAGGTTTAAAATAGCATGTACACATGGGGATTAATAACAAAGTGTATTGAAAGTAACTATAGTTAAAGGATAGTTTCACAGTTTTTCAAGTCTGTCTTAAAACAATATTCACATGCCCATATGCACATATTTTGCTTGCTGTAATCATTCCTCCTGTTTATGCTGGTTATTAAAAGATCCCTTCCTATTTAACATAAGGGGGCGTGATTGAAAAAAATGTGAACTGCTCCTTTAAAAAAAACAGGATGACATTGTATGTCAAACAACTTCTTTTTACATTAGAGAAGGCACAGACATTGTCCTGCTCAGCTGGTTACGTTTAACTATGTCAATTTTTTCGCATTAAATTTACATTTTTAGAGTCATGCATATTTAACATCTCAATACCTGAGCAGATTATAATGTGTCACTTATTTGCAGTCAGTGTCAGATTTCCCTGGTTAGAAATACCATTGCATTCATGAATTCACTTACAGTCTGAGCCTGACTATGTTTCACCTGAATTACCTAACACCTGTCATTATTTAAATACACATTTGTTATGAAGTAAAGTATACTACTACTACTGAAAGGCCTGTATTAAGCCTTTCAGAAGAAGCAGTAAAATGGGGCACCAGGATAACTCAGTTGGTGGAGCGGGCGCCCATGTATGGGGGTTTCCTCCTACACACAGCGGGCCCGGGGTTCGACTCTGACTTGCGGCCCTTGCTGCATGTCATACCCCCTTCTCTCCACTTTCATTTCTTCAGCTGTCCTGTCAATAAAGGCAAAAAAAAATTATAAAATGGGGAATAAAGTACTAAATCTACTGAAACATCTGTGAAGCAAGCTTAAATGGAAACACCTGAAATTTAAAACTTTGGCAAAAGCTTGGATGCAGCTGAGTGTAAAAGGGGTGAAAGTACTGTGAGCACCTCTATGTTACCTAGAGACACAGGCAGAACTAAGGGTTTTAATCTAAAAGAAATGATAAATCAAACAATTCAAATGCATTCAGAAATGGAATTTAATTGGCATGGCGTATCCTTTACATGGTATTCTGTATTTAAAAAATGAAAAAAAGGAACACTTTCAAATTCGTTCAGATGCTCTACCAACATGTAAAAGGAAACAGATTATTGCTGAATTCATGTTCCTTGATTCCAGCTTAAAGGAAAACCGCATGCTCAGCCCAGTGGCTCAGGTTTGTTTCTTAGAGCTGAAATGAGAACTGGAGCGTATTTGTGTGAATTCATTCCTAATTATGCTCTGTTGAACCTATGGATGGACATTTTCAAATAATGGCTTGATGCTGGAATCATACAGAAGCTGGTTCTAACACAAGAAATACCTCATATTTCAAAGTCTCAGATTAGATGACCCAATGAAATGTTTATTTTAAAAAAGAAGCATTGTGATATGAAAATGACTTGTGTACAGATTCTGAGGATAAAACGCTCTAAACTACCAAAAAAACCTTTTATTTCACATAAAATCCATAAAGTGCAAACCAAATGTTCTATGTTCCCAGGTTTTATTGGGTCATCTATCCATCACTGACCAAGACCTTGAAAATAAGGGAGAACTTTGCAGACAGAGGCATTTTAGTAGGCAGCCAACATCCAGTTACCTCTACTACTTTTCTTTATCTGAAACAAGAATTTCATATTGCAACTTTAAAAGTAATACAGTAAAAAATAATAAAAATATTTTGTGTACATAAAGCTTATGAGCATTGGAATACTGGTGTAGGATCAGTGATCAGGGAACAAGACCATTAAAGTGAAAAGACAAAATGGTCACCAATCAGATATCAAACAAATGTTAACACACTTGGGCCCTGACCTTAAAACAGGGACCATTGTAAAGCCAAACTCTTTACAGTGCAAATAACTTTAGCAATAAATATTTTAAATTCCTGACTCAATGAATTCACTTATACCTGTACTCGTGTTTCAAAATCGAGAGTGCATCATTGTGTTCACTTGTAGATTTGAGACTGTGTTGGTAAGCTGTTAAAGAGGCAGATGTTTTTGGTGGCTCAGTCAAGAAAAATGCAGAAAAGTTCTCTGAATAAAGTAAAGTAAATAAAAGAAAATGAAAACCCTGAAGTGAGCCGTAATGTGTAAGCGCAGTAAAAAAACGTGGGGGTTTCACCTGTAGTTTAACCTTTCTCTACAAACAACAAATATTGCTTAGTCAAAAGCTTCTAATGACATAAGTAAAAAGTAAAGTGTATAATACAATGCACATGTTATGAGCAAAGATCATTAAACACACTGCTGCAAACAGAACAAAAATGATGTGGTGAGGCAGCTCTTGGTATTCCGTTTCAGAGCTGGGACATGTAAAAACATGTACATGAATCATTCATGATCTAAGTGCCTCTATCAAAAACAAGTAAAAACTAACAAAACATTATAAAATAGATAATTGTTGCACATACTGGAACCAGAATATATCTGCCAGCTGCATTTTTTTACATTACATTTCTAAGATTGTGACATGAATGAAACTTGGTCAAGCATGGTTCTTCTTTAAATGTAACTTTCCTGTTTCATTATGAACAAAATGTACATTTGGGGAGAGTGTGGGCATTGTCCAAACTCTCAAATTCACAGTTAGCAATTAGATGTCAACATGGCCGGTACAGTAAGAATTGCACATAAGAGGGAAGAACAAAAGTCAGGACGACATAGTAATGACACAGAAGAGACTCTAGGGGGTGCTATAGCCTAGGAGAAGCAGAAGAAAAAAAATATTGCACATGATTCTAATGTTGCACCCTTCCCTCCCCCTTGTGTGTCTTTCTAAGCCGTTTCCAAAGGCCCAGAAGGTGCAGTAAAGATTAATCTCCTGTTGATGTAGTGAGCTTAAAACAAACAACTCGGCATCTTCACACAGAGTTGTCCATGAGGGCTCAACGGAGTCCAGAGTGACACCGTACTAATGAACAGGGAGAAAAACATGTCCACTGAGTCCACTGGTGTTATTGAGGAGCCAAGGTACGGTTGCCCTCAGTAGATGTTGAAAGTGTCAATCAATTGCAAAAAAAACACAAAATATAACCTGCCTGAGAGATCAGCAGGGAGGTTGAAGAGACAGTCAAGCAAATTCCATAGAGGGGCAATGTAAATCAACTGGAGTCCTTATGTGCTACTACAGTGGATGGAGTAGTGGGTGTCTGCATCTTGGAGTGTAGTACTGACTCAGTTGTGTGGGTCTTGAAAAGGCATTTCAGAAGACATGGCCTTATTGTATAAACTGGCACCATTTTACTGTCCAGCACTTAAGGTTGTCAGTGGAGGAGAGCGCCGGTCTGGCACTGCTCAAGACAGTGGTGGTCTACTATGGTCTGTGAAACCTGAAACATGAGCACAGAAAGTGGTGTTTTAAACATTTAATCATTTCACTCACTGCAGTATACAGCTAATACCTTCAGTATGTGAATAGCTCCAGTTACATATGAACTGATTTTGCACGTTACCTGGTTAAATGGCGACTTGACTCATGCACTTCCATCTCATTGCTCTTGAAATCGTTGAGTTCTTTCCGTATAGCTGCCTGCAGAGGACAAATAAGAAGGAAATTTGAGAAAAGCTGCTGAGGCTTAGTACACAAACGGCAGCCTCTAAGTCTTGGCTCTAACTCCTTTTAGCATGATTCATGCATCATTTACACCTATCTTAAGGCCATAGATGATTCTGCTGAATTCTCTTCTTAAATCACAAGACCCCTCATATTCCTCCTCTATAGACATCTAAGAGCATGAACAACAATGATGTACAATCTGTTCCTGGTCTACTTGGGCAGTTAGCTTGTGTTTCTATAAAGAAGTGATACCATGGATTTACATAGACTTACAGTAAGTACACATAGAAAAACACATTGAAATAGCAACCAATACAGTTTTTATTTTTATTTTTATTTTTAGAAAGTCAAAGCTGTACAGTATATTTAGGTGTTACAGGCTGTCAGTCCTTGGATGAAAAGCTTAAATATTATCCCAGGTTGCTAAAGATCAGATTTTAAACTTTTTTTTGCCTGATTTGTTATGAGAATAAACCAAAGTCATCTTCCATTCATGTAGTTATACACATTCACATTTGGGACAATACTCAGTGAATCATGGCCTCTAAGTAGCACCACTGGAGCAGTGGAGGGCTGAGTGCCTTGCCCAAGGGTAGGATGACTGCAAAAAGATTGTCAAAGTGGGGGATGAGTCAAGTTTCCAGAAAATAAAATGATGTGTTGTGCCTTTTTTAATAAGCTTACGTCCTGATTTAAAAACTGTATGTGTGACAGCAACCAAGGCGGGTGACGTCATTGCTTTTGCCATTTAGCATGACTCAAGAGAACGTCTCCAGCCTTTGAGAGTATGCTTCCGCAACAGGAGAACAAAACAATAAATATTCAAATTTGCGCTAGATGGAGGACAAAAAAAATGAAGGAAAACATATCTCATCAGCAGAGCCTCTCTGTGGCGGAGGGGTCCTGAGGCACTGCTTGTCCAGTTACCGTACTCGCTTACGTAAGGGGAGTTGTTGCATAATCAAAACGCTGAATTTTCCCACAATTTGTCCTGAGGTGTGACCTGCCGTGTTCAGAAGTGCGCATCGTCAAAGCAAAGAAGGGGGGGGGCATGATGGTGTTTGAAGAAATTTGAAAGCAGACAAGGAGAGATCTTGAGATTTTTAAAAGATTAGCTCAATTTGACTACGTGTAGGAGAAACTTGCCTTGTCAGCTGCTGTGAGCCGGGTCCAGGGCTTATCAGCCCGCCTGTCGTAGTCTTGGGCATCTGACACCTCCACGTAGTCACTGAATCGGATGAGAATTTTGGCCTGTCTCAGCTCCTCTACAGTGGGTCTCTGGCTCAGCTGGAAAGAGAGGAGAAAGAAAGAGTTGGAGAACAGAAAACTAGGTAAGGTATTCATAGCGGCTGTCACAGTTAGCAGCTTCTCAGAATTTGCATATGTTCAATTCCTTGTAGAAAGATTACAAAAAAAGACCTGCACATCCAGTATTTCTGATGCAGGTGCATCAAAAAGGAGTTCAATATCACATTGATTTGGCATGCAGGACTTTTATTGAATTAGTGGGCTAATAAATCTATCCCAAAAGAATATGCAAAAAAACAACATATAAACTGATTATTCAAGCCAAGGAGATGAAAATAACCATCATCTGGCCGAATCAGCCAGGGTGCAATAGCGACCAATATTAGCTTATCTCAGTTATCTGTAACGGCTTTAATGACAGTTGAACAAGAAACTACAGAACAAAAATACCAGAGGTCATTTGTCCAAAATGCATGTGCAATGTTCTATGAATGCATAGTTAGTGTGATATACAGTCTGGATGAGCAGGTTTGTTAAAAACTGACTGAAAGTTTTTACACTGTGATGCAACACATTCCCTCCAACAGCTATGATCTTTTTGTTTAAGCAGCATATCTGCAGGTGATCAGAACGTGCTATAATCTAATTGAAAGTGAAGGGAACACGCTCAACACCTCCATATGGGGCCAAAGAATTTGGCAGCCAACATGTCCAAGGGCAACAAGGACGTCAGCGTCTCAGCGGGGAGGCCTGAGAACTACAATACCAGACCTATAACAAACTAGATTTTTACTTCTCGCTACAGATGAGTCACTGTCACAGTGTTTGCTTATCCCGGCCAACAATTTACCCCCTCCAAATTTAGTGTGGGTTTGCACCTTTGGAGCTATTTTGGACTCACCTTTCGTGACAGCCTTCGTTTTATCTCCCTTTTCTCCTCAATCTCCTCTTGCTCATTGCGAGCTGCAGAGAATGAGAGGATGAGTGTTATACTGTGAATGTAAACAGTGCATTGAACATGAAATGTTTAGAAAGTACTGAAAGGGGAACAAACACTATTTGCATAATGTGGCTCATTAGAGTCACACAAAACTGGATAAGTCCTTACAGCCTAAAATATATTTAATGCTATTACCGGTAGGCATGAGTATCAGGGGAGAATGATTGCTTTGTTCCTTTTAAGTTGTCCCAGCCCTTTTTGCTCCATGTTTCCGATCAAGTGATTAACCTATTTAAGAATAATCATTTCTTTCTTTTACAAGAAAAAAAATGTGATCACGTTAAGTTCTTACATCTCACTAAAATTCATCTATGTGTTGTATATTCAGTGAATTACAGAGATAATAAGCTCCAGCTCAGAGGAGGAAGTTATGTAAACAAGAAGCCCACAGGGACACTGCTCCCATTTGCAAAAGCTTCAGCAGTCAAATGTGTGCATGTGCTGAACACATGCTGCATCTGTAGTACTACACACAGTTTGGAATTCCACTCCAGAAAATCAAGTCCTGTTTATTTAACCTTGCATGTGTGAGTGTGATAACGAGGACATGACTTGTGACTCGTGAATTCTTTGACTTTGTATTTTCCTCTTGCACCCTGCCAATCATACAAGAGCCGTTAGGAAAGCAGAAACTGTTGGTAAATCAGTCTTTGATGTGAGGGACGCAGAGCACCAGGCAACAGAATGGCTTCTCGCTCTTCTCGTGTATGTGTTTGAGCAAAAAAAACTCCCTGGACATGACCCCTTAGGGAGCCCTGCCGCCTGTCTGCCTCAGATGAAAAGGCAGACCAAGGAGGAATAAAAAGAGAGATGTACTGTATGCCAATAGCTTTCACATAACTAGATTTCTCAAAAAAATAAAAATAGAACAGGTTGCACCATGAAGTTTTCATGCACAAGAGGCTGCAACAAATATAGACTCGTATTTCGCTACAATGTGTTTAATGAAGGGTTGGAGAGGAACATTTTGGAACTGATGTTAGCAGCTTAGAGATTAGGTTAAATATATTAAGACACTCACGTTTGAGGATGTTCCTCTGTTCCAGCTCCTCCGCTGTGGGTCTCTGACTCAAGCGCCTGGATAGAAACATACATCCATGGTCAGCACATAACACCAGGCAAGAGGTCAGCAGGGAAACACTGAATCAATACAGTTCCTGATGCAAATCAACCTACTTTACATATATGTCAAAATCAGAATCAGCTTTATTGGCCAGGTTTGTGCAAATAAACAAGGAGTTTTTCTCTGGTTAATTTTAGATCTTTAAGTACAACACTCACTTAACATATGAATAAAAACAGAAAGGACAGTAAGAAATATATATATAAAAAATTACTGTTAAGTTTGCAGTATAGCATTACAATAGTCATTTTTGAAATTTACTAAAAAATAACAAAATTAAAGAGAGGGAAGGAATAGTCCAATATCAGCTTGGTCTGACATTTGGGATTTAAATATAGTACAAGGCAGTTTAGTGCAATGGTAATATGTTAATAGAGAGATTGGACATATACATGGGGTAGATGAGCAGAACAGTGTTGAGTGACTTTGTTTAGTGTATGTAATCATCAACCGTCATTGTTCAAGTAAATCTTTGCAAACATGTTGCTGGTTCTTCTTCTGTGACATGTACCTGTAGTTCAGAGAAAGTTCCTTTTTTTCCTTCCCTCCATTTTGCCCAGCATTCACTTCCCTGCTTTGACAGCAGCCCCCAGTAAGGTTATCTTATTCACATTTTGCAGCACAGCACGAGTGCTTTTACAACTGACAAACCTTATAAGAAACCCTGGAAGTGACAATCCTTGGCTTTAGAGTAAGATGCAATGTGTCAGTCCCAAACGGAAAAAAATAAACATCAACCCAATGTTTCCTTACTTCCAGTACAACTTCAATGTTGCAACATGGTTCAATGTTGTTTTCCCATAATTGAAAGGTTGGCATCGTTTTTAAGCTCTTTCCTCTCGACAGCTTGACATGTGCACTTCCCAAAAATTCAAACAGATTTCATCAACAATGCCTCTTTTTTATGGAATGACTGCATGGTAATATTGTACACTGGTGCATTGCAGGGAAGAAGGCCAGTAAAAGCTAGATATTCCTGAAGGCTCAGCTTTCTTCTGATGCTGAATAAGGCAATATTAGACGGCCACACGCCAAGTGAAAGGTTTATTTTATCTGTCTTGAGTGATAAAACCTAACACACATTTGGAATTTAAAATGTTATATGTGTTTAAACATTGTGTGTGATTTTAGCTCCAACAAAACACACACACACACACGGAACATGACAGTCAGACACTGTCCCTATTACAATTTCTTCTTTTCTGCAACATGTGAAGAGATACATTTTGCACAGAATATCTCCAATTTCCTCATCTTGAAAGTGGCTGAAATGACTAAGATACCAAAAGGCAATCACTGTGAGGTCACTCAAAGTGATTTCAACTGGGGATGCTAAATATAGCACTGTGTCAGGACCCTGTGGGAATAGATCTAACAGTAGGCAATGGATCAATGATTGTCTCCATCTCGTTTAGAAGTGACTGCCATCTTGAACTGCGCTGCCCTGTAAGCTATTACCATGCCACTTGAGGTTATTGTTCGGAAAAAGTCAAAACACTGAATCTCAGACAGGAGCTCTCCGCCTCTCAGTACTTAACATCATATCGGCATCGCGCCAGCAAATATGCAGCTCCTGTGAATAAACATGCAGACTGACAGACATCCATATAGAGGCTCCTTTCCAAATGATTTATATCACACCCGATTTATGTAAGGAACTGACATGATCTACTAAGAACTGTCTGCTGGTTCTCTGCAATATGAAGAATAGAGACATGAGCATAATGACATTATATAAGGAGCTACAAGGTTTTGTGTAGCTCCTTATATAACATAAACAATTGTCTAATGCTGTACTAATCCATTTTTTATTATTATTTATTAGCAATGAATAAAATTATAAAAAGTTGTATAAATGTATATAAATGATTAACCTACAAAGAATTATTGTCAAATTCTGCAGTTCCCACAGCAGTGTTCTACTACTCGAGTTTGGACTTTTTGAAGATCTCATCTCAAAATTGACCACATCTGTACTCGGTCTTGTCTTGGTCTCCGCTAAAGAGGACTCTGGATTTTATTTCAAGACCGCAACTGCCTTTTGATTATTTTATCAAGGCACGTTTATGGCAATAACAGAGGTGAATGAAGAACAATCGAGAATACACCTATTTTCCAAAATGTGAATCTATTTCTTTAAGAGACACATACACTACATGTTATATGAAATATAACAAAGAAAGTGAGATTCACAGACAAGTAGCTAAAGACCAAAACTCTTCTGTTGAGCTGTCTCCCTTGAGATAAGTGTCTTCAGGGTTCTCCCAGTGAATCAGGTCAATAGAAGTAAGTTGGGGACAGTGTGTCCTAGAATAGCATTATCATAATCAATTCTGAGTGGCCTCACACAAGCAACAGCATTACAGGACACAATGCTGCAGGCAAAAAGCATGAAATTAGGTATTGTGCATCAGATGACACTGTGCAAAGGACACTGTGACAGAGCTTTTTGGGAACATGACAACTAAGCAGGCAGGCCTTCTGGGAACACGCACTGTGTTCCAATCACAGTGGGAAATAGTGATTTGAGTGCCAATTTCACTAGATTATACTCCATCCCTCCCTTGCAACCATATTTTCCACATCTCATATCTTATTATACTATTCGGCTTTCATTTTCACCCATACGCTTGCCAGTCTTCTCCTCTCTCAACACATTACATCCCCTTTATTTAGACAGGCAAGACGTGTTCAAAGAGCGCAGTGAAATCAACTGAGGCTTGTTATCCGTTGGAGAAAAACATTATGTTGTTGGATGTGTTGTTAAATTACTAGAATTCACATTTATGATCTCAACATATGCATACAAATCCCTGTGATTTGTACGCACTGCACCATTGTAGAGCGTGTGTGTGTAAACTGCTGGTATGAAGTGGCTTGCGTGGTGCTGCTGTGTGGAGGAGTCGGGTGGAGATAGTTTGGCACATGCATCACCGTGGTGATTCAGTCAGCGAGGGAGGAAGTCAGGCAGGAGGAAGGAAGAGGAGAAAGAGAGTGAGAGCGAGCTAGAGAAAAGACAAGAAAAAGAGGGGGGGTGATACATCGCTGAAATTAGGTCAGCTCCATTTTCAGAGCCTCTTTTTAACGAGATAAAACGTTTATCCTTATAGGATGTCGAGAAGGAAAAAAAAATAAGAAAAAAAATGAAAGGATATAAAAGTGTTTCAATAGAAAGAAGGCTCCCATTTGCAACGCTTAGTCACAGTTCTATCAGCCGGGACATTGGGCCATCGCCAGCACAAAGTAGGATGAAAAAACAAAAATGCTTGGTTTGGTTGAGAAGGGTCAGTGCTGTTTTCCAGCAACAATTGTTGCTACAGCAACATCAACCAGGTTTACTAAAAATATTGAAGTTTAAAAAGGCATGTGTGTATGTGCACTCACCTTGTGAGTTTGGTGCCTATCTGCTGCCTAGACTCCAGTCTCTCCTCGTCTGTCTGCATGGGCAGGATGTTTTTCTCCTCCAGCTCTCTTTTGGATGGACGGTTACTCAGCTTGATGGCCAGAGAGTCTTTCCTCAGCACCTTCTGAGCCAGAGAACCTAAACCCAAACACCATGGTCAAACATGAGAGGGCTGCAGGCATAAAGCCAAGATGTCGGGCCTCATTTACCAAAATGTAATCATTCTACTGTACCTCTCAATTGTTTTTTTATTTTGTGGTTTTGATGCTGAGATTTCAGTAGTTGCAAAATGTTTGAAAAATGTCCAAATATGAAATACTGCTTTACCGCATGACAACTCTTATCTAGTTATATATTATAGTTTTGTGTAACTTCAGAAGCTTTGCACAATACCTGAAATGTTTGCCTATAGGCTACATACATTTGGAAAAAACAAGTTTCTAAATCAAGTGTCCTGAACCTTTAAGTATTACTCGTACTTTCAAGTCCCGATGTGGCGTATTGAACGATTACGTCACACACGGTCGATCACAACCTTTAAAAACTCCAACATGCTCCCATGTGAAAACCGGACACAGTTTTGCTGAGCTTAGCATTTTTGCTGATAGGCTGAGTGTTTCCATGGGTAACAGCATGATACTGGACCTAATTTTTGCCCTGCTTTAAAGGTCAAACTAAAACTGAGTTCCAGGAGCCTTCTGGTGATGCTAACAGTACTGTCGATCAGGCAGATGTCAGAATCAAAATCAGCTTTATCCGCCAGGTATGACAGACATACGGGGAAATAGTTGAACAATTTCAGTCCAATTTAGGTTGACTCGGTGGAATTTGTTTGAATCAATGTCCATCACTCAATTGCTACCGATGTGTCATATCATATGAGCTATTCTTAACAACAAAAGAGAGGAAAAGACAGATTTCCTGTCAAGGCACATTATGTTTTTTGTCATTTCATGCCTTTGATAACACATAGATGAGAAAAATCTGCCACTGACTTTGCAATCAACGTTCTCTTTCATTTGTGCAGTTTAAACATTACAGACTCCTCAGGTCACTAGAACGTCTGCTGCTCACTTGTTAATATGTCATCTTCATCATCGTCCTCGTCATCATCCACATCATCGTCCTCGTCCTTATACATACTGGGCAGATCTTCATAGTCGGACTCGTTGGGCATGTTCTCCTTTTCATCCTCGTAGTCGATGATCACAGATGGCACTTCTCTCCTGTCCAGGGGGACACACTGACCGATGCCATGCAATGCAGAGCTAGTGGAGAGAAATGGAGATATGGAGATGTGTTTCTGGCCATTAACCAAAGGGGTCATGCTTATGACCATACCATTTGGCCTTGTTTAGGAGATGACCATGCCCAACAGCCTAAACAGAAATCCAGTTTACATGGGAAACCTCACATATTCAAGCTTAGCTCCATTTCATCTTTTTAGTCAGTAAAATGTTTATGAGATGTAGCATTACTCAAACTATAACCCTCGCAAACCTTCTCAATCTAGAAAAAAAAAGGATTTAAAAGACAATAACAGAGCTTCTGGTACATAGTCTAATGATAGCTTAGTGGCTTTTTAATCCAAGTATAGAGGGAGAGGAGATGTATAACTCCAGCTGAATGAAACTGCAGAACAAAAGGCCTGAATACAGACCAAGTACAATTCTGTGCAGTCCTACGCAATAACATGCAATCCCCTGAACTACACAAGAGGAAAAGAGTAACTGACTATACGACTTGTATAATTCAAAACAAGGTGTCAGAAACAAACTTTCAGGAGCCATCATTTGCATGCAAGTGCTAACCTGTCACATATTTGACAAATTTGATTAATCACAGTGTAGTTGGAGCTTCATATGATGAGCCACTGTTGCGTAACCATTTTTTTAGACTAATTTGTGAGCAATGTCAGGACCATAACTTTTTTCCCTGTTGAAATGGCTTTGGAGAAAAAGAGATCCTAATGTACGAGGTTACATAATGTCCAATCCGCTACCCTGTCCATTCTCTCCAAACACGAAGAAACGCAGCTCTTGTAAAGAGCAGCTGGTCATGTTATGTCAGGACAACTGCTGGAGGGACGCCTACTTCATGAGCCTGTGCCCACACATACACACATTTACTTTAAAATTAGGCCATGCTGCCCTGTGAGGCAGGGTGCTAAAATAGACCTGTACACCAGCACTACATGGCGGGACGCGACCTCAATAACACCAGGATATATATTTGTATGTGGAGTAGTGGACAAGACGTCACAAAATTAAACCTAATAAAACAGAATGTTCTATGCTTATTATAATGCTTTTTGTCAGTAACTATTCTGATTAGAGCTAGATTTGCAACAGATTTTACTAACAAGAGCTGACTTAACCACAGACTCATTAAATTAAATTAAGGAAAATAATTCTTTATAAAAAAGTAAACATGTCACTGCCAACCCTTTGGGCCAATCAGTATCAAGTTATAACTTCCATACAGACAGACAAATAGAGGCTAATCCATAGTCCCTCCCTGCCTTCACTGAAGGACAATCAGATTAAATGACCTGAGCACTGATGGCTACTAACCTTTCAAACCTTTGCATGGAGAGCGCCAGGGTTTTATTGAGCTCCTCAATGATGCGGCTGGGCGCATGCAAGCTGCCGTACTGAAGCTGAAACGGGTGACCGTGGCTCTGGTGAAGACTGGATAGAGCGGCGAGCTGAGAGGGCAGCAAGGTGCCGTGATATGGGGGCATGCCCTGGGGAGGGCCGCATTTTTGGGAGAGGGAGCAGAGGGAATTGGGGGATGGAGAAGGGGAGTCCAGCCCCCCTGGAGGCACACAAATCATCACTTTCTTGGGAGGCAGAGGTGGAGAGTGCTTTCCCCCAGGCATACAGGGCAACTTCATCGGCTGGCAAGAATCTAGGAAGAAAAAAACAAGTATAACTTGATTTATGGGTTAACTTGTGCTATATTACATCAATGAAGACATAAACCGAGCTCGTGGATGATCAGACATGACTCAGACGTAAGCGCAGGCCAGTGGGAATTAGGTCAGGGTAATGCCACTTCCTTCTGACTGACAGATTGACAATGACAGAGAGAGCCCAGCTGACCTAACAGAGGAATTTAAGTCACGGCTCGTTTTTCAAAACAAATACCGTGCATAGTAAGTAATGGAGCACAACACATTCTGTATATTGGTGTGGGAAAATGGAAACGAAGCATTTACTAAGACCACTAACCTGTGCTATGGTTTGGGATCCTAGAGAAAGGTTTTGGAGGGAGAGCAGGAGGCTGTTTGTGGTAATGCGGCGGCTTGGCGGGGATATCCTGAAGGTCCCCTGAGTAGGTGACAGATTTCTTGATGGGCAGGACCATAGATGACTTAATAGAAGGCTCCTGAGTACAGACTCCACCATCCATCGAGGATCGGAACTCAAAGGTTGCTAAACACAAAAAAGTAGCAATCTGAAAATGTGTTTGACTGCATAGAAGAAAAAAAAGAGACACTTCACCAGAAGACTTTTTCGGACAAAGTTGAAAATGAACTCTTGGTGCTGTGTTTTGAAACAATTCAGAAATGTAAAATTGTTTAACGGCCCAAGAGCCTTTTTATCAGCACAAAGCAGACCATGGAACAGTGTCAGCCAAACAGTTTGACAGAACTTTTGCTTTTTAATTCTTCAACAGCGCTGAGCCATTTGATGGTTTTTGCATGATCACATTTTAAGGCTGACAGTGCAATTCACAACGCTGCTCACATATTCTGACAAACAGTGTGTGGGAGCTTTCCCCCATTCCTACATTTCATATTGACTGTCATTTTAAAAAGACAACCACAAGAATGCTTATCCCTGTATAATTTGGAAAGTTTTTTGTTTTTTTAGGCTTTACCATTCAAGCGGTCATACAGAAAGACCTTTAAAAAGCCCCCCTTTTTGAAGCATCTTCATGAGGAAAGATGTAATGTATCTTTGAATTTAACTGTTAAAATGGCAGACTTTGTACCATTTAACTAAAATTAGACTAGTGATAGGGCTTGGCTGGCGCGTGGCACACTAAATCCAAGAACTCAAGAGTGGCAGTCAAAGATGGCGACCAGTTAAAGCCAATTACAATCCACCAGCCAATCAGATGAAAGTTGATCACATTTTTGCTAACATGGGAATATAGTATATATTTTTAATTTAGTTCTATTTTTGGATCTAATTCTATTTTGAGCACAACAAAGTGAATTGTGTGGTATATCTATACATCAATGGATGTCAGTGCTAATAAAACATTACAGGTTTAATAGAAACTGTTTGCTTAGCATGGATAAAAATAACCACTGCTGATCTATCAAGCTGCGATTTTTATTATTATGGAAACTAGGTTGTCACTGGGCAGGAGAATTGAGCACACCTGGCCTAATTAATATTCATTCTAATTGCACAGTTATTGTGCAAAAATAGAAGAGGTTGATTTATCAGTTCATCAGAATTTGACTAATTAATGCTGGACAGCATCTGTAAGCTTAAGGTGCACATGGTAGTTTCATGGTAGTGGCTAGCATTCTATAAATGCAATATACTATTTATAATTGTACTTGATTAAGGTATGTTTGTAAGAGAACTGAGACAGCTGTCTTCATATTTTTGAACAATGTCCCAAAAGCTCAATTTGTAAAACAAAAGAATTTGAAAAAGGCCACACATTGTCCTCATTTGCTCTGTTCACATCATGGCAATAGTTAACGGACTTTCTTAGCTTCACCAACTTTGTTGTTAATGTCCCGAGGCATGCAGCACTCTGCTGTCAGACTTAAATATACTCTCCAGCTTTGAATATGGGGCGTCTAACGCACATCAAATAAAGATCAAAGAGTTTATAAAAGCCTACTAAATTTCAATAATGAACGATTATACCCCTAGATGCACCGTGCCAAATCTTCAGGAGTGCACTTCAAAGACTGATGAAGATATGAATAACTTTATAATTTTCCAGCTCTGTTAATTCAAAATGTGACTTTATAACATAGCTCACCTTTTTCAAAGATCTCTTTAAGCACTCCTCTCTTGATCAGCTCATCTCTGCTCTGTCGCATCGACATCTTCCTTTCCAAAGCTGAGGGGGTAAAGGAGAATAATGTTAAGTCATTTTCATATTTGTCAAACCATTCAATAACCAAGCAAAACTGAAAAAGATTTCCACATCCCTAGGCAAAATAGTTTGCAATCAGCTATGGTTTTTAGTAGATTTTGGGTGATACTGGCATAACCTAGCAGTCTATGAGGGACTTTAAAGATAGCAGTGCATGGCCATTAAAACCTCAATATCCTTTATTTTCCAGCTGTTCGAGAACTTTAATAAGATCTTTCAGAGAGTTGTGTTGTTGAAAACATGTGATAGATCTTTATTTTTCTTGTCGTCAACAAATCCCATAACAAGACCAAAACTTATCATGCAATAGTCTATTATTTCTGTGGCACTCAGTCCCAAACCCTTTTCAAATCCTTTTAAACTGGTTTATTTATTACCTTACATATTGTTAAAACTACTGAGCACTGTAGTTTTTAGCAACGGTTATTCAGACAAAAGTAAATAGGGCACTTGTTGGGGACTATTTTCAGCTGTGGATTAATACATATTTGGTAAACTATTGAGTATTTATAGCAGCAGGACAGTGTGTTTGACACTAATTGAACTACAGTGCCCATGTTCAATGTAATCAGGTCATATACTGTATCACCCAATACAATAGTATGGCTCATTGAGTTTCTAATTAATTTTTGGACAACAATAAAAGTATACAGAATATAAGATGTAGCTTTAGCTACACAGTAGTAGTTAGGATCAATTAATTGTTGGGTTGTCTTTTTATGACTGTCACCAAACGTATTCTTTAAGTAAATGCATTTTTTTAAACTTATTTACCTGAACACAACTGTATCACCAGTATATTATTGGTCTCTCTGTACATGTACAGTGGTGCTCATAAGTTTACATGGCCATGCTTAAGTTGGGCATGGTTTTATTTCAGCTAGACTAATAGCCGGTTTGATTTGCATTGAGAGATGATTTAATGAAAAGTATCCCATGCCTATCTCTATGTATGATGAAGGGTATGTGATGATATGGGGATATTTTAATTCCAAAGTCCAAGGGAACTTTATCAGGATGCATAGTATCCTGGATCCATGAAATAACTGGCCTTTAACAATAAAAATCTGCCTGCCTCTATGGGAATTTAACATAGGGGTGTGTATACTTATGCCCTCTCTATTTTAAGGAAGAACATTTATTTATTTACAATTCATTTTTCATTCACAAAGAAAATTGGTGTCCTTAAAGGTTGGATTTTACCTATTTTTTTAATTAAGGCATTAAGATACATTTCCAAAACATGATTTTTTTATTCCTCTTTTTAGTTAACTTAAGAATGGGCATGTAAACTTATGAGCACCACTGTATGTGTAATTGTACATCTGAATTCTAAGCAATGTCAATTAAGAGAATAGTAGTATTAAAAATCCTGCATTTTGTTGTGAAGATAATCTGTAACTGTGACTTCTCTTCTGACCACCTAAAGCTAGAACATGAGACCTTTACTAACAAAACAGATGGAGGATGGAGAGGAGGGATGTATTCCAAACCTACTTCTCATTGCACACATGTCCCATTGCACCTGCTTCTATTTTAAGGGTTCAAAAAGTTAAGGATCTTAACATCCTCTGTAGGCTGAACAAAAGCAGTTCAAAAATCATGTTAGTAATTTTAAAATCTACCCCTGCATAGAAACAAATTAAGAATGTAAAATGAGGCTCAGCAACACACTGCACAATCCTCTCCCTGCAGGGCTCTGTAGCTCCTGCTTAAGAAGGAGATCACAGATTGTGCCATGTGCGCTTTACATATGAACCAGGAGTCCTGTCCCAGCTCTATCAGGGGCGGTGTGTTCAATGCTAATACATCCTCAGTGTGGATTCATGAACAAACTGACAGCTTGACCTCTCTTTGTCTTGCCCTTAGTCACAGTGGATTTAAAAGCAACTGCTGAGAGTCCAAAATTAAAAAAACACAAATGAGAGCCATACAAATGTCAGACGGCAGGCATCCGGGGCAGAAATTTAGATCCTCTGTGCTTCAGTGTTCGAAAAAATCCCCAGCAGAGTGAGCTATCATCAAACAGTATGCTCCATTATGAATTCTGCCGGGATACCAGATGTTTAATATCACTCAATACTTCAAAAGTTTTTGTTTTTAGATTTTTTGGGGGGCATTTTAGGCGTGTGATTTTTTTTCCCCCACACAGACACAGCAAATGTAACATTCGGTCTAGTCAAAGGGACAGTACATAGACATATCAAACAGTTGACCCAGAATCAATATAGAGGAGAGAATGCAGCCCGTTCACTAGATTGTTTCCCACAAAGCAAAACAGGCATCACACGTTTCCCTTCTTTCTACCTGCACATTCACACAACACAAAATGGAGAGGTTTCTATTATTGTCTGCCACATGAGCGAGTCAACCTTGTAGTACTCTGAAATTTTAATCAATACTATGGATCTCTGCACCTTGGCAGCCAATTTTCATGAAACTCCCACAAGCTTCTATTAAAGAGAAGCAACAACGTCTGTTAGTGCTTTTGACTACGGTCAATATCTGAAAATTTTCTTTAATCTTTTTTAGGATGTAAATCATTAGAACACTATTTCAGCTTTTCTACCATTTCTTTTCATTAAATACAATTCCTTCAATAACACTTCATTACGGCACCTTGCGTGAAGTCGGCTAAATTAGACATTAACATCCATGTTATGAGTTATTTGGGTTATTTGAAAAAAAATTAATTAAAAGTTGGGTGACAGATACAAGTTCATCAACATGACAAATCTCTTTAAAAACTTCAGCACCAACTCTTTGCTAGAGTAGGTAAACCCAGAGCAAATAGGTCGACACATGGCGGTGCTGTAATAGGTTCAGGGATTATACTGCCGTTTCATCCAAAATGAAGAGTAATTACTCAAAGCTTTATGACATAACTGCTTTGCCATGGATGTGCACAGTTACGTAATACCATAAACTCAAAAGCCTTTGTTAGGATATGTTTTTAGATTGACAGATATTGTGTGCTCATAAAACAAAAGAAGAAGAAATAGTTTAAATGGACACCGCAAATGGTAGAGAATTGAGTCAGAAGTCAAAACACTGGCTAGTCTTGCAAAAAAAAAAAAAAAAAAAACATTTTGTTTAATATTTTTAAAATAAATTAATATTGTGGAATTTCATGGTCATTTCATCAGAAAGGTCCTGGGAGAACCATACAGAAAAACACATTCAGTGTTGATAAAAGAACCTGCTACTGGCATAAAATATTTAACTTTGATCTGGAGTATGAATGACTGGATCACCAGAATAGCAAATCATAAGCTGTAAGTTTGAAATAAGGTCTATTACTTACATATACAGTATTTAGTACATAAAGTGTACAGCTGAGGTACACAAACAGAAACATACTCTATTAAAAGGCCTATAAATACCAAAGAACATAATGCAATCTTTCATATCATTGTAAAAAAAGCACAAACTGTCCTCTAAATCCCCTTGAATATCAACCAAGTTTTATTTTGGACGGTCCACCATGGGCCCAAGTGGTGTCCAACACTGCAGCAACACAAGCTGTACCAAGATGAGATTAGACGCCTATCGGGGAGACTTAGCTGAGAGCACATTAAATGAAAGTGGCATATCTTAGTACAGCCAGTATTGATCTGGGAACACAACACTTTGTTTTTCAAAGAAAATATATTCCACTGCGAAGTGACCCAGATAGTCGGAAACATCCTACCAACCCAGAGGCTCAGTAGCTCAAAGTGGAGGCTTTTACCGAAGCAGTTCTCTCAGCCGGAGCCTCACAAAAACTGTATTAAAACTTTCATGGAGTCTTTTTTTTTCCTCAATGAAAAGCTCAAGCGTTAAGGCTGACACGTCAGAAGCTTGGATGTGGCTAAACCAGACCTTGATACATGCATACAAATGATACAGCAAGTTTGTAATGTGATTGTAATTGGTTTCTCCTCTCCATGCCGCATATGATCAATGGACAGGTAGGAAATCTGTGATGATTTTTATTTATTTTTAAAATATGTTATTTAACAGCAGGAATATTGCATTTAGTCAACAACTCTCTAAATGCAATAAGGAAATCTCAACTAATTGCAAAACAAATTAAAATAAAGATAACATCAGACTACTACGTGCATGTTCTTTTGATGAACCTCTGCCTAGTGAGATCTCTTTGTGATACAAGCTCACTGTGAGAATGTACTGAGCACGATAAGACAGCATGATAAGACGTTCCAACTGTCAGGCCCTCCCGCCTTCCTTCCTGAGGTGAAGAGTACAGTATCCAGAGCCAGCCTTCATCTGCTTAATATCACAACACATTCATAATCCACTACTGTGCTCAGTGTCCAATTATCTACGACAACATCTGCATGCCCAGTGAGTGGTCTGCTCCCCGCTGGCACAGGAAACATAATCAACAGTAAGGCATCACAGACAACTGCAGGGACAATAAGACAAAACGTAGAAGAATGGATCACAGCAGTACAGCAGGAATGGCGACATTGTAAATGTAAATGTAGTGTATTTGTATAGCACTTTTCTAGTCTTAACAACTACTCAAAGCGCTTTTACATCATACAGGAACCATTCACCATTCACACACATTCATACACTGTGGCCGAGGCTGCTGTACAAGGTACCACCTGCTCATCAGATAAACACTAACACACATTTACACTCCGATGCGCAGCATCGGGGGCAACTCGGGGTTCAGTGTCTTGCCCAAGGACACTTCGACATGGGACTATTGTGACAATATTGTAGGGTTGACAATTGGTGCTTTAACAAAATAGTTTCACGATTAGATTTGAGATAAATAATCATCAATAATGTGGATATAATTTAAGTGGTTAAAATGAAATAACAGCTAGGACAGTCTGGTGAGTTCAGAAAATGACATTGCTTATTGTACTGTAATGCAGCCTGTAAAACCAGGAAAAGACAACACTTACCATACAACAATATATAAAATCTAAGCCAATATCTAGTTTCCTATCACGATATTGATATATTTCCCAGCCCTAAATGTACAGCACATTTTCCTAGTCCAAGTATTGTTCCTAATAATGTGGCAGCAGTTTTCTTATAGTTGTTTAAATGAGGTCATCCCATTCCAGGCTTTAAAGCGAGTAAATAACTCGGCTGCCATTATAGCGTTGACAAATTAAATGAGGGCAAATGCACAGCAGCATGTGTAATTGTCCATTTTAAAAACACAAACCGATAGTGGGGCTACAGGTCAACCAAAGTCAAAACAGTTTCCTGGATGTTGTTCCTCTAAAACACAGCTTTCAACAAAATGCGTGTTACAAAAGGACTAAAAGTATGTTTTTAAAAAAAAAAAGATTACACTGAGCTATCTTTCTTGGAAGAGGTCTGATAATAAACAAACCATCACAAAAAATTTCTTTTTTTGATTTATTTATGCTCCAATTTAAAGTATCGTTAGATAACATGCCTGCAAAAAATCCACTCCATACTTTACTCTGTTGTAAGGCATGCATACTACTCCATTAATTGTACATTGGAGCAAGTGAATTTCTTATATTAAATCAAAAAAATGACAGACACAAAAATTTTGAAGAAGTTTTGTAATTGTCAAGTATTCCTTTAATGGATTGTGGGTGCACAATTGGATTAAAGGAATGTAGTCTTTAAAAAGGAGCTCTGTCGGTTCTTCACTTGTAGCGACCCCTTTCATATTACACGTGTAGTCATTTGAGCCACTGTTTATATGAAAGTATTTATCAGTGCAGCTTTCACTTCCCCATTTAAGTGCAATGGTCAATATGTTGACCGCAACAGTTCAAAAACCCCTGAACCACCTGCTGTCATTTGAATTTACTGCACACTTGTACACCTGTACACTGGTTTGACTTCTACTCTTCCACTTCCAGCTACACTCCTCGTTTGGGGCTTTAAAAGTCACGTTCACGCTTCTTGCTGAAACTGACGTGTGTGTGCTGTTGTAGTGGCGTCACTGTGGCTGAAGAACTTCGAGCATCGGAGTTACTTGCAAGACTGCACACCGCCTACAGCTTGAAACGATGTAGAAATTACCAATTAGAGCCTGCTCCATTGAGATGTGCTGGTGGGCCAAAACTGAGCACCCACGGGTGCCAGACTGCCAGTAGGCTACATTCATTTAAAATGAAACACTGCAGTTGGCGCTAAGTGGAGCGCCTGTCATAATGTGATTGGTTATGTCGCTGTCAGTCCCCTGCTTCATTGGTTCTTAATTTCCCACGAAACTGATCACGCATCTCCAATCCTATCAGTATTTGTGAGAAATGGCGCTGTCCTGAGTTGAAAGATAGACTATATACCTTAATGGCTTTATTATCGAGTTAATAGGCGTGTGTGTTTGTGTCGCTGTCCATTTCCTAAGGTTCTGAAATGCAAACCCGAAGGCGCCTATGGGTCAAAATGCACCAGAATGCTGCTATCAAAAAGGATTGAACAAAACAATGGTAGCAAAAAAAATTATTTGGAGCAGCATTATGCATACAAAACAAATGGATAACAAAAGCGATGAAGAGAGCTTTTCTTCATTCAACTCCACTGTGCATTAACACCATTGTAACAGAAAACAAATACTTTTGTACAGCTCAGCTCTTCCTTGTTGTCCTTCGCTACAACAGGGGAGGCTGTTGTCATAGAGCAACCGGGATTGCACCAATGAACAGAAAACATCTATATGATTGTTTCAACAAGTACACACTCGCACACCTTTTGACACTATTAAAATACAATAAAATGTCAAAAAGTCAAGCATCTAAAGCTAAAAAATAGATTTCATCAGCAGAAGTGCCAGGTGGACCATGTTAGGGCATAAACACAAACTACAGCCAAACAGCACTCTGGCAAATCCTAGCTGAACATCAACCAAAATCCAAATGAATGTCTTGTGCTAGTGGGAAATGACGGAGATGACAAGATATCACATTAGTGATCAAATAAGAGACTGACATAATCGGCGGTAAGAGAGCAATGAGGCAGCCACAGCGATGATGATCAAATCAGCCAGAGGACTGATTCATTCACAACCTGGAAGATAAAACTGAATCAGAACATCCTGTCCTGTTCAGATCCGATTCACGTCTCTGTGCAATAGCTTATCTTCTACACAAGCAAGAATTCAGCTTCCAACCCTGCAAGATGCGGTGCCCCCCCCCCCCCTGTCCACCAGGCTGATGGTAGAATTCAGGATGTCAGCCAAGGAAAATAAATATAGCCACATCTGAAGAGAGCATGTCCTTCACTCGCCCCTGACAACGTCTGGCCTGCCAGATCAAAGGAATTCTAAATAGACCTCAAAATGCTGCACTTTTACAGTACCAAATTGACCATGTTTTCAATAACCCTGGAAACTGAAACATAGTATTTTTTTTCTTTTGGCCAAATGATATACAATAACTTTCTGCACAACCAGACAGGGTATAACATAGCATTGTTTGTGATACACTTGCATGTGTTTTCTGTGCTTAGATTAACATACTGTAGAATTAAGAAAATAATGTTGAGTACCAGCTGAGGTCTGCTTGAACTTCTCACTCTTCTTCTTCCTCCATTTCCATGGCTTGAGGAGGCGTCCCAGAGTGGCAAACTTGCTCCGATGACGGATGGGTGGAGTGTGAGTGCCGGAGAGCAAGGACTCAGAACGCATGGCGGCCAGCCTCTCTCCTTCCTCAGCTGCAAAGGAATACAAAAAGGGAAAAGAAAATCAGGGTCTAGTTTAGGTGAGGATGCAGAAGAGGCAATATTTTGGAAATCATGCAGGAGAGGAGTGATTGCAGCAGACAGGTTAGCTTACAAAGATCCAAGCAGTAAGAATCTGTACCAAGTGGCCTCCTGAATTCCCTTCTAACTGAATGAGGTTGGAAGAGGATAAACAAACCTGCAGATAGCATTATGCACATGATGCTCTGAGTCTTAACAGTTTGACGCTGCATCACACTGAGCAGTTGGCATTAGCTTGCCAAAACACAGTAAACAGACTGATAAGCACCTCATTAAGGGGATATCTTTCGACTCCTCATCAAATATTCACAAGACCCAGGCGGTTAGACTTTTACATACCGTTGAATATCAAAAGCCAAGAATGTTAAGCATTTTATTCGAACACGAAATATTAAATGAAAAGTGATGTTATGTTTTAAAAGATGCCGCAATCCGAGACTACAAACAACCCCACTTACAAAACACTAAGCACCAGGGGACACACAAATGTGGCAAAGTTGCCATGTGCTTAAAAAATGGAATGGAAGACCAAATGGATGGTCATCCAAAAACAGAAACGCAGACGAGGTCATGTTTTCATGACTGGGTCAGGATGGTTGAGGTGACTTCTAGCACAGCGTGTTGTGTCAGTGTCACCACGCGTCAGATCATCACCCACAATGTGCTGTCAGAGTATGTGCTGGTGGTGTCTTTTCTGAAAAATTACATCACATTCACAATGTTTGCCAACACAGACATATTACTTTGCAGGCCAAGTCACCTCCCCAGGGAAATGGGACAGCAGGATAATTAATGAGACAGTAATGCAGTCGCAATCAGTCCCACGGACCATAAATTGAATGCTCTGATGCCTCAGAGCCAACCATCTTAGAATTCCTGCCACCAAACTACTCTACTGCTCTATTAATAGCTTTACGGTCAATGCAAATTAATTAGGAGGTCTGAAAGCTAGATAAAGGCAAGAAAAAAAGAACCAAACCGCTGAGTAAATATCCAGCAGCTTCTCACACTAGGATAGAGAGGATGATGACTCTTTCATAAACTTCAACTTCAATAAATTCTTACAAACATCAGTTCACAACATCAAACACTTCATAGGCCTCTAGACATCCCTGAAATATATATTATATTGACAAATGAAGCAAGCTTTTGATTTTTGGTGCATTCTGTGAAGATGAATGCTCTGTATATTGTCTACCAATAGGGCTGTGTGTGTCTGTCTGTATTGGTGCTGTGTTTAATGCTACCCATTTTTTTTTTTTTTTTTTTTTTTAACTTTTAGTGAACCATTTCCAGGCAGAAAATAAAGAAACAGAATGTCTACATGTAAGTGCATGGTGATATAATAATAATAATCTTCTCAAGCCTAATCTGCAAAGTAAAAGGAAAAATTAGAAAATCCACTTCCAAGTATCTAGGGTGATTAAAATGGTGCTTCTTATTTTTCTTTTCTTTTTTTTTTTTTTTTTAAAGGCAATTCTGATCATTTCATGACATCGGGCACATACTATCCCGTGGTCACCTGCGCGCGCACACACACACACACACACACACACACACACACACACACACACACACACATCAAGTTATGAGTTTTTTTAACATTACTATGAGATCCCTCAGCCTGCCTATGGTCCCCCAGTTGCTAGAAATGGTGATAGGCGTAATCCAAGCCCTGGGTATCCTTTGAGAAAATGAAAGCTCAGATGGGCCAATCTGGAATCTTGCCTATTATGAGGTCATAAGGGGCAAGGTTACCTCCCCTTTCTCTGTTTTGCCCACCCAGAGAATATGGCCCGCCCATCATGGCTTTCAAACTAGCAAAGTGGCAGTTGGCCAAGGCCACACCCCCTCCTTGCACCCCCTCTCTCCTCCTCAAAAGCTACAGACTCAGAAATGGCACATAATAAGGAAAGCTCATTGTGGGACTGGCTCTAGTGGCTCTTATTCTGCACCAAGGTTGAATTTTGGTGAAAGAGACTTAAGATACAGTATTAGGGAACCAGTAAGGTCTATATATACAAGCATCCAAAGAGCACCATGTCATGGAACCTTTAATTAAAAACACTTGTTTGAATACCAAATGGCTACTGGATGGATAAGTGACGATGCAATAACGCTTAACTGGAAATGGCTTTGTGTAAACAGCCTGCACAGTTCCATGCCGTTTTAATATGATCCATATGCTAAATTAGGGTATATTTAAAGATATACTTTAGCTTTCCCATGAGACTAATTTAATTATTTGTTTTTTTGTTTGTGATGAAAACCAACAAGTTGCAATTCAAGTCGGACCCTAACTCTTTAACAAGTTCTGATCCAGTCAGAGGTACTTTTCACGACAGCAACAGCGAGTCACAGTCGCTTTGTGTTAAAAGGTAGCCTATACACTGACCCACTTCAAATTGTAACAGAATATTATCACACAAGCAGACACATCAAGGAAACGCAAAAGCACATTCATTGAGCGTCTGATTTGGATGCAAAACACTTCGCAGCCCAGAAGCATGGCCCCAGATAATAAGAGGCTCGAGCCTAGTCTACTCACCGTCCTGTGTATCGTTCCCGCGACTGCAATTGCTGCAGATGTGCTTTATCTCTTTCCCGATGTGACAGTGGATCGTAAAGGGCATGTTATTGTTGTGGTGCGGATGCTGGTCGTGCCCTTTCTTGTTGCTGAGAGACATTATTTTGACCAGGCTGAACGCCTTTTTCTTCGGTTTCTCCACCGCTACGGGCGTTTCTCGGCACCCCGTGGTAAACCAAGTGCCGTGCATGATGGTGGGCGCAGGATCCACCGTCGGGTAATTGGCCGTCCTAAACATCGGGGACGCGAAAACGGAGCACGGGGTAGATTTAAATTAAAGGGCCATCAACCTTGTCCTACCTAACAGTAGCAGCTTTTTATCGATCCCAAATCAGCCGCGTCTCTCTGCTGTGTTCCCACACATTTACCTGAGATCCCAATAATGTGCAACTATTTGGTTACGCAATGCAAAAAAAAAAAGCCGCTGCTGCTGAGAAAAACAGTCCTGCTGTCAGATTTAAGTAAGCTAATAATAAAACAGAGGGTGATCAGAGAATAGCAGTGACTACCTCTCCCTCCCAGAGCTGTAGACTGCAGTCGGTTGTAGCTAATCCACGGTTAGTGGAGCTGAGCAATGAACGCTTGTGATTGGCTGCACGGTGCGCTCCTCTGATAGGCCAGTGTGGACGGACGAAAAGGTGCTCGTCTGATAATTATTAATCAATTATTGTTTTTTAGCGAGTTGAGTTATGGTGTGTTTTTGGTCTAATCAACAAATGTAAAATGTACGCAGAAGAGCCAAATAATAAATGCAATCAGATATGAAAAACTGACTCTAGTTTATTGAAAAATAAAATAAATTGTGCAATCAAGGGAATAGACATAACATTATTAAATTTCGCGAGTCCCAAAGAGGATTAAAATACTGTTGATACTCTATTATTGTATAACATTTGACTTTAGACTTGTGTGACTACAGCAAGTTCTATACAATGAAAGGGACTGGACCAAATGTGAGACCTAGTACCTCAAAGCTAATATTTAGATTTTGAGTTTTCAACAATAATAGATTATTTTCTGTCTAAAAGGAAGGAAATGAGCTACGTATGTTACCATGTCAGTGATTCCTGTCAGGTGCTCAAACTGCTACTGTGATACAAAAAAAAAACATACTGAGGTCAAATTTTGTATATACTGTATGGTTTAAAATAGGTTTACATTAAAATTAAAATGAAATCACATTATTCACTACACTAAGTATGTCCTCCACATTTATCTGACAGATGCCAAAAAAGGCCAAAAAAGAAAGTCAGTTTCAGATGCATGAGGGCAATGGTGAATGCAAAAATGACACAATATATTTACTTTGGGCATAACAACAGACAAAAACTCAGTGAATTTAAAATCAAAGAAAATAAACACAGCAAATGCACCATAATCAGTTATCAGACAGCCCAATACTTCAAATGAAAGAGCTTAGCCTCAAGTAACAGCAAAGCATTAAATATTAACATCACAAATTCCAAACAGCAACTCGGGTTGATCCCTGAAGTTACTGAGCACATTTTCGGGGTAATTGATAACATTAATGGCCAGTTAATGAGGCGTTAATCATGGAAATGATGAGGAACCCCACGGTATTTCCAATGACGTTTCCTACAAAGCAGTGAATGGCTGTGGGCTGGGGAGTATCTTTGATGTTCTTTCAATGAGCTGCAGCTTATTCCGATGGCATCAAAGCCCTCTCTAAAATTAGGGGCACAAGCACTGGATTTAATCCCACAACGGTGCAATGCAGCAGCTGTTGCCTCTTTTTCGGTACAAAGTTTCCCACTGTTACATTCATGTGCGTTACAGTTAGGAGAAAGGCAAGAAAGAGCTTGTTGTTGTCTCTGAAAAACATTTTGCAACAAAGAGTCTGAGGTTAACGGATAAAGGAGCGAACATCTTTGCCATGCACAGTAGATAATACTGCAGCAAAGTGTGACTCTGCAAAGTATGTGTGTGTTTGTGAGAAAAAGAATAATTTATACACTAAAGAAATGTATATTGCTGTCTTACTGCACTACTAATTTCATAAAGAAGGAGAGTGATAACCTTTTTCTGTTTACTCCCATTAGTGCACATTATTCTGCCTAAAGACCTTGAATAATCTTAAAAATGTTAAGGCTGTAATGTTAAGATTTATAATGTTAGGCTTATTATGTTGCACTTAATTACCTATAACTGTACTTATATATTTGTATATATATCAAATTGCAATGTGCAAATAGCTTTCTCTCTTGTCCTGACCACAGAAACCATTACTTGCTTTTACTGCCTCAGTAAAAAACATTGTATGATCAGACTGATTGGAGCTTGTGTATGTTGTAGAGGTTTGACGTTTCTTTCAGAGGTGTATCCAACAGGTTTTGTGTGAACCTTTAACTAATTCAGTGTTAAATTCTTGGATCAGTGCTGATCTTCACAAACTAAATATACTTCCTGTGGTTGACAACATACCTGACACACGTCACAGTAAAGCTAAACTGGCACGGTAAACTCCCCAAAGCTGCTAAGAAGTACTCGTCAATCCTTTCTGACTCACCTTGGATGGACATGTTGGCTCATAATGTTGTTTCCATGAAGACCTATTAATGTTAGTTCTTATACACTGAAAAGTGAAAGTGTGGTTTCTTATACACATTTTAGAATCAAATGTAAAATGGGTGACATTTTGCTTGAAAGAGAGTTAACAATGCTATTTCTTTCCTATTTTGGATCCTGGTTCAAACTGGTTTCCATGGATGTTGTGCGGGTTTTAGGTCGAACAATTGTTCAACTTCTGACTGAGCAGCCTGTCACTACACATTTTCTGTTCCTGTTCTCCCTGCAATTCTCTGTCTCTTCCCATCTGTCATTCCCTTCTTGCCTTATCTGTCGTACTCCCTTGTGCACACACAGCACCAGAGATCCTTGAGACAATCTGAAAGAGAATTAATAAAACGGTATAAGTTCAGTGCCTTGCCTTTTCTACTCTTTATGTAGGGAAATGTGAATGATAGTTACGCAATCATAATCTGTAAGGAGAATGACTCCACGCATTTTTTTTAAACAGTTCTTGGCTCCACCTTCAGCATTAAGCTCAATCTTGGCCCTGACAGGCAGCAGAGTAATGTGACATGATTATGTGAAGTCAACAGACTGCAACACGTTCAGGAGTGAAACAGTGACATATTCATTTTGAAAATAAATTAAACACGGACACAGAGCAAGACATACTGAGATAGAAGTGTATCTTGCTATTTTTAGAAACAAGTGTGCACGTCGACACTTTCCCTCTTAACATTAACAGTCAGTGTGAATTTAATTCTGCTCAGCCACAAAATCCAACAGAAATGTTCATAGCACTGTCATAGACTGTCAGGGATTGTTGTAAAATGCTTGCAACTACAGTTTCAGAAAACTATAAACAGACAACTGTTCACCTTTGATCTCTGTTATAATTCATTCTGCCTGTCTTTTCCTCTCCTGTTATGTCTCAGTATGTTTTCTGGCGATAACACAACGCATCAAGTGGTACCTGATATAAGGAACAGCTACCACTGACTAATGTCACAATACAACTTAAAGAAGCTGCTGAAGGCTTTTGATTTCCTAATAAGAAGTGAGTACCTTTCCAACATGGTTTGATATTTCACCTGTTATCAAATGACTAGCAACCAGTATCAACATTTTTGTCATATATAGGATTAAAAAAATATAAAACGAAGTGCAAATAAAATCCCAATGTAATCACTAGCATGTAATAATATAATTTAAAAAGTTGTCAGTATAGGCTTAACATAAACCTTTTATTAAACAGCATGCAGCTATCATTTATTGTGCACGGTTTTCATGTTAAAAATTGCTGCAAAGTCCCCAAAAGCAGTTGCATTGCCATTCAAATGAGGCCAGTTCAAGTTAATCCCATGTTACAATGCCGCCACCTAGTGGGGTATTTTTGTAGGGTGGTGACAAATTATTTCATAGCACCCTAAACAAATCATAAACAGAGAGTACATTCTAACTGTTGTGCTGCTTATGTGCCTCTTTCATCACAATATGATCGATATTTGGTGGTGGATCACTCTTGATGGGAGTAAACAGCGAGATGGAGACGGATAACTTTCTCAATATCGTACTTCTACTGAACACACATCATAACAACATCACTTCCTCGTCCCCCCCCCCGTCTTCCACATGACTGCACTAACCAATCACAAGCGAGAACTTAAACCGAGGTAACCGTGAGGAAATCAGAGAGGCAGATTCAACAGAATATTCTGACTGTTAAATATTTTAAACATGTAAATATGTAACTAATAATTGTGTAAATGATTAACTGACTAAACATTGTAAATGCATTCTAGTAAATCAACTCAAATATAAAGTACATTTAATTCTGAGCCTTACAACTTTCCAAATATAAATTAACTCTACTTCTAAACCTTACATTATGTTCAATGTTGAGGTACTTTCCATTTCATGCTACATTTTACTTCTACTCCACTACATTTTAAAGGGAAATATTACTTCACTACATTCATTTGGCAGCTCTATTTCAGATTTAGATTATTAATGAAAAATATAAATAGATGTACAGCATAAATTATGAAATATTGTAGCAGCATGCACCATAATCAAAATCAGCTCCACCTTTACCAGCTGCAACAGGAAAGTGATGTACACATTAAGGCATCACTAATTCTAATCCAGTAATATAATAGCCTAAACATTATTAGTACTCTAAGTAGGCCTATATTCTGATGCAAATACTTTTGTACTTGAGTACAATTTTGAATGCAGGACTTTTACTTGTAACAGAGTATGTTTACACTGTGGTATTACTACTTTTACTTAAGTAAAAAAAACCTGCATTCATACTTATACTCTACTAAATTTTAAATGGAAATGTACTTTATTACATTTATTTGAAAGATAATAAACATGAAATCTATAATGCTTTAATGATATATGGTGATTGTTTTTGATGAAACAACCAACAGTATCAAATTATTTAAAGATAGTTAAAATGAATAACCAGAGGCATCACATTTAGCTGATAATACTCATAATTAAGATCACTGTAGTATTGCTTATTTGAAGTTAATGGTCTGAATGATTCTTCCTAATAGTTATAGCCCTAATAGTTAAAAGACATATGCATCTTTTAACAAAATAGCACCTCTGGATCTGGTAGAGAATGTGTACTTTGCTTTTAATACAGCTTAAATATGCTATGAGCATGTGCAATGTTATAATGCACATTTAGTATGTGGGAAGTATGAGTAAATCAAACTGTATCATTAAACACCTAACACTTGACTTCCAATGCACAAGCTGTTTTCTGCTCATACATCACATTGTTATATATGGTACTATTGGTGATAGCTCTCAGATGATGGGCCATGCTACTCAGGGCCACACCTTAATATGTGACTGAGATAAAAAAATAAAGGCTTCACTCAATTGTTTAGTCTCTTTCTATGCCAACAGGTGGTGCTAGAGTTGTGCAGCAACAGTGATTTTGCCAACCCACAGGCCATCCAGCCTCATCTGAGCAGAATTAACACCTACATTACAAACCAGGATAAAGAGGTGGGAGTTTTTGTTTAATCTCCATCACCATTTGTGTTATGTGCATTTACTCATGTGCACTTTTATTTGCTTTTTCAAAGACTTCCAGCTCTGAGGTAAAAGCATCAGTGACAAGCTTCCTGAAGCTTGTTTAAACTCTAGTGGATGATCAATGTCAGAGAGATACATTTGATCAGGTGAGTTGGTTGGTACTATATCTTTTAATTATTAAGATTATGTCCTATGACAAAAATGCTAAAAATGAATTTAAAAAGTAAATTTCTAAGTTCCTATTATCATATACCATTAAATGTCTTGATGATTGCCTTAACGTAAATCTCAAGATCTGTAGTGGTATCAAAAGGGCTTTTGCCTTGTTCGATAACATTTAATGAATACTTTTCTCTTTATTCTTTAGAAAATCTTTCCAACAGTGTTCGGCCCTAAATATGACTCAGCCCTACTGGCTCTAATGAGAAAATTCCTCTTGAATCTGCAGAAGTTTTTACCTGTTCCAAACCTTGAACAAGTAAGTACCTTACAAACAGTAATCCTGGGACAAATAAAGCCAAAAAAACACTATAGACATTTAATAGTTATACTGAATTATTACGTAAGTATTATTTGTTAGCAGTATGTTTGTATGTTATCACAAAACCAATTAATGGTGTATATTGCTTTTCCTTCCGACTTGTTGACAACTAAATCTTTGTAGTCCTTTGATGTGCTTTATCATCAAGTAGAAAGAAGAAAATTCAGTAATTTAGTAGCGTGCTGGAGAGTTGCAAGACAAATAATTTTGTAACTTACATGTGAAACCGTCTAAATCCATGCATATATTTGTGGTAACTGTAAGAGGAAGAACAATTTCACTAGCTTACCCTTCTCTGGGAGATGATGAGATGAGAGGGAAATATAGAAAAGTATTAACTGATTTCAGGCATATGAGGGGTGTTGTTACAATAACAAGAATATTAACCACATAGGCTATATAAACATAATTGAAATGCAAGGATGGATTTTGAATATAAAAATATCTGAAATTGATTGTAACTGTTCTGTTATATTTCAAGACTTCCCTTTGGCTCTGTCTCTCTCCTTCTATCTTGAAAGAGTGTGTAGACTTCCTGAATCAACCTGAGCTCCTGAATACACTTATTCAGCACCACAAACATCATGGCCACAAAGTTCAACATGGTAGTATTTTCACACAACTTCCAGTTGTCTGTCATATTATTTTTTCTGTTTTAGTTACTGAAAATAATTAGTGTTTTGTCATTTTTCTTTCTAGATTTATCTTCCTCTGGTGATGATTGCATTCTTTCCAGCCTGTCCTATCACCTACCATATGTGGATGATGACGAAGGAGACACACTTGGTGAGTTGAAAAAGAAGAAAGAAGAAAATTCAAGGTGATAAATTCAGAATTGTTGCGGAATAACAATAGAAATGGACAGAAGCATGATATTCATCTGACTGAAGACCAAGGAGCTTCTGTTGAAGTAATACTTCAACCTTTTGATGAAAGTGAGTCTAATGACATGGACAAAGAATGGTTCCACCATTTGAAAACTGGCAGTACGACATCCTCAAAAACCTTCAAGTGTCTTGTCTGTGGCAAAGATTTTGGTTCCCTCAAGGAAACTAAAGGAACACAAGATGACCCATAATGGTTGCTGTACAAACCCAAAGAGTCAGTCAAATTCTGTGGGCCAAAGTAGCTTTTTTTGAGAAAATAAATTTGTATCTTACACCAAAGACTTTTGAGAATAATGCTTCTAGAAGTGAGAATAGACTTTCATCATGTGCCACAACAACAAATAACCCATCAAACATATACAGACTTCAACATTTTAAGCAGTCTAATGATGACTCTCGTCTAATTTGTCATGTTTGTGGCAGGGCTTTCACTTACCCAAAGAATTTTGACATACACCAGAGGACTTGTGTGGTTAGTAGTAAACGACAAGCAGAGACAGACACACAGTGTTCCACAGTGTTCACTCCAAACCAAACCCTGTTGATAAGACTAAAGAATCCTTCTCCACTGAAACTGGGCTTTCAAATGTTCTACCCCGGGAATCAATATCTCTTGACTCATCACAAGAGCAGATGTGTAAAAGAAGCGGTCGTGTCAAACAATGCTCCGCATGCGGGAATGTATTTACTTGTTCTGTTGACTTGATGAGGTACATGAGATGCCACACTGAACACAGTCCTTTCTTTTGTTCTTTTTGTGGGAAACACTTTGACAACTACCAAGACTGCGAGACACACCAGGAAGGTAAATGCAGAGCTTCACACCAGCATTCACAAGACAATTTGTCGGGAAACGCAAATAAAAGGGATCAGGAGAATACCGTTGTTTCAAGTGGTATAACTCAGGTCGCAACTATCCGAGACGCATCTGCCAACTCACTGGCTAAATCACCTCTGATATGTCGAGCATGTGGCCAGGCTTTCACTTACTACAAGAGTTTTGAGAAGCACCAGAGCAGATGTTCCAAAAGAGCTCCTCAAAGGAAAAAGCCAACAAAATGCAAACCATTTCGTTATCAATGCTTGTAATTTCCATTTCCAACCATGTGTGAGAACAACTTCTCAGAAATGGTCCTCATGAAAAGACATTATTCCAAATACCATAAATTAGAGGCTCATAGCCGTACCTTTGTGACACATGTGGGAAAGGCTGGCCAAGTGCAGCGCAGCTCAAGCTTCACATGATTGAACATATGGAGGAAAGGCCGTTCAAGTGCGAGGACTGCGGTGCGTGTTACAAGAGGGAATTCCATTTGATGGCTCACCGCAGAGCCAAACATATCAGGTTGCGGACATTCGTGTGCGAGGTTTGCAGCAAAGCCTTTAGATTAAACGGCGAGCTAAAAAAACACAATGGTTCACACAGGGGAACGGCCATTCACATGTCCAAGGTGTGACAAAAGATTCACGAGGAATTCGCGCCTTTGGTAACACAGAGAAAAATCATGTCTTTAACTTCATACTACATACAGTACATGTACTATAAGTTCTATCAACTATGTCTCAATGCTATACCGCAAATTCAAAATATACAGTAAATCACTGTAAATGAAATGTTAATACCCATAATGCAATGTATATTACAGTAATTAACCGGAAAAGAAAATTATAGTATTTTACTGGGCATTTTG
Source organism: Etheostoma perlongum (assembly GCA_026937815.1). NCBI lineage: Eukaryota > Metazoa > Chordata > Actinopteri > Perciformes > Percidae > Etheostoma > Etheostoma perlongum. Next base: position 16,831,650 of record CM049382.1, read on the forward strand.
TGGTAACTAACTGTAGAAATTACAGCTAAGTCTAACAGTGTATATCTATGATGGTTTTAATAACAACGCTACAGATGTGTGAATAAACTACAACTACAAATTTGTCTGATTTTGTAATTGGTTTTCATTCACTGAGAATAACAAAACGTTTGTGAGAAATCAAGGATTTTGTAAAATGTCTAGAAGGTTTCTCCAAGGGCTACAGGAAGCTCAAGGCTGTGTGATAGAATTTGGAGGAGGCAGACTGACAATTCAAATACAAAAGCCAAATAAATTGCACGAGGCCTGCCTTTGCATACACTGGAGTAAAGCTGAAACAATTTGTCAACAAAGACATGAACGGGTAACCATTTAGCTAATTTTTTTCAAACTAAAAATGCCCTACATTGTGTCACACCAGCTTCTTAAATGTGAGGATTTGGTTATCTTTATTGTTTCATCATAACATTTGAATATCTTTAGGTTTAAGCTGTTGGTCGGACAAAACAAGCGCTCCGATGACATTACCTTTTTCTGAAGTTAGACACCAAATTGGTCAATTGAGAAAATATTTGTCATACTATTTGAAAATGGAAATATTATGGCAGTTATTGGAATTTGTTTATTAAAATTTCCCAGAGCTGTAGATATAATCCTGACAGTGCTTGTGTTGGGATGTCAATTTACAATGATAGGAATGCCATTGTTGCTTTGTAAATTATTATTATTGGTTAAATAATTGTAGTTTTAGCACTAAGGTATGCATTGACATACATTTAACAGTGTGCAGTAGCCGACTGTTGCAGAAAAAAACATTTCTCCACCAGAGAGCAGTGGTGCTCCAGGGACTGCCTCAGTTTCATCAGCCAGAGTCAAACTGTATTTTATGTACAGTATTGAGAAGCCGATTCTTTCTTAAGTGTACTTCAACAGGCCACATCCCATGCCCCACATTTCTCTATGTCAAACTGAAAATAACTTGGACTACAGAACATTTTGATTTTGGAAGTTTTTACATATGACTGTAACCTTCTTTAAATTTGCGCGGATAAAGGTGTAACAATGCTACTGTAAATCTTTCATTAGATCTGTTGTCTCCAACATCAGACCTCTTGTCTCCGTCCCTTTCATTTGTTCTATGCGGAGCCCTGTCTCTGCAGAGCATGGAGGAACCCTCGGTTTGGGATTTTCCACTTTGTTTGCTAATTAGGAAACAGTGTTGCAGGCAAGGTGATAGAGGGTGACAGACAGCAGCTTTTTTTGGTAGGGGAAATTAACATCTCTGTAATCACCACACAATAGGGAGGGATGCAATGAACACTGTACTGTTTTCTATTTTGAGCCTTTAAAAGGTCTATGGACAGGATGTGCTATACAAAAGTACATTTTGCGGTTCGGTTATATGCAAAATGAGTGAAAATCGAAACAGAAGAAATCCCACAAAATGAAAGCAATCTTCAGTGGGCTGTGCAATACTAACTGGTTGGCAGACTGCGCCACTCCTCTGGGACATTCTGGCTGTCTCTATCTGCAGAGACACCCTGAGATTTTTTTCTGAATGAAATCTCCATCTGTCCTGTTCACTCTTGATGAACACTGCAGCATGGAGTGGAGTGGACTATCAACTAAAGAGCTTAGATCCCCTCTGGCCTTTTATGCCTCTGCTGAAGTTAGGACTAATATCTCAGGCACAGGTAACACTCTATCATTATTTAACATGTCACATCAAAGAGTTTTCATAGTTACTAATGAGCCAGGATTGCTATCATAATTGCAGGTGTTAGTACAGATTGATTTCCCATGGACCATTATACAATGATCCATACGGCATCTGAGTTATTTTAAATCTTCTGGTATTGATACAGTCATAGTTCTAGATGTGATTCTATTCACTTATTGACCCCAACCACCAGAATCAAGGCCAACATCTTTCTCTTAGAATATGAACAGAAACCCCAGTATCATGTTTAACTTCTTTAAGGTTAGTGGAACGTTTTTGCTCATAATTGTTTCTGTTTTGGAGCACCCTGGTGGCCTAGGGGGCCAAGCTAACCATGAACAATGTCAACATGCAAACTGCTGTTTGTAGGGACCTTAGTTGCATTTCACTCCCCATATCTCTCTTCATTTCCTGTCATCTCTCTACTGCAAGTATCTCATAAAATTTGAAATAAAATTACAAATATTTTAGATTTTTTTTGTTTGGATAGTTTTGCATGTCAGTGTGTGCTTCTTGATACTACCACTGTGATTTTTCAAAGCCAAATATTTTCACAACCTACACACAGTGCATTCAAGTATTATTTAAAACATGCAGATATTATGTGATGTGACTACAATATCAATTCTACATTGAAGCTGTAAGATTTGCTAGAGAAAGGATAGCAGCAAAATGTCCTCTGGGTTTAATTTCACATAAATGTCCTGCCTCTCCAGATCAGTCATTCTTCAGTCATTTATCCTGAAGGCTAGTAGTCTGTTTTTACACAGAGTTACGTAATTGTCTTAATTTCAGGCATACCATAGTATAATGTTCTATGTAGAGCACACATTGTACATCTTTGTTTGATTTGACGGGCTACCCTGCAAATTAAGTCCAAAAAGGTTTATACTTTAACAAAAAATAATTATATCCACTTTGATTTATAGCATAACTGATATGATAGGTCAATATGATAACTAATAAAGAAATATTTATATTCCAAAAAAAAATAAAAATAGCAATGCTTTTCCAAAATGGAAGTAGCATTTGGGGATGTTATTAATTTGTGGTTTATATTGACAGAACATTTGAGAATGACTCATGGCCTGAGGATGAACAAACATCAAGTGGTTAAGCAAATCAAATAAAAGTACAATAATTCACATCAGCTGTTAATGTAAAGCCCCCCCCCCACATTTAAGTAATCTAAATATTATAATAATAGGAAATTGCATGAGCCAAAATGTGTAATGACTTTTCTCATTAGAAATAGGATGCACTTTTGAAGGACTGCTGAGTGGTGCAATGCAGCTTTGATTGAATTGACTCCCAGGTTTGCAGCAGTGTTGAAAGAGATTCTGACTCTGTAAAATCTCTTACTCAGCAGAAGTGTCCTCAAGAGCTGGTGCACTATGGGAGTTGCATTTTTGATGCCAGCAACAAATGCCATTCTGTAGACGTTGATCATATCCACATAATGGATGCCCATCTTTATCCCCCACCTGCCTGACATTATCTGGCTGAGAATATGCATTTTGTTGTCATTGTAGATATTAGGGATATGACCTACCCATCCTTTAGGCAACAGACTGGATATAGTGTGCTGTCTCTTTTGTCTTGTTTCCCTGGGCCCTACAGAATCATTGCATGTTGCTTTAAATTCAGTAAAACCATCATTAGAGAGTTATAGTGATTCAGGCGGAGCTCTCTCCTCCAGCGTAATTGGTCCTTGGCAATGCTGCTTTTCAGATTGCACTCATATCTTTTCCCACTGTGCTGCCACACTTATTGTAAATATGACCCATAAGCACATCGCCATGCCGCTTTCTCCAGCTTGGGAGGCTTTTGAAAAAGGCGTTATTTCTCAGCTGGCGTGTGGAAAGCACATCACAGCCAAGAGCATTTCTTACACTTCTAAGTGTGGCAGAGAGAGAAAGCAGAGAGAGAGAGAGAGAGAGAGAGAGAGAGAGAGAGAGAGAGAGAGAGAGAGAGAGAGAGAGAGAGAGAGAGAAAGAGAGAGAGAAAGAGAGAGAAAGATCCTGAGAGGATGAAGCTTCCTGCAGGCTTTTACAGAAGCCACCTGGCCAGCATTTTCTTTAAACCATCTTGGCCAGGTGACACTGATGGTTGATTGAACTTTAAAGCAGCAGATGACTCCAGTAAGGGTCCTGGATATAGCAATGCTATTTTTTGCTCCGATTTTCTGATACTGATGTTTTATTCAGACACAGGATGCTTCTGCACAAGAAGGCTTATGTGCAGCCAAGAAGGGAAGATGGATGCCAGGTTGTTTTTTTGAGATGCAGGGCTGTGAGTCTATCATATGATTGTCTGTAAATGCCAGCCATGTGCTGTGTGTGCACACATTTGTTAGATGGGGGTTGGGGGTATAAAAGAGAGGGATAGATTGAAAGCGACAGAAACAGAGAACTCATGCTGAAATCTCTTGCCACTAATTATCACCAATTTTGCTGATAGCCTCAAGTTTGCCACACACTGCTAAAAACATCACAAATTCACCAGCCTCTGCACTGGCTCCAGCCCAGCTAGTTAATCTGAAATTCACTTTCCCTTTGAAAAAAAAGGCTGACAGTTCAAACTGGTGATTGCAAATTCTGCTCGTTCTTGACCTTGTAGTTACATTTCGCTGCTTTTTGAATTCCAAAAAGAGTGGATCAATTGACCAGACCTACTTCTGTCACAGTGAACATATGCTCATCATTTTTAAATGAAAAACAGAGTAGTGAAACAACACAAAATATCTGCTCACATGTCCTGTGTCTCTTACACACTGTAAATCCTCAGGTAAACCCTGCGCACACACAGAGCTCTGCAGCAGAAATTTGTCCCAACCCACCATGCATCTGATATGTATTGATTTTACTCTTTTGGTCAGCGGTGCTTACTATACACAGGGATTGCAACACAGAGAGATAGAGAGAGAGAGAGGTAGGGAGTTGTGGGTGGTGAATGAGTTGAGTTTAGAGGGTTTTTTTTAGCTTAATGTGGCTGCAACACAGAGCCAGGTTTGAACATTGAATTGTGAGACAGTGCTTGTACATATCCAAATACTGTGTTCAAACTTGTGTGCTTACATCTTAAATTGTAGACATGTTTGAATTGGAATACAGTATGCATGTTTTTTATGTGCGATGATAAGAATACATACCCAATATTATCTATCCTCCAACAACTGTAATGCAGCCAAGTCTGGACTTCAGCCTTGTCTATTTGCATTCAGGCCAGGTATAATGGCGGGAGCTCCAGCTATCGGCGTCCCCACACTTCTACACTTCACACAGCACCCAGCTGTTCAGCACAATTAACATCTGTACAGTAGGTGTGCTGTGATTAATGTTCCATATGCCAGACCAGACCTGAGACGACCCTAAGCCTGTAAGGACAAGCTGACCTGTGTGTCCAGGCTGCAAGGCGCATAGAAAAAACAACAACGAAATGATTATCAAAACGTATTAGTGGCATTCTAGATCATAATATGCTACATGACTGTTATTAAACATATTATTTATGAGCTTTGCCTAAAATATGGCATGGCAAGTTCTAGAGTATATACAGAATGTTTTTCCTTTTATTAAAAGTAAACAAAGCTTACCTAGATTACCCCTTCATTTACTAACTTTTTAGTACAATTTAAAAACTTCTGCCATGTGGCTATAATAACAATACAAAAGTATTCATTTGCATTATACATAACACACTTGAATGTAAAACACAACTGAATTGCACCAGGAAGTCTGGTTTCTTTGGTAGGAGTGTGTTAGAGTAATATCCAAAAGAGCCTTTTGGAATTGGGTGAGTCTGCCGACAGAAAGCTGATGGGGCTGTAGCTGAGCTGCTGAATGATGGGAAAATAAAAACAGGCAGACAACCTCTTCCAGTGAGACGGATGCTGTGTCAGCAGGCAACACATGCATGACACTAACAAGGGACCATTATGAATGCACGCTTGGCAGTCACAAACACACATACAACAAATACACCTGTTACCTTTTGGCTTAAAATCCATAGACACGATCCTTACTTAAATAATAATCATTGTAGTTCAACAAACACTGTTGGTCCAGATGATGATGATGATGATGATGATGATGATGGTGTGGGTGTGTGTGTGTGTGTGTGTGTGTGTGTGTGTTTCATAACAGGCAGTAAGGTAAGGTTTGAAATTAAATCTGTGAAGTAGGTCAACCATCCGTCTACACTTTCACCCTTACATGTTTTATGACAGGTGACACAATTGATAGCTACACAGTAACTGACGCCATTATATTGTTATGTCTTTGTGACTGTGTGCAGGGCCATTTAACTGTGGGGCTAATTAGATTAGTGCAGTCACTTAACAGGTCAATGCAATAAAACAATGTTTCATATGTGCTCGCTGATTCCATTAGAAGCCCATAGAGTATCTGCCAACTGTATGCTACAGCCTTGTTTCTGCAAAAGTCAAACTGAATCCCCATAGACACCACTGACGCGTGCATTGGGCTAACTATGCTAGGTTTCAGCATCAGAGAATAAGGCAAAATATCAGCTGTTTAAACACTAAACAGTCGTGTTGGCTGTGAACCTCCGACTCATCTCCAAACCATGACGTACACAAACTCACCACAAATCCAAAACAAATTACACAACTCTGTTTCATTGATGCTGGCAGACACTGGCAGAGTCTTGATTATAACGTGACTGTGTGAGATATTAAAGGGCATTTTCTGCTCACTGTGAGCAGTTCATTGATGAAAACATAGATACAGTGATAGATAGAATATAAGGCATAACCATTACAATGACACTGAAAAAGCATAAAGAGAAACCAAAGCCATTGCCTTGTCCAGAACTAAACCGAGATAATGGCTTAGTTCTTGTTTCACATCTTTGGAAGCACTGGTCATTTATAATTATTAAGGACCTAGGCACACACAACCACAATGCTTTTGGTTTCCTTGGCAATAAGCAAGCTAAAGCCTGCTCCACTTCTTCAGGTGGAAGTGAGTCAACAATGCTGTTGTACAAATCGCCCCCGTGCCATCCTCATGCTTTGTATAGTGTAGAGTAGGAACACATAAAAAAGGAAGAAAAGAGACAAATTACAGTGTCCTGTCATTGACAACACGCTTATCTCCACAGGCCAAACATTCAATTTGCATGAGCAGCCAGAACTACATAGGCTTATCTGAGATAAGCATGCTGGGGGCCTTTTTTATTCAACATTCATTCATCCAGGAAAACACAACTGAGCACCAAATGCTCTTTTCCAGCAGCACCCTGGTTCTTGTTGCACACCTGAGAGCTATACAACAGCTACACCATTGGCCACTGAGCAGCTGCACCGGAAAAAGGTGCAGTCATTTTATCTATACCCTGATGACCCTGAACCAGAGGCCCTGAAAACACAATGCTCTCCACATCCAGAGTCCAGACTTGAGATAACACAAAAATCTGCTTAGTGACCTCCCACTTATAAAAACATAATGCTGAAATGGTTAGTTGATTAATTGATGTGCTATCAGCTTTTCAAATGTAATGAAGGTTTTTCTCAGTTTATATCTTTGTATATCTTTAGGATTTGGGACTGTTGGTGGGACAAAATTTTAAGCAATTTAAAGATGTAACTTTGGTGTCTGTTGAATTGGGATGGATGTGACTAATAAGTGAAAAGCACATTTTGATTATGACTGCTGCAAACACTCACATATCATTTAGAGATGATTACATGCTTAACATGACTATCATTAGATCTGTACAACGGACAGCTGGATGCAGAGTGTATCTGAATAAAGTGCAAAAGATCTGAATCCGGTTGACTCAGTCAGCATAAAATGCCAAGTCACCATGGTAACAGGGAATGCAACACGCTTTGTAACTGGATAATGTGGACAGTAGACTATTCACAATTAACTAGCATATAGTCACGGGATCTATTTAAACTATTTTTACTGCGGTGATTAAAGTCTACAAAAAACCGCTGAACCAACCATATGCCATTTGATTTTGTGCTCCACAACCACAGCCAAAGCTTAGGCTAATAGCTACGGGTCACGTTGAAGCGTCTTATTATGTAACTGCATTAAGGTTAAATTACAGCGGTAGAAATTACCAAGCGCTGACGAAATCAACATCCACACATGAATGTATTGCTATACAATTGCTGCTTTAATACTCCCTCACTATGTTTTTTTTGCGCCAAACACGTCAATATAACCACCAGCGTTAGCCTACAAAGTTGCATAACATTTTAGTCACATTTCCCCTGCCTTAAGAATATTTAGAGCTATACATTAATAAATTATGGAGGGATAGACACATCAAACTAACGCCAGCCCACAAGAACAATATGGGACGTCATTTTTTATTCGCGTAAACCATGTAGTTGCGTATTTAGGCGATAATTCCACCCACAGTCCACCCCCAAAAGACATCTGGCAAAGCATTTAACAAAAAAGATTTTGGGACAGCTATATGGATGGATGCGCGCCTACCTGTCCGCAGGTTGAAGGAGAGTCTGGCTTCAACCAGATACGGGATATCGCTCTTGGAGCGGAGTCTCCTTATCGGTCTGCGGTCTGTGCTGCTGTCTGGAGTGGTCGCCATCAATTTGAACCAGTGTCCAGGGATGACTGCCGGCCGATTTGGGCAGACTCAGAACCACGGCCACTCACACCGAGGTAGCTATTGATGGGGAGGAGGGAGTTCAGACACTCACACACAGAGAGAGAGAGAGAAAGAGAGAGAGAGAGAGAGAGAGAGGCGTTGGTGGCGGATGGCAATTTTACGAAAAAAAAATCTAAATTGGCTTGACCATAATGTAGCCTAGAGTATTGTTGTACAATGTTACAGTATTTATAGAATAATCTACATACCAAGAATATGAATATGATCATATCTAATTTTTAGCTAATTTCACATACCCTATCTGTCACACTATAACTTTAATAGGCCTATTAAAGATCAACAGTAGGCTTTTAAAAAAGGTAAAATAATATGGTACGAGGACACTTTTATTTAACACGTAGGCTACATGTATGCAATGGCGAGAACCGCAGAAGAAAATTGCAGATTTGAGAGGGATCAGTGTAGTTTTTCATGTGAAAATCTGTCCAGATCTTTGTTGCCCGACAAAAATAAACACTTTTTGCAGCAAGGCAGCATTAAAACCTAAATAGAAACAATAAGACTTTAATGGTGTAGCAGCTCTAATTTGGGGATAATGAATGAATGAATCATACACGGCAGTCTACCACCAGATGGCTCTCCTAAACTCCTAAACCTCAAACTTTTCAGAGCGCGGTTTACGACAGTGTGGCACTTTACGGCTTTTAGTGATAATTGCAGTGAGGTAAACAAGCAAACTCGGTGTGACTTTCTACTCGAAAAAGTAGGAATATTATTCAGCGAGGTAAGTACGATACAGTTTCTATGACAAGGTTATTTAAATGCGCATGTATCGGTCTTGTTTTCAGCAGATATTACCTGTAAATACACGTTGGATGAACTCCTGTTTATGTGACAGACAGCAAAGCAATAGCCTATTACGCTAATTCATAGCTAAGTTAACGTTAGCTAGCTAGTTCACGATGCTACATGCGACGTTATGTTTCCGTAGTGCATGTTAGAAGTTTGTAAAGGACTTATTAACCTGTTATGCTGACGTCAACTACGTGTCCTCTAAATATATAGTAATGTGGCTGTTTGAAAATGACTAATATGAACCTGAGCCTAAAACCTGTTTCGGTACATTTGGCTTACGTTCAGACTTGTAGCACTCTCAATTTTCTGTTTTTATAGGCCGTTTAAAACCTGCCTCTAACTTTTATTTCCAACCTATTCGTTTTGAAATGTGCACATACCTTGTCTTATCAGTGGCAGTAGCCAGACCTTTTCAGGTTTGTTGCAATCGTTGGTTACACGAAAATGCAAAGAGTTGCATTGCCCTGATTGCACAACTACTTCAACTACATGCTTTCCAGCATATCTTGTATTTGTTATTGATATATTGAAGCAATGTTATATAAAGTGGGACAGGTACACGTATACACAGGCTCCCTTCTATTGCATTTCCCACTAAAGAGAACCTTTAACATAAGAACACATAAGCATCACAATGTGCTTCCTCTTCATTGCAGCTATATACTGTATAAACTCAACAAGACAGCATGTTTGTTATGCACTATTACATCAAATGCATATCTAGCTTGCTTTAGCATACTTTTGTAAACATATGCCCCAAATATAGCGAGACATATTTGGAAACTTAAGGTAACGTTTTGTGTGTTCTAACAATTCTTGACTGCACATCATGACTTTGTAAAGAAGAGTCAACGTTAAAGGATGATTTGTCATCTTTATATTATTTACAGAAAAGTAAAAATGCATGTGAAAATCTGCACTTACAGTATGTTCATCTCCATACTGTACATTAAAACAACTCTGTGAGAATAATACAAACACATATTTTCATTTTGTGATCTCTTTCATGTTTTTCATGTGTTCCTCTAGGATTTTGTAATAGTAACAATGCTTCTCCAAAATCGAGCTGTGTTTGCACTTGGTCTGCGCATGTGCTCCACTCATGTGATGAAAGGACCTTTGATGGATAAAGCAAATTCCAACTCAGGTAAAATGAAAGGTTTAGGTTTATATACTGTTGTTTTGCTGCTGTGTCAGGTCAATACTGGCACTTGATTAAAAATAGTTTATCAGCCTGTCAGGGGTCATGCTTCCTGACAGGCACTTTGCATAACTGTAATACATTTTTTTGTTTGTTGAAACTATGTGTCTTTAGTAGCATTTTGCAAAAGGGCAGAGAAATGTCATTGGATCTAGGAAATGAGTGAAAAATCAATCAAGTAGTAACTGAACTAATGAAAATCAAACATGACTAAACAAAGAACTATCCAGATAATGATAAGTTACTATCAAATGGCGTTTTTCCACTGTCTGGTATCTACTCGACTTGACTCTACTCGCTTTGTTGGTTTTTCATAACAAAAAAAAGTCCCTGGGACCTGCTACCAGGTACCTTTTTTAGTACTACCTCAGTCGAGGTTCCAAGCGAGCTGAGGCGATACCAAAAGGTGACGTGGAAACCTGCAGGCTGCTGGTTGGTCGGATCACTGCGTTTTTAGCAGACAAGAGTGCAGAGTGTGTGTCTGGAACAAACGCGACATTTAAAAAAAAAAAAAAAATCTAGTTTTTATTTAGCTATTCAAGTAGCGCATCAAACCCTCCCGTACATCCCGGTCTTCTTCCCCTGCACCCTGTGACAGTGTCCCCCCCGGCTCTGCTGTCCTAGATGCATCCCAGTCGTTGTCATAAGCCTCTCCATGACTCTCATAAAGATTATACATGGCACAGCAGGTCAGAACCAGAGAACGCCCACCAGACGGTCTGCGGCATCAATTTTGCAAAGCGTTAATGCTCTGAAACACAAACAGTACACAGCATACATATTTTGGTGTGTAATCATGGTTGCTAAAGTTCATGTACTTTATATATCGTATAGTAAATACTGACTGTGACTGTAACACATGTAAATGTTAGCTAACGTTACCAGGAAACTTAACTTACCCTTTTGTGTCGGCGAACAACAGTCATGTCGACGTCTGAACTCCGTCGGAATTCCCAAACTCCTGTTTTTTTTTTTTTCAGCGTTGATTTTTATTAGTTCCTTCAGCTTCTTTTGAAACAAAACAAATATTCTGGCTATCATCAGGCGTAGCTATGGTGACCAGCCACGCTGAGGCGTTACTCAATCTGCAATGGAAAACGGACGCAGAATGCGTCGAGTCGAGGCGAGTCAAGCTGTTACCAGCACTGGAAAAACGCCAAAACAGACTAGATCCTCTGTTAAAGGTCCCATGTCATGAAATTTCACTTAATGAGGTTTTTTAACATTACTATGCATTCTCGTAGCCTGCCTCTGGTCCCGCAGTGGCTAGAAATGGCGATAGGTGTAAACCAGGGGTGTCAAACTCATTTTCACCGAGGGCCACATCAGCATAATGGCTGTCCTCAAAGGGCCAGATGTAACTTATAAATGTAATCGAATGTAATGTAAAATAAATGTAACTACTCCTTAATGTTAAATAACTCATTATTTATTATAACTTATTCAAGTGACAATTACAGTTGCATAGAAAACATATGTTTGCTTGTTGCTCTAACATAAATCCTTTTAAATTGTGTCAGCTTATGAAAACCCACATAACTCCATTATTGAAGGATCAAACTGTCCAAGTGAATAAAGAAAAATAACATAAAACTGAGCTGCAAAGAACATGTATGACACATGTAGCATTTTACAAAAAAAGGCTGCACACAGCCTTGCATCCAACTGATGGTATGATGACAACAATTTGTCTGCATACACACATAAGACCTGCAAACATTAAATAATTACAACAGCAGCTACACATAAATAATATGTAATCAACTAAAAATACCAAAATAAAGGTTGACTCAGTTCACAACTATATTGGTCAAGTTTTTCGGTTAGTCTTTGATGAGGAGATGCTGCCTGTCCTTGAACACACCAAGTGGATTCTCTCTCTACTATCGATTGATCATGTTCTGAAAATGATAAACAAAACAAAATGCAAGCACAAAAATGGATAACTGCGCTGTGTCCGTGTTATCTGTGCTTTCATCAACAGCTAATGAAAAAGCTGTGTAGCTGCGTGTCTCCTCGGCCAGCTGTGTTGTAAGATTTTCTGCTAGTTCCTTCACTCGGTCGGCGATGCTGTTTCTTGATAAACGTCTGTAACTGGTCGGGACACACCTGCTCAGACCTTCAGCATGCACTGCTTCAAAAACGCTCCCTCTGAAAAAGACTTGGCAGCGTGGGCGATTTCTTCAGCCACAATGAAGCTAGCTTTCACCGCGGCCTCGTTGTGGCTGTGGATTTCATGAACAAACTCTGCTGCGACCGCAGTTTGCCTTTTAATTCTTGGGCAATTTGTTGCTTTTCTTGAAGGCTAGCTTTAGCGTACTTAGCTCCGTGTTTGGTGTCAAAATGTCGACGCAGATTGTACTCTTTGACAACAGACACCGCCTCGTAACACAAAAGACATACCGGTCTTTCTCCTTGAAGCACAAACAAGTATTCGCCTTCCCATCTTTCTTGAAACAGTCTTCCGTCTGCATCAACTTTTCTCTTTCTCAACATTTTGGGATCATTATTTATATCTCAATTCCACTCGTTGTCATGGACACTTCCGCGGCTAGCGTAGTCGAAAGGCATTGTGGGAAATGTAGTTTTTGGTCAAAGCACGCTCTTAATTTATTTTTTGGTAGGCCTATTTATTTTTAGACACTCAAAACTTTTAAGCTCTCGCGGGCCACATAAAATGACATGGCGGGCCACATCTGGCCCGCGGGCCTTGAGTTTGACACATGTGGTGTAAACTGAGCCCTGGGTATCCTGCTCTGCCTTTGGAGAAAATGAAAGCTCAGATGGGCTGATCTGGAATCTTGCCAGTTATGAGGGGCAAGGTTACCTCCCCTGTGGTAGGGACACTATAAATTTAACTCTGCTTTGCCCATAGTGCCCTTTAGAGTCAAATTTGGCCCAAACCCATGTTCAAAATTAGAGAGAGAAATCATGGCTTTCAAATGAGCAAAGTGGCAGTTGGTCAAGGCCACACCCCCAGTCTCCAACTGACAAAGTCTGTGGTAGGGACACTATAAATTATAACTCAAATATTGTGATAATACCAAATATAATATTTACTGATATTTTCCTGCATCCATAGTGCCCCTCTCCAGGCTTTAGTGGTCAAATTGTTGGGTGGACTGATTAAAAAAACAAACAAACCTAGAAGCAGTTGTTCAAAATTATCAGCTTAAAGGTGCACTATGATTTCTTGCATGGTTTCAGCGCGATTGTCTCAAATCATAGGCATCTCTCCCAGGATTTGTCCCTGAATACACAGTGAAGGAGCCCAGTCTCGGGAGACAACACAGGGGTTGTAAACGTCAAACAAACACTAGGAGCACAGGATAGGCACCAAAAACCCAACAAACCACTCCAACCAATCACCGACAAGATGGTTGGGGGAGGGAGTGGGGGTTAATGACAGCTAGTCAGTTAGTCATGACAGTTACGGAAACATGGGGGGAACCCGCTCTGGTCAACAGAAGTGACCATGCAGGAACTCATAGTGCACCTTGAAGAATCAAATAATCTCTCGAACTGATATCTGCTTGTGACTTGGCTTTCATAGTTTGATTGAAAGAAATATGTCATTGAATGGTTTAAAACATATAAAGACACTTTATACTATATATTAAAAAATATATACTTTATATTATATAACACACAAAAGCACTTTAATACAGTATGTTGCTTTGTCTTTTATTTTTCTAGAACTGTCTGATTTCCGCAAGGTCTTTTCCAAAGCCAAGCACATAGCAATCATCACAGGAGCAGGTGTGAGTGCAGAGAGTGGAGTACTAACCTTCAGGGGAGAAAATGAGAAGTGGAGGAAGTGGCAATCTCAGGTAATTTCTTAAAAACACACACAATTTTTTGTGGCTGTATTATCTTTTTTGTCTTTTTATTTAGGTCAAAGTTTTGTGCTTGGTCTAATATCCACCTGTGATTCAGAGTTTTTGAGTGGGTGTATTTAATGTTTACATAATACATCTTCACAGCTTGGTGGATTTATCTCAGTGGCAACAGCCAGTGAAGAGAGAAATGTTTTTTGTTGCATAATCCTGATGCTTGTTGTGGGCTGCAGCAAGATTTACCTCCAGGAAAAAAAATCAAAAATAGTCTTTCATACCAAAATATATAATCTCCTTCCCTGATTGAGGTTTTTAAACGTTATCTATGCTGCCTTTCATTATCTGTCTAATTATTGCCTCTGATCACTACACCTTTGCCTCTGTGGATGCATCCACAGGACCTGTCGACCCCAGAGGCCTTCTCTCGCACCCCATCTCGGGTCTGGGAGTTCTACCATTATAGAAGGGAGCTGGCTTTGAACAAGACGCCCACTGCTGCCCATCTGGCTATAGCAGAGTGTGAGGCCCGGCTGAGGAAGCAGGGGCGCTCTGTAGTTGTCATCACCCAGTGCACAGACGACCTACACCAACAGGCCGGGTCCAAACATGTGCTCAAAGTTCATGGTGAGGAACTACAAACCAACGTGCATTACACTGAAATAGGGAAATTTCACAGGACAGAAAAGACATAATCATTTTGGAATAATTTGTTTAAGAATGGTTTGCTGTTGCAAGGAATACAAATTTTACAGGAAAAGAGGACCCATGGCATGAGCTCAGTTGGGCCGATCTGGAATCTTCTCCTTATGAGGTCATAAGGGGAAAGGTTACTTCCCCTTTCTCTGCCCAGAGAATTTGGCCCGCCCATGAAAATTAGAGAGACATCATGGCTTGTAAACAAGCAAAGCATGTCAGTTGGTCAAGGCCACACCCCCACCCTCCACCTTGCCCCCCTCTCTTCTCCTCAATAGCATTTAAAGGTTCAGACACAGAAATGGCACATACTAAAGAAAGCTCATTGTGGAACTGGCTCTAGTGGCTGTAATTCTGCACCAAGGCTGAATTTCGGGAAAGAGACTTCAGATACTGTATTAGGGGACCACTAAGGTCTGTATAAAAGCATCCAAAAAGCACCATGTCATGGGACCTTTAAACAGAAGTGACGTGTATTTTTATTTCAATGTTTTGTTTTGTCTTTCCATTTCTTTCCATTCCATTTCTTTTCCGTTTATTCTTATGTTGTTTGACTTGTTTTCACCCAGTTTTTACAGTGGATTGTGGCAAAAATGGCGTTAAAGCATTTGACTGATTACTTTGCTAAAATCTTGCTTGAATTAACTGGTTAGATGGTTTTTGTAAATGGACAGTTCTTATATAACGCTTTTCTAGTCTCAACGACTACTCAAAGCGCTTTACACACATGCACACACTCTGGCCGAGGCTGCCGTACAAGGTGCCACCTGCTCATCATATAGACACACACACACATTTACACTCCGATGGACTCTGACATGGGACTGCAGGGCTAGGGATCGAATCACCAACCTTCCGATTGGCAGGCAACCGCTCTACCACTGAGCCACAGCCGTCCCAATCCACAACTCAACTTTTGTGACACCTTCGTGATAAACAGCTGTATTTCCCGTGTGTAACTGCAGGCAGTCTGATGGAAACGCGCTGTGTGAGTTGTGGATCTGTCACCGTGAACAAGCGAAGCCCCATATGTGATGCACTTAAGGACAAAGGGTAAAAGGCAGCACCCCTGGTGTATATATATATACACACACACACACACTGTGAAACATGCAGGATTTGTAGACTGATTTCTTGGGGTAAAGTAAAATGACATTAACCCACTATGTTTGTTCTCCTAATGTACAGTGCACCTGACCCAGATGTTGCTGATGCCCAGATTCCTGTGGATAAACTGCCAAGGTGGGATTACTTTCACTTTATATTACTAACAGACCAGAGTCCGGTAGGACCGGGCTAATGGACCAGAGTCTGATAAGACGGGGCTACTGGACCAGAGTCTGGGGAGGTCAGGTGTGTGTGGGGGGGGGCAGGAGACTGATGAACAGAGACTCAGGAAAGTTTCTTTGTTCTTAGGACTGCAGTCGGACAGGAAGCAGGACGTCCTGCAGGACCTGGACTTCCTGTCCCTCTGCAGAGTCTTAGTCAGCTGGACAGAAATGTGTTGACACACACACACACACACACACACACAAGCGCACACACACACAGCCCTTTAAGGTTACGGGGTCCTGCAGTTTGGCCACACAAAGCTGTCAGGACCCTACAAGTATATTGAAACAAGAACACACACTGGTAGAACACACTCACACACACACACACACACACACACACACACACACACACACACACACACACACACACACACACACACACACACACACACACACACACACACACACACACATGTATCTATGATGAAGCCCTTTGAATTGTTTTGATGTTTTGATGTTGTGATGTTATCACATTCCGGAACCTGACGTGTCACAGACGTGTCACAGACGTGTCACAGACGTGTCACAGAGCGTCATTCTACTACATCATAAATAGAACCCGAGTGCTTACAGGCAGCTAACAGTCTGAACTCATCAACACGCATCCAACACTTCATTACTACAACAGAAATTACACTCTACACTTCGATACTCCGCTGTAGCAACACATCCTTCTTTTTCAGCAATTATGGCAACAATGACGGCGAAAGTTCATCTCAAGGACCTGAAGAAGGACCAACGGGATGCTCAAGATCTCATCAACCAGCTGGTCTCCCAAAATGCCAGCTTGGAAGAAGAGAAACTGAAAATCCTGAAGGCTCTACGGTCAGAGAGAACTTTGAGGAAAACCGCCAAAAAGGAGAACAAGATTAAGGAGATGGAGAAGAATGCAGAGATGGACTCTCTGAGAAGAAGTCTGGAGGCAGAGAAGGAAAGCTCCCGGTCCGCCAAAGCTCACTGGAGCGGTGAGTTCAACAGGATCGTGGGACTCTTGAAACAGCAGCAAGCGATGATGAGAGAGACCCAGGAGAACGAGTTCAATGAAATAATGGCAACCATGGACGCGAAGCTCCGAACGCTGGCCGAGGACAGCGATAGGAAGCTGAGCCATGTCATCCGGGAGAAGGATGAGCTCATCAAGAAAATAACGGAGGAAAACACTGCTCTAGAGGAGAAGTGTGTGGAGAGCAACGCCAAGCTCGTGGAGAAGGAGAGGCTGATCATCCAGAGCGAGGCCGAGGTGGAAACCAAACTCGCCGCTCTGGAAGATGAAACGGCCCGTGAGCTGGCTGCAAAAGAGGAGAGCTTCCAGGAACAGCAGCGGCTGGAGAGAGAGAGCAGAGAAAAGGAGTGGAACGACAGAACGAGCCACATAAAGAACGATATTAAGTTCTTACAAGAGCAAATCTCTGCTCTCCAGCTCCAAAACCACGGCCTCCAGGAGTGTGAGAAGATGAGCAGAAGGATGGAGGAGGAGTGGATCGAGAAAGAGAGCCAGATGGAGGACAAAATTAAAATCCTAGTAGCTCAAAACTCGGAGCTTCAGGTGAGTCTCCATGGCCTACAGGAGCTGGCACAGAAAACCGACAAGGAGAAGGCCAGGATGAGAAAAGAGGAGCAGAAGGCCAAGAAGGAGGCAGAACAGAGCCTGATGAAGGAGAAGAAAAAGGCAAAGGAGCGAGAGAGAAAACAGGAGGAGGAGAATAAGAAGCAAGAGAAGAAGGAATTGAAAAGACAGAAGAAGGAGAACGAGGAGATGGAGAAACGAGTCAAGAAAGAGAGGAAGGAGCAGGAAAAGAGAGAGAAGGAGGAGTTAAAAAGACAGAAGAAAGAAAAGGAGGCGAGAGTGACAGAAGAGGAGTAGGAGGACTCTCCTCTTCACCTTGATCCCCCTTCCCCCCTAAACACCTCAATCCCCCCCCTCACATCTAAGACCGGGTGGTTCGGTTACTTGCCCCCCTCAAACCGGGTGATCCGGCTACCAGCCCCCCAAACTGGGTGATCCGGTTACCTGCCCCCGCCCCCCCTCAAACCGGGTGATCCGGTTACCTGCCCCCTCCCCACTCAAACCGGTGTTCCGGATTTGAATTTGAAAAAATGCTTAAATTTTTTTGTGAAAAAATGTAAGCATTTTTTCACAAAAAAACAGAAATGAACCTGTCTTGCACAGAAACCTCTTTGGAGGCAGACAAGTGATATAATAAAAAACAAAATATCTGAAGATTTTAGAACACTGAAAGCAAAAGATGAGTTTGTGCTCATTGAACATTAATTTAATTTTCAACTAAAGGGGAGTCTCTGTATACTACCAATTGCACTTGTCAGATATGATGAAGTGCAATTGGTTTGGCATGCTTGCAAGACCATCTCCAGCCTCCACCTGCTCTGCATTATGCTTCTGCTGGACCTGCTGCTCCTTCCTGCTCTGTGCTTTCTCTCTGTCCCAGCTCTCTCACCACCTGTTGCAGTTGCTTGTATATCTATTTATTATATAGTGTATCTTATTAAGTTGCCCCTATTCTTTTTTGTATTTACTTAGAATTCCATTGAATGACTATTGCATTAATAATATAAATACGTTAAGCAAAAAAATCATTTTTGTTTGGTGAAGTTAAAGTGGGATAACCACATCATTCCTTTTTTTGAGTTGCCCACTAACTCTTTTACTCACAGAATGCACCTTGCGTTGGTGTGCTGCCCGAGTCAATCAGTGTGAGAGCAAATGAAATGAAGAGCACAATGCAAATGTTCTCTCTGTAACTCTGCCCCCCAGGACTTGGTTTTAAGGGTTACACTTTATTCCCATGTCACTGATAGTGGAGTCAGGGCTTCCACATGTGGGCAGTGGTGTGCTATGAAAATGTTAACTTTCCTCCTCAACAAATTGAGTTTAACTTCAAATAAACACACATACAAGGAACATGGGTCATACCGTTATAACCATAAAAAACAACAGAAAAACGATGCTTTAAGTAGTCTCTGTCTGACCCTACAACCCTAATGATAGAGCTAAAAGCTGCCACTTCGTTCTTTATGGGTGTTAACTATCATGCATGTTGCAACTCTGGCCACACGATCAGTGTAACTATAGTCTGTCTGTGTGGAATTTTGTGTTATGGCCAGTTACTCTATGATAAATGCCGAATGACACAATCAATCATCTAAGGACTGTTTGATCTGCTGTATCAAGGTGTGGCGAAAGTGACTGCAACGGTCTGCTGAGGCCCAATGTGGTGTTTTTTGGAGAAACTCTGGACTCTCATATCCTGACCAAGGTGGAAAAAGAGATGGAAACCTGTGATCTCTGTCTGGTGGTGAGTCATCCTCATTTGTACGTGCATGTCATATGCTCTCTCTCTTGTGTAATATTATTACATAAAGCAATATTTGTTCAGAATCTCTCAGGGACTTGACCTGAAATACAATTCTGTGCACGCTGACACTGGTGTCATTGCCCCCTGTTGTTAACCTTTAGGTGGGCACGTCTTCAATCGTTTTTACCCAGCAGCCATGTTTGGCCCCCAGATTGCATCCAGGGGTGTCCCAGTGGCAGAGTTTAACAAACAAACAACACCAAAAACGGAGTACTTCACGTAAGTCAGTCGAGAATGAAAAAGATGATGAAAATATATTGATGAAAACCAGGCCAGTGGGTAATGATGCATGTGTATGTTGATATTTAGTGCCATCCACTGGCAGCATAGGCAACATCCAGACTCCTTCCCAGTGTTTGTTACCTTAACTCTATGAGTGACCCTCCTCTTGTTATTAACTGTGTGTGTGTGTGTGTCTCTCTCTCAGGTATCACTTCCAGGGTCCATGTGGAACTACACTGCCTCCAGCTTTGGCACAACATGAGTCAGAGGTTATTTAAGAGCCACAGGAATGACTTAACAAAGCAATCACTGCCTTCTTCCTACTAATGCAATCCAAGCCCGTGGGGTTTATAGCACATTTCATTCCAAAGGTTTAGGAAGAGTAAAGCTTAGAATTAAGTTTTTTCAGAGAGGGACCTTGTAATATACTTAAATATCGTGTATAGTCCGCTAAACTGGAAATGGGTTATTGTAACTTTTGCATATGTGCTTCCTTTAAAATATGCTAGAGCTTGGTATACGAAAGGGAATGCACTATGTATGTAGTTATTTGCATAGGATAATATCTCCTCCGATATCAGAGGGTATTTCTATTCTTCACATAGCTTGTGTATTAGGTGCTGGTGAGGGATTGTCATATGTTGCTGTACACACTCCTGATGCCTCTTTGCACCAAATAAACAGATGCAGACAGAGCGTAACATAATCTTGTGCCTTTCAAAACTGTTTGCACAACCTTGACCAAACCTCAATTGCAAATCAATCAATGTTACAGAGATTTAGTCAAGTGTACAGAGTTGGCTTTTGACCAAGGACAGAGGGTAGAGAAAGGGAAATGTCCCTTTTTTAATGATTCAGCCTGATTCAGCATTATTTCCTTCTCATGCAGTTTGAATGTGTTTATTATGACATCAGTATAATTATACATCATGGGTTTTTCATGATGCATTTGTACACATTTTAGTGTCTGTTTTCAAAAAATGTTTTTCAACTGTAGATGGAAATTGTCTAAAATCAAACATTGTGCACATTTGCCAATGCATTTATACAGAACATAACTATTAAAACACTAGATGTAAATTTGCTGTTTTTGTGTCTAATTGTGGATTGAAACGGCATCCGTGGCTTTTTTTTTTTTTTGAGAGAGTGGAGTGTACTGTGTGTGCCCAAATTGAACAGTAGATGCCAGCATGTAGCTTTTTCTCTTAACCAGATTATACAGTTACAAATAACTCTGCTTTGAAAGTGGCACAGAAAACAACATTGCATCCACAGATTCTTCTCTTAGTATGCATGAGTGAGTGGAAATGCAGGCTTAAGAACCCCGAGGCCATCAATGAGCTCAGATTTGTTACGGCTGAGCCGAGGAAACCGCATCAGCCTCAATCATAATGCTGCTGAGAACGGAAACTGTTTGAAGTGAAAAGCAGTATATGACACTATGAGGCATCTGTTGTCCCACCTGATCTCTTACAGGGATCTCAATACATTTTATATCTTATACAAAAACATGCAACCATTGGCCACCAGTTACATACAGTGGGGGAAATAAGTATTTGACCCCTTGCTGATTTTGCAGGTTTGCCCACTTACAAAGAATGCAACAATCTATAATTTTAATCATATGTACATTGTAACAGTGAAGACAGAATCCCAAAGAAAATTCCAGAAAATCACATCATATGAATTTATAAAAATTGATAACCATCTGATGAGGAAAAACAAGTATATGACCCCCTACCAAACAGCAAGTATTCTGGCTCCTACAAGCCAGTTAGTCTTTCTTTAAGACACAGCCCCAATCCCAACCAATTATCTACATCAAATACACCTGCCTCACCTCGTTATCTGTATAAAAGACACCTGTCAACACCCAAACAACCAGCATCCAACATCACCACCATGGGCAAGACCAAAGAGCTCTCTACGGACATCAGGGACAAGATTGCAGATCTGCACAAGGCTGGGATGGGCTACAAGAGAATCGGAAAGCAACTTGGAGAGAAAAGATGAACTGTTGGTGCAGTTATCAGGAAATGGAAGAAGCACCACACCACCGCCAACCTCCCTCGGTCTGTACCTCCACACAAGATCTCGCCTCGTGGGGTGTCCCTGATCATGCGAACGATGAGGAATCATCCCAAAACCACAAGGGGGGGAACTGATGAATCAACTGAAGGAAGCTGGGACCACAGTTACAAAAAAAAACGGTTGGTAACACACTACGCTGTCATGGATTGAAATCCTGCAGCGCACGCAAGGTCCCCCTGCTCAAGAAGAAACATGTACAGGCCCGCATGAAGTTCGCCATTCACCACCTGGACGACTCAGAAGAGGCCTGGAAGAAGGTGATGTGGTCAGATGAGACCAAAATAGAACTTTTTGGCCTCAACTCAACTCGTCGTGTTTGGAGGGCAAAGAACACTGAGTACAACCCAAAGAACACCATCCCCACCGTCAAGCATGGTGGTGGCAACATCATGCTTTGGGGGTGCTTTTCAGCCAAGGGGACGGGACAACTCCATCATATTGAGGGGAGGATGGACGGGGCCATGTATCGTGGAATTCTGGACCAACATCTCCTTCCTTCAGTGAGAGAGCTGAAGATGGGTCGAGGATGGGTGTTTCAGCACGACAACGACCCTAAGCACACCGCCAAAGCAACAAAAGAGTGGCTGAAGAAGCACATCAAGGTTCTGGAGTGGCCTAGCCAGTCTCCAGACCTGAATCCAATTGAAAATCTTTGGAGGGAGCTTAAAATTTGAGTTGCCAGGCGACAACCTCGGAACCTGAATGATTTGGAGGCTGTCTGCAGGGAGGAGTGGGCCAACATCCCTGCCGAAATGTGCACAAACCTTGTCACCAACTATAAAAACCGTTGGCTAATGGCTTTTCTACAAAATATTAACATGCTGTTTGTCCAGGGGGTCAAATACTTGTTTTTCCTCATCAGATGATTATCAATTTTAATAAATTCATATGATGTGATTTTCTTTGGGATTCTGTCTTTCACTGTTAGAATGTACATATGATTAAAATTATAGATCATTGCATTCTTTGTAAGTGGGCAAACCTGCAAAATCAGCAAGGGGTCAAATACTTATTTCCCCCACTGTATGTCTACCGGCTGTGACCAGTTTAACCAATGAGTAACTTTTTTCCTTTTTTTTATTAGAATATTGTTGTGAATAATGTTGCTTTCCATTCTGTGAGAAGTTTGAAGAAAGTCATTCGCATCCATTTTATTTGTATTCTAGAGTGCAGCACTGTTTTCCTATGTGAACAGTCCTTGAGACAATCTTCCTGTCCTGAATCTCTTATCTTACTACACCTCAACTAATTGAATGAAGCGATTGTTAGAGAATATGTATATGCTAGTGTGTCTCAACCTTCAGAACATTGTGATATGAACCCTGCTTCACGTTGCTTTTTTCTCTAAGATGTCATCACTGCTATCAGAATCAACTCACAGGTGTCAAGCCAGTAGATGATAGGATTTGAACAACAAATATAGTCCTTAAAGGGAGATTTCACACCAAAAATATTTTTCTTCCTACCTGTAGTGCTATATATATCTATATGTGCTATATATATCTATATGTGCTATATATATCTATATGTATATTGGGCTTTTCCCTTTTTTGATAGTGACAGTGAATAGATAGGAAAGGGGGAGAGAAAGAGAGGGGATGACACGCAGCAAAGGGCCGCAGGTCAGATTCGAACCCGGCCGCTGCAAAGGACTCCGTCTAGACGGGCACACGCTCTCACTGGGTAAGCCAGAGGCCGCCCCGTGCTAGATTGTTTTGGTGTGAGTTTCCCAGTGTTGGACACATAAGCCATGGAGAGGTCTGCCTTCTCTCAAATATAATTAAACTTGATGGTACTCGGCTTGTGGTGCCAAAAGTGCCAAAAATACTTTGGAATAACTTGTGGGCCTAGTGCATCTGTTATTTGTCATTATGCATAGTCCTTGTACATAATATCCACACTTCAACAGGCCTAACTTTGTGTTGTCATACTATCTGTTGATTGCTGTCATGCTATTGTTGATTCTGTGTGTCATAAGAGCAAGCTCTGTTTGTATCTGCATTTGTTCCCACTGCTTTTATCGCTGATTGTATTTTCAATGCTTTATATTTTTAACGTCTGTGCTTTTAACTATAACCTGCTGGGGGAGTATAGATGGACAGACAGTAACTCACATGCTGTATTAGCATATCAATATACTGTAGATTAGTGACAATACCCCCACG
Organism: Etheostoma perlongum; assembly: GCA_026937815.1. NCBI lineage: Eukaryota > Metazoa > Chordata > Actinopteri > Perciformes > Percidae > Etheostoma > Etheostoma perlongum. The sequence continues at coordinate 16,855,729 of CM049382.1, forward strand.
GGGGCTCTGTAAGAAGGTAATACTAATGCAAACAGAAAAAAGTATAAAAATATTTGTCTTCATTGACTGGCTCGACTAACATGTTTAAGTCACCCAGTGCATATGAGAGAGACAGAAGGCTAGGAGTCATTCAAATTAGCCATGGAAGGTTATGTTCATTAGACAGTGTTATGATAATGTAATGATTGTCATAAAGGAATTATCTCAAGAGAGCTAGGGAGAGTATGTGTTTGAGAGGTATGAATCCATCTTCAGTATCTCAGGGAATTCACTTGGGGTTAGCTCATTTAATGCCCACTGTAGTCTCATTACTCTCATCAAATTGTTAGTTCATACAACATTGCAACCCCTTAAAACAACACCACAGACACACCACAGTTGGTCCACATTGGTGAAACCGCACATGTGTGGCACTATTTCTTCTTAAATTGTGTACTGTCTTCACTAGATTATGGAGAAGATTATGGAGAACAACAAAATAAGTTACCATAGTTATGCGGACGACACACAAATGTACATAACCTTATCGCCAGGGGACTATAGTCCAATACAAAAAGTGACTAAGTGCATTGAACAAATTAACGGCTGGATGTGCCAGAACTTTCTGAAATTAAATGAAGGAAAAACTGAGGTGGTTGTTTTTGGAGCAAAAGAGGAGCGATTAAAAGTCTGCGCTCAGCTTCAAACAACAATGTTAAAAACAACAGACAAAGCCAGAAATCTTGGTGTAGTCATGGACTCAGACCTGAATTTTAACAACCACATTAAGACAATTACAAAGTCAGCCTACTATCACCTTAAGAATATGTCAAGGGTTAAAGGACTTATGTGTCAACAGGATTTGGAAAAACTGGTCCATGCCTTCATCTTCAGTAGACTTGACTACTGTAACGGTGTCTTTACAGGTCTCCCTAAAAAAATCAATCAGACAGCTGCAGCTGATTCAGAATTCTGCTGCCCGAGTCCTCACTAAGACCAGGAGACTGGATCACATCACTCCAGTTCTGAAGTCTTTACACTGGCTTCTTGTGTCTCAAAGAATTGATTTCAAAGTACTTTTGCTAGTTTATAAATCACTTAACGGTTTAGGTCCAAAATACATTTTTGATCTGCTACTCCACTATGAACCACCCAGACCTCTCAGGTCATCTGGGACAGGTCTACTTTCTGTCCCCAGAGTCAGAACTAAACAGGGTGAAGCGGCTTTCAGTTTCTATGCTCCTCATATCTGGAATAAACTCCCAGAAACCTGCAGATCCGCTGCTACTCTCAGTTCTTTTAAATCAAGGCTGAAGACCTTTCTTTTTGACGCTGCCTTTCTTAAATGACTGCTCATTTCTTTAAATTTCTTATGCTGCACTGTAACTTTTATTCTTGTGTTTTATGTGTCTTAATGTTTCTATTTTGTTTTTAACTATCTATTCATGTGTTTTATCGGTTTTTAATGCTTATGATTTTTAACTGTTTGTACTTGTGTTTTATCTGTTTAACTGATTTTATGTAAAGCACTTTGAATTGCCCTGTTGCTGAAATGTGCTATACAAATAAAGTTGCCTCAAGTTGCCTCACTATGGCGCCTCACCACTAGCTTTCTTTGCTCAACAATTAGTATCCAGATCAAATCCTTCAGTCTGTCCATAAAGTATCTCCACCTGTTAATGTTTATCATCATCATCATCATTGACATGATTAGATTTCCTCATTTCCTGTTCTATTACCGCTGCTTCCCCTTCAAGGAGAGGTAGGCCACGTCCCATTTGTCATCAGGAGAAAAAGTACATGGAGGAGCACTTAAGAGAAATCTTATCCATTTCTAGAGCTGATGTGAACAATTCTGCCAGAGAGCTGACAACTCTGCTTCCAAGTCCTGCAGCTCATTCATTAATGAATGCAGTTGAGAGGGCTAAAATAGTAGAAGTGGAAAGGTTCTTGTCTGACCCAAAAGCCTTTGGGTTAATAGACTCATCTTCATTGGTGGCAGCTCTACAAATATCTCTGTCTCTTTGAATGAGGTGGTAGATTGACCGCAAGATGGCATCTCTGTGTGTGTAGGCATATATTGGTTTTTGTGTGTGTGTGTGTGTGTGTTTATGTGATTGACTCTGATTTATTTTGTTGGAGTCTCTGTGTTTAGAAAAAGCTGAGAGTGGTATTTGATGGCCAGCTGTGTGTGTGTGTGTGTGTGTGTGTGTGTGTGTGTGTGTGTGTGTGTGCGTGTGTCTGTTTGTGCTGTAAGTGTACTCTGTGATTTTTCCTTTCTGTATGCAGACCAGCAGAAGTGTCAGACCAAACCAGGTCAGGCTTGATGAGGAGCTGTGAATATTACACAGATACAGCATACTATAGTTTTTTTGTTAGAGCTATAACACATTGTGTATAGCTACAGGCATCAGCAGCATAACAGTTGATTTTTTGGAAATATAGCTGCTCTATCATCACATCCCATAATACACATCCAGTATTATTAATGTGTCTATTTTCATTTGATACAGTAAATAATTTTGTTATACAATCAATTGGAGGCTATTGGGTGTGGTAACCTATAGTTCAGGAGAGACTTTGTTAAAAGGGGCACATTTAGTTGAATTGTACAGTCTTTGGAGATCAGACTTCATCACTTTTTACATTTTTATAAGGGGTAGAGAGGCCATGGGTTGGCTGGAATATCCCCCCAATGGAGTTTAGACACTGGTGGTGGTAAAAGAAGCCTGAAGATCTGGATGTATATCATGAGAGCAGGGCTTCTGGTGGAGGACCTTGGGTGCTGTGAATGATGATGACTGGAGGTGAATGGGGTTTGCCTGAAATGACAACTGATAGCGGCAGAGAGAAGAACAGATTTTAAAGCAGGGATGCAATAATGTGATTGGTTCATGGAAATCATGGCAAATTCTGGTTGGTTTAACTGAAGAGTGAACGCCTAGAATCAGCTGATCAGATTAGGAAAGAGAGAGAGGAGAATAAAAGCATGGAAGTCTTCCTGAATGAACTTACGCTGAGCTTCATTTAGTTGGATGAAATTATTCCTAACTAATCATATTCAATATGGATACAGTATTAATGGCACAGGTGGTGTTCCACAGGTATTGATCTTAAGACCCTCATTATTCCTAATATATACAGTATAAGGGATATGGAATCGGCACTTGATTGTTAGCTTTTTCTGTATGCTGACAAAATAAAATGTCCACACCCTTGTCTGAAATATTTAAACAGAAAAGACTCTTCCTTAATATTAGTTCCAAGAAAAAGTTATGTTAGCAATGTCACAATCGCAATTATATAACTATGATCAGGCACACACACACACACTTACTAATCATTTCATAGTTGTCTCCTCTTCCTAACATTTCCCTGAAGTCTTTGTGTTTAGCAAACTTGGCTGTGATACCAAAGGTTTACAGGTAATCACTCCATTGCCATGAGCACCATCGTTATTTAAAAGGACCCCTCTTTGACAGACCCACCTGTCCCCACTCTACGATGATTTTGTGTTGCTTTTTTTTGGTCTTCTGGAAGATGAAAGCGACCATGAGTGACATGTGAGAAAAAGGTTTCATATTCTGGCTGAAGTGTCTTTCCTCTACAATAAAACCTATCACTGAATTGTGCTGATGCTGGTGCTTCTAGGTAGCCTGATTGGGAGGGAGCTGTTGTTTGAGAAAGGCTGAGATAGGAGCTCAGGTACAAGCTAATCTGCTCTAACCCTGCACTAATTAGGATCAGGGCCACTGGCCACTTTCTCCTGGTTATTGATCACCACGGAAGTACTTGGCTTCTATGAGAACAGCGCCACAGGACACACATAAGAGCAAGCTCTCCCCTCCTTGCCTGTTGAATCTTATTTGTGTCTTTGAAAATCAAAATCAAGTTCCTATTCAACATCAGGCCTTTCCAAGTGTTGTTGAGTCTCATCTGTTACATGTCCAATCAGCCTGCTCTGTTTATGCTTGTTTCTTACATCAGTACTTTTTAACTGACCTCATCTGATCCACTCAATATTCATTGTGTCTGTTAACCAGCAGGACGGGCATCTCCAACTGTCTCAGCTTTTCTAGCTCTCATTTCTGCCACCATCTCTCTCTTATTTTCCCTCTTTCTCATTGCACTACACTTAAACTTGAGATAGGCTTTGCTTTGACATACACTATTTCCAAGGCTATTTCCACTCACTCAAGTAAATTGCCAAGATCTGGGAGTCTGGCAACATTGCTGTAAAGTCAGGAACACGAGCAATCAGATCATAGAGGTTTTTCAACAATCCCAAGTTATCCAAAATGATTTGGATGATAAAGCAAGGATAAATGGCAAAAATGATAACCCAAACGTATGCTACATACTTGTGCACGCCCACAGTTTCCAGATCTCAGCAATAACTTTGGTGAGTACTATGTTCTCGGAACGGCAGAAATGTCTCTTTTTCTTTCTGTCTGTGTCTGTCTCATTCCCTGCACAGTGAACACTCCAAGCACTTAAATTCAATAGGGCATGTGATACTTTGGAAGACAGCCTTTGTGGGAGGGGACAAGGCACATGGACAAGAAACAAACACACAAACACATACACATGCACACAGATACATGCTCACACATTGCCTCTCCCAGATTACTCAAACTATCAGAAGCTTTAAGAGGATTTCACAATGGGGCGGGTGCTGCACTTGAATCTCATGCACCTGATGGCTATTGATCCATTTTAAGCTTGCACACAGACCTACTATGCCAAACAGCCACTGGTGTTGCTTCTTGTTATGATCTTCTTTTTTCAACGTTTAGTGTTGTTGGAGGTTCTAGTCAGTTTCTGTTGGACATAAAGCACCCAAACAGTAATCCACATACGCAGTGATTGTTCCACATATTTTATATTGTATTTCAAGGTGGTCTCAGGCATGTAAAACAGCCCTAAGGCCAATTAAATCATTATATAAAGGTTTGTCAAGATCCATGTCAAAAAGCCACGTCATTACCATTACTGTCATATTCTCGCTAAATATGATATGCTAAATCTTGAAAATGTTATATTTCACTCAATTTTTTTTTTTTTTATAATTCATAATGCTTCTGCTTCTCCTCTGAAAAAATGTACTACACTCTGCTTTGAAAAAAAATAACACGGGTAACTATGTCAGCCACAAGGGGTGAATGTTGTTGAAACTGCATTTGGGAGGACATCATTCTCCTCTATGGCTATAAATCGGTCTTCCTACAGAGCTAATTTTCTTGCACTAACTTGCACTCACGCTTAGCAAAGCATTGGTTATTAATGAATCAGATTGCTCCCACCAGTGAATTTATGTGCTAAATGTCTGTGTGTTTATGGGTGGGGTGGTCCTAGTTTTAGATCTAGATGGGATGAGATAGGGGGACAATAATATCTGTAGATTTTTATGCCTTCATGTATCTGTATTACACAATGCCCTGCAAGAGGTCAAGAATATGTATTTGGGAATTTCCCTCAGAAATGGTTAAAAAAAAAGTATTTATTGAACATTCTGTTGGTTGCAGCTAAAAAGGCTTTAACCAGGAAATGGTAATTACAAGAGAGCTTGACTCTAAATGGATGGATGAACATCACAATTTTTACAATATGGAAAATATAGCATTTGTCAATCATAAATTGGAGCAATTTACCTCACACTGGGAAAAATGAATTCACTATGTAATGCCCCATAGGGCGTATTTTGTTTTCACGGATCATTAATTGTTGTAGAGAAAAGACTAACTGTTCATAGTGTGTACTTTTGAAATGGACATTTCTCAGATCTGTATCCTCCATGTAAAGGAATACACACAGGAAAATCTTGATTCACTATCCATACTCAATCCCATTTCCATTGTAGTCTGCAGTTACAATACATGTGTTCATAACCAGTATACTCTAGTTGTTGGGCTCATAAGCAGTGCTGATGTGAGTGGAAGATTAGAAGGGTGGTGTTGTCTGTAATGGAGGAGATGATGAAAAAGGTACCCTGCAATGTGTATGATAAGCAAAAGGTTGCAATCAAGACTGCAAAGACTGTTTGGAAAAATATCATGTATTCTGTTTAGGGAAAGGAATATGCTGCATCAGGATTACATTTGATCTGCAAATTATACAGATACTACTTTAAGTATTCAATTAGGATTTTTTGTCCCTTTTTCAACCTCTTTTATTTAACCTCACATATTACTAGAAGGCACGATTGCTAAATATTTAGTAAAGAAAAGACATCTGAGATCAAAAGCTGGATAATGTAATTTATTTGATAAACCATGTTTTTACACATTCTATCCAAATCATTCTTTGACTCATTGATTTCTCAGTCATCTGGGTGGGAGTTGATCCCAAAACTGAGATTCATTTAGGAAACAATGCCGATCACACATTAAAAAACACACACTGCATAGATGCTGTTGTTTGTTTCTACAGATGACACACAAAACAGTAATAACTGACTGTAAAAGTCATGCGTCCTCGTCTTCATACCATGTGCAATACATCTGAGAAATAATCTCAACAATTGTTTTTAGCCATGCTTACATGACACACAGCTGAACTCTGTTAGATCCAGATTTTGTTGTGCAAGGTTTTAATAATACAATCCAAACCTGTTCACTGACCTCGCTGACATTGAATTGACAAGTGCATCAACAGACAGAATTATTTTTGAATCATAGATTCTGGGGTAACTTAGCTTTTACATTTATCTGTTGTGATGTGTTTTGTAGATGGGACAAATCATTCTCTGTGCTGTATGAAGAATAAGCTTGTGGATTTTTTTTCCCGGGTCCAGTTTTGATTTGGTAATCATGTGTGCATTATGTTTTCAGCCCTGACAAATGGAGTTCTGCAGGTTCCTGCTCAAGGCTAAATTTGGACTCATTACTTTTAAGTTTATGTGAAAAAATAGGTGACTTGTGGCCATGTTTGATTTACACTTTCTATTCACTTTCATAAGTAAAGGAAAAGAAATAGATCCATCACCACGGTATGAACATAGAATCTCATGGAAAAAAAGTTGTTTTGTTTCTTAGCATATTTTAATTAAGGCTGACATTAGCTAATTCATAACATGTATTGACTGTCCCTCTTGGGTCTGGCTTGGTTGTTTCATTTGCTGGTGTTAAGCCAATGTGTCTGTGATTATAATACCAGCAATGCCTCAGCCACATCTGGGCACTGGTGGGACTTGCCAGCTGCTGGGCTATCATTACATATTATCACTTGATGACAGCGAGTGTGAAGCAATATTTGGATGAATGCAGAATGCAGCAGATCTAAACATTTCCTATTTTTAACATGCTCTGTTTTTTTTTCATCTACTTTTTATCCTATTGTCCCTCTCATGGACCAAACTTCTGTGTGTGTCTGTGTGTGTGTGTGTGTGCATGTGTGTGCGCATGCGTGTGCATGCTTGCGTCTTAGAGCTATCTGTTTTAAGATACGGAAACACCCTGCTGTTTGGAGAATTAAAGGCTGTGTAAATCCTTTTGCAAGAGAGGTAAAGAGGGTGACATTTCTCACTGCTCAATTGACAAGAGGAGCCACATTTGAGACATGACCAAAGGCCCAACATGAAACAAATTTGGTTGCAAGCATTTGCTAGATCTTTTATGTGCAATAGATCAGCTTTTTGGAAGAGGCTATACAACCGACATGTGGGGGAGAAGATTTTAATTGCTCCAGAGAGCTGAAGCTGTTGAGTCATCAAGCTATTATTCAAATAACAATTTTCAATGTAAATATGTTAGATACATAATTATCTGTTTTACCACCATTTCAGATGCTCAGCTGTTTCATGTCTCTTAGTCTGAGTCAGTCTGAGAGGAATTTGTTTGTGAAACGAAAGAGACGGAAATGGAAAGACAGACATAGAGGAAGCAAAGATGATTTTTAGCAGAGAGGCACGCAGCATGGTGCAGGCTGCTGTCTCCTTGTCCCACGCCCTTGGAGTGCAGCTTTGTGGTTGTGAACTCCCGTGAGACCTCTCTTTGTTCTCAGAAGATGAGGGCTAGCAGAGTGTGACCGTGCACTTACACCTGAAACCATCAAAAGCGCAGGGAATGACACTTTGATACAATACTTTTGCTCTCATCCTCCAATGTTCCAGGCCACAAACAGGCCAAGAGGTCCTCCTGGAAATGTCTTCACACAAATGGAAAAGAAACCATCCGTCAATCAACTACAATCAAAAATAAAAAGAACAAACATGCATGTGCAGATACATAAATGGCAATCTGAATGTTAGATTTTCATCTTGTTTAAATGCACAGTTTGACATTTGCATCAAAGAATTATCAGATGTCTTATCAAATTGAAAAATAACAGCACTCATTATTAACAATAATTTAGGAGTTGCTACATAAGGATTATTGAAATATGGATCAGGGCGAGAAAATCAATGCCAGATTAATTACACTCCGGATGACAGACAATATGTAAAGGAGGTCATTGATTTGTTTCATTTGTATATCACCTCAGGCTTGTTACAGTATCCCTGTATCTGACAGGCAAACTACACTAACACAACAGTGTTTGTGTGCTGCCTAATAAAGTCCAGTGGAAGGTGCCGAGAGTGAAAAACGTTTAAAAAAAAAAATACTGAATTTCCGCCTAACAGCAATGTGTCCAACATCATGTGTCCCACATCTTTCTCTCAGAGGAGCTGGAGATAGATAACACCGAGGAGTGAGACTGGCAGGCGGACAAGAGGGGAAGGTAAGGGCCACTGTTGTGGACACACCAGTATCCTGACAAATTATTTAGTGTGACAGCAAGCATTTTGCAAGTGTGATTATAGTAGTTTATATCAACTAGGGCTGGAGCTATTGATTATTTTCATTATAGATTGATAGATTATTTTTGAATCCTTGTTTGGTCCATAAAATATCAGAGAATGGTGACAAATGCCATTTCCAAAATATAATTTTTGTCCAAAACCCCAAAAACATTCTGTTGAGAAAAACAGAGGATCATCATATTAGAGAAGCAGCAACCATAGAATAGTTGTCGTTTTTGCTCAATAATGCAGATTAATCTTTGTCAATCCACTTGCTTAATCTATTAATTGTGTCAGCTCTAATACCGCATCAACTAACTCAAGCTTTTTGTTCTCAGATGTGTTAAAACGTCTTATTTTTCACATGACACACTGGCTTTGATGTTTCTCTGTGGCCAGACTAGTCTTTTATAGCACTGCTTCTTTTTTTGTCTCTGAATTTGGGCGGCTGCCAAATACTGTTTCTATATTCACTACACCCCATCCATTTCTCTCTCTCTGTTTACCTGTCAGACTGCATACACTCATTCAATAGCTGAGTGAGATCTGTGAAAGCTAGGGTACTTAGGTCTGAGAGAGAGCCAGGAAGGGGAACAGAAAGCATCCAAGTGTCCTGGTAGCATGTAAGAGGGCCAGACTTTGGCATGGGCCATCCATCTGTCACTTTCTAACACCCTCTCTGGCACCAACGGGTTATGGCAATGGCAGCCTGTGACGGATGACTAATCTTCCCATGGTAATGAATGAAACACCACCCCCTGAATGCCAAGAGGTAAGGGTGCCTGCCTCACTGGCAACGCTGAAATCATATGATGAATGGTATACAAGCATGTTATCCCATGTGCCAACAAGACACAGTAGCTACCAGCTCAGAGAGAATTCCATGAATGATGGTCTGAAAACGTTGATATACACTAGTAGGCCTACAACAGTATTAATTATGCATTTTACTCTGGTCCTAATGTGTGTGAGTGAAGGAGACAGGAAAAGGAAGAGCATTAAATGAATTAGTATACTATGGAGAAAATAAAAATAGATTGCGCAGGCTTTAATGATGGAAACATGTCATGTGTAGGTGGAAAAGAAAAGGACATTGGGATTATGGATGATATATGCACATGCTCTGTCACATTGGTGAGAAGAGCTCTGCAGCAGCACCAGCCAAATCGCCTTGGATGTGTGTTCAGTAGCTGAGACCTGTCTTATCTTGACCTCATAATGCGCAGGCGTGATCCTATCTGAGCCTTCCGAAAAGCTTTTACCATCAGAATTAGACGTCGTGTGCGCTGCTCTTCATGTGGCGCTCAAACGAATGTTAAAACACAAAAACTGATATATATCTATTTGCGTGCAAATACAGCCGGGACATGAAGGTTTCTCTGTCAGTTGATCTCTCCGAAGAACACAATTCAACCTGTGGATAGTGTGGAGCGCGTCTGTGGCCACCGGTCAGTCTCCAGCTATTCGGGACGCTCTGCCTCCAACCTGCTGTGCGCTTCTTTTACCGTTGGCTCCGGTCTGTGTCGGCGTGGGATCCGGTGTTCCGTTTGACCTAAGCTGTGTGCAGGTATTCAGTTTATGAATGGCCCTGACATGGAGGAAATACCGTTTCAGAAAGTCAAAACCAGGCGGAAGAGAAGTCACTGTCCAACGAGAGTCCCTTTGACCACCATCGCGTGTGAGGACGAGTTCGACTGCAAGGAGCTCGAGTCCCTCTTCCAGAACTATAATCTGAAGCTGGAGCAGACGTCCACTCTCAAAGCCCTGGCCGTGCTCATCTTCATGTCCTCGACACTGGCCGTGGTGGAGTTGCTGTCCGGCCCCAGCCTCACCATCTCCAAGGGGTCCCATCCGGTCCATTGTGTCATCTTCGTCTCCCTGTTCATCGTAACCAATGTCAAGTACCTGCAAGTGACTCAGCTACAGCAGATTGTTAACCTGACACTACTCTTCGGCTTTACCTTCTCTTTCCTCTGCTGTCCCTTCTCGCTGGGTGCGATGGGGATGGAGCCGCCGACGTCCCCGGAGCAAGGCGTGTGGCAGCTCATCCTGGTCACCTTCGTCGCCTATGCGCTCCTACCTGTGCGGACACTCTTGGCAGTTGTGCTTGGAATAATGGTCTCCATCTCGCATATGATTGTGACTGCCACTTCTGTCACAGCGAAAACACAGAAACTATGGAGAACGGTTCGTATGTGGTACACGTTAATTATGATGCCTTTGTATGTAGTATTGCTTGTTTTGTTTTGTTTTTTTTCACCATTAATAGGCGTATAAAAGTCATCATTATTTTACCTCCATCTACACACATGTGTTATACTTTAAATACAACAAGTATAATGTAGGCCAATGCAGTGAAACGCACTATTAGACTTGATGTTAGCACCAAGGACAGCTCCTTGTGGTTAGACTTGATAAGATTTGCTCAGGCTTTGATCAAATTTGACAAAAGTGTTATTCTTGGTTACAAAAAAAGACTAGCTAGCTCATGTCAACTCAGTCACAGACGGGATCAAATACAGTTATGAGGCATGAAGAAGAATTTTAGATTCGAAGCTTGATCAGTCTGCTGGCCAACCACAAAGTGAGACATTGTCGATTTCTGCTTAATTACCCTTTTCCTGTCCTCCCTACTGCAATATCACACCTGTAAGTAAGTCTACATATTTACAGGGGTTCAGTACTAGTGAACTACTGTGTATAGGCCACAGCTGTGGTGATGCATACTTGTAGGCCCCTAAAAAGAAAAGAAACAAAGAAAAAACATGACTGTTTCCCTGGCGATGTGACACAGGCCAAAAGGAGCTGGCTGGGAATGAAGAACCATAGTGTATCCTGCTTGCACCAGAAGTAGGGCAAACAGAGGCATGGTAACACACACCACGCTTTCACCACACTATATGCTTTTAAGAAAAATAGGGCAAAGTCATTCATGTCATTTCCAAGCCAAAATAGGAATTGTAAGCTGCTCTCTGTGAATGTATATCTGTATACCTTTCTCTATCACAATTAACCATATACACTCACATTTCTGACTTTTGTCACGTGTGAGGAAAAAAAGATATGTCACATCACTCAAACCCTCCAGGGGTAGTGGAACATTTCTGCCTGTGTGCAGCATATGGCATGAAGATCTTGCATTTCGTGGAAACGAAATAGAGATGTGATCAGTGCATCAAGGACTCGGATGATTACAGTGTATTTGCAGAGGAGATTGTTTTCCTGTATGTAGGCAATGAGATACCTGCATTGCCATGTGAAGGACAGTGTTAGCTGTACTACCAGAGATAGCTAATCCATTAAGCTTAGCGATGAGCTGTGTGGCATGACCCCGCATGGCCCAGGCTTGCACCAACCACCCACCTAGGGCCCAGGCGCTCAGCCTACAGTACCGTCTGCTTTCATGGCTCAGTATATACCTGAAATGTCTTATTACTAAAATAAACTTAAATAAATTTATTTAGAAAAATAGGTTATTACTAGTTCCTTACTCACCGCTGTGAGTTTTGCTGTCATCTACTGAACAAGTTTTAATTGTGTCTGTAAATAATATATACTACTCTTTACAGTGCCACATTTCATTGGTACATCAAAAAGTTGGGAGTGATACAATGTTATATAGCATTAGTTTAAAACCTTGCATGAGTAGATTAAGCTTGAATTGGACAAATAGAAAACAACAACAATGACCGACTGTTATATTAGATCCCAATCCAAAGCACATTCACACCATATGACTACAATGACTGTTATAAACAATGTAACCAGTCCCTGGGAGTTTGTCTTTTATTTTGCTGCCTTATAATATGTATTATAAATGAAAGCCCCTATTGTACAATTCACTACTTTAACAGATATTTAAAATCATCATTTTACATATTAAAAACCAATGTAAAGGTTGTAGTTCCCTTACTGTGTAAAACTACGAGGATCTTTCTTATTGAAAGTGAATGGTAAGATAGCTGCAAGAGTGAGTACAGCGCAATGAGGTCAGTTATTGCCATCTGAAGAGAAATTGGGGTTATCACCACAGATAAGCAGAGGAGTGTTTTACACCAATCTTCTCAGATGTCCACATTTACTTACTTGAGGCTGAAAGTAACTTGAGAATCGCTTGAACATGTTGATGCTTGCCAGCACTGCTGCCAAGCACAATGACTGACTGCTACTGCCAAATCAGGAATCCATTATTCATTGGACATGTAAACATAAATGTTTGTCGCAATGTAAGTTTGTTAATTTGGGAGCATGTGAAGCTTTGATTGTGTATTTATGATGCCCACAAAAACATGAATGCCCCACAGTTACATTTTTTGTTGTTGTTTATAAATGAAGCATATAGTCATTTTTACATATTTTCTTTTGAGGTCAAATATGCTCCACCATTGACTCCAGCTGTAGAATGCACTCATGATGAATAACCTAAGATACTGTATAAGGAGAATACATTCCTTTATTCTTCAGAATATTTAAATACTGCCAAGGTTAAAAGGTTGCAAGTGGATATATCCGTAGTAGTATATTAGTAGAACTTTGTTTGGTTTGTGTATTAAATCACAGCCAACCAAACTCAGTCATGTAGAAAACACTTTTGTTTGTGTCCCGCACAAGGTTGAAGCAGTCATGCTGCTGAGAACCTGCTGTGATGGATGAACCAGAGCAAGGATTTTCAAATGCTTAAATCTCACAGACCAAAAATAGAAAAATATTATGCCCCACCACCCTCTTACCTATCTCTTGTATAGGAAGATGTCACATACTGTGTATACTCCAAATGTAATAGAGATAGATTATTGGGAATTTATTCAAGTCAATACAAATGTATTCATCCCTGTAACCAGGAGCTTGTTATCCAGATCAACACACACACAATAGTACAAATGTAAAAACATAGAATATCAATCAAGTGACATATTTAACATTTGATTATTTTCTGTACATGAAAAGAGAAACAGACCTTTCTTTCATCATTCTTAAGCACTGTTAGGATGTAAAGTGGCACAACTACAAAATACATACAACAGTCTTCCTTTTTATTCTGTATGTGTATGTAAACAAGAATTAAAACAATATATTTCATGTTTTTTTTTTCTCTTCTATTTGCAGTTGGTTGCCAACACTGTGCTGTTCACCAGTGTCAACCTGTCAGGGCTGTTTGTGCGCATCCTGACAGAACGAGCCCAGAGGAAGGCCTTCCTGCAGGCTCGCAACTGCATCGAAGAGAGACTTCGCATGGAGGATGAGAATGAGAAACAGGTACAAGCACCTGTACTCTGCTGAAACTATGGGTATAATTAGATGTGTGTCATTTTTTTCCCTATTTCCCCGTACCACCCTCTCTCTTGTACCGTGAGTCATTTCAACACATTATTCACTTCTGTTAGATTTCGTGCCTTTTTGTCTAGCGCATTTCTTATCGCTCCGAACAGTTTGTCCTATGATAACTTTGCTGTGTTTGACTGTATAAATATATATTTAAACTTATTTTATCTTTTTGCTTTCTCTCTCTCACCCTTTCTTTCACACACACACACACACACACACACGCACACACACACACACACACACACACACACACACACACACACACACACACACACACACACTCAGGAGCGCCTGCTAATGAGTCTGTTGCCCAGGAACGTAGCTATGGAGATGAAAGAGGATTTCCTGAAGCCCCCAGAAAGGATCTTTCACAAAATCTACATTCAGCGCCATGACAATGTCAGGTAGGATCCTCGAATCAACACCACCCAACTGCAGACACATCCCAGTGGTATCCCTCCCTTGAATGGATTTAACTAATACCACTTTTAACAGTGGTATTTGGAGATACAATATTCCCCTTGTGGAAGATTTCCAAACTAAATTACAATAAAACTGTGTCCTAATGAATTATGGGGCATGGGAACAAACATGTCCTTTGGAAAGAACACTGAGGGCTATGCAATGTAGAATGATCCAACCCAACAGTGTCCTAAAATAGTAACACAGCCTCCAGGCGGCAAAACTGAAGTATTTAATTTTTCACATTGAATATGTTAGCCCCTGACTCATTTCATTATTGTTTGTCCTTATAACACTGAATCCAGACTTTAGATCAAGCAATGCTCAGTGAGGAGGAGATTCCTCTGGCTCGTATGCGATGTTTGGGAGCGATACTTTATGTCTTACAGTAAGATCATTACTTTTTGCTATAGGTTGATGGCTATGAAAACCCAACTGCTTACCTTGATGAATGACAACACGTACATGTACTGTATATTTATATGTCAATCATCTTTTCTCTATCCCAGCCATACCTAGCAAACAAACCAGCTGTCTATCAATTTTGCCTGACATTTGTGAATGGACTAGCCCTTCAGTAATTAAGCACATTTAATGTCTAAGTGTAGTTTATTTACTTCTTCATTGTCTGCCTTGCGTTGCTATTGTTATTATTATTATTATTATTATTATTATTATTATACAATCTGCAGTGATGGGAATAAGTAGATCCAGATCCATAAGAAAAGCAGCAATAATGCCATGTATTATGTCAGTATTGTCAGTATGATAAGTTTAACATTGCAGTATAACATTGTGAGTTAAAGTCCAGCATTCAAAATGATGAAGAACAGTATCATCAGCAACATGTATCGTAGCTGTTATGTAGCAGAATTGCACCTTTCAGTCATATATTATTGTTATATTGTTGTATTGTTATTAAATATATTACAGATACCTTAGCATACAAGCAGCTTTTTAATGTTGTTGCCAGTCGAATAACTACAGCTGTCAGATAAATGAAGTAGAGTAGAAGTCACATTAAATGAAAATACACAGGTAAAGTAGGGGTACCTCAGAAATGTGGAGAAGTATAGAACTTAGTAAAAATCCACCAGTGCAAATCTGCAGTCTGCAGTAAAATCTTGTCTTTTATCTCCTCACTACTGAAGCTTTAGTTGGCTGTGAATGACCTGTTAACCCTTCGGCATTTTTGAAATCATGACGTTCACTGCTTCATTCTCTGCTGAGTGCAAATCTATAAATCAGATTATTTTTCATTTTCTTCCCCTCTTTCAATCTGTGTTTCTTACTGTATTCTCAAATATTATTTATCATATTCCCATATTTCCTTGTTTCCTTTTCTTATCTCCTCTACCTCTTTTCCTCTGTGTTCTGATAGCAGCAGGGATGCTTGAGGAGGAGAGTTTGCTTAACCCCAGGATTAAGTTGCTACAGGGGATTAAAAGCAATGGAGACTAAATTCTTGTTGCATAACGCTGTGTGTGCTTACGGTAGTTAAATATGGACACATCTCAGTGGAGCTTGGCTGATTGCTTTTGCTGATTGTTTTGCACTCCTTCAGATAGCGCCACCCTTTGAGAGTGATCTAGACTGGATGTGGACATGATTTATGTGATTTGGGTGGACTGTAATTAGAAAGTAAACAGTGTGCTGCGCATTGTACTCTGAGTTTTCTTCATTATGTTCTGAGGCTGTGGGCAGTATTTGATCTGATTAAAATCTAGCCATGGGGATATTGTAGTAATCACTCACAAAAAAAGAATAGGACTTCAAAGTAACAAACCTGAAGTTTATTTAACAACATACAGTATGTGAGCTATTATAGCCACATATGGACATACACTTTCAATTTTTTAAGGGGTTGTAGTATAGTAACTAATATAATACAAAGCCTATGTGAAAATGCTCTTGAGCTAAAAACAATGATTACTGTACCTAAAGGACATTTTTCAAACCACCAGTAATTCATTCAGAATTGTTTCTTAATTTGTCAAGTCAAACAAATTGCATATTTATTATTTATATGATGTGAAAACAGTGATAAATTATGAGCAGGCACTGTTTAATATCACATTGCTTGTTTAATCATAGAGCTTTCAGACTTATCATCACTTTATAATTTAGCACTCGCGTCAACACAACACCAATCTTTATCAATCTTTGTTTTCAATTCACAAACATTTCCATCATCTCTATTTGTAACATTTCATTCCATGAAAAAAACAAAACATACAATAAACACAGTCTGCACAAAATGCTAGTTAAAGACAAATGCCCGGCAGTAAAGGCACTCCTTTTACTAAATAGATGTAATGTTGACATATCAAGTAGGATGCTCTTAATGACTTTTATCACATCACTTGCATTAAATAATTCTTTGAAAAATTAAATATTATCATTCTTTTTCCCAGGTGAAGTGTCAGCGTTTTTGAAATGTTTGTAGATTCTCACTCACACCATCACTAAGAAGTTACAGTTTATCCTTCTAAAATGTCCTGTAAGCATCTTGCATACTCATCTGTGTTAGCCCCTCTATTAGCCCGACATCAGCACATACACGGCCCACATACTGTAGCTCCTGAGGAGCCATTCCAAAGTTAACCCTTGAGTTGTTTGTCTCTTCCGCTACGTGATTAACTTGAAATCACATCTGCCAAAATAGCTACAGTAATGCCTCCCATAGAGAGAAATAGGAGATAATTGAGGGAATAACTTTTCATGAGTATGCACCATTGGAGAGGAAATAATGGATGAGGGTGTGAGGGAGGTTGAATTAGACAATATTATTACACAAGTTGTAGCTACCACAGGAAAAATCCTGTTTGTATTACATTGCTTAATCATTTGAATTGTTGTGCTTTGCCCGATAATAGCAGGAGTTACCTAGCTGCTAGGTAACTCCTGCTATTGCCCTAAATCCTAGCATGCATGTCTTTATGCATTACTATGCATTACTAGACAAGAGAGCTGCAGTGTTTGCTTTGACTTTTTTACCGGAGGACTTTCAAAATCAGGTACAGAAGCTCCTAGTCTGTGATCCCTGTGCTTCTCAGTAGTCCAACTCATAAAAACACAAGTGCCTTTGAAGTGTGAGATCACTCATTGAAAATTTGTCTTAATACACCTGCAAATTATATGCTTCAAATGCATATGTGTACATTTTTCACATGGGTGTATAAATAGAATCAGAATCATGTTATGCAGGCATATATTAAAAGGAATGCTGTGTAGTTAAAAATGAACCCTAGTTGTTTGTAGTAAATAACTGCATGCTCAGCACACGCCCCACAATCATATTTGTCTTTAGGATTTAGTTTGCCTGTCCTCGCCCGCTTGGACAAGTAAGCTTATTTGTTCTCCTATTTAATGGGCATCTCTGGATTTATGTAAGAAGTTTCTCATGTTGGTGAGGTATTTAATCATAAACATTTCATGAGGTGAATGTGCGGTTACTAACATAACATTTGTGGCTTGTTTTGAATTTAACAGCATCATATGACCCATATTACATGCAGATAACAAAACTTTTCACTAATGTTGTTCAGTGCGTTTACAGAGTATGCCACCATAATAACATGACAGAAGGTTTCTTCATCTCTGTAAACCAAGGACAGAGAAATCTGACCTGAACTTTGAGTGGAACACAGCCACAACATTAAAGTGGAGACAATGTGCTCTAACTGAAGTAAACACAGCCACAAATAACTAAGTGCACAACACAAGATCATAAGATATTGGGACCATGCACTAAATGGGATGCCCTCTTCAGCACGTTGGAGAGTCATTGTTACTTTCTGAGGGGGGGGACTGTGACATGTGTCAAATAGTTTTCTTGTAAGAAGATGGTTTATTCAAGACCGTTTAGAAGAAATCCCAGAATCCGGAACAGGCATGATACATCATGTGTTCTGTTCTTTGTATCTTTGTATATCCAGCCCTTTGCTCTATTTTTGGGTAATACACTGCACACAATAAATATGATGTGACTGCATCTGTATACTTTTTGTTTGCATTTTGTCACTGTGAATGTAAGTGTTTACACTAGTTACACTAGTATTACACTAGTTACACTAGTAATTTTTGTTAGCCACAGCTGGTTGTCAATTAAAACGTTTACACAAATTGAATATTTTTCTCCCTGTTACTGTGACATCAGTACCTGGTAAAGATCTAGCCCTCTGTCACATTGTGAAAACACCAGTCCACATGCAGGCAAGTCGGCCGTCAGTACAAGAGACGCAGACATGCAAGTTGGACATGATAGCCATAGTTTAATGACAAATCCCCTTCACACGCTCAAAAGGAGGACAGCACTCAGGGCAAAACCTTCATGGGAAAAAACATCCCCCGTTCTGCTCAGAGCAGATTGATAAACAGTTGTTTCTCAGGCAGGTGAACTGTATTAAGACACCACAGTTTTTCAAACAAGTAACCTTTTCTCCAGGGCCTGTTGTCATGTTATAATGAAACATGATGCATATAATCAGCACAAAACACTAATGGCACAGAAAAAAGCTATAAACAGTAAAAATAACTTCTACCAACCATTAGAAAGCAACGTTTAAATTTCAACCTGGAATTTGAATTCTCTACACTTTTAGTGTAAGGAAGTATAATGTAAAATGTAGCTATTGTGCATTTACCAGTTTTTAAAAGAGGATGAAACCAATTTGGACACATTTGCGAAAACAGTGTCTTAGCTAAGAGTGTCTATGAGGGAGGTGTCATTTCTTTTTTATGGTTTAATTTCATTGTCCAGTTGTGGGGACGGCACAAAATAAGACTGATAAAACTCAGGTACGTAACCCCAGCACAGAGTAGCTTATGCTACTCTGTGATTCAGTAACTAACCAAGCTCATGGAGTAACTAACAAGCTGTCGCTGAGTAACATACAGAGTGCTCAACTCACAGACAGGATTACCAGCATAAAGAGTCGCTAACAACATTAGCCCCCCCAGCTAGTTAAAGTAACATAATGTAACTTTTCCCACGTCGGTTCCCCTACAGGTTGGAAGTGTAATTGTCCCATTATGTCTCATTGGAACTACAGATCCGCCATGCATAGTGCGGTTACAGCCGGTAGAGATCGGCAAAGCGAAGGCAGAAGTGCTATTCACCCAGTTACCAGTTGATGAACCACTGAAATGATTTTGGAAACATTATTTTAAGGTACAAAAAGTTAGATAGTGTTTCTTTAACTGCTTATGTGGCTATTGGAACTAGAATGATATTCTGAACTATTTTCAGTTCCACCTACACAGATATTGGACCAATTGCATTACAGAACCAACATCTTCAGTGGGAACCGAAAATCCAGGCCATCTGGAGAAAATTAATGTAGGAGGCGATGGTCACAGCAGAAAAGTAAAGTAATGCTAACATTTCATCCTTTTGGTAATTGAAATTCTAACCACATCAGTACACAAGTATAAATAAACACACACCAATATTTTCTAGATTTCTTTTTAATTCCAGTTCAGTTTTAGACCTCAAGCATGTAACAACTGTCAAAAGGGAATACGAGTTGACCTGAAGAGCGTGACATCACCTTGATGGTGCAATATATCCTAGAATGGCTTCTCTCCAGCTCCTAACAGGACATGTCTTCACCTTGATCCCCATGAGAATGCTCTCAGTTCTATTTTGAGTTGCTCTGCTTGACTGCGCTGCCAGTCAGTTAGAGAGCCGAGCACGTTCTCTCTTTCTCTTTTTTTTATTTCTGCTGCAGGTCATTAATTTAAATGTTTGATTTGTTTGCTGTAAAAAAACGTTATCCAAAGAGAATGTGTAAACTGACTTACTAAGTGTCATTCAAAACAAGTTAATCTGAGTTAATCTAATCTGGCACCCAATACTCTTTTCTTTCCTTCATACATGCTGCTATAAATAACCTGCATTGACTGAAACACTTCTCTCTCTCACACAGCATCCTGTTTGCAGATATTGTCGGTTTCACCAGCCTGGCTTCCCAGTGCACAGCCCAGGAACTGGTTAAACTGCTAAATGAGCTGTTTGGAAAGTTTGATGAACTTGCCACGGTGAGTCTGTTTCCCTACCTTAAGCACATATCCCTCAATTACAGTCACAGTTGGCATGAAAAGCTGCTCTTTTTCTCTGTGTACACTTTGTCCAAACTTTGACATTGCAAGTGTGTGTGCGTGTGTGTGTGTGTACTGCTTTGGACACAGGCTGCTGGCACATGCGACTATTGTTCCAGCTTAGCATGATGTCACTGTGAATACTGGAAGCCCATACGGTGTTTAATATGATTATGCAATGCTTGAGGAAGAGTGGACAGACCCCTTTAATCTAGGCAAGATTTACCCAGGACTAAACCTTGCCTCAACTCTGGTTGTGACTGAAGGGACCACTGCATTGCCCCAATCTATTTTGGTTCACAGGTAGAAAAGATTTCAACTCTCCCATCTGTCAAATATCACTCTTTGTGATTTCAGTGCAGAAAATCCACTCAATTTTTGCTGTATATTTGACCGCAGCGGTTAATCTAGTCATTTTCAAAATGTGACGCTCTCAGTGCTTGTGTTACAAAATCTTTTAATCAAAATAGCACAGGTACCTTGACACACTTTTACTTTCAAATGTGCTAATCTGAATCAAAGCACATTTCCAGAAAAGGTATGATAAGGCTCCTTTTCCGTTACTGTGAGTTTGGCTGACACATACAGTATATTTGTTTGGTGAGAAGGTTGAGCCCCAGCAGATCACCCTGCCACAGCCTTATCTACGTATGTAATCTGGCCTCTGTTACTTACACAAGGCACATGCCCTTGTCAAATCCATTAATCCACAGGATTACAACTAACCCTTTTTTGCTTTCGTGGATGGTTTTACTTGGCTGTGTTGGAAGCTTCTATTTTTAACTTCATTGTTTATGGTCACAAAATTAGAACTGACTTACAAGAGAGTGTCTCTCATTTGATTCATTATTGTCAAATAATTGTCAATACCCTTTCAATTAGTCTTGGATTAGTTGCCTTTCCTAGCTCTTGCTGATCTGCATGTCACTTGCAGTCTGTCTTTATTCTACGGGAAGTTGCAGTTTACCCTGAGAATCTATTAGCCAAAACAATAGGATTCCATGTATTACAATAGACACACACACACACACACACACACACGCACACTATACATTACAGTACATTGCATTACACACACTCTCATATAAGTCAAGTAATGTCAGCAAGTCGATCAATGCACTTTATTTAGGCTTTTTTTCTTCTCTTTTTCTACAATTAATTTAGCTTCACATGATAGATTTTAACTTTCATCTCCCAAAGTATGTTTGGCTATAAGAATTGCTATCTTGAGCTATGCCAATTTTCTTCTTTGGGTTACAACTGAGTAGATTGGTCTGATCTCTACTCTATCAAGGAGCCTCATGTTAAACTGAAAAGCTGTCCCCAGCCATGAAACTTGTCACCAAATGTTCTAGCCTTACCCTGACCTAAAGCCCCACTCATTCTGATCCACTTTGGCAGGAAGTGGCAGTGCCAGTGACTCATAGCCGTGGTCACTATGGGCATGCAGAATTGTTTCATTCCATACGAAGAGCCGGCCACATGGCCACTGGGCATCAGCTCATAAAAAACATTCCAGCACCATCCCCACACCACCTGTCCACTTTGGACTTGTCAAGCTGCATGGGAAGGGAGCCAGGAACGCAGTGTACTCCTAAAGTGCTGCTGTAGTAGATCAAGTCTCCTCTGCTCTCCTCTGCTCTCCTCTCCTCTCCTCTCCTCTCCTCTCCTCTCCTCTCCTCTCCTCTCCTCTCCTCTCCTCTCCTCTCCTCTCCTCTCCTCTCCTCTCCTCTCCTCTCCTCTCCTCTCTTGGTGGCTACCAAACTCATACAAGCTTCTGAATTTGACACATAATCACTTTCACTCTTTTTAGACATGAGATAAAAATAGATATTTTTGTTTGAATATTTAGAAACAGTTTGCCACTTTCAACCTTATCTCCATATCAAGCATCACTAATGCTCACAAAAGGAATGCATTTGTCGTCCTCCTATGTTCCCAGTTGTGTGCAGCTGAGAACGTGCTGTTAACAAAACACTGACAGGTTATCTCTTATATCTTATTAAGTTATGTGTTAGCGTGTTAGCAAACAGTTACCTATTTA
Organism: Etheostoma perlongum; assembly: GCA_026937815.1. Lineage (NCBI taxonomy): Eukaryota > Metazoa > Chordata > Actinopteri > Perciformes > Percidae > Etheostoma > Etheostoma perlongum. The sequence continues at coordinate 16,878,420 of CM049382.1, forward strand.
CATGGTCAGAAGGAGTTAGCATTTATTCAGAGTTGTAATATAGTTGAATTTAAGCACTGGTCTGGTCTACATGTAACTCTCCTGAGGGAGTTCTTGGCTTTTTAGTTGCTAAATGCGCCACCATGTTCACCAGCTATTTGGTAACTTTGCCTGGCTGCTGTTTGGTTCTGGTCAAGTTACAAACAATGCTTTATCAGAACATGTTTTACTGAAAACAGCTGCCTGCCCCTGCTAGAAACTGGGTTCATAAGAGCAGTGAGTGTGCATCAAAACAGTATGATTGGTATAACTAAAGCAAACAAAAACAATGAGTTAAAAGATGCTGAACCACTCTGTTGGAACCATTGAAAATATTGATTAGTGTTGATTAATATGTTGCATTAGCCTGGCAAATTACTGTAACAGTCAGTAATGTATAAGAAAAGAAAAAAATGCATTGCATTTTGCATTACTTTAAACCAAGCACAATCGTCTTGGGTGGCGCTAACTAAGCTGTGGATGCAGCAACGGTGCCTCTGCAAAATAGTCTCGGGAAGGAACTTGGAGTGGTGGAAGAAGTATTCAGATACTTAAGTAAAATTTCTAATACCAAGTAACACTGAAAATGTTGTAATGTAATGCTCACATTTTAAAAACTGGAAATGGTCAAAAACATTCTGTGTTTATTGTCTAATCATTTCAGTTGTACATGTAGGGCTATATGTTGTTGAGTAATTTTTAACAAAACATCATAATTTATAAACTGCATGTGTTTTGTGTGCAAACATCTTAATTTGTAAAGTAACTAGTAACTAAATCTGTCAAATGAATGTAGAGTAAAAATAATTCCCTCTGAAATGTAGTAGAAGTAGAGCATGGAAAGAAAAGACTCAAGTAATGTACAAGTACCTCAAATTTGTACTTAGGTATAGTACTTGGGTAAATGTACTTAGTTACATTCCATCACTGGGAACTTGTTTTGGTGGAACATTTGCACCCCTACAGTAGTTATTGGTTTTAATATACACGTTGATAACAGCGTGAGCCTTGCCTGAGCTCCGCAACTCAGTGGACAGCATCAAAGATGTACATTAGGAGGCATAACAAAAAATAATCTTTCCTTCTTGGACCATGCCATATTACTGTAAGTAGGAGGGTAGCTTGCAAATTCTAATCTACAGGAAACCCACTCACACTGATCTTTATTGGCTGTCTGATTCCCACCACCCACAAGAACACAAGCTGGGTAGTAATTATAACTCTTCACCAGCCTGAGAATCTGCCGACTTCACATAGCTGAGACTGAAGGCAAGAATCGCACCATACACCGTCTTCTTCCATCACTTACACCCAATAATACTCATCTATGCTCTTGTCACTTCCCATATTGATTAGTGTAACTCCCTCCTCTTTGGTTTACCCTACAAGTCCATCCATAAACTCTAATTGGTCCAAACCTCAGCTGCCCGTATTATCACCAGAACCCCAACAATAAAACATGTTACTCCACTCCTTAAACAACTGCATTGGGTCCCTGTCCAAAACCATATTGACTTTAAGATTCTTCCTTTCACCTTCAAAACCCTCCATAATCTCACTTGGTCTTTGGTGAAATAGTAAAACTGTAACAGCAGACTGGCACACAAAGCAGACACATTTGCATGGCTGAAATGACAGAGTTTACTGTAGAAGTGGTCTGAACTTGACTGTTAGCTGAAAAAGGACATTGTATCTGCCAGTAGGGATTTTTTAAATACAGTAACATAAAGAAATGACATATTATTCACAATAATAATGGCATTGTTTGTTTTTTAAGGAAAGAAATCAAAGAAGGAGATTTATTTTGAAGAGAGATAACACTATTTTAAATTAACACACCAACTGGCTGAGGTTCCAACAGTTTGTCTGGCACCCGAAACAACAATGTGTGAGAGAATCTGTGATTAATTTATTGTTATTGTGATGCTATATAACATTAATAGCTCTGGACTGGATGTGCTTTTGTGTTTGTCCACATGTGTGTATGCATGTGTGTGTCGTGGCTGTTTCCATGGAAGAGTTTCACAAAGCTTTTCATTCTTGTCTCTTTTTTCTCTCCTCTCGCAACACCTCCCTGCATCACAGCTTTGAGACTCCTCCGCTCCTTGTTTCTTCATTTTTTGATTGACATGCAGCAGCCTACTTCCCTCAACTGTGTCTTTTATGCCCCGTGGTTCTCTGCACTCTCTTCCTCGCCTGTGTTTCCATTTTTAGGATGGATCAATGATGTCTATCTACTGCATCTCACTTCCTCGACAAGTCAAACTTCCCTTTTCATTCACACATATGTGACTGTGAAGGCTTATAGAATAGGCTGCATCATATGTGCAGTGCATGAATGTATGCTGGAGTTGACATAATTCATTGCCATATTTAAATCCCCAGTCTTTTTTTTAAAACCTTTTTCCCACTATTTTGAAGAGACTAGCAATTCACCCAAGCACAAATGGCAATCAGTTGTCAGAACTAGAATACCCTGTCTAAACACACAAGTACTTTAATAACAGGAGGAACTGACAAAGCAAAGACTCGTCTAGTCGTTACAGAGTATCCTGAACTGATGCAATTTTAATTGTAACCTCTTTTTTAGAAACTAGTTTTTGTAAAGATTCCCAAAACAGTGAAATAAATTAAACTACAAACAAGTATATTCACAAGGAAAGATTTTCTTTAAAAAATTGTTCTAACTGCTTTTTAGATGTGATCATTTGTACACTTGCAGGTTTATATAATACAAAATCCTATGCCAAGAAAAATATAACAAACAAAATTGCCTAGGATGCTATTAAAAATGTATTATTCTGAAATTAGACACAATGGCTGGTCACTGCCTAGACTGTGACAGCTGCCAGAAACTAAAGTCTGGGTGTAAACACAGCTCAAATAACCCTGTTTGGGTTTGTCTCATGAGCAGGTGCAAGTATCACTGTCAAATCCTGCAGTTTCCCTCAGACGTCTGTCTGCTAAAAACAACTGTAGAGTAAAGCAAAACCAAAGCCAAACAAGATACAGCTTCAGATCTTGACAGAGGAGAACAAGAGAATAAAAGTGTCTGTTTCGAAAAAAAGAAAATCATGATGATAGGTTGCTATTGCAGTGAGCATACCATAAAGTGGCTTGCACTTCCATAAAGTGGGGGACTCCCATGAGGCAGATTAAAAAAGATGGTCAAAATTGAAGCAGCAGAGGCCGAGATATTTAACTTTAAGTCACTAATACGGGTCAGAAATGCTGATTTCATGGAAAGACTGAGATATTGTTTATATGAAATGATTTAGATTAAGACATTCTGTTTACCATTTATTTTGATATAGAACTTATTCTTTTACTTTTACGTAGATTGCCATATCTGCTGCATTACACACATATTCTGTAGGCGGCTTGGGTGTCCTAAAATATGTTAACAGCAAAATAGTTTTTATTAAATCTTTTAGCCATTCCAACAAAATAGTGTTCCTTGTTTGCAAGTCCAATCAAACGATCAGAAAAACAGTGCCATCTTTGTAAATAAAACACTCGTCAACTGCTGAACATTTGTTGTTTAATTTATCCGTTATATCTGTTAAATATATCTACATTAATATGTTAACTCCACGGAACAGAACACCCGTTCGCTCCAACCCACCAGTTTGTGGTGGGTGGAGGAAGTGTTGATATATTATTCATTTGTTGTTGCACATAAATTGTTGCATAATAATTCAAATCAATGATGGAGCTGGGTGACAAAAAGGGAAAATCCTATCACTGCTTGCGTGCAGGCAGAGATGGAGAGGAGTCAGCGGAGCAGGGGAAATGTTGAGGGAACTTATGTATGTACATTTAAAGATGTTTCCCTTGTCCCTATGAATCATCGTATACTATACTGAGGAAATGTTGACATGAAATAATTCAAACCAAGGTAGATTGGAAAATGTTTGTTGAATCTATGTAGTGACCTGATGTGAAATGCATTTAATAGTTTGATTGCTATTTGAATCTATTCATATATTAGATTATAATCATATTCTAATAATTGGAGAAGGGCGAATTCAGATAGACGGCTACAAACACACCATCTGTATTGTGTCCTTTTAACCCCCCAAAGCTACAGGAGTGGAAAGCCTAATCTTTAGCCGCATCAATAATGTGTACACAGCACTGATCTTTGTCTTTGTAGTGAAGACAAAGCTCGGTGTGCACTGCTCCCTTCTTCGGGGACTTGGCTCATCTTTTCCTTTATAATCATTTACCATATGTCCTCTTTTCCTGTCTCCTTGTCCCTTTTTGTCTCCCTCTTTTTGTCTGTGGGCACGGAAGTGTTAGCTTATTTGCATCTCTGAAAGCATATGGTTATACTGTATGTAAGGTGCCTGGTAACAAACAGGCACGTGCATACATAGACATCAAAAGGGACTTGAGCACATGCTATATATATATATATATATATATATATATATATATATATATATTTTCCTGTTTGCACACAGCTTCCCTGTCAAACAAATGTATTTATTTAATTAAAAAATTGAAATATCTAATCGGGAGATGAGATTTTGTCGAGCACGCTCTCTCTCTCCCTCTCTCTCTCTTTCTCTCTTTCCCCCTCTCCCTCTCTCCGTCTGCGATGCGTCTTCAGTGTGCGCCGCACACAGACACACACACACACACACACAGAGGCAGGCAGACAGAGAGGCAGCAGTCTCTTCCAGCTCCCACCTCAGAAAGTTTTTCTACTAATACACTGTACCCATCTTGACCACCATATTGCCCACAATGCGTCAGTCACATGACAGTGGTAATCCTGCTTGGGACTGAATCAGCCCCTAAGCCCTCACAGTGCAGATTAGCACAGGAAAAGTACAGAGTAGGAGACTCTGTAAGTACCAGGGCTTTCCCCAGCTTCCTGTATAGCTTCAAATATGACTCAGTATAGCGCCATCTGTTACTGTCCTCAGTATCCCCGAAGAGACCTTATTGGCTTTGTTACAGGAAAACAAGTTTTTATGTTCAAATGAAAATGACAAATACCTCATTTGAATGTAATCTCAAAGAATTTCTCTTGCAGCTTTCTAAGTAAATAGATTAAGATGTAGTCCACAGGATACCAAATATACATTTCCAAGTAAATAGGCTTCTCTCTTTTGACCTATTTGACTCATTGCTTGGTTTTTACATCTATTCTAAGGTGTCTCTTTGCAGTGTAGCTCTGAACATTGTAAATGAGTGAAGTAACAAATACCATAGATATTCTGTTATTTTTGCACCAAACTTATTCCACTGTCCATAGGTTTGAAATGTGTTATTTGTGATGCTTTGTTGATCCCCAGGAAGGAAATTAATTATCACGACAGCACAAGAAGCAAACCAGGGAGTAATGTAAGAACAATAAACAGATACAGTATATACAAAAATATACAACAGGCAAATAACAACATTATACAGGAAAATGCCCAGGACCAGTGTGCATAATAAATATACTAAACATTGTGTTAGGTAATATGAAATAATTAACCAATATATTATATATAATAATATGTGTATAATTGTATTGCATGTTTCATAGCCTATATATAGTGGCATTATTCTGTTTACTTAATTTTTGTATCTCAAATCATTTTGAATCCTCATTTGAAATCACTAGTTAATATTTTAATTTTCAATTCAGTATTCAGAACAATATTTGAACAAAAATGCTGCTCAGCAGTCTCCGATATACTGCTAAGTGCTTTTTCCTTTGTGTCTTTGTGATTCTATATTGCATGAACAGGACATGTGCCTCAATGTCAAAGCATGACTGCAGCATGCATGTAGTTGCAGCAAGCCTTAGCCGTCGCTCTAGTCTGAAACCCATGTGGCTTGTATGTTAAAGAGCATCTGTCTTGTCTCGTACCCACCGATTTTACATAAATATGAGTCTTTGTGCACTTCACATGCATAGCCATGCCCTTTCACAAACAATAAAGATTTAGGAGAAGGCGTCCATGGTAGCCCAGTCTCCCTGGTAAAATTTCTTGCTCATAGTCTGTTGCACATATCCTCTAATATTGGGTTATATTTGTAAGCCATCTTTTCATCCCACTGCTTATTGTTCCTAAGTATAAGAAGCCACCTAGGCCAAAATTGAATACTTGACTTGTACATAGTATACCAGTACTACATTAAGCACTTGCATATACATGCATACTCTCCTGCATATACATACAAACATACATACACACACATGCATGCATAACATGAATGTGTATGAGTATGAGAGTATATAAGTGTGAGTATGTATGTACAGTGGGTACGGAAAGTATTCAGACCCCTTTACATTTTTCACTCTTTGTTTCATTGCAGCCATTTTCCAAAAATCAAAAAAGTTTATTTTATTTCTCATTAATGTACACTCAGCACCCCAGTTGACAGAAGACCTTACAGCTCACAGTGCAAGTAAGGCACAGATCTGGCCAAGGTTACAAAACAATGTCTGCAGCACTCAAGGTTCCTAAGAGCACAGTGGCCTCCATAATCCTTAAATGGAAGAAGTTTTGGACGACCAGAACTCTTCCTAGACCTGGCCGTCCAGCCAAACTGAGCAATCGTGGGAGAAGAGTCTTGGTGAGAGAGGTAATGAAGAACCCAAGATCAATTTGGCTGCGCTCCAGAGATGCAGTAGGGAGATGGGAGAAAGTTTGACAAAGTCAACTATCACTGCAGCAAGGCACTGCTCATCACCTGCCCAACACAATGCCAACATTGGAACATAGTGGTGGCAGCATCATGCTATGGGGGTGTTTTTCAGCTGCAGGGACAGGATGACTGGTTGCAATTGAAGGAAAGATGAATGCGTGATCCAGATGGAGGTCAGGAAGTGAAAAGTAGAATAGATTGGAGTAATTCTGTGAGTAATATTGACTAGAAGGAAAGAAAAAAAGAATCCTACAAATAATGTAAAAAGTGTCCTTAAAGTTGATCCACAGATTCTATCCAGTGGAACATTACTTACAAAAGTTATAGAGTGAAATGTTAATTGTTTCTGTCAATTACATCCTGAAGTATGCATGTACTGTATGTGCAAGTGCTAACTCTAGTACCAGTATAAATGTATGTGCAGGTCAGCTTCTCATACTAAAGAGAGAGTGACTCATCTAAAGTGAGACTGATCCGTTGATTTAGTGCTGCATTGTGGGAACCACTTCAGTTTAGTTTGAGTTCCAAGTGCATGAGATAAAGAACCTACACCACAAATAAAAATCCATGTGAAGATCCACAGCTATCCACTATAACTGTCTTATCTGACTTGTTTTGATTGCCTTTTATTCTTTTATTTACTGCCTCTGTATCTCAGATTGTGTGCCTATGTTCATTTATTTCTCCTCTACACAGAGTCTTTGGGAACTGTAACTCTGCTGTCTTCAACTGTCTTTGTGATTGGTCATCTTGGTCATCACAGCAGATGTGGCCAGTGTATCTTTATGAGCATGCTGTCAAACAGCTGTGCTGGCAAAAACACATTAGTTTATTACTAGAGTATCAGGCTATTTCTGTCAACAGTTTATCCGTTAAGCCCCTCCTCCTAGCCAGACTGATTTGCTTACTTCAAGAAGAAGGAGGAATGTAAAGCAATAGTTTAACATTTTGGAAAACACACATATTTGCGTTTGTGAGTGAGTTGAGAAGATGGATACCACACACATGTCTATACGTTAAATAAGAAGCTACAGCTTACAGTAGTTTAGCATGAAGACTGGAAACTGGGACAACAATACTGATGGATCAGGGTAATGGATGAACTATAATTAAATGTCAAACACACCAAACACCACCACTATTACAACTTTGATTAAAGTGAGAGAAGGATGCCTTTTTGGTTATTTATTTAATGCTAACTGACCTAGCTGACCATGATGATTAAAGGTTAAATTTTTATCCTTTACAAAGGTCAGAGGTGCTGTTGCACTATGATGATAAAATGTAGAGGCAAAGATGATTTTGTTACTGATTGGCTCATCTTTCCAGGAGGAAGACATGGAATCACATCCTCTTATTTAATTGACAGGAGAACCACTGCCGCAGGATCAAGATTCTGGGGGATTGTTACTACTGTGTGTCTGGACTGACCCAACCCAAGACTGACCACGCCCACTGCTGTGTAGAGATGGGTCTCGACATGATTGACACCATAACGTGAGTGTTCATATTTCTTTGAGTCTATCATTTTCCAGTATTTATAATAGTGACATTTTAAGTATTAATCTATTAGTGTAAATGAAATAACTGTTAGCTGGCGATCCATTTGCTTTGTAAATGAGTGCGATAGAACCTAAAGAAATCTTCCCTTGTATCTTTATTCTATTTTAAACACACTGTGAGACCCTGTTAAGAAATTTTCCTTCAAGTAGGGCAACATACAGCCTGGTTAGCCATGTGTGCTGTGAGTGAATTCTAACACTGAACATCTTAGTGAGCAGAACAACAGTTGGCTGAGAGAGAGAGAAAAAAAAGTGTGTAATGGAGAAAGAAAATAAGATATTTTATTGAGTTTGAAAGAGCTTGTTCTCCTCGCATACCCTGCATAGTTTGGAAGTGTGTGTGTGTGTGTGGGAACAACATTGAGATGCAGCAGAAGATTAAATCAGAAACTGTCATGACTTGACTGGAAGCCTGTTAATTAAGATTAGACGCTTCCTCAACATTGATTAAATAGACATGCTAAACTTAGCAATCTTTTTTGTTCCTTAGTCTATTTTGGTCGTTAGAGCAAAGTAGAGCATTTTGAACAGTGTTTGTTCCTTGTCCACTTCTTGACATCTAATTGAAAAGAATTATTGTTCTCAATCATTATACATAAAGATGGCTTTTAATAGTAAATATTCTTCTGTTATAGCAATAACGTTGTTGAAAGTAACACTGATAATTTTATTCAAGGTTTGTGCATAACATGCATTTAGTCTAGTAGTCTCGCCTATGATGGATCACCTGTAAAACATATAAGGCTGGATCGCAGACTGCTTGAGAACCTTTAAATATTATATATAAATGTTTCCATTTATAAAAGATAACATCCTGTTGCACAGTTGTCTCATTATTTGTGTTGTTTGTGATGAAGTGTAGTTTGGCAAACATACGTAATATTAGCATTGTATTAGTAAGTCTTATTGAGTAACTGAACAGTGCTTGTCTACAGTAATGCAGGTCGACTTGTTGATGTCTCATTGTGTTATTTTGTCACATTCTGTGCTGCCTTTTTATGCCGAGCCTAATTAGAGATGTTCTGTAGATTTACAGGTATACTGTATATGACCTTATGACCTCACTCCACAACACATGTGTTCTGCACTTGCAGGTCAGTAGCAGAGGCCACAGAAGTCCAGCTAAACATGCGCGTGGGCTTGCATACAGGTCGGGTGCTGTGTGGAGTGCTCGGCCTCAGGAAATGGCAATATGATGTGTGGTCCAATGATGTGACCCTAGCCAATGTGATGGAGGCTGGAGGACTACCTGGGTCAGTACTGGACATTTTACAAATACCAGCCTCAACGGCTGTGGACACTGCCCAAACACATACTATGCCATCTAGGATTGACACATAAAATTATATTGTACAGTGAGGTGTAAATATATCTAACACTGTCTGTATACTCCTACTACTATGTCTTCGTGCTTGTAAAAAAAATAGTAATTATGTTAAGACTAATCAGGGGAAAAAAGGCAAACTGCTGAGGAAACAATTGCTTCGGCCTCAATCATGGGATATCATTTTCACCTCTTTGCACAAAATAACCTCTTTAAAAGAATTTTTAATATGCTTAAGAACAGGATTTCAGACTTTATTTTGACAGTCTCTTGTGACACTCTTCTTCAAATGACCTGCTCAAAACTGTTTGTGCCAAATGCACCTAACTGCTGCATCTGCAGAGAGACTATCCTGTGCCATATTTGCCTATGTTCCACAGGAAAGTCCACATCACCAAATCTACGCTGGAGTGCCTAAATGGAGATTATGAGGTGGAGCCTGGAAACGGCCACGAAAGGAACGCCTTCCTCCTAAAACATGAAATTGAAACCTTCTTTATAGTGCCATCTCACCGACGGAAGGTATTGTATTGTAAATCTGTGCTAGAGAAATGCATAAACTGTATATTTAGATTTTAGCAGAGGAAAACGATTAAGATGACAGCATCAGTTGTATCTTAAGATTACACTTCCTATAAGAAATTGGCCTTAGTTGAACCGTTTATTACACATTATCAAAGCCTCTGGAGGACTATCCTAATCAGTATTAATGGACTTACTGTATGTGGTAAGTCAGAGTAGACTAGGTTAAAAAAGCAGACTTATCTTGACCTGTCTTTACCTCTAATATATACAAGTATACAATACAACCTTTAAAAAGAAATATAGTGTTGACTAAAGCATCCAGCATCATATGATGGAGCTCTCACACATTTGTTGTTGAGCTGATCTCACTTCCAGCCTGTAATAGATTTGACTGGGGCTAAAAAGCCTTTGGCATCTATCATCTCAAATCTGCCCAGTCCTAAAGAATACAGAGATATAATGTGCGTGTGTGTCAGTGCATACACATAAACATGCACATCTCCAACAGATGTGCCACAAGCAGCTGGAGAGGGAATTTCAGTCTTGGTTCTGTACTATTCCTCCTCTCCTCTCCTCTCCTCTCCTCTCCTCTCCTCTCCTCTCCTCTCCTCTCCTCTGTATTTTTTGCAGCAAGTTTTTATGCTATGCAGTATTTTTGCTTGCACATAGGTTACATGAGCCTTTAATGAACCTGTAACATCCCAGTAGCTTGTATCTTTCTTCGATATGCTATGCGGGAGACTTTGCTAATCCTCTCAATAGAGCTGATGGTTAGACTTCATCAAAGACTTAGCTTAGAGAAAAATGTGCCCTGACTAAGCTAGGTTGGACAGGCTGCTATTCACTCCGCTATTATGCCTTTAATTACTCCTGCTTAGGGACTTCCTTCCAACCTTGTGTATCAAACAAAAGCTATATCTCTTACTGCAAATGACATTTCCTCAAACTCTTTAACATACGCTTAATCTTTATCACAGCTGTCAAAGTTCTAAAACTGTTAAAATCACCTCAGGCACTGACCTACCTTATTTTAATCACTTTCTAGTAAAATTCCTGAGCCTAATCATAATGATTGCATGCGTGTGTGTGTGCATGAGCATGTGTGCACATGCATACTGTCCAATGCATGTGCATGATATATAGACCCTTACATAATACATATTACTGTGTGGGGTATCATAACTAAATCCTTGTGTCCCGTTTCTTATCTGGTGACAGATATTTCCAGGATTGATTCTTTCGGATATAAAGCCCGCCAAAAAGATGAAGTTCAAAACTGTGTGCTACTTACTTGTGCAGCTTATGCACTGCAGGAAGATGTTCAAGGCTGAGATTCCCTTCTCCAATGTCATGAACTGCGAGGACGGTGATAAGGTATAAACTCTCAGTGTCTGTGTTGTAGTTTCTGTGTTTTTTCGTGCTGTGATCTACGTTTATGGAGACAAAAATATATTCAGTCTGGATGTCTAGAGTTTTCAACAATAGTTAAAAATATTTGATAAACACTTGTTTGACTGAGCTACATTTCTAAACACCCCTAAATGTGGACTTATCTCTTCATTTAAACCACTAAACTTGAAACTGTTTAGGTAAGTTAAGGCATTACAGTATGTTATTGGTGGGGAAAACTACTTTAGCAACAATATCTTTCAGGCAAATGCTTTCTGTAGAACTGTACAACACTTAAAAAGGCATTTTAAAGTATTCTAGAATACTTTAAAATGCCTTTTTAAGTGCTGTACAGTTCTGTACAGTTACAGTATATATCGTTCATTTCATCCATAGATGTCTTATAAAAAAGCCTCACTTCTGGTCAAGCCACCACATTTCAGTATGATTAACACCAGGACTTGGCTGTTCCACAAAACAAATTGTTATGTGCTTGATACATGGAGCTATACCTATATGGAGCTGTGAATCATCCAAGGGGCAAACATAAGAAAAGCAACAATGCCTGTTTGTGGATTCCGTCAAGGTTTTGTGGCTTTCTTAACGTGAACTCTTGGACATACAGTATATTAGAGATGCTCACCATATCCAACAATATTACACAAATGTTCTTTGTCACCTCACTGAACATTGTACATCACACTCTTGCAGTGATATTTGCAGCACAGCCAGCTCCTTCTGTCTGTCTCTTACAAATCTCTGCTGTAGACTCATAATTAGAGCTGAAACACTACTACAACTATTTTGATAATGCATTAATACATTTTCTTTGTCTTATGTGATAGTTAAAGTAATGGCATATTTCGGGGTTTTGGGTGGTGAGTTGGACAAAATAAGCAGTTTACAGTTGTCATATTTGGCTATAACCAAATGATCAAATGATTAATTGGCAGAATAATTGGCAGAACAATTGATTAATAATAATTATTATTGTGCAACCCTACTCTGAATCATAGGCTCTCTGAGAGTTGACTCTGTTGCTGACATTGATGTGTTTTTATTGAGCAGGATATGTCCACCCACAACAAAATGTCATCACACTGGTTGGGAATCATGACACCCAATATTCTACTTCATAGACGTCCCTTTCTTAGTTTATTTTTCCATGCTTACACTGAAATAGCAAATAACAGGAGGATTCTAGGTAATGCAATAAGCTTTGCAAACTTGTTCTTGCAACTGCACATCTCAGTGGATAAATGCTTTCACAGGATGTGTATGTGTCATAAAAACATAGGGAGTAAGAGTAAGTGATGATCCTTTCATCTATAATTACCTCAGCATGTCGCTCCTGTCCCCCCGCTTATTCTGGCAATCTGGCCAAATCTCAAAGAGCTAACTTGACCTTGTGTGCCTGACTGTGTGTGTGTGTGTGTGTGTGTGTGTGTGTGTGTGTGTGTGTGTATGTGTGTGTTGTGTGTTGTGTTTTGTGTGTTGAATGTGTGTGTGTGTGGATGCAGCCACTGAGTGTGTTGCCCTCAGTGGCTGCATCCATTAGATCTTTACCTTAAACTACATGATAGTGTCTCCTCTTTGATCTGCATTAGTAGTAATGATGACATCCTCACATCATAGACGGAAGGCAGATTAGTATAAACTGAAATACAGATGGAAAGGCGGTGAGAGGTTAACTCATACATGCACGTTCTACTGAATGGTATTTTTGCATTCAGTCCACACACACTTGAATTGTTAAATGACATACGCATTCAAGACAAGGAGGAGAGCAATATGAGGGGCAAGGGATGAATCAATAGGATTTTTGGTGCAGCAGACATGCTGCATGATGTGTCCTGTGCTACGTTAAGCACAAGATGGAACATAAGGAGAAGTTGGCATCTGCAGGTCACTATGCTGCTGCCTCATAAATAACAAAGAAGCAGGGAAGTAACGAGGGAGTAAGAAAGAATATACAGGACCAGGGAAGGAAGGAAAGAAGGACGAATATACAGAAGCAGACTATATGGAACAGGAAAGGAGGAATAATTAAGAATATATGGAGGCAGGGAAGAAAAGAAGGAAGAAAACATTGAGACAGGGAAGGAAAGTAGCTTGTAAGAAAGAATATTTAAAGTGAAAGGAAGGAACAATATACTGAAGCAGGGAAGGAAATAAGTAAGTAATGTATAATGGACCGAAACAGGGAGAGAAAGCAGGAAGAAAGGAAAAAAAGACAGAAGCATGAAGGGACAGAAAGAAAAGCATGAAAACAAGGAAGTCAGTGAGCTGTGCACATTCATGTCAAGTCATGTCATGAACTCATAAACAATCTGGTGATCCTTGCTCACATACTATCCCTACTTTGCCACCGAGCTACATAATTTATCCAGCATGCTCACGTACATGCCACACACACACACACACACACACACACACACAAAAACACAAACATCCACTCTGCAATGTTAACTCTCTGGCTTTGCTACAGTGCCCAATGCTTTGCAAAGCTGCTCACTTAGGCTGCCTACAGACACTTAGACACAGCGGGGTGCATTCAGTAATGAAGTTAAGTGTGAAGGCGATGTCCTAATTTGAAAGTATTATCAGCCGCCCGTGTTTATTGAGTCTACTCTTATTCATACTTCATTCCTAATATGATAATACTCCACTAGTGCAGAGAATAGAGGGTGCTGCATTGCACCCTATTCATCACATTGTTGTTTTTCAAGTTCTACGTTTTCTCCACCAGCGGAGGGCCATGCGGACAGCTCCACAGAAGCTGAGGAATCGTTCCAACACAAACCAGACTACAGTGGTCCAGAGCAGCCCCAGAACCCGGGTCAACCGTTACATCGGTCGACTAATCGAGGCCCGCCAGACCGAGTCAGACACAGCGGACCTCAATTTCCTCACACTGATGTATAAGTGCTCTGAGCGCGAGCAGAGGGTGAGAGACTTTAGACACTGCCGACACATATGGCACCTGTACATGTTGTGGATGAAGCCTCTGAATGTATGTGATACTTTGTTAATAATAATAATAATAATAATAATACATTTTATTAAGGACAAATTACTAAACATTAAAACAAAATGTTACGCATTCTCATCTGGTCTCTGGCATTTCATAGTATCACCAGGTTCCGGATGAGTACTTCACTAGCGCAGTGGTCCTCTCCCTGATCCTCGCTGCCTTGTTTGGCCTTGTCTATCTTCTCATCATACCACAGTATGTCCAGCAGATTCTGTTGTTGTTCTTTCTTCTCTCTATTGCATTTTCTCTCTCCACAGGTCTTTGTCTTTTGACCTAACCCTGCCATCTCTCCTTTTTTCTCCTCTCAGGGGCACAATGGTACTTGTCCTTCTCGTCTTCTGCATCTGTTTCCTAGTAGCTTGTATCATGTACCTGCATATCACTAGAGTACAGGTAAATACAGCTGCTTTCTTATCGTTCTTGTCTTCCTTTCCCTTATCACTTCTTACTTACTAACATTAACTTCTTCTCTCTGATATGGTGCCTAACACAGGTGGCAAGTTTCTTCATTTAAATTCTTCTTCTTCTTTTCGCTGACTAAACGAAATATGTAAATGTATTAAATACAGCCTTGTAATAACGATTCAGTATTCATTGGCTTTACTATTTCTTTCTTAGCCCCTATTCTGTACTTAGACTGAGATAGCTAGTCTATTAATTTCAGCTTTTGTTAAGGTTAATGGTCATCCTCAAAGCTCCTTACCAAATAAATTTAAATTATGATTTTTTTTTTTTTTACACTTCGTGACTTTTACACATTCATGTTCTCCCTCTCCTTCTCTTTCTCTTTCTATTCTGTACTTTACTTACCTTGAGCTTCCCCAGTCAGCATTTATGTATGATTTCAAGTCTTTTTCTGTATACTATTCCCACAGCTACTAACACACTTTGGGTCTTATTGTCTTGCCCTGTTACCACAATAGTATCATATAAATATGTTGTTGATTTTCACAATATTGTTTTAAATGTTTATGATGGTGTTCTGTTTCATCTAACATTTCTTTGATTTTGTTTCTTAGTGTTTTCCAGGTTGCCTAACCATTCAGATTCGCACTGCTCTCTGCATTCTCATAGTGCTCTTAATCTACGCCGTGGCCCAGACCTGTGTGGTAAGTGGGAAAGGCAACAATAAAAATGTCAACCATCAAACATGACCAACCAGTAAGAAAAACGTTGACACATTTGGTCTGAAATTGTAGTTCTTTTTTGGTTTAAAAAGGGTATGCTTGGATGCTAGACTGTACTGGTGAGATGTTTGATTATTACAGTTGTAAGATATTGTATCAGTTGTTCTTTATATATCAGTGCTGTAAGTAAGAACACAACAAAAACAATGTCATAACAGACTGCGAGAGTAGGCTGTCATTGAATTACTCTCTACTTTAATATCATCTTTATGCACATGCTTCATCCTGTTTTGCCTCTGTCAGGTGGGCTGTATGCCCTGGTTGTGGGGTAGTGCCAACAGCAACAGCTCCATCGTCATCATTGATATAGACAGCGGCGCCAACCACACCATGGCGGAGCTGCCTTGTGACGGTGCCGGCTACGCCTTTCTGTCCTGTGTGTTGTGCACACTCACCCTGGCACTTTTCCTGCGGGTCTTCTGGGTGCCTAAGATGGTGCTAATGCTCCTTCTGGGTGTGCTGTATGTCACCGTGTTGGAACTCAGTGGCTTTCGCAAGGCTGCAGGGTGAGAGGTTCACAACATGATCACAAACACACTGATGATGGCTTCTAGCTGAAACATGTTTGTTTTTTGCCCACATTAAATAAGAAGATTACTTATCTGTGAGTGCCAGAGTTTTTGCTTTCCATAAACACCAGACACACACAATCATGGATAACACTGCTTGTGTTCTGTTTTTATTTCCATCAATTCCTGAAGTTGCACAAGGCAACGATTGGCTGTGAATGTCAAGCCATGGTTTTTGTTTGTGTTTTATCTGGAAAAGGGACAGATAACCAGGAGTTTGGAAGAACATTAACAGTACACATGGTGTGTTAGTGTGTTTGTGTTAGAGTTTTAGTGTGTGTGTGTGTGTGTGTGTGTGTGTGTGGGGGGGGGTATGTACGTGGTTGGGTGTGCTTGTAAGTGAGCTTGCTGGATGAATTGTGTAGCTTGGTGGTACAGTAGGGAAGCGTGTGTGTATGTGTGTGTGTGAATCAGTCATTGCTTGTCTGCAGCCCACACACATTTTCCACCATTTGACGCAGCATATGTGCTCATTAGTTCCAAATCAGAAGCCTGAAAGGACAATGTAGGCTGAATGATGGGATTGCGTTAGCTGTTTCTACCCAGTACCGAGGGGCCTGGCTGATTTTGATGGAGCTCAGATCATAAATGTGCCCCTGAACAGTGATTACGTTAAATTTGATAAGGTTATTAAGATAAAGATGTCTTTTGAAAAGTTAATTTTGTGTAGACACAGTTATGCTTCAGTAAGTTAAATAATATTGTAAGCACATTTAAGGTCTTTCTTTCATAAGTTTTCTTTTTGTTTTGTTCTTTTTATAAAATACAAAAAAACTTACTTATGATTTCTCTTGACACTGTGGGGGGTCCATTCAACCCTTTTGTGTAGTTTTCTGTGTGGTCCAGTCCAGTGCTGACTTGTGTGTTGGTCTATTCCACAGTGGGGGGTCTTTCCACATCCGAGGCTATGAGCCCATCCTGTCTCTGTTGCTCTTTGTCAGTGCCCTGGCCCTCCACTCCAGGCAACTTGACCTCAAGCTACGCTTGGACTTCTTATGGGCTGTGCAGGTCAGGAACTGTCTGTATCAGTATGGATGTTGAGAGGCTTAAATCTCATTATCATAATATATGTTTTAATAGGAGTGTGCTGTAGAAATACGGCCATTTCAACGTAAACTGTTGGGGTATGCATGGAGGATTTGTATTTAAAGGCTGCCAGCTGTCTGTCCTTTGGCAGAAATGAGGGTAAGAAGCATGTTTTCATTTGGTGCCAGGATTGTAAAAAAGCACAGTGGGTTTGCAAAAGCTGAATTTTAAGCTGTCTAATCATTTATCTAACAGCAGTCATGTAATGTACCAACTTCCATTTAAAATCCAACATGACATATAGGCCATGTTGTAAGACTTGTAAGGTTTTTTACTGACCCCATGTGGTGAAAATGTGGGACAAGCTACATTCCTCATGGCTTTATCTGTATATTTTTGTGTGTGCTACATTTGCTGTCAGGCGGAAGAGGATAGAGATGGCATGGAGAAAGTGAAGCTGGACAACAGGAGGATTC
This sequence comes from Etheostoma perlongum, assembly GCA_026937815.1. Classification (NCBI taxonomy): domain Eukaryota; kingdom Metazoa; phylum Chordata; class Actinopteri; order Perciformes; family Percidae; genus Etheostoma; species Etheostoma perlongum. Next base: position 16,896,181 of record CM049382.1, read on the forward strand.
TCTTCAATCTTCTGCCTGCACACGTGGCTCAACACTTCCTATTGTCGAACCCAAGGAACATGGTGAGCCTCGCTTATAGACAGGCAGACAGAAAAACAGAAAACAGGTAGATAAACAGACAAACAAAACATACATTAGAAGACATCAAAGGACACATTTTATACTGTTATATTGTATTCTTTCTACATTAGGATCTATACTATCAGTCCTACGCACAAGTTGGTGTCCTGTTTGCCTCGATCCCCAACTTCAATGATTTCTATATTGAACTGGATGGTAACAACATGGGAGTGGAGTGCCTGAGACTACTGAATGAGATCATTGCTGATTTTGATGAGGTGGGATGCACTTTATTTTTTTTTTTTTTTTTTTACTTTGAACATATGCTTTTGGGAGATTTGAAATGTGTTGCTTTGTGTGTCAATTTGGATGTATGTTTTGCAGCTCATGGATAAGGAGTGCTACAAAGACATAGAGAAAATCAAAACCATTGGCAGTACATATATGGCAGCTGTGGGCCTCGTCCCCACCGTTGGTACCCAGGTAGCATGTAATTTAATGTTTCTGTGTGTGTGTTGAAGATTTAGCGTATAAATGGATGTAGCACTTTATAATAAAGACAATATGATGGACCAATTCATGCATAAATACTAGCGTTTGGTGTGCTTCCTCTCTTTAGGCCAAGCAATCTGTTTACCACCATGTGAGCACAATAGCAGACTACGTCATTGAGATGTTTGACGTTTTGGATGAAATCAACTATCAGTCATACAATGAGTTTGTGTTGAGAGTGGGTACGTCTACCCTTGTATTAAACTGTTAACAAAATCACAAAGTAAAATGTGACTATGATAAACCTCAGTTTGACATTGGTTTGTGGTTGTTGTTGACATGTTCTTATATTTACCCAGGTATCAATGTGGGTCCAGTAGTTGCAGGAGTGATTGGGGCACGGCGACCTCAATATGACATCTGGGGGAACACAGTCAATGTGGCCAGCAGGATGGACAGTACGGGAGTACCGGGAAAGATACAGGTAAGCAATGCACCTTAGATTACAATATTTATCTAAAAGTAATTTTATTATAAAGCAAGTTTGGTTTACATGCAATGATTATAAGGAAACCTGAATTCAAAACATCAAAGCTTCAGTTGTAAAGGTGAAATTCACATTATAAAAACACAAAACTAATTAAAGCTGCAAGCAGCATTGAATGGGTCCTCGCGCCTCTGCATGTGTTGGGGTAACTGACAGCAGAGGCCGCTCCTTGTGACCGTGCATTGGATGAAAAGAGAACTACCTGCTGAGTTCAGTGATACCTCACACAACAGTCTATGTCATACAGTTCATTAGCTGTTAAAGGCAGGCGTGGCTTAAGCATAGGGGGGCGGCCCAAACCATATGTGTATGTACGTATATGTCGTCAGGGTTGGACTCTTATAAATCCTGAAAAGTTTTGAGCCAATTGGACAATGTACACTCATGTTACACCCACTTCCTGTTTCAATGGCGAAACGCTCAAAATGGCCGCCCCGCCACAGCCATGTTCTATGACAAAAAGTATTCTGTTAATAACTTTTCATCTTAAATGTCTTAAGATGGCACAGACCCCATTTGAAGTTGATTGGATGAAATCTCTAGGATGAGTTTGTATGACGTGCAAATGGCCAAAATCTCACTAATTTTGAACTTTCAATTAAAAATGGTGGACTTCCTGTTGGGTTTAGGGCATGGCTCCAATGAGTGTTTTCGTGCGACTTGGCATGCTTCATTTATGTACCAAGTTTCGTTAGTCTACGATAAATGTACTGCAGAAGCTCAATTTTTTAAACCTTATAGGGGGCACTAGCGAGCCATTTTTGTGTGCCTCTTCCCGAAACCCTTAAAATACGTACATTTTCACCAGGATTGATGCAACCTGGATAAAGAATAATAATTCCTTCAGTTTCAATTGGACCTTTGCTGCTGTCGGCACTTGGGCACTAATAAATAAAAACACAGGGACTGATATATGCAGAGAGAAACCAGCCACATATAAGGAAAACTCTCATTATGTGTTTTATTTTGATATCAGGTTGAATTGATGTGAATAGATACACATGTAAGTTTCCTTATTTTTAATAATACAGGTGACCGAAGACGTCTACCGCCTGCTAAGTACCAACTATGACCTGGTGTGCCGGGGCAAAGTCAGTGTCAAGGGTAAAGGTGAGATGCTGACCTACTTCCTGGAAGGCAAGGTTCAGGGTGTGGGCACCATAATCACTTCTTCAGTGGTGCGTTCCGCCAGCCTGGCACGCCGAATCCACTCCTGTGGCAAGACGAGCATCCCGACCAATCTAGTCAGCAACATGCAGATGAACACTTCCAACAGCAGCAACAGCCAAGCCACATCCCTGCCCTCATCCTGTGTGCCCTCAGTGAGTAAAGAGGATGAGGAGGCCATAGAGGTGACACACATTGAGATTGAGGCTGTGGCAGATGTGGCAGTGTAGGAATAAAGACAAAACTACAAACTTCACTGAAAAAAGGAAAGGAAACCCTGGTTGGAAGCAGAAGACAGGGCTGTCCAGGTGTTTCCTATAAATCCTGAGCTACTGGCACAACCCAGAAAATGCTCATTCAGGATATGAACTTCCGGAGAAATTACATGGTGATACAGACCCTGTTATGGATTTTGAACTGCTTGCCACTATTGACGATGAGTGAAGAAGGAAAATACCCGGAATCTCAAATCCTTTTTAACGTCTCTATAACAGATGATTAGATTTGTGGTGTTCCTGGGTTCCCTCAGATCCTGGTATAACGTGCATCTTTGTTTTCTATGTAGTACATATTCAATGTACAAGAGATATGTGCATTGATATCCAGAAAAAAAGACTGGTGATCATGCTATTGCTTTTGCACTGTCTTTCTGATTATGCCAAGGATACATTGCATTATTTACAGTGTAAAATGGTGTTGTTTCTTTTTGGTGTGTGTAAGCATGCATGTGTGTACTTGTGAGTGTGTGTATGCATGTGTGGTTAATTCTGAATTGTAACATAACAGCACAGAGTACTTTTTATACTCAGAGCTTACTGGATGAAATAGGCTTTTATACAGTTACATATTACATATTTACAGTTAATAGTGCATGACTTTTTAAGAGTTGACAGCCATAGTAACGGTACTCCTGTTGAAAGAAAACCAAAGTATTAAGCATTCCATAGATCTTTAGTGTTACTGCTTATTTTGCCTCAACATAGCCTACAAGAGAAAAAAGAAGATGTTGCAGTAGGTGGAACATATTTGTCACATGGGATGCTTTGTCATGCAAATGTCATGAGTAGACTTAAAAAGTGTCTTTTTGAACTCCAGAGAGTAGAAATAAGGTTTTCACAAACATCCTTTATATCTTTTGCCCTGATTCACAATAATTTAACCAAAGTGCGTGTTAAGTCTAACGACAGACAGTGGTGGCTTTAACACTGAGGAGGCAGCAAAGGTCAAGGAAAGGAACAGAGGGCCCTATCTTGCACGCGGCGCAAGGCCCGACGCAAGTGTCTTTGATTTTTTAAGACCAACGCAGTTGTTCATTTTTTCGTCCACGTCGTTTAAATAGTACATGCACCTGCGCCCATCTTTGTGCCCATGGGCGTGCTGATCTCACAGGGTGGTGTGTTTAGGTGCATTCTTGGAGTACTGCAATCTTGCGGCAGCAGAAATTTATAGCGCCATCGACCAACAAAAACTTGGTCTAAAGTCAATAGCGCAGCATTTCATTGTTATTTTAACAGCGCATTAGTAAAATGCACCTAGGCTCGTGCATAAAAATCTGTGCAAATCCGCCATCATAATAGTAATGCACCAAGGTACAAATGCGTCTGTCTGTTAAAGGGGTTGAGAGATAACACTCTGATTGGTTTATTGCATGTTATGCCCAACAGTCGACCACTTCTACAGGGTTGAATGTGTGCTGCTACGGGAAATATTTAATGCCTAAACTGGACCAGTCACAAGGTACAATCAACATCACATAGAGGACCAATACAGCCCTATGTATGGTGCAAACAGTACATGTAGATGGACAGGAAGGCATTCACACACAGAAGAGAGCACATACATTGCTTAAGCACATACAATGAGCACAAAACTACTACAAATGCACAACCTAGTCCCTTAGCCTAAGCCTTGCAAAAGCTCCATGTACATTAACGCATTTTTTGAGATCACATAAACTTTGGTGCAGTGTCTAGCTACTGTCGTCTTTCAGGCATACATTACCGTACTTTAGCTTTTTTGCTATATTTAAGCTACACTTTGAGTTTTCTTTAGAAAACTATAAGCTTTAGCATGTCTCTCAGATCCAGTCTCAGAAATGCTAGGCACATCAGATATATTTGTAGCCTATATCTTTATCAGCGTTGAATTTTCACTTGATCTGCAAAAGTGTAAATAAATCATTTTTCAAGTTTTTTGCCTTACTCAACAAGCTTAAAGTGATTGCAACCTGCCTTTTTATATATATATATATTTACTTTGATATGCAGATCATACTTTTTGTAAATAGCCAAAAGCTGTAAAGTATGTTGTATCTTGTACAGTGTAAAGTTGGGTTATTGAATATTTTGTAATAAAGACAATATTGGTGTATAAACTAAATGAATTTGGCTATGAATGTTAATAGATGGAGTGTGCGTGGTAAGGGGGTGTAAATTTGGGTGTGATTTTTAAGATGAGCTAAATGAGGATTTTTATGAAAGCCCTGAAAGACAAGATAAAAATAAAGGCATTGTTGGCAAAAACATAATTTTAACTTGTAGGTACGAGTTAATCTTACATTTTTATAATGCATTGTATCTCCTACATAAGGGAAACTATCTCATACATAAGACTTTAACTTTAACTTTTTTATTAGGCTGTTTTGATGATGTGATTAGTGCATGATGCAAAGGGAATTGAAATTTCAGCCGAATGCAGGATGAACAAAAGGTTTTACCTTCTTTGTTAATAGTTAATGTCTACTGTAAAACATAATGGAACTGTGTAGGCACTGACTTGGGTTAACAACAGTGTACATAGGCTATAGTAGTGCACATGTCTATTTAATATTCTCCCTGTAGTCCAATGATGTCATTCACGTTAATATTAATTAGCCATGTGTTCCGCTGGAAGAGAGAAAACCGATTTCTGGGTGCATCAAACATCTGTGAAGTTTACAATTATTTTCTTACTAAGATAAACAGACTACATATCATACAACTTTCATTTCAGAATGTTTGTAGCAATTCGCTATTTGTGCTGTGTAACACGGTGGCAGCGGATGAGATCAGACTGAAATATCGGTTTCCTGCCTGTTGAACAGGTGTAGCCAAAGTATTGCCTTGTTATTCGTGATGGTTCTATTGCACTTATAGATAGGTAGTCTTTCAGGGTTGTATCTAAAACTCAGTATTTACATTTTGTCCCCCAAATATCAAAAACAACATGCAGTAACAAATATGACCTTTATAGGCAGTTTTCCATGTCAGTTCCACTCTATAAAATTTTATTTCTCACACCCAAGTTTATGGCTCTTAAAATACCAGCTTTCCCTCTACGCAGCAAAATATGGCAGACAATGACAGGTTTATTATGCCAAACCGAGGACTTCCACAACCCACAGCCAGATGAATGTCAACATGCAACGCTGAGCACGGCCAAAATTGTTTGTCCAGCATTAATGTAGAATTTGTCTTGGGTTAGTGGGTTACTTTTACAGTATAAAAGTTGAGTCAAAAAACACCTGGCTTGCTCAATTATTTCAGTACAGTACAGTGTCAAATGATGATTAGTTATTAAAAACGTCTGATTAATTGTAATGTTGATGTATCCTGAAGGAGTTCTTGCTTTAAAACAAAAAAGGTCTGAGTCCAAGCTGAAGTTGACATTAAGCAATAAAGGGAATCCAAGGTGAATCCTGGTTCACAAATAACACCCCCCACTTGTGTCATCAGGGCTAAAAAGGGTCAAGATGAGTAAATAAGGGGGTTGGCATTCATTAATAATACAAATTTAACAACCAAGAAAACTATAGAATTATTTTGATAATGCTTTCTTTTATGAATAGAATTTCATTGTAATTTCCAAGAAAGTCTTCTGGAAATAAGTATGTAGTTTGGAACTCTTTTAAAGTTCTTAAAAATGTCATATTATAGAATGTCTAAAAAGTTATAGTATAGCATGCTGAAAAAAGTCTTAAAAAAGTCATAACAAAGTGATAGTGTACTACGTCAAAAAAGTCATTGTACAGTATGTCAAAAAAAGTAAAAAGAAAGTCATTGTGTAGTATGTTGAAAAAAGTCATAGAAATGTCATGAAACTATACTGTATTATACTGAGACTTTTTTAGACATTCTATAATATTACTTTTTTAAGACTTTTTTAACATACCATACTATGACTTCTGTCAACATACTATACTGTGACGTTTTTATGGCTATTTCCGACATACTATACGGTGACTTTCTTTTTACTTTTTTTTAAATACTACACTAAGACTTTTTGACATAGTACACATCCTTTTTCTATGACTTTTTTTGACATACTATACAATGACTTTTTGACGTAGTACACTATCACTTTTTTATGACTTTTTTCGACATTCTATGTGGTTAGTATTTGTATTAGTCTTTTTTTCTGGGCTCAGTAATGTGGAACAATAAATATGACATCAAACCCCACATTTTACGCTTTGCAAATACACACCACACTGAGCTGTGTGCATTTTATGGTGTGTAAAGACTTTTTAACATACTATTATGACTATTACATGACTTTTTTTTATAACTTTTTGACATACTATACTATTGACTTTTTTCGACATACTATACTATGATGTTTTGTGACTTATTTTTGAAATACGTTTTTATGACTTTTTCAACGTACTTCACAATGACTTTATTTTTACTTTTTTGACATACTATACTAAGACTTTTAACATAGTACATTATCACTTTTTTATGAATTTTTTGACTATGAATTAGTTCGACATTCTATACTATGACTTTTTAAGACATTTTTTTCGACATACTATAATATGACTTTTTAAGACATTTTTTTCGACATACTATACTATGACTTTTTTAGACATTCTATAATATGACTTTTTTAAGACGTTTTTCAACATACTCTACTATGAGGTTTTTCCACATACTATACTATGAAGGTTTCATGACTTCGTTCGACATACTTCACACGTTGTATGACTTTGTTCGACATACTTCACAACTTTCTTTTTACTTTTTTGACATACTATACTATGACTTTTTGCAGACTTTTTCGACATACTTCAGGTTGACTTTCTTTTTACTTTTTCTGACATACTATACTATGACTTTTTTGACATACTATTCTATTACCTTTTGCAACATTCTATACTATGACTTTTTTAAGACTTTCATCAACACACTATACTATGACTTTTTTATTCTATAACATGACTATGAATTAGTTTGACATTCCATACTATGATTTCTTTAGGGACTTATTTCGACATTCTATACTATGACTTTTTTAAGACTTTTTTCGACATACTATACTATGACTTTTTTAGACATTCTATATTATGACTTTTTTAAGACGTTTTTCAACATACTCTACTATGAGGTTTTTCCACATACTATACTATGAAGGTTTTATGACTTTGTTCGACATACTTCACAACTTTCTTTTTACTTTTTTTGCAACATACTATACTATGACTTTTTCGACATACTATTCTATTACCTTTTGCAACATTCTATACTATGACTTTTTTAAGACTTTCATCAACACACTATACTATGACTTTTTTATTCTATAACATGACTATGAATTAGTTCGACATTCCATACTATGACTTTTTTATGACTTTTCTTCGACATCATACACTGTGACATTTTTTCAAAATACTATGCTAAATATTTTTTTACGTACAATACTACGACTTTTTATGACTTTTTTGACATAATATGCTATGAGTTTTTCATGATTTTTTTGACCCTCTATACTACATCTTTTTTCGACATACTATACTATCACTTTTAATTACTTTTTTCAACATACTATACTATGACCTTTTTTCAACATACTATACCATGAATATGACTTTTTAAGACATTGTATATGCCGTTTTTAAGACATCATATACTATTACTTTTTATGACTTTTTTCGACATACTATACCATGACTTTTTTGAGACTTTTTTCAACATACTATACTATGACTTTTTAGACATTCTATAACATGAGAATGAATTACTTTTACTCACTTTTTACAGTGTGTTTGCTGTATGTGACAAAAAATGTTGTAGCCTAAAAAGCGCGTGACATTGCTTAGAGCATCTTTAAGGATAGAAGCTTGGGGTGCATTGCTTAGGCCTAACTGAACGGAGGAATTGTGGTATTCTGCGGTAGCCTGAGTAACTTTAACCGTTGTTCATGTGAAATCTCAAAGACAGCCTGATGCTTTGTTTATAGACAATTCGTGAGTGGCTGTTTGCTGTTTGACCTATCAATTTTCCTGTTGATGAAGTATAACAGGGTAAATACTGTATATTGCATACCCTTGTAGCTGTTATGTCTCTTTATAAGTCATTCTAAGTCACAAGTGACTCCTTATGACGAATAAACTGAACTTTGTGTGTGACATTGTTGGTGTCCCTTTGAAAGTGTGTTATTCACCACTATTGAATATATGGATATTTATTCTTCTTAACCCTCATGTTGTCCTCAGGTCAAATTGACCCTATATCAATGTTTTCCTATATCATTGTTCTTTTTAACTACCCAATTGTAATCACCCAAAATAACATGATTGATTCCACACAACGCTCTTTGGCAAGTACAAATATCTACTTTCATTCATTTTGGGGTGTCTTATTCAATTTTATAGCATTTAAAAAATCGTGTTTTCGAAATAGTATTGAGTAAAAGTTGACATATTCCAGTCTGTGATTATCCATCAGCATACTTTCCTTTAATCTTTATAATCTTTAGTCTAAATAATTCCTAATTTCTGCTTTTCTAACTCAAACATTAGGTATAATTTCCAATAAATGAGATTTATTGAACATAGGCCTAAATTCCAAAATTAACTGTAAAACTAAAGTTAATAAGTTAGTGTTACGTAATGCTGAAAACGTCAAAACAAGTGACAGAAATTGGACAAAAATGTAAGAAAAAGTTAAAAACATTGATAAAAAAGCCTCACCAAAAGTATTGCTTTTCAATTTTGACAGAAAGACAACACAAGGGTTAAATTGTTATATCTTTATTTTTCACTTCATGTGTCAAAAAGGACATCCAGCTCCACCTGCCATCTGTCTGTAATCAAGCTTCCACACCTGATTTTAATAATCAGCTAATTACAGCGGTGTGACACATCAGCAAAACTCAACTGTACAACAGTATGGAAATTCAGCAGCAAACTGTAAGTTTTAGTGCACTGTTTTTTATCATCAAATGTGAAATAAGTTTTAAAAAATACTAAAATTTATAATTAAATAGACATTTTAGCCTATGTAAATTTTCCTCTGTTTTAAAATTGTGAATAGAGGCCATGTCTGGAGACCATACAGGAAGAGTCTGAGCTGAACGATACATTTGAAGGAAGTGAAACAGGAGGAGAGGAGGATTTTCAAATTCAAGTAGGTGTGGAGACAAAGGAGGTAACGTCAGAAGACAAGAGCAAAGAAGATGAAGATAATGATGCTCTGTTTAGGGTTCTGAGACCTAAGCAACTGTCTCGTTCCATCAGCCAAGATAGTTCTCTTCAAATCCAATTAACCAACGATCATCACAAGGAAATAGAGAATTTCTCTGATTCAGATTGGAGCACACACAGAGTGGATTTAAGAGATAAAGCTACCCCACCTCGGCAGACAAAGTTAGGAAATAAGAGGTCCATTAGTAAGGAGCTGAGAATAAATGTGAGTATTTGTGGCACAATTTGCATTCAAATTAAATATCTGGCAAGTCAAATGGAAAAGAGATGATGCTCTATTGTTGTCTTCAAGAATATGTGTCGAAAACACAAACCAACTAAACTGAAGAAGATGAGCAGGAAAAGGAAAAAGGGTGCATCTTTGGTAAGTGTTAATTTTAAGTGAATATTTTTAACCATTAAAAACGCATAAGTGTAATGAAAGTTTTTTTCATCATGTCTTCCAATATTTCCAAGGAGGAGCCATTTCCTGATTGGCTGGTGAACCTGATGGTCAACATTGAAGAGGCAACAACTCACCAACTGGTGGTTGAGTAACACTGTTCACTGGCCTCACAAGGAGACTGTGAAACATGTAGGTCACATCAACCAGTGGCCTCACATTTGTCATGTGCCAGTCAGTTTCTTTTGTCATCAGTAAATAAACAAGGTAACTAAAGTAGAGTAATAACTCATACTAATAAGTCTTGACCTTATAATGAGATTTGTATTGTAAATACATTTTTGTTGAAGTTTTGAAGGTTTTTTTTTTGCCATGTGTGTCTCCCATTAGGCAAACTTTGTGAGCATTTACTGAAAGTATAGTAAAAGCAAAATGAGCTCTGATTTTGTGTATGTTATTCTGGAAAGTGACTTGTAACTGTCAAATGTAATTGAGTAAAAAATATATTTATTTCTCACATGTAGTAAAAGTATAAAGTAGCACAAAATAGAAGTAGTAAAATTGTACAAAATACATGAGTTCTTTCAAAATCAATGACTTTCATTTGACTTTATGTACTTTACCTAAACATTATTTAAATCCAAAATCAATTTTAACTTCAAATGACCATTACATGTTAACACACATTTGCACATATGCTCATTAGTTCAATTTTTCATTGTGCTGAAACACCACCTTCTCACCACCACTAGCATCCAGAACCCTAACGTACAGCATGAAGGGTTGCAGCTAAATATTAATCTGTCTTATCTACATAGACATGCTGGAGTTTATGGGAACTTGTGCTGTAATGGTCTAATAACAAATAATACGGGTAAAAAATCCTATAATTGAATCATTATTACTGTGCATGTGTTCCATGTCAGTTCAGTTTAAAAAAATAAATTATGTAACTTTTGAAGTCTTGTAGAGTCATACACAGCAAAAGTGGTGTTGCTGCCTATATCACGGAGTAAATAGAGGTATTGCACATCTAAAATACATAGTTATGACGAATACTACACCAAGGAAACAACATGTTGTGATTCCAGCAGAGCAATCCATAATGTTAGGGTTGAGCAATGCTAAAGGGGAATGATGTTGTTTATTTGTCTGCCTGATAAGAGGAACCTTTACCAAAGTGACTGAAGGGACACATGGGGTTTTAGAGTGAAAACAGTGTCAAAGCACAATCTCACTATTACTTCATCAAAAAAGAGTATCAAGAGTTTTTTTATAATCACCCTCATTATCTCATAGTTTAACTCCTTGGATTATCTAGTATTCCTTATTATGGATATTATTCATTACTTCTTTCTCGATTCATTTCTTTAAACAGCAGTATTCATGTGATTTTTGTTTTCATTATATCAAAAGTAAAACACAAAGATCAGTAGTTTTGGTTGTTCAAAAACAGGGTTGTTTTTTAAGTCCATCGCGTTATGTCCCAAAGTCAATATTGACAACAGACCTTGTGAACCTGGATCTACGCACGTCAAGCAGGGTCATCCACCGTTGAAAGCAACTGTGTCAAAAATATTTTATTTCTGTGGCAAGAGTGTTAATCATTAACGACCTCTGGAGGCCAGATGTCCACATAAATACTGCTGGTTTGGAGGAATTAGTACAAGAAACATAGTCATACTGAGAGGTTTGAAGAGGCAAGTCCAAAAAAGAAGAGCATATTTATCTGAAGACTGGAGATGCCTGAATTAAATGAGAAGCTGACTTTTGTGGCAGTAGTGGCTCTGGCTGTCTTGACCGTGGTGAGGTCGTCCCCAGTGGTGGGACCGGAGCCAATCCGCTGTGCCGCCTGTACACAGGAGAAACTGGACGACTGTCCTATCATCCCAGCAGACTGCAAGCAGGTGCTGAGGGAGCCCGGATGCGGCTGCTGCATGGCCTGTGCGCTGGAGAAAGGATCGTCCTGTGGGGTTCACACAGCCCACTGTGGTGTGGGTCTCCGCTGCACTCCCAGGCCCGGTGAGGCCATGCCGCTCCACGCTCTGACCAGAGGACATGGAGTCTGCACTGAAGACCTGGGCCAAGGTAGTCTCAAGAGTTTCATGGTTTTTCTCTTTTTCATATGTGTTAATATTAGCTACTTTAAAATGTTAAGATCCAAAGCAACAAAAACATTAAAAAAAACTTTTTTTAAATTTCTTATCAAGAAACAGAATTATTGAAGTCAAAATTATTTAATAAAATCTGAACAGATGGAGCTGGTGAAGTCCCTGACCATGGCTCCCTTCACTACCTGTTGGGTCTCAACCTTCCCCTGGACCACCAAGACACTGCTGAGGGCCAAGATAGCCTCAAAATCAATGTCATCCGCAACAACCTGGGGCAAGAGGTAAGGAATAAAACAACTACCTGACCTAGATTATTTAAAGTAATTTACCTTATTTCCAGTAGAGGGAGCACTTGATTTTGTGGAGCAGTAGATTTTCAAGCAAGATAATTGGGATCAATGTAATTTTTGCTAAGAATATATAGTGTATCTGTTTACATGTGGGTGTAATTCTCACTGTTTGTCTTTCTTTTTTGCACAGGGTCCCTGTCACATTGAGCTGCATGCAGCGATAGACATGATATCCAACTCTCGGCAGACACAAGGAGACAAGTTCACAACTTTCTACCTCCCCAACTGTGATCGGCATGGCTTCTACAAGCCAAAGCAGGTGAGAACTTTAGGATTTTACAAAACAAAATTGACTCCACCTGTGAAAAGAGACTCATCCTAAAAGCTAACTGGGTGATTTATTCATGTGGTTTCCTATTTCTTTTTCTCTTTCAGTGTGAGTCATCCCTGGTTGGACCTCCCGCCCGCTGCTGGTGTGTCTCTTCCTGGAATGGGAAGAAACTCCCAGGATCGAGTGACCTGCTCGGTGACTCAGAGTGTCATCAAGAAGTCACTCACTAAAGGATGGACTTTATCACTCACAAACGCAAACATATAGACACAAGCAAATATGTTTCATGTACATCTATTTGCTCCACCTGATGAACTCAGTTCCTTTCATGAAAACACACTTATTCACACAAAATGTAAAATCCAATTTCAGAGGGGTGATGTCCTTATATTTTATTTACATGATGTATGTAACAAACCTTATTTATTCTTACTAGCATAAACCATTTGTCAATTATAGATTTTTTTATGTTTGCTAATTTTTTTTTCTGATTGTAAATAGGGCAACACTGTATACATTTGTGTTTCTGACTAAGTAACTCCATTGCTCAAAACCACATGTCCACGTCTCTGCCATGCCCATTTCAGAGTCTTTTGGATCAGTTATTTATCTTATTTTTTTTATTTTTTTTATTTATTCAAAACTGGAGCTGTACATGGCACAAAACAACACAGCCGCTCATTCATTCAATGTGTTGACATTGTCTGAATGTATCTCCATTGCCGTTTCCTCAATGGGTATTGGGGGAAATACTTAAAGCGCTGCAAATATGTGCATGGTGGCCACGCACAAACATATCAGGGCTCATCCAAGCCACCGTTAGGCTTGGGATGGGTTGTTCCGCATGTCTACCTCTACTAGTCTCTGCTTGTCCACATGTTTAGCAGAGGATTGCTGAGGGCACTTCTAACCTATTCTAGCATCTATTCAAGTATTTATTATGATTCTCTCGTGTTTCTGCTTTTATTTGTTGAGAGCTCATGTGCAGTGGACCAGATTGTTTGTGTATGCTATGCTGGAATGCTGCTATTCTATTTTTGGTTTTGTTCAATCAGTGTATATATTCTTCTACAGTAATCTCGTGGATTTGCATCCAATAAAATGTTATTTCATCATTATGGGGTCATGTTTAAATGTGTTTTTCAACTGCCAAAAAAGTCTGTTTCATACACACTCAAAGTGAGAGAAGGCATGATGAGGAGAAAAATACCATACCTGGATTATTGTGTACTGCCTTTATTAAGTGAAAATAGAGCTCTGAGGGTTGCATATTACATGCAAACGGCGTATTTACTGAAATCAAGAAGTGATGAAAAGGATCACTGGCTACACAGAGATCAGAGATAACGGTTTGTGGCGTTTATCCCAACAATTCAGCTTATGCAAAGTGACAACAGAACATTACCAACCACAGTACAGACTAAAGGAAATGTTCCTCTTCTTGTGGCTTCAGAGCCAGCATTAAAAAAAAAACTGTATACACACTGTAGTGTTTGAGCTGCACAGTCCAGTCTAATTCCCTGAGGAGCAGGAAGCAACTGGATAAAAATTGGAATTCATAGTAAGGCACTGCATGCTTACTCCAAAGGACATATTCATGCATACATACATTTTATGGTTGTTGTGACCACACACGTCTTTATAACATCACAAGCATACCAATTATGATTATACATCATAAGCATGTACACGTGTGCAATGCCACTTAAATGAAGAGTGCACTCATTCAATGTTTGTGACAAATGTCTGTTTTATATTCATAATAAGGCTTTTGAGATAAATTCTTTAAAGGGTATCCTCTTCTCAAAAGTTGTCCTGGTTGGAGTCATAGACAAAAAGCTTATGAAGAATCCATCCATCGCAGAAAAGTACAGCATTTGTCACACAGAGGCTTTTTTTCACCCCTGGTACTCTTCCTCTGTTCCTTATGCTCTGCCTCTGAAAAAGGTCCCACAGGCAACAGATAGAGAAAGCAAACATCCATATATCGGCTGAGCCATCTTTTGACCTCTCTCCTAATATCCTCAGTGTCTCCATTTGTTTACAATTCTTCTTGCTCTCACTCCCACCTTCCCTCCATCTTGGTCCTGCTCCTATTGGCTCTCGGAGTTATAGTACTGGGCGTCTCCTCGCTCCTTCCCATGAAAACCTGGCAGGGATGCCCGTATTTGTCCACAGACCAACAGAAGCCTCGCTTTCTGCCTTTGGATGGACGACACTGAAAGTGAAGGAAGGGACAAGGTGAAGGGAGGGAAAAGAAATAGGGGCTGGGGGTAGAACTCAATGAAGTAGAACAGCAATAGTTAAGAGGCATTAATGGTCAGATTGTGCTGAGTCGACACAGCCTTGGTTATCCAACACGCTTAGGTATTTTGAGCTGCTTTTATGGTCTACCTCCAGTTACACACACATATAGAGAGACCTTTAAGGTAAACAGAAACCTGGTAAAATATTTGCTTAGTCTCGTTTGTGAACAACGTAGAACCAAGATCTATTTTCAGAAGCTGGTGGCCAGTACGAATCATCTGTTGCTGATTATACCCCACAGATCCAAATTATGGGTACTACAAATGACTTACAGAGTCTGTGGAGCTACCCAAAGGCTGTTATTTTACTGCCAATTTTACTAAAGGTCAACCTCCACTCTAGTAAAACATGCAGCCATTCATTTCAAGGGCTAACACAACTGTGCTGCTGCTCCACAAAGGAGTCAGAGCTGATCAGGAAGGAAGACATCCTTATTTAGTTCAATACTTCAGCAGGGTTTGACTAAGAGGCTGATCTGAGTCAAAGTAGGAATGTTGTTATCACGTCACCTTTTAGTGATACTAGTATAGGGGGAGGAGATCTTATCTTCACTGTATCTTCACTTTTGTGAGGACAAAAAAATTCTCATATGGGGTTTTAAATTGTAACTATAATACAAAAGTATCACAAATTGTATGATAGGAAAAACTAATACAGAAATCCAAATTGCCTTCACAGTTAACTGTACAAAGCGTGTTTTTTTCCAGCATAACATTTTTCCTGGGTATTTTTTTCCTCTGAAAAGACATTCACTGTTATTAAGAGCTGTATGTTTTTGCTGAAAATTGTGCAAATGTCCAAATTACACTGACCAACATTAAATGTCTGCCACTCCTTCAGCACCTCAGGGCTCACTAGCGGTACACTATGTCCATTCTACATAAACAAAGACAATGAGCCTGGCGTTGTGAGGCTGGTTATGAGATGATTGCAGGTCAAGGGGAACACTTCCATTAAGCAGGAGGGACTGCTATGTTATAAGAAAAGCTGCCTCGTGATGCAGTGGCGAGGGAGCCCTAAGTGCCTCCATATGAATGCGTCAGAACCACTCATTTATTACAACCCGATCGTGGGTGAACCATGTGAGCGTGGGGATGGCTGCAGCTCTATTTCTGTGCATGCTTCTCAAAAGTCCAGCAATTATGGGGGGAGCGCAATGGGTGCCGGTGGCCACCTTGACGTCTGTCTCCCTGGGAGGGTTCCTGTTAAACGGCCATCGTCCCAGCCGTCAACCCCAGTGGGGTTTGGCCCCTGTGGTTCCCGTCTCCAGAGCCAGTGGCTCGGGTCTACCTCACTGGTGTGGTGGTGCAATGATGAGGCTCTAATGACTACCAATGAATATAAGAGGACAGCTACACATCTGTAATTGGGTTGTAGGAGACCTAAAGTTTGAGTCACTAGACCTCAGTATTGAATTTTTATTATTGCAGCATGTAAATAAGGAAATGTGGGTTTCCTTTTTACAACCTTTCAAGGTTTAGAACAAATTGAAAGTTTTTTATCAGGTAGATGTTTAAATAATGTGTTGCCTCTTATGCAATTGATGCATGAATCTATAGTTTATCATACAGTCAATATCAAATGATGGTCCTTTGAATGTGCTTTTTTTACCTGTTTTTTCTTATAGAAGCCCTTCTTGTCACAGTTTGGTATGCGAAAACCTCTGGGGTTGAGAATATCTGCAATCTTGAGGCTGCTGAGAATGCTCTCCATCTCTCTCCGACAGGGACCCTACAGATGAGGGAATACATAAGCAGTTACTGTACTTTCTCCATTACTTAAACATCTCCAGCTCCAACTTCAAAAGCAGCGGATCTCATTAGCACACACTAATATTCCATTTTGCAATGTGATTGTGACATGAATTCTCTTTTGTTGTTTCTTGAAAATAAAGATGTTAACAAAGCCGGCTCACACTGCAACCCACACTGCTCTGCCATAATACCTAAACAATGGTGGCAGCAATATGAAAGAAGTGACGGATGAGATATTAATTCATCTGACCAACTTGTAGCAGCTTAACAGTTTGCCAAAGCTACTTAGAACTCTTAAACTTTACACAACAGATGATGGATAAAGTGATTTCAAAGAGCTCAAAGAGGGAGCCTAAAGGCTTGTCCTCAAGTCCAAGTACGCCAGTCACTAATCAAAACAGCCAGGCAAAGCACATTGCTAGTGTGTGCTCACTTCTCTGGCCAAAGATATCAAAATAGCAGCAGGGCTTCCCAACAGGCACTCACATAGGCCAATCCATCATTCGTTGGCTCCCCAGTACACCCGGCACGCGGACGCCTTGTGGCCAAACAACCGCCTGACCCAGGTCAGTCGCAGGGCCATCGTACCCGCTCACTGCCATGCCATTCTACTGCACACTAAGCCTGCCAACCATCAGCACCGCTACCCAAAACATTTCATCACCCGTAGGGGGAGAAAAACACCAAAACATAGAGGAAGAGGAGAAAAACATTCCTCCAGTATGCTGTGAAGACAGAAACAAATTGGTTTTGGTACTTACATACTCAGGCTCCTGTTTTGTCTCCAGAGAGAAGTTTTGTTGGTCTGTGATAAGTGGTCCTGGAAGCTCCTCCATTTTAAAGCTATGGGTTTTCTTCTGCTGCTCCCGTGCAAGGACCTCTGACTTGGCAGAGGGGAAAAGGGGGTGAAGAGGAGGTCTCACGGGTCCCAACATGGGTCTGTGGGTGCTGGACAAGGTCCGATGGCCTGAGCCGGTGGCATTCCGCTCCTCGTCCTGAGGCTCAATATTCTCTGCTGAAGTTTGAGAACAACATGGTTTTTATTCACAAGATGAGACATATTGTTTGTTTTCATTAAGCTGGAGGCCAACTTGAAGGTCATGAAGAATCCAAGATTCAGAAGCATTCCCTAAGATGATATACATCTTTCAATTTTAGAAAGAAATGAACATAAATATGCAAAATGACTTCCACCCCTCGATTCCAGATGTTTCTTCCATATACTGTAAAAATAAGGTTTTACACTAACCCTTGAATCCCTGAAATCCCCTTCCTTTAAGAATACAATCTAAATAGTTACACTGTTTCTAGCCTGAAAGTCAACCTTGCTGATATTGAGCTGCACTCTCTTTGCAATCTCTTTTGCACCATCAAATTCTTACAAAGACTCAACATTTCAATTTACCTATGGTCCAGCTAGTCTCATCCTCCACCTTCTCTTTGCATGGATGAAGAGAATTAGACATTGTGGCTTTAAGATGGATTTCTACTCTCATGGAATTGAGAGTTGATTACCACTTGTGAATGGACCAAAATGGACATAAGAAATTATCCAACTACTCAATTATTCAATGACAAATAACACATAATAACAATAATGACATAATAACAGTTAACTTGTACAGTTATTTCACATTAATATGCATATACAACGATTTTAAGACGTTTCATGCCTTAATATACAGCTTTAGAGTAGGCCTATATAGCATGATGTGCGCACAGAGGACGCATATGGAAAAGTTACATGCACAAGAATTACCTGGCAGTTCATTGACTGGAGGTGTTGGTCTGGCGGTAAGTCGTTTATTAGTAGCGTTTGCACAAATTCCCCGTCCCTCCAGCAGAGCCTGCAGAGGTTTGGTCTCACCGGGCTGATGCTGACAACTCAGTCCGGAGCCACATCTCCCGGTGTACACGCCGCACGGCTGGCCGAAGCTCAGAGCGCAAGTCATGCAGCAGCCGCAGCCCGGTTCGCGGACTTTCTCGGCGCAGTCCTTGGGTAAAGGTTTGCACAAAAGCCGCGCTCCAACTTCACATGGCTCGCATCTGATAACCGGTCCGACCGCACCTGACCTCCGGGTGAACGATGCCAGAACAAAAGTCATGCAAAGTGCGCGAAAACGGGAATCCATTGTGGCGTCTGTGAGCATAGGGTGTCCAAGTGAGGAAGCGCACTGTCCCACAGTGTTGACTTTTCACTGGGCAGCTTGTCTCTCATTCACATAAAGCCAGTACCACCGGACCAAACATCTCAATATATAGACCCCAGTGACTGTAGTCACACCCCCGAATAGCTTGTGGTCTAGCCTACTGATGAATTGCCTCGACTCCGTTATTCCTTTCTTTAAAACCATCAGAGCAAATGCAGACCAGTAGAATAACATTCATGGTATGTTATGTTTATGTTAATTTAAAAAGAATTAGCAAGCCTTTCACCACATTTCAATACATAATTCAGTTGTCAGGTTATTATTAGACACACAGTCAAGGAAATATTACCCAAATAAATACACAACGTTTTTTAAATTGTAACAACTCTCAGTTTGAAGAGCCCACACACAGCCCACGCGCAGATTCATTCTTAGGGGGCGCCATATATATATATATATATATATATATATATATATATATATATATATATATATATATATATATATATATATATTGTGTGTGTGTGTGTGTGTGTGTGTGTGTGTGTGTGTGTGTGTGTGTGTGTGTGTGTGTGTGTGTGTGTGTGTGTGTGTGTGTGTGTGTGTGTGTGTGTGTGTGTGTGCGTGTGCGTCTCAAGCATTAGCTGCTTTCTAAAAGCGTGCAGCTTTTTGTGGGTTTTGCTCGGTTGTGTGTTTAAATGTACAAGTGTTCACATAAGTATGTGTTTGCATCCGTATGTGTGTCCACTGATGCGGCCCTGCTGCACATGACCCTGCATGACGGTCATTAATTAAAGCTTTGACACAGTACAACAGATGACATAATAAAGAATGTACACAAGTGTGTTACTAAGTACATTTACTTAAGCGCAGTTTTCAGGTCTTTGCCTTCTCTATCTTCCCCTTTTTTCTTCTATTCCACTACATTTTAAGAGACAAATATTGTATATTTACTAGTTACCCTGCAGAATAATACTTTACAAAACAATTGGTTATCATATTAAATAGTATGCATTTTTTTATAAAGATGAAGGAACATTATGGGGAATTATCCACTTTGATTATCTCAAATATAAAAAGGTTACTTGCACATTTATCTATCAATAATAGTGTATAACAATATAACCCCGAAAGGGGTCAACCTGCACAATGAGTAATTTTAATTTTGAAACTTGTCCATATAGGTTTCTTCTCCCAACACTATACAAAACATATATGTATACACTATATATAATATAAATAATGTTCTTGTTATTTCTGTACGCAGATGTATGTAGAGGAAGGTTTGTCTGTTTATTTACCTCCAATCTTGGCTTTGCAGAACTGTAGCCTCAAAAGGTTGCAAATAATAGTTCTGGCAATGCTAGACTACATTCACCTGTTCTCTTGCAGTGTTTTATAAATGGGACAAAGATTATCCAATGTTAAGACTTAATAATAAACAGGTTTTTTGTAGGCCAGGTGAAAGTCAAATTATCAGAATATCTGCTGCTATCAGTCTACAATCAGTTTTGTGGAGAATATCCAGCAGCTGAAAGTAACTCAAGGTGACCTGCCTATATGGTATACAGTGTAAAATGCACCTCATGTACCTTTTTCTCACACATGCAGTAAAGCAGTGGTCTCTGAGCTTGTTGTTAGGACGTATGACATAGTCTAGTCTAGTCTGGGTCTAGTCTAGTCATTTATCAGTGCTACAAAGCAGATCTTAAAATAAGGACACATACCACAAGTGAGAAGATTCCTGAGTAATTACATCTGTGTTTTTAGGTCTACTATTAATTGGTTACAGATGAGAGAGGGAATACACCAGCAAAACTCTCCAAAATACCTCAAAAGAATAACTACAGGAGAGGAGAGGTGTACAGTTCCTCTTTGCTTTTAAATGTTCTTGGACGCCAATGTCAAATCAGTTGCCAACAAGCCCTGGCGTACTGCTGCCTTTTAACAGACAGGTCTACAGCAGAGCAGTGCTCAGTGGAATGCCAAACATTTGTTTCATAAGTTGAAAAAAGACAGCTTATTTTCCTCCCTCTCCTCCACTCAGAGCTTGTTGGACCCTTCCTGCCACCTGTGCATATTCAGCATAGCAGAATAGAGCGTCAGGCACAGGGAGTAGTGTACTGGAGGAATGTCGTCGCAGAGCAGCCACTCAATAAATAATGAGTGTGAAGAATTTGCTATTGCACACGCAGGATATTACTGTACATGTGTTTAACATCACCTACTGTCAAAGCCCACGCTGGTCAACCGCAACTGCTTGACAAATCCTAATCCGGAGCAATTTTCCACTGTTTTAAGATCTGGATAAATCCCATGCAAGCTCTGCGTCACTGTGAGCAATTATTTAGTATATTATGTTATTAATATATATGTTATATAATATGTTATTATTATTATGTATATTATGTGTCACTGTATTTATTATTATAAAACTGCAGCTTCAATTATTAAGGGATCAGTCCACCTAAATTATAAAACAAAAAGTTTTGAGAAGCTAGATTTTCTAGCAGTGCAGATAATTTTGGCATTTACACGTATATATATTAAAAATGAAACACCAACATGCCAATTGCGTGTGATATACCTGATTTAATGTGATAAAATCTTTTCTTGTGTTGGGTGAACTGATCCTTAAACCAAATTTATGGTAATCTGATGTTCCTTTGACATTAGCAGAATGCCTCATTATTATGACTTTTATTGTTAATTATGTTGATGTATGTACTGTAGTGATGGGGAACGACACAATAATCTGAAGCAAGGGCCAAAGATCACAGACTGAGAAGCATATAGTTTTATTAGATGGTGGTCTGCAGAACATGTCCGGGTGGACCCCAGATAATGATGAATGATGTGTGTGTGTGTGTGTGTGTGTGTGGCCATCATTCTCAAACATTAGCCAACTCTTTTCCCATACTTACCTGGAATTTGGGATGGCAGTGGGGGTCCAGAGTGTCTGTGAAAGCAGAGAGAGTGTGTGTGGGTGCTGTATGTGTTGGAGGAAGAGGAAGGGGTGGGACTGTTTAGGAATGAGGCTGTCACATGTCAAGTCTGGTATGGTTGCTGTTATTTTTTTTTTTCTCTCCATAGTCTTATGACCGTCTCTCATATAATTTCCCCCGTTTTAGAGCTTTTCGAGTAGACTCTAATCATTGGATGCAAAGGTCTCCATTATAATTAATATGATCATCTTTCCCCTTTGATTCTGCTCTGCGTCCATACAGAGCTTCGACAATTATTTGATTATTAGATGTGGTTTGAATAGTGGACAAAATAAAGAGCCAAAAAGGGGCAAAGGCCACCTTTCATCTAATTCCAGGGTCGGTTAATTATTTTTTTTTTTTGGAATGGTCTGTTCGTGGAGCTGTCATGGTCCCCATTTCTGGAGGCTTGGCCCCTGATGCAATCCAAGGCTGTAATTAGGCCTGAGCGAAGTGGAGGATGGAGAGAGAGGAGCTCTCAGCAGTCAGCCTGACAGATTGCAGAGTGCTCGGAAGTAGGTTGAGAGTGGCGCCGCTCACTTTGGGCTCCGAATCAGAATCAGTAGACAGTATCACTTCCTATGTCTCGTGTAGACACATTAGGACTTTGAACATGTATTCATACATGTATGTACATTTCCTCACATGTGCAAAACATATTGCTCTCTTTTTCACTCTGTCACTCTGAGCATGTAGTAAGTGTATTCAGAAAGCAGAGTTTAAATGTAAACTACTGTACTGCCAATAAGGCTGTTTCTGATTGAACTTGTAATTTTTAATTCATGCTGCATTTATTTTTTTTTTCTTTGAGTGTTTGTTCATCTTCAACAATGGTGTCACAAGACTTTAATACAAATGAAACGGACAGCTACATGTAATTTATTTTGGCACAATCACATATCATTTTCTAACTGACACCAACACACCATTACTCATACTACTATTCATCGTTAAAGAAAAAAATATAGTTGGTGGAGGAGGGGGTATCCCTTGCAGATGCAAGCCCTACAATGCTCCATTTATTTTATAAGTGAGGGTGGTCTGTGGTTGCAAGATGTGGTTTGATGCTGAAATGAAGAGAAAAGACGGAGACTTATTACAGTCGCTGTAAAATGTTGTAGCTGTCTCTGACAGGTCCACCCAGCTGTATTTACACAAGTATGTTGATTTAAGCCATATTTTACATGATTCCTTTGCATTTTACTTTTGTTGTTCAATCTCTTTTGGGCAATTCATTATATGTGTAGTTTATTTTATGGTGTTAAATTTGTTAGTCTATGTTATAGTAGTCTCGCTTTGTCAGGCTGGCATCCACACGCTGCGGAGCAGAGAAGGGTCTGCCTAGTCCACATTGCATTTAGATATGGGAGAAAAACATGATCATGATTTATTTCTTTAAACCAATCACAATCGTCATGGGCGGCACTAAACTCCGCACGGAGCCGCTGTAAAATAGTTGTGCAAGAGAAAACTCAGATTGGACGGTCTAGTTAGCCTTCTCAATTTACCATGGAGAGATCTGAGGAGCAGTCAACCATAGTCCTCATAAATCCACCAGAGTTTAAAATTCCAATACAAAGGAAGCGGAAGGAAGTGGACATCGGCAAAAATACATGCATCCGA
Source organism: Etheostoma perlongum (assembly GCA_026937815.1). NCBI lineage: Eukaryota > Metazoa > Chordata > Actinopteri > Perciformes > Percidae > Etheostoma > Etheostoma perlongum. The sequence continues at coordinate 16,919,841 of CM049382.1, forward strand.
TGGAATTTCCTGCGACACTGGAGCAATCCCGCACTATAGTCACGGATATAGACTAATGTTATAGCGAATTAGCCAATGGAGAGGAAACATTTAAGTAAATGAGGGGTACAAGTTGCCCAACAAGAAATTATTCAAGTTAAGTTAAATTAAGTTACAATAATTGGCGAGGAGTACTTGTACGCCTGGGGCTACTTTTGCTGTTGCCAGGCAGTATACGTGGAAAATTGTAGAATAGCTCAGCTAACTTGATGCACATATTTGCATTTAGGAGGTAAATAAACATACAAAAGGTGTGAGGCTGACCTTTAGTATATTGTCATAAAAAACAATAAACCAGCAGGCTTTCTGTGCAGGACACACCTCCCACCAACCTTTATAGGTAGTGGAAAGTTGACAAAAACCTACTGCAAAGCTTTTATATCTTGAATTAAAAAATAATGCATCAATATCCACTTTTACATAAATAACGTTAAGTTATGCATGCAGAACACAACATCCAGTATTAATATATTAAAATGAATACAGTTGGAGCATGATCAACAGTGGTTTTGATGAAGGAGTGCAGAGCTCAAATTCACATGAGAAAGGCATCCCTTAACCCTTCTGCTTGGTTCTTTCCAGGTCAGCAACCATGACTAAGGGCTATTGAGACCTTTCACAGCCATAGTCAGCAGACTGGGAGTCCTGTAGCACCCATGAGCACCTACAACCCTCCAGTTACATCACAAACTGTTTTGGTTTGTATGGGACAGAAATGTGCAGCTTTGACACTGCGTACAATTTGAAATGATTCTGACTCAAGAACTCAAAAATATTAATATTGCATAACTCAATAAAAATTGATTATCCATTGATGGTGTTGGGCAGCGTTTTGACCTGACTTGACAGGACGTGGCCTGATATTGCAGCCCATAATTAATCTCTCAATGCATTTTGAGGTTTCTGCATCTGCTGAAAACAAAATCTAGGGGCCTCAGATTGTGCAGCCATGCCTGAATGCACATTCTATTTTTGGTCCACAACCTTTATTACGCCTCAGAGGACTGAGATGAGCCCCAACCCTCTAATTAAGTGGCCATAAAAATCCTTCAGAGCTGGGGTGCTCGAGAAATGAGAATGAGCTCTGTCAGCCTGATAAACCAGACCATTTACCTCCACATTTTCTGAAACGTGAAATTTGATTGGCTTCGCTCTACTAGAAGTGACTGTTGTAAATCTGTAAAGTTGATTGGAAAGCTGTTAGTTGTTGAGAGAGGCATACTGTATGTGACAGGCTTAATCAGTGTCAGTTGTGGGTCCTTGCTCAGGTCAGGAATGTCAACACAATAGCAGTGATTATATTAGGCTACCGAGGCTCATCAGTGGTCGCCATGTAGGTTAATGGTTAGAAGAAAAAAAAAGCCAGAATTTGTTGTTGGGCATCTTCTTGTCTGTGTTTCTTTTAACATTCTCCTATATCATTGTTCAGCTTGGTAAACGTAAATATGAAAACATAAATATAAAGTTTGATGGGGAAGTTTTTGCAGTATCAAATACTGCAAAAATTCCTACATAGGTCTCACATGCACACACTGTCATTATGAAATATTGTCTCCTGGCAGGGTTTCTATGTGGGCTAATAATGTTACTTGGTTTTCTGGACTTTCCCCAACTTCTTTTATTTTGAGGCCACTCCACACTAAATAACAGAGGAAGACCGGGCTCTGGGCTCTCTGCAGTCACCACACCTGGGCCTTCGCTTCCTTCCTGCCCTCCCCGGGAATTCTTCACTTTCACCACCTGCAGAAGGACAGTAGTGAGCAGGGGGAGGAGGGAGGGTCTACCCCATTACACCTTTCCTCCCTCTTTGGCTAGGCTATGAAATTGTATTCCATCTCAGCACCATTAGAGCAACCTGCCCAGGCTTGTGTGGAGGTAAAATCCTCTTTTAGTGCACTTCATAAATGAGATAGTGGACACGTTTGTGCACAGAGAAAGAAAGACAACTGACAAATGGCCCTTGTGTGTCAGCCTTCTTAAAAGATGTGATTGTGATCCACTTAGGTTTGTCACCATTGCTGTTTAACCTTTAAGCTACAGCTAAGGAAGTTTAATTTGACAGGGGAAATAAGCCACGTCACTAAACCACTCCACTTGATGGCACATGGGTTCATAAGTGTTGTGTTGATAGCATCCTCTGCTGGCTGCAAATAGGAATGAAGGTATTAATTTCTCTACCGTAACACTAAATGTTTTTACAGCAGAGTGTCCTCATTACTGGCCCCTGGGCAGTAGTTTCATTTACTGTTTACTTTTCAATAATGTGAGATTCAGACCCGCAAACTCTATAGTACTGAAAAAAGGTGACAAGAAAATTTCAGTAATCGCAATATGCATGTGAAGCCTTTTGAAGCTTTTAAAGATTATAATACAACAAGAATACATCTTGTTTTGAAAAAATAATGTTTTATTGCATATGTATTATTGAATTATAGTTATTGATGCAACGTGTTCATCGCTTTCATTTTGCAGCTGGTAGCCTAAATGTGGTGCTAATTTTAATTATTTTATGTATTACTTTACATACTGCTGGGTGGCTTGTGGATTTCCCCTTAGGGGCAAATATAGCCTAATAATATTTGTTTACTGATTATATTTTGTATTGTTTATCTGAATCTGCAGTATAGTATAGCATATACCGCTGACGGATAAATTTAGTGGAGTGAAAAGTATAATATTTGCCTCTGAGATGTAGTAATGTAGAAGTACAAAGTAGCAGAAAATAGAAATACTCAAGTAAGTACCTCAAATTTGTACTTCAGTACAGTACTTGAGTAATACTTGGTTACTTTTCAACATCGGCAACTTAGTTGAGAAACGCCCGGAAGTTAGCTAATGCTAGATAGTTTAGCTAACATCAGGATTGTGGCTTTAGTTTAAACAGTCTGCAACACTGTTTACACTGCGTTGTTCTGTAAGGCAGCGGCTACTGTGCGTAGTTTCGCATTGCCAGACCTTCCTCCACAGCGCTGTTAAGGCAGGTCTGGCCAGTCCACACAGCATTCTGAGATGGGAGAAAAAATGCTGTAGACAGATTTGTCAAGGAATCATTCTCTCCTCACTCCCTTAGCACTTGAGATGAAGTAATACCTGTGAATGCTGTCTTTGGTTCAGCAGCGTGCGTACCCCAGTTAATAGCCGCATACCGGTGGGTCAGTCATTAACATTACCAATGCACGGGGTGCAGCCAAACATTATTTAAACCCACAGAACTTTACTTTAAATTCTTGTGGAGATCCAAACTTTTACCGAGTTACCAAATATGATCCTGAATTTCAAGGAAATGTAAGCGAACAACCATCCGTTTGTTTCCTGGAAACGACTACCTGGCAACTGTTCCTGGCTATGTTGAATTTTTCCTTTAAGGGTGTAACACATCACCAAAATTAAATCATGTTTAATTTTATTTATTTACAGAACACATCAAACAATGCAACAATAATATACAAATAAACTGTTCACATGTAGCATGTTATACACAGAGGCACAGTATTGTATGAGATAAGCATGAGGTACAGATAATAGATAACCAGATAACACGTGTACATACTTAAACAACAGAAATGTATTGTGGCCGTAAGTTCCTCTCTGGATAATATGGCTGCCCAACACAAAAAAGTTGAAAGGAATAAAGTTGTATGGTCATTGTCTTATATATGACTAATAAAGTATATGTCAAATCCTAAATTTATTTGTGCAATTCCAACATTGAGATCTTTTCTTTCTTTTAAGAACTTTTAAAACACTAACACAATTGCAGCATTTGTTTGCTCCATATACTGTAGCAGCCTGTCTTTTTTTTATTCAAATAAAATGTACAAAATCAAGGTTACTGTCCAATATATTTTTGATACTGAAATACTGCTGTGCTTTAGTGTTAGTGGCCATGACCACCCCCCCCATCCCAAAGAGGGCAAAATGAAGTAAATATTTGGCAGCTGTGATTGAAAGGCCACTTATACCATCTTCTTTGCAAAGCACTGATGTGTTTTTAACCAACTCATGTCAAATCAATATATATATTAGGGTTTAATTAAAATATTTTTCTATGATTTCTCTCCTTTCAACACACACGCACGCACACATGCACACACTTTAATTAAAATGTCGCTGACAGCTTTAAAAGTGGTCATATTCACATAAGAGAAAGACAATTATTTAACAAGGATCAGAGAAGCCAGATACATGCTGCAAGTGTACAGAAGGCTGTGCTTTAAAAAAAAAAAAAAAAAAAAAAAAGTACATTGCATAGATAAAACAAGATAATCCTGTATGCACCTATAGCCTGTCCTAATTATACATATTTGCTGCACTGCCTTTCCACATATTAAACTCCACAACAAAATACTGCATGCTGGACAGATGCAGCACAGTGGTGCTTCTACAGTAGCTACAACTTTACAGAATGTTAATAGCTTAAATGAAGTTTGTTTTGGTTAAATATTAGAAAACAATGACACGCAACACGGTTCAGCTTTCTTGATTTGTCTATAAAAATGCTATGCACAAATGAGAAAAGCAGCCATTGTGTTATGTGCGCTATGTACTTTAAGGATGTTGAGAAAATATATCTAACTGTATTAGACATTACAGTTGAAATCACATCTCATATGACTTTGTTGTATTCTCTGCTACTTTACAGTTCATTTTACAGGAAAGAAAAGTAAGAGCATAGAAGAGATTTATATTTTTCTATTGAAAATAAATGTAATTCAATGTCCTGGTGTTGGTAAGTGATCATTATGCACTTAATATCCAGTTATTATTATTATTAATATCCCGGGTTAAGGCCACCATCTTCAGTCCTTGACATTTTGTCCTTTCTTCAGCCTTTCAGTCTTTATTTCTTGTTTCTACTCTGAGTACAAGTCTGTCTAGGGGATCAGCTCAGTCTAAGGCAGGCCTACTTACTTTTTTGCGAGCCAATCATCACCTTGGAAACAAAGTTGACAATGGCGCTTGCTGGCTGCTCAGGGTCATGCTCTGCAAACAGGTGACATATATTGTCCATGGAAGTGCCCGTTTTCCTCGCCACAAAGCCAAAGATCCTGCAGAGGTGAATAAAAAGACTTAATAGCAGAACTGTCATCTGCCTCAAACTGACCACGTTCTTTAAATATAGAACTTCTTTAATGCTTGCTCTGGTTGAAAATAATAATTGACTTACTTTGCTGAAGGACAGCCATCTTTATTCCACCTGTGAGCAGTGAAAGGAGGATTGTTATTACCTTGGTAGAACTTCTCAACTGCACATTCAAAAATAGCAGTGACAAGGTGTTGACATACCACACCTGTTTAGAATAATAAAAGGTTTACCTAACAATTGCCACGACAGACACTCTATTAGCTCTTAAATGACATGTGCTCAAATTTTAAATCAGCAATACTCACTTTCTTTCTTGAGGATCCAATGCGCAAAATATGACTGTATTTACATTGTAATGCCTCCTGAAGAACAGCCTAAAAAGAGACGGGGGTGGGGGGGTTAAGAAAAAAGTCTCTGCATGTGTGTATGGTGTGAATATGCTCATGTTTGACTCACTTCCTTTGGTTGTCAGTGAGGGTGATTCCCTGGGAGGACACCTTGAAGTGGACTACAGTGGAAGTTGGTGGAGGGTTTGAGCTCAGAGACATACTGGTAGCTTTCTGCACCGCTTGGATGCCTGTTAGGGACTCCATCTCCACGGAGCCCAGGTACCACACATTACAGGCTACAGGGACACAGATTCAAATTACATGGGGATTACAGTGCAAATAACTGTAGTAAGTGTATTCAGTGACATAGTCCATGATAACAGGACATGATTGTGCGTTGCGTCTGTTTTTATGTACAGTGCCATCATTGCTTTGTCATAAGGTCTATTCAAAGCAAGTGATCTTAGACGCCTGATTACCTGCGCCCTGTTTTAGCAGCTCAGCCGCAGAGTTGGTGACTAATTGTGAGGTAGTCTCCACAACATCTTCAAGAGGATCTATAAACAAGAAAAGCAAATAAGTCACTGAGATTCTTGGGGGAAAACCATAACAGCTTCATAACAACATAAAACGACTAAATGGCCAGACATATGGGTAGACACAACACCTAATTTATGTTAATTCTCTCTTCTGACAAAAAATTAGGTCTGTGACAGTGTGTTGAATGTCTACCTCTGTCAGGAATGATAAGTTTGCAGGGCAGGGCCAACGGGGTGATTGAATGTTGGCAGACCAGTGCAGTTAAGCTTCCTGTAAAACAAAGATATATCAGATATTGCTGTAAGATTTGATGTTTTACTGCCACTCACTTTCACAACAACAGATGAAAACATGGAGCAGCAGGCTGTGAATTAAATGCCAGGTGCATTACTCTGTCAGGTTATGCTGCAGGCAAAATGACCAAATCGGCAGATAGTGGTACAATACAACAGATAAACAGAGGGCAGTAGGCTGTCCTAAGTCTTTCATTTTGTGAAATGTAGCCAAACAGCCAGGAGGGGTCACTGTTGTTAACCAGCTGTAATGAGAGAGATTTTAACAGAATAGGTACTCACCAAAATAGGGCTCATTAGGGCAACCCTTCAACCGCACTCCTTTCTGTGTACACTCAATCAGGAAGTGGCGTACTAATTCATTGGCTAGATCACCACCTGTAAGACAAAAGTGCCGATAGAAGATGCAAAAAGAAATACTATAAGAAATATTATTAATTCCTCACAATAGCCTGTGGTCTGTTTGAGTAAAAACTGTCCTCTATCTTAAAGCCTAGATTTACTCTGACCTAAATTAAAAGCTCCAAAAACTTATCTCAGAAGAACACATCATTTCCCAGCCTGAGTTACATAAAACATAAAATCGCTACATTCAATCTCTCCAGAGATTAATGGGATTAAGATTCAGAAGAAGCGCCTCTGAGGGGGCAGGAGGAGTCTGTCAGGAATGTCTTGACACAAAGGCTTGGAGAAAGGCTCACTCCTAAAGGGGGATTTGGTTTCACTCTCATCATGAGCCACAATGCCCTAAACTGAAAGTGCAGAGAATGACCATGTCATGATGGCACCATAGGTGCCTTTGGACCGTGTCGGGGTCAAAGGCAAACAACAGGGCAGGTGTGAGTGGGAGATAATTTTAAAGCTTTGAACGCTGTGGTGGCCTGGTGTACAGTAGGTAGGGCATCCTTTGTGGCCCCATGCATTGCTTATGATAATAATGTGTATTAGACACAAGTTGGATTATTTATCTGTGAGATTTATTATCCTATAGCCCTTTTCTTAATAAGAAAAAATTATGTGTGAATTTCTATTACTCAATCAGCCTTTGGTTTCATGTTGAAACATAGCCAGAGAATGTTTGGCCAGATTCATCTCTAGACTTTGTTTTCTTTCAAAATACTTCCACCCTGTATTTCCTGAATATGCTAAAGAATCAACGCAAGGAAGTAAATAACCAAGCAGGCTGTTTTGACCTCAGTCCCCAGATATTACATCCATAATAGACAGAGTTATGTGGGGCAGACAGCTTCCCAGGAGATGGCCATGGGATCAGAGTTGGCTTATGGACCCAGCACATCCTTTGTTAAGGGCTGAAACATTAGCTGTAGGTCTAAGACTATCAGGCAAAAGGGGTCTGTTTGGCACAACACACTCTCATGTTCCAGCATGAAGACAAGTACAGTGGGCTGTAACTGTAGATGGCTTTGTGTGTGATTGTCTGGTGAATTATTCCCAGGGCCTCTGTATTACTGGACCAATCTTTGCCATCTTCACTATGAAAATTGAAAGAATTAAGTAAAATACACTTTTTGAGAACAAAGTTAGCCATTTCTCCTAGTTTTCACGCTTTATCCTAAGCTAGGCTAACCACATCCTGATTTCAGCTATATGATTAACATATCAATCTTCTCATTGAAAGCCAGCAAATATTGGTACATACCAAAATATTAACCTGTCATTATAACGAATGTTCATTCAAAAAGAAAAAGTTTAGAATTTGCACTAAGATATGCAAAAAATAAGGCTTCTGTGACACTGTTAATGAACTGGATCTTATTTTCAAACCAAATTAGTATAAACCAACAAGTTTGTCATCCACATCTGTTGTACCTTTCTTGGTCTGTTGCACAACAGATGGTGGGGGAGTAGCCACCTTCATTGCCAGTCCATAAGCCCCTCTGAAGGAATGGCTGTCCCGCACAACGAAGCAACCAGGCTCCTTGTCCCTCAAGACTGAAATGGCTGTGTGAAGAAAAACATAATTGTGAAGTGGCTCTATAGTTCTGTGAAATTATGTCCTTTATTTTATTACTTTGGAACAAAAGCCTACCTTGATCCCTTGAGATATCTGGCTTATACCAATATTTTGATGTGTCCTGCACAAACTTTACAGTAACCTGCTTGTTGGCCAGTACATCTGGAAAACAGGTTACACAGGTGACACAATTATCAGCAAATAATCAGCAAAGTGTTCATTTGTGTGTGGTTATCAAGCCATGGGACGCCAATGAGGGTTTTGGCTTCATTTTGTAGCTTACCTGGCAGAAGTGAGGCTGTGCCCAGCCCCTGAGCTGAGAGGTCAGGCAAAACATTTGGAAAGGGAATACTCAGGGAGCTCCCACTGTGGGGACTCGAGAACCCACTGAGGGCTGGAGACACGGTTCCCAGCGAATGCTCCCCATCTGATGCCCTCTTCTTCTCAGGCAGAACAGGGGGCAGCTGTAACGGAGTCTGCCCGTCCATGGAGGACAAAACCTCCCTGTCCATGCCTCCATTTCCCAGCAGATTAGAGTGGGTGTTTGGACAGTCCGTGCCATAGCCGTGACCGGAGTCATCCTGCTCGTCAAAGCTTTGAGCGGGACTGCGGCTGAGAGCATAGCGAGCCATACAGCTTCGCTGGCTGCTTCGGGGAGAGCTATGTGCGTTGGGGGCAGGATGCATGTGGGGGTGGTGCAGGGGAGGAGAGTGGTGACCATAGTCCAGTGACATGGAGTGCGGCGGTGGTTGTCTTGTAGAGGGGTAGCCACTCAGAGATGAGTGGCAGCTCAGGACAGGATGCTCTGGCCAGGACTGGTTTGTTGATGAACTTAAAAGAAGAAAAAAAAGGACAAAAAACATACTGTAAAAAAACATCATTAGCCAAGTTAACAGTCAAATGTAGAAGCAAAAAGCTGCAAAAGAATTCTAATTAATGCACATTTCTATCCACTTCTATCATACGAATATTAGGAGTAGGGTGGATCAAGGTACACAGTTGGTGGCACTTATTCTTTCAGCCAATAAAGCATAAACAAGATAACTAAAAGAGTGCCAGTCAAATCTCAAACAATGTAAAAACGTGGTTGAAATATTGCATTTGTAAATATTTAAAATTTATTCTCTGTATTCTTCACTCCACACGCATCAGATGTTTTTTTTCATTTTTCATCTCTTCAGTGACTTAAGTGACCTTTAAGTCACATGTATGTCGGTATTCATTGGCTAAGTCTCTTTCCATTGGACTTTCTCACATTTTGTTTTTATTAAAACAAGCTTTAAAACATGCGGTCCAGCTTTAAAGTTCTGGTTAGGACAGATCTGTACCTGTCTGTCCACGGAAGGGTCCCAACAATAGAGGCAGAGTGTGTAGCACTTAGCGTCCTGTGGCAGTTGATGGTGTCTGGTAAATTGTCAACTCCAACATGACTGATTATCTCTGAATATCCCCGGGGTTCTGTGTCACAGCAGTAAAACAAATCAGAAATTTAAATTCAAGCACATTTATTGACTGCATTCACAGTCAGGTGCTGTTTTTCTTTGAAATGTTGAATTGAAATACACACATTTATATACATATACATATGTATATATATATATATATATATATATATATATATAAAACAAATCATATATATATAAATATATATATATATATATATGATATCACATATATATATATATATATATATATACATATATATATATATATACATTGAAATATATATATATATATATATATATATATATATATATATATATATATATATATATATATATACAGTGAGGAAAATAAGTATTTGAACACCCTGCTATTTTGCAAGTTCTCCCACTTAGAAATCATGGAGGGGTCTGAAATTGTCATCGTAGGTGCATGTCCACTGTGACAGACATAATCTAAACAAAAAATAATCCAGAAATCACAATGTGTGATTTTTTAACTATTTATTTGTATGATACAGCTGCAAATAAGTATTTGAACACCTGTCTATCAGCTACAATTCTGACCCTCAAAGACCTGTTAGTCTGCCTTCAAAATGCCCACCTCCACTCCATTTATTATCCTAAATTAGATGTACCTGTTTGAGGTCGTTAGCTGCATATAGACACCTGTCCACCCCATACAATCAGTAAGAATCCAACTACTAACATGGCCAAAGAGCTGTCCAAAGACACTAGAGACAAAATTGTACAGGTCCACAAGGCTGGAAAGGGCTACGGGGAAGCAGCTTGGTGAAAAAAGGTCCACTGTTGGAGCAATCATTAGAAAATGGAAGAAGCTAAAAATGACTGTCAATCTCCCTCGGACTGGGGCTCCATGCAAGATCTCACCTCGTGGGGTCTCAATGATCCTAAGAAAGGTGAGAAATCAGCCCAGAACTACACGGGAGGAGCTGGTCAATGACCTGAAAAGAGCTGGGACCACCGTTTCCAAGGTTACTGTTGGTAATACACTAAGACGTCATGGTTTGCAATCATGCATGGCACGTCTTAAGTTTGCCAATGACCATTTGGATGATCCAGAGGAGTCATGGGAGAAAGTCTTTTTGGTCATAATTCCACTAACGGTGTTTGGAGGAAGAAGAATGATGAGTACCATCCCAAGAACACCATCCCTACTGTGAAGCATGGGGGTGGTAGCATCATGCTTTGGGGGTGTTTTTCTGCACATGGGACAGGGCGACTGCACTGTATTAAGGAGAGGATGACCATGTATTGTGAGATTTTGGGGAACAACCTCCTTCCCTCAGTTAGAGCATTGAAGATGGGTCGAGGCTGGGTCTTCCAACATGACAATGACCCGAAGCACACAGCCAGGAGAACCAAGGAGTGGCTCAGTAAGAAGCATATCAAGGTTCTGGCGTGGCCTAGCCAGTCTCCAGACCTAAACCCAATAGAGAATCTTTGGAGGGAGCTCAAACTCCGTGTTTCTCAGTGACAGCCCAGAAACCTGACTGATCTAGAGAAGATCTGTGTGGAGGAGTGGGCCAACATCCCTTCTGCAGTGTGTGCAAACCTGGTGAAAAACTACAGGAAACGTTTGACCTCTGGAATTGCAAACAAAGGCTACTGTACCAAATATTAACTTTGATTTTCTCAGGTGTTCAAACGCTTATTTGCTGCTGTATCATACAAATAAATAGTTAAAAAATCATACATTGTGATTTCTGGATTTTTATATTTAGCTTATGTCTCTCACAGTGGACATGCACCTACGATGACAATTTCAGACCCCTCCATGATTTCAAAGTGGGAGAACTTGCAAAATAGCAGGGTGTTCAAATACTTATTTTCCTCACTGTATATATACATACATATACATTTATATACACACACATCTATATATATGCACACATACATATACATATACAGTACATACATACAAGTATTACTGAGAGAAACAAACTTGAAATAGACAAAAATAAGAAGACTTTAACAAGTAGGAGTGCATGATACAGAAAAAAAAATCCCTGCAAAAAAGCTCTGGATTAATTCCAGTGACAAACAATCAAGACTGGAGTAGAAATTAAATGAACCTGGCCATCAATCTACATAAAACCAGTCACCTATTATCCCTGCCACAACCCATAGAGTCAACATATAAGGAGCCACTAACAGCCTTGAATCTAAAAAAGCTCATGTTCCAACTCCGGCTTTACAGCAAAGTTCTCTCTGGGTTACTTTTATAGGAATGAGAGGTGCAAAGCTGTAAGAGTTGTTGCTTTCTTCTAGTCCATATTTCCCCACTGAGTACACTGAGACACTTTCATAGGGGAAGAAAGGTTTTTTTGTGTCATGCCTCCTGACCCACAGTAACCATGGAGATGTGGCAGGTCTGAATGTGGTGATTCTTGCCTGGGTGTCTGAGGTAGTAAGAGGCACAGCAGGGGCACAGATCTGCTCCAAGGCCATACAACATTTAGACATATTGCAGATCACTATGGAAACAAGTCCACAAGGGTTCAAAGTAGAATGAACATGAAAGTAAAGTTTACATTCATGGAGATTTAATCCATATACAGTATGTGTGTGTAGTTTCAGACCATGTCCAGTTATCTAAAAACATGCCAAGTGAAACACAACTAACGTAATTTAAAGGGCACAAATAACATCATATTTATGTAACAATTTGATGATAAAGTAAACAATAAAAACATTAAGAATTTTGGAAAATAGCATCAAAGTCCATAAATGCTGATGCTACAAAGTGCACACCTCCCATCTTTGAAAAACTTATAGCCAGGGTGTGTTCCACCTCAGATAAACACCACAAAAAAACATCCATACAAAAAAAGTGCTCAGTTTTAAATCTGAAGAACAACATGGTTGTGTCCCAAAATGTTTTCTCTACAGGCTGTGACCACAAAGACATTCTCCAAAAACCAAACATGAAGGGCACAGACTGGTTAGGAATCTCCCTACTTTCCCATGCATGAGGCGTCTTTGTTTTCAGCTTCTGTCTCAAAACCACTAAAATTCTTCAAACAACAACGTCACCATTATTAGGTACAGAAAAGGGACCTGAAATAGCTCCATTCTAGTGTGAAGTGGAATATGAGGTAAATAGGGAAAATTCTGCACGAATAAAAAAACATTTTTTTTTTTTTTTCACAACAACTTGGCCAGCTGTTTAACTTCCTATGATAAAGTGCCTCAAATCCATAGGCTTAGAAAAAAGTCAAATTATCCATTTTTATTTTACAATGGAATGACATTTCTGCATTTTAAATACATACCGTCAAATTATATGGAGAACGGTTTTCTATACCACTGCTCTGTATCCCATTGTTAAACACTGCTTTTAAGTTCACAGAGAAAGACCACTATCTTCCCTCAGACTAAAGAATTTTCATAACAAATTCATATGATGTGGTCAGTTTGCCTTTAGAAGAAATCTGAACCTACCATGATCTGTTCTGTAGCCTCCGTAAGATTGCATGCTAGAAGATGGTATTTGCCTGAGGTGAGTCAATTCTGACAAATTTTTCACTGAAAACACAAAGGACAGGGACATTTCATTAAACCTACCAAACAAAGCTGGTTACAAATACATGCTAAATCAAAAGATAAAAGAAACATATTTACTAGTGAGATGCTTCAGTGTAAATGACAACATCCATCAATGACAACAGACACGGGAAACAAACAGTACTTACCATAAGGTGTTGGTGGAGAGATGGGAAAGGCAGGAGTCAGTGGAGTCATGTCACTCCCAGCCTCGACCCCACTGTCCATGTCTGGGCCCTGGGCCCTATATTCAACACTGTCAGTCCTGTACAACAAGGGGTGCTGTAACAAACAAACATACATGTAACCAACCATACAGACTAGAATGATTCATGAAGGGGGAAAGTGCCATTATACACTGTGTGCACATGCTGTATTTACCTGAGACTGTGGCATGCAGGGGGAATATGTCCGCTGACCCCTGTACTCCTCTGTCCCCCCCCACCCCGAGTTACAGAAGCCTGGATGATCCGTGACATCGCTTCCTTGGCGACTCAGACTCCGCGTGACACCCACCTGTCCCTCACTGGACTGGACAGCTGGATACACACAGGTAGACAGCAGCAAGCAGGTCATTAAATGTTAACAGATCCACAGGCATCACTGATTTCAAGGAAGTAAAGTACATAGAACTGAAAGAAAAAATAACAGTGTTTTAACCTTTGATATATTTTAGTAAAGTATTCAGCAAAAATGTTCTTTTCCAACACTGCATCTTCTTCTAGTCAAGGTACTATTGAAATGTCTGTCTACTCTGAAATTAAGGCATAATAAGAGATGGGTTTGGCAAAATGGTTGAAAAACATACCACAACAGTAATAATGACATTTTCTGATATCACAATGTCAAAAGTCACAAGTACATAAAACTGATGTTCAAAGCAACTAAATGTGTTCCACTTATTGCACTGTACTAAATTGAACTTTGTATTCTAACAAACACACTAATGTCAATTCAATTTATGTTACTGTAGACTGTTAAATGTCTGGCATTGATAATTTCAATTTCCTCTGTCCAAGTGACATCACCACACCGCTACCGGTGGGTGTACTGCCTATAGTCATATTTTGAGAAGACAGCTGAGGAATGCCAGGGGTCTGGCTGGTGGGCTGGAGGGTGTGGAGTGTGTGTATGTGTGTGGGAGAGGGGGTTAATGTTGTGACTAATCTGAGTGCTGCCACTCAGAACCAGGGTGTTAATTTGAGCCCTCCCAGCAGGCTCCGACCTCTCAGCCCTGAAGAATGCTAACAGTGCACGGGTGCTAATACCGGGGATCATCACTCACTTTGTCTGGATGACACATACAGTGGCATACGTGCTCGTCAAGGGTTTCTCAGGGTATGCATAACAAGTTTTTTTTATCTTACATTATATACATCAGGGTGTATGTACAGGATTTTATTCAAGAGGTATGAGAAAAGGTCCTGGAGATAGGAAAGCATGGATTTGAATGGTGGAGACAAATTATCTTTATTTGCAATGACTGACATTCAGTGCAATCATTTCTGTAACCTAATATACCCTCAAGAGTTGGGTTGGGAAAGTTCAGGATAAATACAGCATTGTGAGGCAATAGAGATTTAGCAATTTCCTCTTAGTTTGTGTCTGGCCATTGCAAATCAATGAGCAGGACTGCTTCAAGGCAATATTGGCTTTACAGCACTTTTGCATCAATGTAATGAACTCCTTAATGTGTCAGGTATTTCATTCATTGAATTCTCCAACAATTCTCCCATCTGGTTATTTTACCTATAAAAGATTTAATGATTTTTCAGAAGATGTACTTCAGCATGATATAGCTAGTGAAATAAAAGTATATAATATATAACATTGCCTCGCTATTGCTCATCCCTACTAAAGAGAAATCTTATACTGGGACATTCATTTGAGCTATCATCATAATAAAACCACAATAACGTATCAAGTCAATTATACAGTTATTAACATAAGCAATGGCTAAAAGCCATGACGTCACTGGAGATATAAACGTACAAAGAATTTTGCGATGCACAAAATTTGTCCTGCACCCTTTACTTTGGGCTGAGATGGAGAAGACCCTCAACCTTCCTGAGTTTTTTCACCTCTCATTGGTTGCTGTATGTCAGCCCCAGTCTACTTTACACAACATAAATACTGTAACCTCACTCCTTCATCTCCTCTTTATTTTTTACTGTGAAAACAATAACAACATAGAGCTGTGGTGCAATCGTGTGATGAGAACAAGCAGGAAAAGCATGACTGGTCTAGTTACATGGATACTGGATGCAAATGTAAGCCACATCGCACTATTAGAGCTTGAATTCCTTTCAACAGTCAGCATGAATCATTCATTAATATAACTTAACCAGCCTTCTTTTATGATAAATAACATTTGCTCCAACTTCATGTTACAACAAAGCTGGGCAGAAGGACTCTGAGCCATGAATAATGTAACCAATGCAAACAGATAAAAGCTTAGATTAAAAAGAATTCATTACTTCCTACAAGTTATTTGCAAATTAGCAAAAGTTATAGCCTTTGGCATTTGTTTCTTGGAATGATACTTCTGCATAGTTGATATTCACAGACAGGTATACCTTTTAGATTGGAATGTATAAAAAAAACATTGCCTCAGGCCTCACTTGTTCCTCTCTTGTGCATCGCTGCAACCACATGTACATGCTGGAGTGTGATTCATGCATTGCTAAAACCCAAACAGTTTTTTGCATTTTCTCTGCCTCACTGGTTTTCAGCTGAAGAAAGAAAAAGAAAGATCCATTGCACCTAGTGTGACTTTCTCAAGTCTAAGGTGCCAAACTTGATAACTTCTAGGGTGAGCTAAATTTGATATAAAAGTTCTAATCTTTGTAGCATGGCAAATAAGGGACTTTTGTAATCTTGCAATTTCTATAAACATTGTTGGTAGAAGCAGACATACAGTTGCTGAAAATTCTTTTGCAGTGTTTTCAGATCATAGACTGCCTCCTTGAACATCCTCCTAGGATCTGTCCTGGGATCATTTTCAACATGAACAAAGTGGAAATAACTTGGTGGATATCTACCATAGAATCACTACGTTGTATTACCTCTGTCTGCACAACAAACCGAACAACAGCAGTCAAAAGAGGAGAAAGTTGAAGATCATAGCAACATATTGGTAAGAAATGAAAAGAAATGAGTCTGTAAAGATGGAAATGTGGTGAACATGATACAAAAATATGTAGAGCAATTATTAGAGATGATTCAAATTAAATATGAAAGACATGGTTTTTGTGTGTTTTAGGGCTGTGCAATAAATTGAATACTATTTCAGCTCTTAACAAAAACAGTAATTGAGAAAAGCATTTATGTTGCACATGATGCTTTGCAGATACACTCCTATTTTGTCTTGTGTTCAATATTAACTAAATAATTGTGATTATGATTTGTTCCATAATCAAGCAGCCCTAGTGTGTTTTACATAATGCTTAAAACTTTTTACACACAACGATAAGCAGTGGGAAGGTCTGAGCGAAACCTAAGGTTAAGGACTTTGATTTTGCAAATATCTGTATTCATCATGCAATCTCTATAATCAAACGCTGAGAGACGGCAATGTTCAGAGGTCGATGACAGCTGCTCTCCCTCTCTTCATTTACGGTCCTGATCCTCTACTCAGATAGCTATACAGACAAGTCTGGACGGCGCTCTTCCCTCAGATTCATACTGAAAACATCTGAAAACCTGGCAACAACCCTGCTATTTCTGCCAGGTGGGGGAGGTAGGAGGAGGAGTGCTTTGTTAAGTTAACTCTGTAGTGGAGGGAGAAGAAAAGATGATACTCTTGGAAAGGAACAACTCTGTCTATTTATAAATATTCCTAGCATGTTAATTCAAGTTGTTTTATTACATTTATCTTTGCCATAATTATGGTTTCATAATGACTGTCACACATTTCTTTTCACAAACTCACTTCCAGACCACACTTCATCATCACCACCACCACACCCAGACTGACTGACTGTTAGACTTACCTGTCTGCTGTGTGTTTTTCAGGGTCGCTGCGTTATTATCGTTGAATCGGAGATTGATGCCGTTCGAGCATTTGGAGACTGAGCCGTTTACGTGCGTCGCGCCGTTCCTCTTAATGGAGCTGCTGTGGCTCGAAACCGGCGCAAATGTGGGATCCAGGTCCATGATTAGCTGGTTGAGCTGGTCGATGGAGTTGTCAATGTCCATTGTGAGAGATTTAAACTCCTCGTCACGTTTGTTGTTGTTGTTATTGTTCATGGTTGCCTGTTCTTTGTGTAGTGCTGTGTTTCTCAGAGCATCTGCCGTCATGTCCCTGCTAGGGCCCTGTGGCTCAGTAAGCAGGCCAGCTTTCGGTGAACTGCTCCCTTTCTTGTTCCCTGGGTATCTTTCTGTCTCGTTTCCATCCTCTGCCATGTAGATAAGCTGTTGTGCAGCAACCATCTGCTGCTGGCGAACCCAGGACTGTGTGGAATAGCTTCCCTGTCTGTAGACGTGCTGCTTGGGCATTGGAGCACTGCTGGGATTAGCTGAGGCCACAGAGTTGCTCCTGGAGCTCAGGCAGCCCCTTCTCGCCTCAGCATAGGCTCTCTCATACTCTCCATTGGAGTGGGTGCAGGGTGGTGAAGGTGGTGTTGGCTCTGGCTTTGCTGCTCCTCTCCACCGGGACTCCCAAAGCCATCTGACAGCAGGGAGTTCTGGCTGCTCTTGTGGCAGGAGGACGACAAGGTACCTAGGCTGTCCACACTGTGCAGATCATGACCTGTAATGACCTCATCATCCAGAATGTCTGTTTCCCTCTCTCGGGGTCTGGGGTCTCCATTCATGTGCACTTGCGCTGGGACTATCTGCTGGATGCCCACTATGGGGCCTTGATCACCCATCTCCCTTAGTGAGGGGTCCTCAAGACCAAAGCCACTTAAAAGACGCTTCAACTGGACCTTTTCCTGCTGGCTGGGGCCCTGGTTAGGCCTGATGGTGGTGGTGGTGGTTGGGGTGGGGACAGGTGTGGGTCTGTCAGCCCACAGAGAAGTGCTAGACAGGCCCGAGTCGCTGCTGACAGAGAGGGCGTGGTCGCTGTGGTCAGGGCTGGAGGTGGCGGAGGTTGTGCGGGCCCCTCTGCCCAGTGTCGCTTCTCCTCCGCTGGGGCTCCTCTTGTTAGCCGCTTTTTCCTGGTTTAGGCCTTGAGATCGTGGTGCTGCAAAATAGAAGAGATGCAGCGCTTCATACAGTCAGCTGGTAAGGGCACACGTACACACAGAGAAACAGACAGCACAGGCTCACGTGGACGAACACAAACGGCACAAAACCACAGACAGGACTCTGTTAACATGCACAGTCATGTCAGCTCCATCATTTAGAATCTGTTACAGTCAAAGCTCAACACTTGATTCACCTGACAAAGACAACATTCCAGACAACACAAAGCAAACATCCGACTACAAATAACTAGGTCATTCATACATGGACAGAACAAATATATGTGAAAATAAAATATGTGATAACATGTGAAACAGTTTGTCTCATTAGATGTGTCAGAATAAAAAAAAATCAAAATCCCTAGTAAAATCACCAAAATTATTCAAATCCCTTGTTTTGATTTGAGTTTATTTCAAGCAAAGGTATTCCGCTCATTTTGCCATAACAGCTTCCACCTTGCCACAAGGTGAACTGCCAAGGTGCTGGTGTATGCAGCGTCTACAGAAGACAAAGGTGTTCCTCATGCTCAGGTTATATAATATATATTAAATCTTCCGTATGGCGCTACAAGAGGATCTTCAGAGTCTGACCCCTGCATTCCTCACCCAGCTGTGATTAAGACCACCCTACTCCCTCTCGCCTGCCCCTTGGCCCCCAGCATATGTCCAAACAACCTCCTTAATCCTCAGAAGTGAAAGACAAATCGCAGTCCTTATGTGAGACAGAGTCAAATCCATCACAAAAGAAAACAAGAATCTAGTTTACCTAGACATACGCAAAATGATGGCTGGAGAAGAGGTGTTTGTGAGCAGCGTTCCCAAAGGTACCAGAATTACCAAACTTTCTGTTTCACTGTCACTCTCTCCTTAACAAAAGAGAGCTGGAACATGACTCCTATGCTTCTCCCTCAAACTGTCGCCTTAAGTACTTGCCTTTCTGTCAAACCATGACTGAAGGATCTAAATACCAGAAACGCATGATAAAAAGCTCCCCCTACTCCTACTCTGCAAACATTCCTGTATGTATACCTAGCCCCCCCTTGGCTCACACAAACACACCAGTGGTACCTGCATCTGGCCTTGAGCAGCCTTGGCTCAGGCCTCCATGCTGGCTAGTTCCGCTGGGAGTTTTCCAACAAATCCTTCTCGTAAAAACCCTTCTGTCAAGGTGCAAATCAGGTTTTAGGATGAATGTTTGCCCTTTCTCTCAATGCTGGCCATCTTTCTCTCTTTCTGTCACCCCTGTCATCGTCCTGCCTCCCTTTTCTTTTCCCTCCCCCTCATGGCCTCCCATCTGTCTCAAGAAATAAAATCTCTTACCTTTGCAGCCACTACCAGGTAAGAACACAAAGCAATCCCAGTCTCCGGTAAAACAAAACAAGTACAGAACAGGCAACACAGACACAAGAGCACAGACATGGCTTTCAACCAACAGATAATGGTCAGGGTCAAAACAAGAGTGTATGGATATGTTGGCCCCTGCTTTCTTTCTCTGCTGAGAAGGTGAGAGTATGTGCACTCCACACAAGGGGGGACCTTGAGATCTCCAAATAAGGGCAGAGGAATGTAAACAAGTGAGGCGGGGTTTCAGGACGGAGGCAGGCTGGAAGAAAGCAGTAACCCGACCTCTTGCCCTGCATTAGAGGGACTACCCCACTGGGGAGAGAGGGGCGGAAAAAAGGGAAATAAAAGAGAGAGAGGGTGGCCCAGAGAGTATCAGAGAAAGAAAACAACATTCCTGCAGCTCCAGATTTTTTTACTCTCTTTTTATTAAATCAATCCGTCCCTTCTACTTTGAGTTCAACAAAATCGGCATGAAAACTATATGCCCTAAACTCAATTATGGGGTTCAACAATTGTTATAAAAACTGTTTTACCTATAAGGGTTAACACTGACATTAACAAACCCATGAATGGTTAACCGAGTATGTTCTTTGCTTAAGAAAATCATTTAAACCGTTTATATCTAGCATTCATCATGTTGGTTGTTGTGGTATGGTCAGTCCTTGAATAATCCACCAATTATAGTGCAGAGAGCAGCAAAACCAGAACCGTTCCTCAAGCTGCTCTTGTGTCGCAGGAGTAGGTTGGGTTGTGTATGGATATGCAATTACCCAACCTTTTCCATTCCTTCTCAGTTACTACCATCCTGCACCTCCTAAATGCCAAAACATTGAGTCGATAGCATAATGATGATCATCATCCTTATTTTCTTCCGCCCAAGCTTCTATATGTGCCTCCAATGTGCATATGACAGCCCTTTGGGAATAAACTCTTAAAGTCCTAGTGGACAATTTGTACAGAACATGCTGTACAGAAAATGTATAAAAAAAACTGCATTATGAGAGTTCAATTACCATTTTCTCTCAAGCCCCAAGTGGTATACAATGCAGACAAATATGAGATGTCCATCACTGAGAATGCTGTAGAAGTGAACCAACATGGAATAACTACATTTAAAAAAGATACACAGCAATATTACCTTGCAGAAACAACTTCTCAGTTACTCTAGGTTATCCACAGACTTTGTCGTTTTCTCTCTTTTTACAGCTTTGATACTTCTTTGCGACTTTTTGAAAAAGTGTACGTTATGAAATGTGCAATACAATGTGCAACACTGTCAATTGCAGTCCAGTCATTCTTGATTAGAGGATCTGCCTGCAGCCATAGGTGTTTTAAAGACAAATCTGGGATATTGCTCAGGTGTAATAAAAAAGTAATCAACTTCAATTCTAAGTATTTAGCATCTCTTTAATGACCTCTAGGAAATATTTTTAAACCACACTGACCCTTTTATAAACTGTAGGGTCCCAAAATTAATTCTGGTAATCCAACAGAACTTTTGCCAGGACTGTGAATTTGTGGTCTTAGTCTAATCTTCCTATAAATTAGTCTGATTAACTTTCTCATGTCAGTGCAGTCAGCAGCTGCAAGCCAAGCTACATTAAAGACAACAGACTACTTTGACAGTAACCCAAAGTAAACAACCTTTCTGGAAAAAACAATCTTTTAAAATTCAACTCTTCATTCACACGTGGGGATAAGCACACACTCTTACTGGTAATTGGTGAAAAGCCATTGAAGTAAATGAGGTTTTCTTTTCACAACCTTAGCACTACAGTGGCAAATGGTTTTCAGACTTCCTCCTCCTGACCAACTTCTGAGTGACAGCCTTTCAGAGTCAAACTAGGCTTGCCAGAGAACTGGTGGTAAGAAGATGCAGAATTCCAACAAAGCTCCCAGTCTCCTGTCTCCGATGTAGTGTTTACATGAGAAAGCAAGGCTGTAAATATCCCACATGAATGCTTTGGAATCAAGGCAAGGGGAAAAATGCTCCTTTGTTAATGTCTTTGCTTTGCTTTGATGGATTCTTAAATTTGAGTGTTTTGCTCTTTCATTGCATTCACAGAGGAGTGCATACAATTATATATGGACTTGTTGGGGTATTTTAAATGAAAATAAAAGAACTGCAGCTCATTTTCATTAAGCTGAACTTAGCTTATAAAAACACTCTGGGAAAGGGTGGATCTGTGTTTTAATGCGGAGTAGCGCAACAGCTTCCCAGAATAGAGTGACGTGGTACCACCAAATCGCTCTATTCTGGGAGGTTGTTGTGAATTCTGCGGTTGAGTGCAGAGCAACAACCACAGCTAGGACAGGACGCCCCGACAGGGTGGCTCTGAGTCGGAGTCTATGTGTGTCTGTGCAGGAGCTAGTGAGAGTGTGTATGTGTGTGGGATGGTTAAAGCATGCCTATTCATTTCAAGAAACAACCAAATACAAATCTCTTGAGAACTAATTGCTCTTCCTCTGAACCAAGCATTCCCTACGTACAACAACAATCCTCCCTATCCTTCACACAGAAACAACACTGCTTGTCATGCCTATCACACTGCAACCTAAAGGTACATTTCAGCTGTCTTTTCCTTTCCTCACCATAATAAAAGTCTTGTTTCCACAGGGCCTGGCTGCCTGGGTTTTAATTCCCACTCATGAGTAATAACTCATGTTTGCAACATAAATTCCTGCTTGCAACATAAACCAAGTTAGTGGTGACTGTGTTTGCATGTTAATGCAATCACACTGCAGTCCCTTAATAAGATGGAGCAGAGGACCTGTCACGCTGTGTTAATTCCCTGAGAGAGAAAAAGAGAGAGAACGAGTGTGTGTGTGTGTGTGTGTGTGTGTGTTTGTGAAAAAGAGAGAACACGGTGAGTACTGGAAAAGTAACAGAGACAGGAAAGTGGGGGAACTCCATTTCATGTCTCAATAACACCCTAGTCATACTTCTTCCATTCATAAAACAGCCACCGGTATTTTCACTCAGGTGGTGCCTGATTCATTAGGCAGACATTGGCATTGTTATCAAGTCTTGTGAGTCATGTAGTAACTAATGCAGCGTAATTACTGTACCTTCACCATCACAGATGTTCTGGTAGGAGTCCCAGCGGATTAATGGATCTGCGGTGTTGTAGTCCACAATAACATCCGCCCCATTTTGCCATCTGTCAGCACCTGGACCCAAAGATAACATTATTGTTGATAATATATTTTTTTAAAAGTGAGTAGCATAAAATACTATTCATCATAATGTTATTTTAACGTCTGTTATGGCTTGAGGGAAAAAAAGGAGGCTCTATCTTAGCAGGACATTTTTGTGTAAATATTTAGGGATGGGCAATAATTTAATATTAAGAGCTTTCAGTGGAATTAGTATCCCTATGGTAGATTTGAAGAGTTCACTTCGCATTACTCAGTCCTCAATATATTTATTATCTACAAATCTTACTATTCAAACAAAACTATAAAAAGAAAGTATTTCAGCATTTCCTTCGTTTTACTAGATTGTTCAGGTATAGAAGCCATTTAAAAATGAATAGAAAACATTTTGGGATATTTTGGGCACTCATTTGCTTTCTTGCTGAAAGTGAGATGAGATGTTCAATCCTGTTGAAATGTCAGGATGCTAAATATGTTGCAACAGCCAGCAGACAGTTAGCTTAGCTTAGCATAAAGACCAGAAACTGCTAGCCTGGCTTTGTCTGAAGGTAAAACTTATAGTCAAAAGTTTTTACACTTTTGTTTAATGAAGGATTAAACCGGATATAATGTGTTAATTGGTGAGTTTTAGAGATGGGGGTACACAGAGTTTCTTTATCTGTGGACTGAGCCAGGCTAACTCCCCACATTCATTTTTCATGTAACGCTAACTTAAATGTTGATATCAATCTTTTCATCGAACTCTCTGCGAGAAAGTGAATACTTTTTTTTTTAATTATCATCTATTTTTATCTATTAAAAATAGCCTCAGCATATCATAACAAATAAAGTCCAAGATGTATTCAAGGTTTCACTTTCACCCATGATGCTATGCTACAGCAATAGTAAGTAAATACATAAATACAACACATACACACAGATCCACACAACATCCCACTCCTGTGGGGCTCTGGGGCAGCCCATGCTGTGTTTCTTTACCTCTCTGTCAGCACACACTTCACACTACATTTCCCCTCTGCAGCATTCCACATCCCTTCTCACCATGGGGCAGAGGGGGAGGAATGGAGCCCAGGACAACTCGGAGGGGAAAATGGACAGCGCTTGGTGTCTGCTTTTCCAACTTTCTTTCCCAGTAGCAACTTTTTTAAAAAAAAAAACCCAGAAGGGTTAGGAATCTACCTGGAATCCTCTCTGGTCCCTCGGAGAACACCAGCTCCACTTTACCATAATCTGCAAATCTAGGATCTGTAATTTAAGCACACAGGAATGCCATTAGTGTGTCCATTCAGAGGTGGAAGGACAAATGGTGTTGTCTGTGAATAGGATTCTCTCAGTACACGTAAAAGGTTTGGTAAAACAAGATTATTGGTCTTAAAGTGCCAAGTCTAAATGAAGTCCAGACTGAGCCCTGCAGATGCTGAGTGGAGCAGAGGAGTCGCCGTAAACTAGCAGAGGCACGTTGAGACCTGCTCTCAGGGGTTTTTTCAGGTCTACCTTTGTTGGCAGTCTCCATGTCCTCTTTTTCAAACATCAGGTTGTAGCCCTGCACTGCTCCCGTGTGGAACTGCAGCCGGAAAATAACTTCACGACCCGAAGTTACGTCACCTTTGTGATAGCATTTAATCTGTAAAAGAAAATATAATAACTATTGTTATTACTACAATCAATACTGATGTCAGAAACTTTAAGAAGGCATTTTTTTTCCGCTACCATGATGTCGCCTTTTAGAAGCTGGGCAGGCTCCAGGGTAATGCATACACGGTCTCTGTGGCCTGGACCAATGTGACTGACACGAAAACAACAGAGAAGTGATTCAAGCAAGCAATCGCAGATATTTACAGAAAGCACAAAGTCAGCATTAAGTAAGTAAATCAAATATGATTTTATTTAATGTATTCAAATATTCTTGGAAGCAAACAAATAACTGTACCACACGTTAAAGCTACTTACTAGATTCCAGATGAATAGACTGCTTGCATTCCCTGGTAAACCTTGATGTACGGACGACATACTGAAAAGAAAAAGATAAATTCTCAAAGAAATAATAGTTAATAACATGGCATTAAGTAGCCTGTTAGGATAAGATATGTATGAGTAGCTTCTCAGATTGTTTTGCTCACAGCAAGTGTAATAAGCAGTTGTTGAGAGAAAGGGATTTCAGTTCCATGATGTGACGAAGACTTGTGTTGTTTCAGTGAAATTAGTAAAAACAGCTATTTACATGCAAACATGGGAGTGAATTCCCATGGGTTTACTGGGAACTTATAAAGAACTTCTTCTCTTCAGTTCTGTTTATGTAAGTGCCTCTATCTGTTTGAGCGTGTGTGTGTGTGTGTGTGTGTGTTGGAAAAAGAGAACGATATAAAGTACAGATAAGTCTCCATCTTGTTTACTGCTCCAGCTCTGATGTGGTTGTGTCTGGGTTCTTTTATGCCGTCATGGTGGCGGCCACTGTATATTTATTGGGAGTTGCAGCTGTGTATAGTGGTAAACAATATGAGTTTAACCTCCAGTGGCATCGAAGTTTGGGATCCCGTGAAGGACGACGCAGTGCAGGAACAAGGGTGAGGCATTGATCTTCATGGATCCACTTAGGAGACTGTTGAGGATCCAAACATACCTGACATGAAAGGACAGAGATGGAGGGAAATTATACACAGGACTGACTACTGTGAGTAATTCCCAAAACCAAGAATATGCTCAATATCAAGGGTACAATAGTATACATTTTGAAAAATTACTCTTATTCCCTATATAGCTAGATGAGAATATCTATACCACACTCATGTCTTTACTTTGAATATGAAGCTAGGCAGCACCCGTTTAGCTTCATATTCTAGCAGCTAGCTGTGTTCCCTTTTTCTGTCTCCATTTCTTAAATCAACATTAAAAATTTGAGAAAATTTTTTAAATGAAAAGAGGGTTTTACAGCAAAACATGTTTATATCCCTCACAGCAAAGAATTGCAAAGTACCATCTTGGTTTTGGTACCGTAACTCAGATATCAAATTAATCAAGACATTTTCATCTGCCATGTTGTAATTGCTAAAGGTTTACCTCACATAAACTTGGGGGACAAGAAAATTTAGAGCAACTGGGAGAAAAGAATTTGGAGAAACCAGTTCTGTCTGAGAGCAATCCGTGTAAGTGATGATGATTCCCAGTGATACACATCATTAGTCACCATGGGGTCCCTGTCTCATTACAATCCACAGTGAAGGACTTTTTAATATATAAAAAAAATAGACAAACAGCACCAGGACTTGCAAAGTTTTGTATTGAATCAGGTGGGTCTGGGACATGAATGTGTTTTCAGAGCACCAGTCAAACAACACACGGTTAGGAGCATGTCGCTATACAGAAGGGTGTGTTCAATTTTGGGTCTTACCGCTTCTGTGAAGGTGTCATCAGAGCTGAAACCTTATCATCGTAGTATTTCCTCATCGCAAAGCGGTCCAACGCCTGATCAGCACTTTGAGGGAGACAGTAAGACACATTAAACACTTTGGGTAATTATGACTCAAGAAAGGGATTAGACTCTTTTGCACTATAATTAAATAGTGTTAACCCTAAGTTAGGGACACAAACACACAAACACACACACACACACACACAAAATGGACAAGCGTGAAAGTAAGCGGAGAGACAGGGGATTCCAGTAGAGAGGAAGAGAATGCCAGCCTTAAGTAAACAAGGAAGGGGAGAAGAGGACAGAGAGAGGCCAGAGTGTGTGTACAGCTCCGCTATTCAGACAGACCTAAAACCAACAGGCACTGGAGCCTTTTCACCACAGCTCTGTTACTCTCTTGCTGACCCTCTCCCTCTGCCCCCTCCCATGAATCTATTCCATTGTAAATCTGCCTCATTGTTTTCCTATCTCGTTCTCTACTTCATCTTGCTCTCTGTCTTTCACATTCGCCTTACCAACCTGGTCTTCCCCAGCGGGACGCAAACACTGTGTGCAGAGAGGATCTACATAGTATAACACCATGTCGCCTCTCCTTATGTTTGCTGCATTTCTTTACTTTAAGGCTTAGCCAATGACAATGGTTAGAAAATTTGAAATTGGGTTCCTTTATGAATAGATTTCATGAAACTGACACTGTGGCCAGAAGCTATTACAGTAACTAGCTTGATTCATGCAATTCAATACAGGGTGAGTCATGGCTTAAATTGTGTGGTTTGCCTTTGAGTTTATAAGAGGTGACTTTTCTTTGACTCCCTCTCTGATTCACCTTGACCCTGAATTAAAGCAGGTAAATAAATCTGCTGTGGTTAGGCTATGGCATTTCTTGTGGTCTACAGAATAAGTCTTAATGACTTGTTGTGGATTCTTGGTGCCACCAAATGAGTGGATGTTGTCACTACCTGAAGTGAGTTGAGTACTGATGTGAGTTGTGCATGCGTCACTTTGCGACAAGTAGCCTATGAGATGCTAACAAGAGACTTCTATAATGTCAGTACAGTAAAAATGGACCTACATAACCAAGTTTGTTTACTGCTGGCTACAAGTTAGCAATCAAACACAACAAAAGCTGTCAGTTGAATGGCGTTTTGAGCTAACGTTAGCAATAAAAAAAAAAACAGATAGCTAAAACGTTTTTGAAATGATTTACATCTTCAGTTATTGTTTGTAATGAGAAAAGTTTATCATTTCATGGATTTCACAAATTTCATTATGACACGTTCAATCTTAGCATGCGCAACTCACATCTGCACTCGACTCAAACTGGGTAGTGACAGGTGCACTCATCTTGTAATAAATCCTGAATTTAGAGCAAACTATGGTATTTATAGTCCCCCCAACATCAAAATGTTACACATTCGTGGTTACCTGGCAGAAACGTCGGTGAAATGCACAAAGGATGAGATAACGACACCGATTCGACCCTTGCCACCCTGAAGAAACAAGAGAGGACAGAAGATGATTTACTACACAGGCAGAAAAACTCTTTTTTTAAAAGGCACCAAATACTTATTTTCTCAATCATTTTCCTATTGTAAGTGATGGGATTGTACATACATTCAGTATTCTCTTCCAAAATTAGAAGATGATTGGTTATTTCAAACAAATCTGTTTCTCTGTAAATTAAAAGAAATGGATTGCAAAACAAACCCAAATCTGGATCTCTGCATCTATATCTTTGAAGCAGGTGTGGTTTATTTAGATGTTCAATTCAAGATTTTATTTATTCAATGTCATAGAGAAATACTTTAAATACTTAAAGAGATTTCCATGGGTATAAACAACAAAAAAGGCCTTGTGAAATGGAAAATAATTACAACGTTGGAGTAATTGCTTAATTATTAATGCAAAACTGAGACACAGCTGATACAACACAACCTGTAGATGCTCACCCTGCAGTGTATAACCACCACATGGAGGGGGTCAGCATTGAGCCAGCTCTCCATTGCCTTACAGATGGTGCAGATCTTATCCAGAGGTGGAGCATGCATGTCAGGCCAGCCTGTATCTAGAGTCTGAAAACACATTACTCACTGTAAACAGACACAGTATACTCTATACAGTTATCCAGTACCAATCAATATTATCCTTTTTTTCACTGTAGCTGTATATTTGTTATTTTGGAATTGGATGGATATCATCCTGCAATGACTTTTTATTATGAAATTGTGCTTATTTTATGTAGATAACACAATGTCACATACACTTACCTTGGGGTTCATTTTAGTGAGATCATGTCTTTTCTCTGACAAGTTGATAATCTAAAGAGAACATAGAAGACAGCCCGTGACTTAAAATGTTATCTCTAAGATTATAACATTATGCTTTAACACTGATTCTTACTTTAGGTTGAGTGAACAATTAACTATGCACTCTGAGATCAATACTATGTCAATATCCCATGAAAGCCCATCAGCAAAAAACAGTTTGGACTTTGACACTTCAGTTTTGACATATCGAGGTGAGACAGCGAGCAGCACACGGACAAGCACTGACCAGGTAATTATCTGCATGCTTAGACTTCAGCATCCGTGTGACATCCTTCAGGTTGTGAGAGTAGATCTCCTCTGTGCACCCACAGGGGAAGGACACAGCGATGATGCGTTCTGTGATGTACGTCAGGTCGAGTTCATATCCCTCCTCCATCCTGAATCCTGGGGCTTACTGTTAAAAACATCAAAAGCAGAGACACAGGTGGCTCAGGCCCTTCAATAACCTCACACCATTCCCACTTCCAGCAGGTGACTTTGCTCAAGTCAATATCTGATAGCCTATAAAGGCCAAAGTCCTCAGCGTTAGTCATCGTTTCCAAGTTTGCTGCGGATATCTTTAGAGAATGGCCTCTATTTCAGATTATATGACAGAGGGTCTCTTGTTTGTGCAGAAACGGTCAACAGTGTGAGTCACAAAAACTGTAGAACTGTGAACAGGTTGAAACAAAACAATACATCAAGGGCTTTTAACATGAGCGATAAGTGCCACTTATCTCTAGTGCAAAAAAGAGATACAGTGCAGTGGATTCAAAAAAATATATAACACCAGCAATCTAATACCCAATGTCAGTCAGTCGGAGAAACAATGACAAAGACAGAAAAAACTTTCAAAAGAATTCCGGTTAGAACCAGTTGCTGTAAATCCCTGAGTGATGGTGTGTCCCTTGTGACCTCATAGCCATGCACTTCCTGCAGCGGTGGTCTCACCCCACCACATCCACAGGCCTTATTCTCTTATCTAGTCATCTATGTATGCTCTGCGTGTGTTGACTGCAGACACCACTACATCTGACACTAATAGTCGCTTAATCAATAAATCAAACAAATGAATAGTTTTAAATTCAGTGAACGTGCCAAATATGTTTGTTGCCGTTTTCAGGTTATTCGAGGATTTGCTGCTTCTCTGTTTTTTTTTATATATGATTGTCAAATTAATAAATTCTGGTATTTGGTCAGACAAAATAAAACAATTTAAAGTTGTTATTTTAGGATGTAAAAAATTAAGACTGAGGTTTTTTTATGCATTTAATGGAATACAAACATTTACTATTCAATTTTTTTTTTTTTTTTATCCGTGACAAAACCTGATATATTGTTGGACTGATTTGCAAATGTTGCGCAACAAAAACATATAAACATGTATTATTATTGTTGTATTATATATATATATATATATTATTATTATATATTAGCTGTTCTATACTGTAAATTATGTTATACTGTTTCATTACATTACTGTATGTACTATGTCTTAGTTTATATCCATACAGACAAACCATATGATCCCGTATCATTATGAGATTGTATAATAGATTATTCTTGTGGTGGCTGTTATTGTTGATCATATTACATATACATACTTTGCAGCTACTAATCACACAACTTTGTCACTTCACTTGGAACATTATTGTAAAATTAGTACACTGTGGGTACTGCTTGCCTTATAGTTTTGAGTTTAATTGCATTGTTCCTATTTTTATTTCTATTTTCTTTTTTTAATCTACTTTAATTCTTTTTAATTTCATGTATTTATTTTATCAGTACTTATTATTGTATATTTTATGAATATATTAGATTATTGTACTAGCCTTTGAGTGAGCCATAATTAGGCTCTATGTCAGTGACTTAAAAAAAACTGATCTATACTCCTTTGTAGCATTTGTAGGAGATAACATAGATCCATAGAGCTTGATACGTGTTTCAGATTTCACACAAACACAAGCACACACTCCCACAAACAAAAACACATTCCTTAAGCTGACAAAGATATCATCATCCTTCTTAAATGACTCCAATTGTTTGTTGTGATTAAACGACCCACAGTCAAAAATGTGTCCGTCAATTAAGTCTGCAATGGCCGCAGGCTACAGCCCAACACTTTGAAGGGGGCCAGAGAGGGAGCCATAAACCAGGGACAGTGCATGGCTTAAACCAACCCTCAGAGCGGAATGAAAGAGGCCATGAGTATGAAGAGGTCATCACTCGGGGAAACAGGGCTGGGGTTTTTGTGAGTGTGTATGTTGGTAGAGGTGGTGGAAGCGGGGGGGAATAGGTCCTCAGGGATTGTTGGAACTAATGGCGGGGTTAGTCCATTTCCCCCCGAGACTCTAAGGAAAAACTGTTGACTAATGGGAAATTAATGAACAGGTCGGCCAGTACTTAGGCTCTGTGTCTCTCCAGGGCAGGGGCATGGGAAGAAGGCTTAGTCATGTTTTGGGAGTATGAAAGTACTGCGCCAACTAGAGATGGGAAGGATACCTAACCAAACCTTACCTCCATGTGACCCAGAGTGTGAAAAAAATGTACTTAATTAATTTAGGTGTATTTTTGTTTAAAGTTTGACGCTGGTAAATACAATTATTAATTTGCTTTCTTGCGAAGAATTAGATGAAAAGATTGTTACCACTCTCATGTCTGTGCAGTAAAAATTAAGCTTAATGTTACTGCCAGTAGCTGGGTATCTTAGTTGAGCGTAAAGACTGGAAACAGCTAGCCTGGCTCTGTCCATACTAGGTAACACCTCCCTACAAGCACACAGCATAGCATCTGATATCTTACACGTTTAATACATACAAAAACCAAAAGTACGGGAGGTTATGTGCTGGACTCTTTCTTTGTCGTGTCTAGATGGTATGCCAAGATTTGCGCCCGGCATCTTCAAGAGACTCGGATGAAGCTGGGAAGGATTAAACATACGGTTTTCACACCGTATTAATCCACCGTAATAATAATAATATTTTAAATGAAAACGGTAATTGTTATCGGAAACATTTTTATTGTGGTTAACTGTTAACGGTGATCATTACATCCATAGTTAGGAGCACAGGGCATTGGGCAGCGAGTGTTGCGCAAGTTTTCACAAATCTAAGATTAGCATCTGGAAACGACTCTCCTTCTTAGACGAGTGCAGTAACGTCCTACTGAATTGCTTATGTCAAGAAATAGTCTGGCATGTGACCACACCCTAAAACCAGAACTTTTTTTGCACAAGCTGTAGGCTGATCTTGTTACCTTTGGGCAGAGCTAGGCTAGTTGTTATCCCATGTTTCCAGACTTTACGCTAAGCTAAGCTAAATTAACCAGCTTCTGGCTGTAGCTTTATATGTAAAGGACTTCTTATTTAACTCTCTGCAAGAGAGTAGAAACGCTTAAAAACTATTAACAGACACAGGCTAACTATTTTAAAAGGTAACTAAACAAAGAGAAATAATGGTTTCAACCAACTCAAATAAAAATATAAAGATGCACAAAAGGAGCTATGCTCGAAATTTTTAATAAATTGTAAAAAAATCAAAACATTATCGTGCGGCTTATTAATTTGTCATGAAGCATTCATGTGCAACACTGTAGTAATCAACAACCTTTTTCTACTAGACCTCTCACTTCTCCCACTCATCATTCAAGCTAACATGAGTGACCTGCCCCAGCACGCACTAAAGATAATTGGTCTTTAATTTGCACTGACTGCTTTTGTTCCTGGTTTGAGGCGGAGCATTAGCTCACATAGGCAGAATACGCAATACCAAGGAACTACAATCCCGAGCCCACCCATGGCACTGGGAGAGCAAGGCTGGTACAGGAGCGGGGCAGGCAGAGAGATTCAAGAAAATGGGTTGCCAGATATACTGTGAACAAGCTGCGACAGGTTTACTGAGGTCAGGATGTTGGGGATTAGGGTGTGTCTGGCTCCCCTAGCTCCAACCCCTCAGGTAAGAGCTTGACTAGGCTGCGTGGGTGCTGTCAGCCACGTTCACACATGCATGACCATCACTTGGGACCAGCTCCAAATGCCTTTCTTTCAATCACCCAGAACACTGAAAATAAATTAATCAAACATTCCTTTTATGCATAAAAGAAATGCAGGGAAGAAAGAACCAGAAGGCATATTGAAGTGCTGGAATGAAGCCTGATTCTATTTCAAGAGCCATACCCTTCACCTGGCCTGTGCTGTATAGACTCCTCCATTTTGTAGGAGCAGTTGAACCACGAGATGAAAGACGACAGCATCATGTAATAGGATGTAAACTGCAGAGACAACAGTCTTAAAATCTAGACACCAGTTAGTTAGACCCTAAGGGTTAAATCATGACCTCATAGTTGTTTTCATTTTTGAGTGCACTGTGGTGGTAACAGTTGGCAAAAACGTTGCATGCCTGTCTGTCACAAATAATAAAGACTCTACAGAGCCTGGGGTTGAGCCACAGCAACTGAATCCATTCACGCAAAAGTTTGTTTGTATGTGAGTTGGCTGGTTGCTACTTGTCTACAGCTCTGTATTTTCCATTAGGGATTTCAGTGTGGCCATCCTCGCGCAGATTGCTTTTACATATTTGTTCAAACCAGTGGAAGAGGAAATAGAGTGTAGAGATTCTTGGTTAAATAAAAGAAAAACAAGTTTAAGGTAAAAAGATAAAAAAGGTAAAGGATTTTAAAGACAGCCCACGTCATGAGATGTGGATATCAACACTACTGCAATGACAATGAAAAAAAGAAGTTTTATTTTTGTTATCAATCAATATAGCAGTTCTTTTGATTCAATGTTTAGTTTTTTTATTTATTTTTTTATTTTATCAAGTACTCATTACGTTACTATCAAAGCCCACCAAATGTCTCAAAGCCAATTCAATGTTATGAAGCAGAAATGCATTTAATCCTTATATTACAGAAGCTGCCACAACCCCCCCCCCCCCCACACACACACACACACACACACACACACACACACTCCGAAATCAAACTGGATTGCTTCTGTTGGCTCCAGCTTCCATTTTAGGACAACTCAAACATTTTTATAGGTCCATTAAACTCAAACTATGTTTCTAAAATAAAAATGGGTGTGCTGAAAAAAGAGAGCACCAAACCCTAAGTCAACACAAGCTTTCTCAGTTATACACGCCAGTGCTGCTACGGATAGAGGTCGAAATCAAAGTGGGGTGATAAAGCTCATCCAACCCAGCATGTAGAAGCTGGCTCGGATTCTCACCTATGGAAAAAACAGCTAAACATACAGTAGACTTCTGTCTCTTTGGGAGACTCAGGACAGATTAATGATCTCCTAAACAGTTTGTCTGCCAACCACAGTAACACCTAAAGTGCCATAAATGCTTCAGAAAGTCTGGCTGCCTATGGGGGGACTGCTGAATGGAAATGTAAAAACAAAAACATTTCTTCACAAGATTTGTTTCTTGCTCTTGTCATCTGGCTGTAGCACACCCCCCCCCCCTCCCCTTTTTTTTGGTATTTAGCATTCACATCTAATAGCCACCTAATAACCTTCCTACCATCAGATTCACTGTTCCAGCCTGGCTTGTATTTACACTTGGCAAGAGCTCACACCTCATACTGCGGGAGAACATGTCCACAGTGACATAACGTGCTGCTTGAAGGGCCCGGAGAGGGACAAGGCCTCAGTTTGTGTCGACCTTTTCCTGCCACGCACTTTATATGTTTATGCTGTGCCTTTGACACCCATTCACTGCTGAAGAACTGAAATAAACAAAGCCATGAGAACTATTGATAAAAAAAAATCCACAGGAGGGGGGGAGCTGGGTAATTTTAGTAAGGTTATTTAGGAACTCTGGAACTCTTAATGTGTATTTGTCCCACATTTTCATGAGATATGTTGAAGGGAATATAAATGACAGCCCTGGGCAAATGTGTGCACCCTTAATGCTCCTAAAGTACTCCCTAATTACCGTTTTCTATCCCAAGGTCATAGTGGAATGCGTTCCAAAATGGATTACGCTCCCACTCTCGTGCTCTCATTCCCCTCTTTCTTGCTGTTCTTTCCCCACTTTATTGCTTCCTTTCTCCTTCCTTCTCCAGGTATCCCTCTTGCTGTTTAATGGCTTACACGTGTCTGCCAAGGGCCCGTGGCACTGCTGTGACATAGTGAAATGCCCCAGTGCTCCGTCCATGCTGTCCATGCCTCCCAGGTTCAGATCACAGCATTCCTCTTACAGTACACAACCCCAACCCTCTGCCAACCCACCTGTCTAAACCACACTATCAGGATACCCATTCATCTGTCACCCTACCAGAGCTTTGTAATTACGGCCTGACATTTTGGGTTTCTGTCACACATTTATTTCGCCTCGAGGGGCAAGATATTGTTCACACGACTCTGACCTCAAAATAGAGACGCCAACAAAAACTATAATTGCCAGTTCAAAAATGTTTCTCCTGTCTTGATGGGTCTGTAATTAAAGCTAATATTGAAAGAGTGTGGCCTACAAAATGTTTGAAATAACCTGCATGGTTTATGTTGCTCGAAAGAAAGGTGCACAAGAGGGTGTAAATGCAGGTGTGTGTGTCTGATTTCCAAGGAAGGGAGGGACTGATTTTCAAGTGAAGAAGGCTGTAGCTGTTATGATGTAAGGATGCGTTTACATGTCATCAACAATGGCTGCCTGAGAAACACAGCCCTAGGGCCATAAATACCACACAGCAGCTGTAGCTCAAAGAAAAAAAAAGCCATACTCTCTCGTTTTGATTGTCTCCATCATTTATCCACTGACTAAGGAGTCCAAACAGTCAACAAAAGGTTTCTTTTAGAACTTTACAGACTATTGGTTACAAGTCTTCCACAAGAATGGCCCCATATGTTTCACATTATAAAAAGGCCCACAGTACACCAGAGCCCACAACAGCAAGGGACCCCAAATTATAGCAATTATATTAAAAAAAAAAAAAAACAGTTCATTGAGAAAGATATTTAAAAGCTAAACAGACCCAAAGAGTTCAAGCCAAGCTTTAGGGAGTTCAATTTAAAAGGTTTTCACGTTGAAAAAAACCCAAAACACAGGACTTAGTCAGTTTGAATGAGTCTCTTCTCTGTCTTTAGAGTGCTGCAGGAGGAGCTGGAGCACACACACACACACACCTGGTTTTAGTACGATTCTGAGCAAAAGTAAATACAGAGTGCAGTGCCCTGTTCTTGCACTTTGAATAAATGAGCACACTCAATGCAATGTGACTAAGCAAAGAGCTGAAGAGAAGAGAGGAAAAGGGGGATTGTGGGTGGAAGTCTAATCCTGCTTTTAAGTACTGACCAGCCCGACTTTTAAAAACCCTTCCTTCTAAAAGTTCATCGTGGCTTACCTTTTCAACCTGAAAGCGAGTAACGTTACTGTGGTTCTTCTCTTTTTTTCCCTCCTCTGTGTCCCTTTGTCAGTCCGAGCTGTAGGAAGAGAAAGAGTGGGGTGAAGTCCTGATCAAAGAGCCGAGCTCAGCCCGTCATACAGGCTTAGTGCAAGCTAGCAGGCTCATTTTCCTCTGCTGGAATGTGCTCTCAGCTGGACCCGGTGCTCCCCTCGGCCTTTCTGTGACTGCCGGTGATAAAATGGAAGTCTTTGCTCGGTTCTTTAACTACTGCTGCTGCCTCTGCTGCCTACTGTTGCTGCTCAGCCCCCTCAGCGAACTTCCTCCTCCAGTCCGGGCTGCCGCTGCAGCCGCCACAAGTCCTGGCATGGGATAGTCCTCCCACTGCGCCGCTAGGGCTGTCTCCCTTGTTCCCTCCCCCTTCCACCCTACCTCCCCTCTCTGCGGCCCCCGCACTCTGCCTGTCTCCATTTGTTCTCACCCAGACTTCCTCCACCCCACCACCCCGAGACATTTAATCGCATAGTAATAAATATATTTGCCAATTGTTGTGTTTTTTTTTTTGCATTTCCTACAGTGGGGCTGCATCACTCAAATCAATTTGTCAGTTTTGTTCATGTAGCCCAAAATCACACATTTACCTCAAAGAGCTATCCTACTTCAACTTACATGTTGATGTTCAAAACTTTATACATTATGTCATTTTTTTAAAACTGTTTGGTTCATTGGTATAATGATAATATGGCATTCAGCTTATGTTAGCAAAATAAAGTGGGGGTTACCATGTTTTGGCCGAAATGCACTTGACCTATCCAAGTATGATGACTTTGTAAATGACTTTGTAAATGATGCCTTTTATTAAATGATACTCATCAGGTTTATCTATTGTAGTAAAATGTCCCAATTTCCATATCGAGGTGTCTGGACACCCAGGTAAAATATATTTAGGCTACAAGAAAAACGTGCTTGATCTATACATGGGTGCTAATACAATTATGAACCCATGCTAAAGTTGACTAAAAAGAGGAATAAAAAAAAAATATCTTTTGGAAATTGATGTTAATGCTTTAATTTAAAAAAATAGGAAAAATCCAACCTTTAAAAATAAAAATCTGCCTGCCTCTATGGGAATTTATCATAGGAGATTATTATTATATTATACGTATGGCCCCTGTATTTTGAGGAAGAACATTTATTTATTAACGATACATTATTCATTCACAAAGAAAATTGGTGTCCTTAAAGGTTGGATTTTTCCTATTTTTTTAATGAAGGCATTGAGATCAATTTCCCAAAAGATGATTGGGATGGCATTATAAACTTATCAGCATCACTGTATGTAATTCTTGGTTATCAGTACCTATATTTATTTATTTACGAGACCAATCAACTAATCAAAGTTCAAACATCATACAAACAACTCATGCATTGCTTGTGGCTTAGTAGGCTATGGTAATAATTTCAACACCACAGTCCTGCAAATATTACACTTTAACCAAAGTGTTCCATTTTGTTTTCTACCTCTGTGGTACAACTTTGCATTCAAACCGTTTTAGCATGACAATTAGCGCCATCCATAGGTCACTATGGAAACTGCTGAGCCTCTCCTTATCCAGGGAACTGTTTCAGCTTTTTATGCACAATACAGATATAAAGGTAGTAAATGAATGAATCGAAATTTTTATGACAACTTTATTTTTGATCATTTGAGATTAACATGTTAGTGATCATTATATTTTAAACTAAACCTCAGCATCTGCAATTAACCAAAACATTTTTTTTTCAAAACAAATGAAAACATAAAAGTCAAGCTGCAAAAAACTAAGTAAAAAATAGCAATTTTGACTGCATGCTAAAGCTAAGTTTAACAACCATATTTTTAAATAACAAGTTGTTACATTCTAAAACAAAGCCATATATTAAAATGAGCCTTGGAAAATATATTCAGCATGAATTAAACCTGCATTACGTATAATATTGAAACACCAAATCACCCAAAAACTGCAAACACTTAGAATTAGAGTAAGTATTTAAACAAACCTCCCACAATATCATAGGTAGCAGAAAGACATTAGAAAAGCAAACTGTTATGAAACTACTCAAACGCCAAGGCTGGGTATAACTGCTCTAGTTTCATTCTTTTTTTCTATGCTGTGTATTAAGAGAGAGTGTTAGAGCTGACGTTGGTACTGCTGGAGGAGAAGCTATAGCTGTAAGTAGAGGAGTAATCCACACTGCCTCTACGAGATCCATTCCTGGAACCGGCTAGGGAACCAGCCCTGGACCCAGAGCGTGACCCTGGGTTAGAAACATTGTAAGGGCTGCTGATTCCCTTGGTGGACATTGAGGAGGCCTGCAGCATCTTCATACCATTGCTTTCTTCCACCATGCAGCTGTCCATGGCTTCCTTGTAGGAGATCTTCAGTTTTGTCTTGGGACAGGTCAGGTTCTTCTGGTGATTCCGTGAATCCTGAAGCTTCTGGGCCCCTTGACCATCTAGCCAACCTCTGCGGATAGCCTCTTCAATGGTGATGCGACGTTTAGTGCCAGGCTCTATCAGGCCTCCTGTCAGGTACTGAAACTCCAAAAATCTCTGGCCAGCTTCATAGGGCAACCATGTCTCCTTCACTGCCTCTGCAGCGGACATCTTTCTTTTAGTCTTCACATCCTCAAAACCAACATAGGCTTTCTGGGATGGTTTCAGCTTAGCGCTCATGCTTTCATCAATGATACCCTGATGGACAGCATCCTGCAGTGACAGTCTCTCACCAGTGGCAGGGTTGATAATACCACCTGTGCTTGCCTGGGCCTCCAGTAGCCTCTGTGCTGTAATAGTGTCAACTATGCCTCTTCGGAGTGCTTCAGACATAGTGATTTTCTCCAAGGTCTCTGTGTCAAATATAGCTGCTACAGGGCTCTGGTCATCGAACATGTCAGGGGGAGAAACAGTGATTGAAATGCTGTTGAAGCGTTTACGGACGGTCGGAGAAGATGGTGCGCCCTGGGTGGGAGTGCTGCAGGTGACCATGTCATCAACGTTGATGGCTGCAATGGTCATCTCTGTGCTACTGGTTCTGCTGGTTATTTGGTCAGCAATCTCCGTTAAGGTTAGCGTTCCGCCACGATACTGATCCAAAGACTTCTGGTCAATGACACCGCGGTCCAGGCAGTCCTGGATGTCATATTGGGTTCCTGTTTTCCTATCCACTATCACCAAACGTGCAGAGCCATCAGACCCCTTAATAGTTATTTCCTCCCACTCGCACTCCTGCTCTGACAACTCCAGGAAAGTGTCATAGTCAATTAGCTCCCGGTGATAGGCCTCCCTCACTGACATCTCCAGCCCAGTGTCTGGGTCAACGATCACAACTCGCCTCTTGCGTAGGATATTGGTACGGCTCTCCTGTGACTTCTGGGGCTTCTTCTTATCTTTAAGTGGCAGGAGTATTAGGCCTGTTTTGCGATCTGTTATGCACCTGTCCTTAAGTTGAAGATATGTCAGGTTTTCCTTAGTATTAGGGTCAAAGAACCCTTTTGTATCATCTCCTTCATAAGTTAGGATCTCATTCATCTCTTTATCAAAGTATCCCCTTTTATATGCAACAGCAACATCAATACGGTGGCTCTCTTTGGGGTCAATAATCCCACCGCTGGCAATTTGGGCCTCAAGAAGGCGGATTCCATGACCTTTCTCAATAAGGTCTTTTTCAATAGCCTGGAAGAGGGAGATTGTCATTCCTGTAGATGGGTCTGTGTATCCAGTTACTGCCTTCTCTGCAGACAGCAGCTTATTCTTGAACTCCTTTCCTATCAGGCCTCTCTTTGAGGCCTCCTCTACTGTCAAAAACACATTGTTGACTGGATCAACAATAAAGCCAGAGGCAGCTTGGGCCTCGAGAAGCTCCAGGGTGGTTCCTCTCATGAGCAGGCCTTCCTTCATTGCCTGATAGAAAGGCATTACGTGGTCCTTGGCCTCATCATAGATCCCTGCAATGCAAGTAGAGCCATATAGATAAGACTTTAGCTTGTCTTCAATGTCTCTGCTGGTGAGCTTGCCCTCTTTGAGCTTCATCAAATCAGTTTCATCCAGCAGGTCAGAGTTGACAAGGTCACTAACAGCGACTTCACCACGGAGACCCTTTACTGTCATAGGCTTTTCTTGACTTGGCTTTTCTTGGAGTAGAAGCAAGCCAGAAACAGGTTCCACCATACACGTTTTCCTTAAGTCATTATAGCTTATCTTCTGTCCTGTCGCTGGCTCCAAGTAGCAGGTGGGTTTTTTGGCCAAAGCCCTGTAGAGCTCCTCATCAATAAGATTGCGATCCAAAGCCAGATCTATTGGAAGGAACACACTCAGAACAGGGTCTATTATGCCTCCAACAGACTCCTGAGCCTGGAGCAAGCGGATGGCTGTGACTTTGTCTACGCGGCCCTGTTTGCAAGCCTGGCCTACAGATAACACTTTGCCAGTGTATGGATCTTTGAAGCCTGTGCTAGCTGCTTCAGCTGTCACCAAGGTGTCTCTGTCTTCTGTGTCTACAATCCCTCTTGAGCAGGCAGTATCCACAGGCATCTTTTCATTAAATGCAGGGTCCACTATGTAGCCTGTTGCAGCTTGAGCTTCCAGGAGCATTAGGGCACTCTCCCGGCTGAGGAGATTCTTGTTTTTTGCTTTAGTGAATGGCATTTTCCCTTGAGAAGCAGATGTCATGCCAGCAATTATGCCGGTACCCTTAAGACGGGGCTGGATGTCCACAGCTACCTCATCCACGCTCTTTTTTCCCTTTAGGAGTAGGTCTAGCGTGGCTTTACTGATTATATCACAGTCACAAAGCTGGTGGGCTGTGACTTTGCGCCGCACCCCATCAAATATCAGCTTGGATGGATCGATTGTTGGGACCTTCTCATCTGTCTGGGTCTGCTTGGCCTGAGCGCTGGGTCTCTGCTGCAGCCTGCGTATCTCTCTCTCCAGGGCATCTCTCTTGAGAGCCAGTTCTGATGCCTCCTTTTCAGAGATCAACAGACGACTCTTGTACTTCTCCTCTACACTCTTTAGCTCCCTCATGAGCCTCTCAATTTCATTCTTCAGGGAGAGCCTGTCTCGTTCAGCCTTGTCTCTGTCTGATTCAAACTGCCTAATGTGGCTGTCTCTCAGCTCGTACTGGCTCTTCATGTAGTTGAAATCCTTGAGGGCAGCATTCTTTTCCTCTTGCAGACGCTGTTTGTTGCGGAGCTCAGCCTCTAGTGTCAGCTTGATGCGGCTGAGTTCATCTTCTACGCGCTGCTGACGAGTCTTGTCCTGCTCCAGCAGTTTAAGCTTAGATTGCAAACTGTCCCTCTGCAGCAGCAGCTCACTGTATTGGCTTTGGGATTCATGCACCATCATGGATGTCTGGGGGAGAAATAAGAAAACACATTATTATATTATTATGTCTGTAAAGAAATGACGATAAGTGATGCACAGAGCTAAAATCAGATTATGCAGAGCCACAATTCTAATGAACTACTTACACAGCCTGTTGTAAGAACCTATCAACACCCATTGATAATGTATATACTGTATGGTAAATATATGTACATACAGTATATTTAATACATTCATTAGTATGCAGTGATTAATTGAGATTGTTATTATTGTGTGAGTTAAGTTCAGTCACATAATATGCAAAGTCAAAAGGGTGAACAACATGCATGTCAAAGCAAGACCAATTGTAAGCAAGTCAATTTCAAGCAAAACTCCTAAAATAAGTCAGGTGTCACTAATATAACAGGGCCACTTTAAAATAATGCTTAATCTTAATGCAGCCATCCATGCAAAAGCAGACAACAATTAGTTCAAATATGTGTAGATGATCCTTCAATGCAATCAAAAATACCTCGATTGATTGCTTTTGGAATTTGTCTGTTTCCAATTTAAGCTTTTCTCTCTCCCTGGTCAGGTCATTGATGAGAGCCTGGAGCTCGGCTGTCTTCTTGGTGCTACTCTGAAGCTGGACATGCAAGGCTGAGATCTGAGTTGCACTCTCTCCATCAATAGTGGCTTTGCTAAGCTTTAGCTCATCTCTCTCCTGTCTAACTGTCCTCAGCTCCTCCTCCAACCTCAGTCTCTCCTTGGTCAGGTTCTGCGTCAGAGTCTTCTGCTTTTCAATCTCGGTTATGTATTCGTTAAGCTGGCGGCTCTTCTCTTCAATGGTCTTATACAGGCTCTCATTGCGTTGGTTGAGCTCATGTGTCCGAGCCTGTTCCTGCTGGAGTTTCTGTTTAAGTGTCCTCAGCTCAGCCATGACAGCTGCCAGTTCTTGCTTGGTGACTTTATGCTCCTTCAGACTCTTGTCCAAAGCCTCCTGGAGGGCACTGATGTCCTGCTCATACTTCCTTCCAGAGTTGGAAGTCTCTAGCTGGATAGACTTCAGTGTGCTAATTGTGGTGGTGTGCTCTCTGCAAGTATGTGTCATCCTCTCCAACTCTGCCTCCATTCTCTTTCTACGTGTGAACTCCTCCTGGGATGTCTTCTTTTGCTTCTCCAACTCCGCTTCCATTCCATCCAGAGAGCACTGAAGTTCTCGGATACGGCTCTGCAGCCTGACAGAATTCTGCTCAGACTGGGATTTCTCACTGGTCTGCTTCTCCAGCTGTACTCGGGTGATGCTGATCTCCTGCTCGTACACTTTAAGCTTGTTAATGGACTCCAGATAGGAGGTGTTCTTTGCCTTCAGGTCTGCTTCAGACTGTTTCAGGTGATTGATTTCCAATTCCAGAGCTCTCCTCTTTTTCCCCTCCTCCTCCAGGTTAAAGGTTAGCATGCTGATCTGCCTGGATTTCTCCTGATTGTTTTTGGTGGCCTCCTTCAGTTTGAGCTCATCCTGTCCTCCCTGCTGCATGAGTGTTCTCAGCTGAATCTCCAACTCGCTGCGCATCCTTGTTTCTTGTACCACTGAGGCCCTCTGCTGGCTGGCCTCCTGCTCTGCTCTGCTTTTCTGCTCTTCTGTGTGGGCAATGGATTGCCTCAGTCTCCTCAGCTCCTCCTCCAGATCTTTCTTCTCGGCAGTGAGTCTGTCAACTTGCAGTCTCAGTCCTGCTGTGTCTTCTTCTTTCTGCTGTGAGGCTTTTAGGATCGTGGTCTTGGTAACGTGGATCTGTGTCTCGTATGTCTGCTTAAGTTGATTAACCTCCTGGGTGCACTGTGATCTTACCTTTGATATTTCTGACTCAGCGTTTCGTCGACGAGTCGCTTCCTCGTCTAGCAGTATCTTCATCCTCTGCAGTTCATGGTCCTTGTCTTTCACAGACTTTTCCAAGTCAATTTTGGTCCAGTTGAATTCTTCCTGTTCTTTCTGTCTGCGGCGAAGAGCCGCCTCATACTCTTCCTGCTGGCTGGTGTAGCGTTCCTCTGCCAATACTCGTTTCCTCTTCTCTTCATCCAGCTGGTATTTAATGCGGGTCAGCTGGTCGTTGAGATCTTGAAGCTGGTTATGTGTGCTGTCCAGGCTCTCCTTGGTAACGCTGACTTGTATTGCTGTGGTTCTCTTCACTTCCTCCATAGAAATGAGCTGTTCTCGTGATTGAGTGAGGTCCAGCTTACAGCGGGCCAAAGCATCCTCAAGAGACTTGTTTTTCTGGTTACGGTCCTGGATGTCGTCCTTCAGACGCTTTAGTTCCTCCTCCAGCATCTCGATCTTGGTGTTCCTGATCTGATTGCATTGACAAAAACAGAAAGGGCCTCAGTCAACTACTTTCATATTGTTAAACAAGCCTATTTGTTGTTTTAATCATACCATTTTCCTTTCTAACACAATATAATTGACTCGTAATGATGTCTTAAATGGCCTCATACAAATCCGACACCTACCTTTAGCTCTTCCATGTTCTTCAATAGCTCCCCAAGGAACTTGTAGTAGTCACTAGAGCGGGTGAGTAGCTCTATGTAGTTGGACTGGAGGTCAGCCGCCTGATGGGAGGTAAAAAAGGTGGATGAGATTCACAGGCTCTGTAACTCTGTAACATGTCAGTTTTTTAATTAATTAATTAATTGATTGTATTCTTTAAATTACGTTTTTTGTATTATTTTTGTAATTTTATTATTGTATATGTCAGAGTTGCTGGTTGGGGATTGGGGGTTTATTAGTATTTCACTTATTAAGTATAAGTATTCACAATTCAAAATCCAATAAAAATGTGAATAATTAAAAAAAGGTGGATGAATACTGATCATCAATCGTCAAATGATCATGTGTTAATTTCATTTTCTTCTTTACATGACGGATGTAATTAGGCGTTTAACCTTAAAATTGGTTGAATTACATGAGCTCATAATACAAAAGAAAATTACCATTGTTTCATTTATATTTAAGAAACAGAAAATCAACATTTAATGAAAACATGAATGTGTAATAACTAATAGCTAAATGAAAATTGGTTTAGTATTACTTAATGGAGAGACAGTACTCATACCTCTTGTCTGACCACAGAAGCAGGGGACTGCAACATTGTTCTCTTGATAGGAATATTAAGTAGAGTTTCCAGGCCTGAACTGTAAGAAGCCAGCTGCAGCTCATAGTCCTAAAAAACCCACAAAAACAACATGGTCTTCATTATTTGTACAATTCGTGCCTTCGGTTCATTAGCTTGTAAACATCTATAAAAATGTTTTAAAATGAAAGAAAACACCTGCACATTAATTGACAACCTACCTTTATGGAGGAAGCACATGTGTCTGCGTTTTT
Source organism: Etheostoma perlongum (assembly GCA_026937815.1). NCBI lineage: Eukaryota > Metazoa > Chordata > Actinopteri > Perciformes > Percidae > Etheostoma > Etheostoma perlongum. Next base: position 16,964,580 of record CM049382.1, read on the forward strand.
CTGCACAACCTCTACTTTCTCCTTCTTTCCTTTAATTTCAGTGTGAAGTGCCTGTGCGGTCAAAAGGGGGCATTAAAATCATCTTATTTAATCTGGCATGACACTGTCCAGCTGGTGCTTCTTCTCAGACATCGATTACTTTATTAGACAAGAATGTTAATGATATTACAACAAGCAGTTACTCAAATTAATTGTCGTGGTCTCAAGAGAAAGTAAGTAGAATTCCATACATCATCTGAGAAAAACTGACACGTTTTACTTTACTGATGTTGTTCTGTGTGTGATGTATAAAATCCACACACCTACATCAATGCTCAAGGCTGTCAGAAGCTCAATAAATTGTAAATGGTGGATATTTCCAGTTTAAAATCAAATCAGTTCAGTTTAAAAAAAGATTAATTACAATATGTTTATGTAAACAAGGAAAGACGTGCCTTCTGTTGGTTGAGGTGGTCCATTAGAGTCTGGATGTTGTTGAGTTTAACTGTCTGAAGGGTGTCCTGGCGCTTCCTGGCATTGTCTATCCACTGTTCCAGCTGAGTGCTGCTCTGCTGATAATGATTCAGCTGTTTTTCCTGCTTCTCCAAGTCCCACACTCTGAGGGGGAGAGAGTGGGAGGAAGAGGAAGGGATGAAAGGACTGTTTCTACCAACACCGACAAATGGAGGATGTGAAGAAATAGTCCTGAATGTACTAGGTACTGAAGCAATGTGTGTACATGTACAGACTATCCTACCTGCTGTCAATCTGGGTTTGGATGCGGCGCCAGCGGTCAGACATCTGACCCACCAGGTCGGAGAACTTGGACAAGTCCACGTCACACTTGTGGAAGGGTGCGGAGATTTGACCATTCCAGTGCACTGCTTTAGCCAGGTCAGACTCCATAGCTGTCAGCAGGTCTCGTTTTTGCTCCAGATCACTCTTCATTTGCTTTATTAGAAAATCACAAAACAGATTAAAATTTAAAAATTTCAACTGTAACGATACATTCTATTTAAGTCTTATTTACATTTAGAGGTGGGCACTATGACAATATGTATGCTTATGCCATCATGTATTGGATTATTACTACTTTTAACTTGATTGTAGTGGTGTGTACACGTATATAGTGGCATAACATGGAAACATGAAATAGAGTAAAGTACAAGTACCTCAATTCAAGTACAGTACTTGAGTAAATATACTGTGTTACATTCCCACTGCTGGGATGTGACCCATGTGTGGAACCTTAGCCATAATTTTTGTCCCAGAGAGGACAACAAGGATTCAGTGAGTCTTAAATGGCTCAAGACTGGAAAGGCAAGAGACTGAAGTTTAAACTAAATATAAAAAGTGTGTCAAACCTTTAGTGTGCTCCGATATTTTTCCACCTCTCGAAGGTCCAGAGAGGTGGTCTCCTTCTCTGTCAGCCGAGCCTCATTGACTTTAATGATATCTTCAGCCTGGAGTAGGCTCTGGAGCAAGGCCTTAAGAGCCGACAGCCTGTTAAAGACACAGAGTCATTACATTATATTAACTCGTGAATGTCACTACATTTAATGAAAAATATATATTTTTAGTCTATAATAAGTAAAGCTGTATGTTGCCACAAGTTCCGGTGCCAGCATTTACTTTATTTCTGCAGTATTTTCTCAATCATTATGGTATAAATAAAAAGGAGATGTGATTAAAATAATGTACCTTTGAAGGTAGGCTGGGTAGAGACCCTGCAGGCCTCCTAGTTTTTGGTTGATAATTTCTAGTTCAGAGCGGAGAAACTTGGCATGCTCAGAGTCTGCAGGTACCCCCTCCAGCTGCTTTAAAATCTTTTCTCTTAGTCGCAGGTACTCATCATGAATGGAGTCCAAGTCTTGGTGCACAGTCTAGATATCAAAATGTCACAATAAGTTACATTTAGCATAATCAGTTATTTTTCACAGTGCTTGAAACAAGAAATGCATGTTTAGTTTTGTTTAACAAAGTGCTCGTTATATTTCATCTATATTTTGCCCATTTTGAAATGTTTTTTGTCGCAAAGAAGAACCTCATTTTTAATCAAATAGAACAATAAACTAAAAGTTACACACCTGCAGCCTCTGGATGTGCACTGAGCACTCATGCACACTGTTGTCCCCCAGGGGGACGTGTAAATGACTGGTGAGACCGGACTCAGCCAGCTCCAGCCTGCGTCGAAGTTCTTGCAGACTGTTGAGCAGAGTAAGGCTGACGGTAGAACTGGCTGAGGAAGGCTGGCTGGGGCCCGGGACGACAGGGGGCTTGGGGATCTTTTGAGGCACAGGCTTGACATTGTCAGGCTTCGCCCCTTCGTCTTCTTTATTGGTTGATGGAAAATGTTAAGAATATCGATTAAAGTGGAAAAATAACAGCAGTATTTTTGCAAATTTAGTGGACTGACAATTTAGGGATAAAGTAAAGAGATTTTACACTCACTGTAAGCAGGCAGCTGGATAATCAGTGTATCATAGTAGGTTTGGGCTTTATCAAACTGGCCCTGTATGGTTTTCTTCTCCTCTTCCCCAAACAGCTCAGAACCTTGGCTGGTACGCATGAACTCTTGGTAGTGAGTCTCCAGTCTTTTGATGATATTGCGGTACTCGTCGGGACGCATCTTAGACAGCTGCAAGACAATGGATAGGGGTCAGGTTCAGTAAAAGAAACAGGAAGTGAGACAATTCTTGCAGACAGTGTTTCAGATAAGACAGAAACTGAATCTAATTCCGCTTTGCTTGGTATGTTATTATAACAAGAAAACGCTTACCATGCTGACAGTGAGGGAGTTGATGTAATTCACATCTTTGAGGCAGTATTGCCATGAGATGAGACTCTTGATGTTGATGTAGAGCTGATTCCAGATGCTCATGATGGCGTCAAAATACTGCTCATTCCTAGTAAACAGCAAAAGCCATTACTATGCAGACACTACATGATAATATAGCATAATGTAATATTTATCAAACATTTTCTTTTTATCTGAATGACTACTTGGACCTTTGTGGGTTAATGTTTATTTCTGGCCTCTTAGGCTTATACAAACCTTTTATAATCTATTAGGCAATGTCAGCAAAAAATACCATCCCAAAAGAAAGCCTGTTTTCTTATCTAGCTATGGGAAATTTTATGTATCCAATATATTTATTACATAAAAATCCTGTGAGCTGAACATTTTTAATAGCCCTGACCAGGATTTTCACGGACCTACATTGTTCTACATTGATCAAATGGTTCTTACTTGTTGGCGAGGCCAATGCTGAGCGGGTTTGGTGGGGGGATCAGCAGACACACCGAGGGAATCAACATGTCCATACCTCCAGGTCCCGTCACAAGCCACTTGCTGCGCTGCGAGTTATCCTTCAGGATGCCCTCATTCCCTTTTGAAATCCCTATCTGGAGCACAAAACATAATATATAAACAGAAGAAAATAATATTTGTAGTATTCCACTTTTTACTCTGTGCCTGTGTGTGTGTGTGTGTGTGTGTTTGTGTGTGTGTGTGTGTGTGTGTGTGTGTGTGTGTGTGTGTGTAAGTTGAGCGAGTGCATATATCCCACCTGGTCTTGTTTAAAGTCACATAAGGCCTGTACAATGACAGAGCTGCTGATCTTTTCCTCAGGGTTGCGAGGTTTCAGCCTGACAATGGTCTTAGATTTGTTGACCAGACTTTGGACGTGCCTCTTATTCTCCATGACTCGCTCCTTATCTTTCTGTGAACATGCAAAAATCCAACTTGTGTTTTTAAATGATCCACTATAAACTGCAACAATCATTCAAAGTTCAAAACTCTACAGAATGAACGCAGACATGTAGAGGTATTCTATTTAGTCTCCTAATAATAGAACTGGCCAAACCAGTTACATAGACATGTCACACCCAAACCAATAGTCTGAGCATGTCTTGTGCTTCACACCAGCGGGAAGATGTGCAGAAGTGTACAATGATACCTCTAGGTTTTTCAGGAGTTCAGTGAGGTTATCCAGTGGGGTGTTCTTGTCGCACGTGTACTTGTTTCGGATAGCCTCACACTCCTTCTGCAGCTTTGCATAGGTCTCATTGGCCTCCTTGAAAAACTGAAGAGGGCAGCAAAAAGCTTTGATAAGTGTTCACATGATGACTTACAGTGCTCTATCTGTATAAAGGCTAGAGCCAAACTGAGCACTTACTTGGCTGTAGGCTGCATTCTCTTTCAAATGAACATGGATACACTTGGTGATCTGCAGCAGCCAGCTCCACTGGGTCTGTAAAGTGTCCATGTAGGCCTGTGGGCGCACACAAAGTCATCAGTACAAAAGCAATGAACACTTTACTCTATAAGACAAGAAAACATCCAGAAAAAAACAAAACATCTTACTTCAATCTTATCTGAGGCAGGGTGGTTGTTGTTCACAAGTCCATCGGCTTTCACTTTGAGCTTGTTTAGCTCCTTCTCTTTCTCCTCCAGGTCCCTCATCAGCCCCTGTCAGGAGAACAGAAAGTAAGGGACCCAAAAGACTAGACTTTGGACTCTGAAAGCCAACATATATAATTGGTATAGGTAATAAAAATAAATCAATTATTAGGGTATAATCACAGCCATAAACTAAAACAGAAGCATCCAACCAGGAGTTCAGACGGAGATCCTTACCGAGTAGCTCTCTTGCTTCCTAGGGATATACTGGTCGATGTTCTTGTCTCCCCAGTCAAACATAAGCTCTTCCTCCTCTCTCTCATTCACCCACATGATGGCTCGGGAGATCTCCCCGATGATGTCCTTAAGCTCTCGCAGCTGAACCACACGGCTGTGGGACATTTTCTAAGACAGACACAATATAAATTTATGAATTTGATTTAAAAAAAAAAAAAGTAACAATGGTGCAAGTGATTTTGACAATATAAAGAAAATATAATTTTTGTAAAAGAGTTTGGTTCTACCTGTAAGCTTTCCCATTCTTGTTCCAGGATGGAAAGGTTGTACTTGTCGCCCCTCTAAAAACAAAACAAGATTTTGGTTTTTGCTCAGTTTTAAATAGAATTACAAAACCTTTGTACACATGACACATAGATGGCAATCCCACTCAATAAACAAGATATCTAAAGAATCCAGTCCAAAGTAAATAAGCAACTGAGAAGAGCTTCAAAATAGGAACACAGGGTGACCACTTACCAGTTCATCTCTGGCACGGTCTACTTCTTGGCTCCTCTGGATAGAGCTGTGGTTTTTGTTTTGGTTTAGGATTTGTTTTTCTATGGTTTCGGCATCATCTCCCCATGGAGCTGTCTCAATCATGCGCTACAAGATGCAGAATCACATTCTCATTCATTTCTCAGTCATTATTACCTTTTAAAATGCATTAACTTCATATATACATACAATAACAACCTCAAAATTAACCTCATTTGATGCAAAATTATATATTTTGTAGAACATGACTGTATAATGGTTCATGAAATAATATTCTTTTACTGTATATATACACATTTTTAAGAAAAAGGCAATATTAGTTTTTATTCTCAATGCTTTCTGCCCTTCCTTCCTGTGGAAGCCTATTTATTCCTACCAAAGACACAAATCTTTTACAATAATTCCCTGTAACACTTCATCTTTTTTCTTAAATCTCTGTTCCCTAAACACCTGGGTACCACAGTGTTTAGCAAATGCTACTCTAACAGGAGTTAATTATGCATTTCTTGGGGACTATTTTAAACTGCGAATTAATACACATGTAGTGCTCTAGTCAGCAGGACAGTGTACTATATGTGGAATTGACTCAAAGTAAACAAGTGCCACATGTCACCCAATGCAAAGGTGTGGCTCATCAATGTGTTTTTAATAGTTTCAGGGAAACAATGACGCTCTGGAGTGCAGGGGACAACGTTTTACCGGCTTTAGCTACATAGGCCATCCTTATTTATATCATCAACTCTTGACTTGTCATGTTTTTTTCAGTAATAGAAAACCCACTGAGCCTTCCTTATTCTAGGCATGAAAATCTCAACATATGCACTAGTCTGCCTGATAGCAATTCCCTGACTTATGTCACTCTTTGTCCTCTAGGTGGCAGCATATAATCATTAGGTCCATTGATAAGCAGGAAACTATCCCAACTATTCCCCTCTCCTTTGCAGCACTCACTCAGCTTTGATAAGGGCTCTGCAGGCAAACTGACCTCAGCCAGTCCCTGCTCTTAACTCGCATTTTTTCTCTCTCTTTCGCGCTCTCTCTCTGAAAGCTTTTGTTCTCTCACCACTCCCATTTCCTTCATGACTGCTTGGCTGAAGCTACACATGACTTGGTTGTTAAGTGATTGTCAGCAGTAGAGCTAATGTGAGTAGAAAGGTCAACAAAGTTATATGTTGGACTGTAGGTACAATGGCTAAACGCGTAACCAGCAGTAAATAGAGACACTAAGTAAAAATGGCAGCAGTAGTGCATTAGGTGATGTGTTCCCAGGTTTGGAATTTGAAAAAAAAGCAAATACCTAAAATACAAAGGCTGTCACTGAAAAATATATAAAGAAATGTTTCTATATCCCATGACAGGGAGGAAATAAATGATGAATTATAAAGGGTGAGGCTTGACGCATTGACAGAATGACAGGGTGTGTTTTTGGTTGGGTATGAGGGTGGGAGAGGTAGAGAGTAGAAGGGCGTTTTCCCATAAGCATGTTACAGTTCTGCTGAACTACTCCTTCCTATTTCAACTGACTCAGTGTAGAGTGTCAGATATCCCACTTTTTCACTTTCTAATTTTCTTTATGCCCCCCCGCGTCTTTATCTCCCTCCCTCTTTGCCAACTCTGTCTCTCTTTCTGCCTTCCTCTCTCGACGTCTCTTTCTAAAATGGCTGAGCTCTTTCCTCTTCTTTGTTTCAATCCTTCCTCACCACCCCCCCAGGCCTCTTTCACTCACGGATCAGGTTTTGGTAGTGTCCAGATGGTTTCAGTTACAGGAGGTCAGAATAAATGATAGCGTACGTGCACCCTTCCCCCTCCTCCTACTCCTCCCCCCTTTACGTAAAAAAAATGGTGCACAGGACACTGTAATTCACCCAGGTATACAGACATGCACACACATGCAGGTGCAGCAATTCATTCTGCTCAAACAGGTTATAAAAAAACTTTTGGGCACTGAGTTTTGCCAAGATGTTTGTGGATAATGCTGTCACAGAAAGCATCAGACACATTACCCGTATATGTTTTATCTTTTTAAATGTTCTTAAAAGTCTCTGACGTATGAAGAGCTCACCTTCTGTTGGGTAATCCAAGCCACGGCATCATTAAAGATCCTCCCCCCCTCAACGGAACCCACGCTGCCTCTGTTCCGTCGTATGGTCCTACTACTGACTAATTGCTGTTGCAAATCACCATGCATGTGCTGGAACTGTTCTAAGCTGTAGAGTTGTACAAAAAAGGAAAATACGTTTTGATTCTTCTAAGGCACACTGATGGATTAAGAGCTTAAAGAGCTCATCTTGGCAAATACAGCTGAATGACAAGAATGTTCAGAGAGCATATAACTCATCAGAATTACTTTGTCTTTAAAATGTTTGGTTTAACTACAAAATGAAATTCATATGCTACTCTAAGACCTCAAATATTGGCAAATTCTACCCATTAACATGTAGGCAGAATGTCTATACGCAGTCATGAATGAACACATGCAAACATGCCAATACAGCAAACAAACTCACACTGCACTATTCATTTCTTACTTTCTGAAGATGTCATTAGGAACACGCATTTGCTGCAGCTCTCTGCCATAGACCTTCATCTGCTCCATGGTTTCTGCAGCCATGATCAACAGTTGGTCTACCTCCATGGCTGGGCCCCCCTATAAAATCACACAGTATAGACACTGAACTTTACACACCTGCAAAATTATATTTCATTTTAACTGGCTGATGATATCACCTGTTTTTTAAATCTGATATGGCATCATCATGTTGATGCGTGAACAGAAAACATTATAACAATGAAGTCAATATCATTCTAATTACCACTAGAAGTGGTACACTTGAGATCAGTTATGTTGAGTGTACTCTGTGTGCTACACTTACACCCTGGAATATCATATTCGCTCTCTGCAGGAAATCCTGGCACTGGCTTGTCAGGAACAAAGCTTTTTGCTGAATTACCTGGACACTACACATGAGGACAAAAACAAAACAATACATTTTCAGAGCTTGTAATACGTGGTTTAATCAATCAATTCTATGCACAGCTAGCTTTGTTTCATTTGTTTTTTAAAGTTGTTATTATACTGTTTCAAAGACTGTTAATATAGTTAATAAGTTACTAGATTGGTAAATGCTTGTAAATAATCATTGGATTTCATGGAATCTAAAATGAATATTATATGATCCAACATTCTTAATGAACAACATGGCATAACAACAACAACAATAACGTGTTAAAATTAAAGAAAGGACAAAGTAGTTTCTAATGAGGCATAATCCTTTAACACTTATAAACTTTATTTTAGTTTATTTTAATCCAACACAAACTCATTTATTAATTTCTCTGGGGCTGTGGGAAACAGGTCACCAAAGGGTCACCAATACAACAAAAACTAACCTACTCTTGACTTTCTCTCTTTAAAGAGCTTGCAGCTCCCCCATGCACATCCTGCATTTTACTTTAACCTCTGTTCATCAGGAGTTAAGCATTTGGGAGATTTTCTTTTTTTCACACAGAAAAGGAAATAGTTTGTCTGTCACAGACATCACTGTTATAACATTTGACATTGACATCATGATGGATGATTTTCAGCAGCCGGAGGACATTCAAGGGGAGTGTTCACGTAATTCCTCTACTGTATATCCGAATAATATTATGAAACAGATCAGGAGTGATACACCCAGGATTAATTAGAATTCACGTTACGAAATCAAATGAGAAAATCAGGATACTTCTTCTTGTGTTCTTGAACTCTACAATTACCTCTACAGATTTCAGTAACATGGTTGTGCTCTTCAATGGAACTGTTTGGAGACATGTTTCTCTTTTTAATGATAGAAGCATAGTGTAGAAGACCCCCCCCCAAAAAAAAAAAAAAAAACAACTTTATTTTATGGTTTTGCTTGGACACAGCTGACATAATATTTCTCAATAATTTGCATGTATTTGTAGGCTAGTTTATGGTTAGCATGTTTGTTAACTATAGCAAGAACCAGCTACACTTGTTTTTTTAATCATGAACATTTAATGGCAAATTCAAACACATATGCCTACTAGTTTGGTAAAGCTAACTTCAAAGCAACAGGTGATTAGCTACTTACTTCATTCCACCACCTCCGCCCGCAGCCATGGCGAGGACTTGAGCTTTCGCTGTCCCCCCCATGGAGGACCGGGAGAAGGAGGTGTAGGTGGTGCCCTGGCCTTGGTAATCTCCCTGGAATCCGTTCCCACCGACGAACACGTCGTTTCGACCTAAAGTCGTCATATTCGCCAAATCTTGTCGCGAGTTACTTCTCTGGCCCGCGCTGGCCAGTCTAGGGTTTGAGCCGTACATATTCATGGTCGCCGAGTTGTTGTTTTTTTTTTATGTTTGAAGAAAGTATTCAAGTTTGAGTCGTTTTTCTCTGCTGTCCAGACAGAGGACGGACTGCGCACCTCTCCCCTCACCGTCACTTGTTCAGCAGATAATGGGCTGCTGTGAATAGACGGAAGCTGACCACTTTTGGAGAGAAACCACACCTTGCTGTGTTTACGAAACACTCCTGCACTCCTCTGTGGGAAGATACAGTGCTCGGGCTCAATGGGTTCTCATTTCATTCTGCTAAAAAAGTTATGTTGCAATCTTAACTTGGATTTCTCAGTTGAATTAATAGGAATCACAACATGGGTTTAACTGTATCTAGAATATACCCTATTCCTGCCAAAGTGACTTAAATTGTGTTATGCTAATTTGCCCAAGTCTGGATATTCACAAGTTGCCTATTTTCTTGTAAACAAACACATTTTTTCCATTTTCAAAACATGTCCTAGAGATGTTTACAGACAGCTTAATGTCGGAGACATTTCATCATCCATGGTAAATCTGAATTATGCCTGTATTGTTACAGTAGGTGTACCTTATAGTCTATTTAGTGAAGTCTAATTGGAATAAATTGATCTTTTCATTTGCAGTTGTTGGAATAACATCTAATTTGCCAATTCTGCCTTTTCTTGTTATGATTTACATTATTTTCATTATTAGTTTTAAGAGATCCTTTACCATGCATCTGGCAAAGGGACAGCAGTTGAAAATAAGCACATAGCACAGTGCTATTGATCACTGTGCATTTTTCCTGTAATAAAATAAAATAAGATAGAAATAAAAAATAGAAATACATGTACTTTCATTGAGGCTCACTGAGGTCACCAAATTCCCACTAGAAGGCTCACTGAACCTCATTTATACACCCTCTGAAGAATTATTCTAAAATTATAAGGGGATATTCTTAAATGTAGGTTCCCAATGAATTTGCTTGCTCTTATTCTTCTCTGTTATACCTCAGGAATGTTTGCTCATTTAAAGCCTGGCGAGTAATAACGCTATACACAGTTACAGCAGCCAACACATTAAATCCCCAGAAGAGTGAGTAGAGATAGTGGTTGAGCAAAGAATTTGTCATCCTGGGTCAACATTCTTGAGGACAAAAGGAGTCCATTTGAGAGTTCAGTGTTTTGCATAGCTGCTTAAAGCTCAGCCGAGTCCACAAGTAGATTTTTTGTTTCCATTTTTTTTTCTCACTTTGTCCTTACTTCTCTCTTATCGCTTCATTCCTCTAAACACACAGCACACAACAGATAGGCGTTTTGAAAAGTGAAAGGGAGTGAACAAGATGAGTGTGTAGGGTGACACATAACTTCTGTCAAGTGTCAGGCTGCAAAAGTGTGGGAAAAGAAAAGTGCTTGTCTGAAGTGCTTTGGTCAGGTCATTATAAACTCTTACAGCCTTTATGACCGGTGGAGAAAACCATAGTCGACTAGGCTGGCAGACATGTTGTGCCCTCTGGTGTTTTATCCTTGAGCCATAGCCACTGAATCCCCATAACTACCACACTACATCACATAGAAGTGTGAGAACTGAGAGAGATTGGGGGGGAGGCATCAGTCATGGAAACCAACAACCTAATCTGGAAAAGCCATTTAAGCATTACTATACTTTTTTTCACATTCTAACTTTTTAAATTCAAATATTTGAAAAACCTGACCTGACATGTGTGACCTGAATATTTTACTGTACCCCATGTTAATTTTACTTTCAAACGTATGATGACAGTTTCATATAATACGACAGTCTCTTGACAGACCAGTTTCAAACATGAAACACACCCAACTAAAGACACACCCTTTTCTTCTTCTCCCTAATAGGTTTAGGTGGGTTGCTTTACATGTTTGCTTTTTTTTCCACTCAATACATGTCCTCCAAACAAAAGACACTGCAAGACTGAGCATGTACAATTTTCCAAATTTCAGTCTAATAACAGCTTTTGTGCCAAGAGAGACGGACTGAACAGTAGGACACTGAACCTTGCTGTACTGTTTAATGAGATAGTGAAGAATAGTTGGAAGCAAGCATTAATTATAAGCTCTCCAACAGAAAGGGTTTGGCCTTATTAAAACTGAGACACACAACTCACTTAAAGGTTTTTTTACTGAGATTTTTGTGCAAGGATTTTCTTTCCAAAGTATTTGTATTTATATATATATATATATATATATATATATATATACATACAGTACACTGTATATATGAGGTGTGTGAGTGAGGTGTGTGCAGGGAGGGTTCATTTGTTGCCCTGGAGCTACCCTCTGGTTTATCCTCTTATCTTTTATTTCTCTCTTTAATCTCCTTTCTGTCTGCATTGTTGATTTAGATGAACACAGGGCCCTTTGCAGAGAAAATAAACTCTTTGCAGACTGTTTTTTCAGCTTTGGAGTAAATATTTAACCTACTGTTTGCTTTCTGCACTGAAAACCAGTGTGGGTCACACGCTGCTGTATTTCCCGGTTGTGAAGAATTTGTTGCAAAGTTAAATTTTTCAGCCAAGCATGTTTTACCCACATCAATATGGAATATAAAACTAAAATGACTCACACCAAAGTGTCTGATGTGATATATAAAAAACAATGCAAGGGCAACACCAGGTCAATCTCACGTAGTGTCTAGTATCAGTTACTGTCAGACCTGAAATCACACAAATGATATCATTTCCAGACACTGGTACTGATGTCATTCACTGAGAAAAAACAACCCTGCCAGCTGGTTATTAAATTACGTAGACAACTGACATTGTCATGCTTATTAACCCTGTGATTTGAATTTCCCCTGCAGCTTGTTAACATACAGATGGTTCATCAAACTTTCCATTGCTTCATGGATTCATAGAACTTTATTGAAAAAGGGACATGTCTTCAGTGCTGCTTTACAGGACCACTGGTAGATAAAACCAAGTTCTCCACATTAACTACATAAAAAAGGATTAGTTTTTTTTATGACCTACCTAAGTTGATGCTAACACCAAAGTAATAAATCACACAATGGTTCTACAGTCTATCTGTTGGACTTTGAAACCAAAGTGCACTTAAAAGTTATTTACAGTGGCTTGAGAAAGTTTACACACCCATGCTAAAGTTGATTTAAAAAAGGAATACAAAAACATCTCTTGGAAATTGATTTTAATGCCTTAATTCAAACAATTTAGGAAAATCCAACCTTTTAAGGACACCAAGTTTCTTTGAGAATGAATAATGTATTCTAAATGTTCTTCCTTAAAATAGAGAGGGCATACGTATACATACCCCTATGTTACATTCCCATAGAGGCAGGCAGATTTTTATTGTTAAAGGCCAGTTATTTCATGGATCCAGGATACTATGCATCCTGATAAAGTTCCCTTGGCCTTTGGAATTAAACTAACCCCACATCATCACATACCCTTCACCATATGTATTGATAGGCATGGGGAACTTTCCATAAGATCATCTCTCAGTGCAAATCAAACCAGCTATTAGTCTAACTGAAATAAAACCATGCCAATCTCTAGGTATAGTGAAGAAAATTGGTGTCCTTAAAAGGCTGGATTTTCCTAATTTTTTTTGAGTTTAGGCATTAAGATTTTTTAAATCACAATACGTGATGATATATACACAGCCTACATACGTACATACATAACCACTATTATCTGATTGTGAAAAGTAAAAGCACAGTTGTCTTATACTGTGAATAGCAGAATAGATATGAATCACTCACTGCAGAGTGAATGCTCAGTCACACCTATGGAAGTTTTCTTTTTAGTTGTACTGTTTATGACACACACACACACACACACACACACACACACACACACACACACACACACACACACACACACACACACACACACACACACACACACACACACACACACACACACACACACAAAATCGCCTGGGCGGGGTCCTGCCCCAGACACACCTGAATTAGTTGCTAAGGAGGGCCAAGCAGGTTTAAATGATAACAAACAGCACAGTGAGATAGTGTGACAGTACAACGGCCGTCTGGTTTCTGTTGGCCCACGGCCATGCAATATTTTCTGAGCACTGCAATAAAAAACATTGTCTGAATGACAAATCTGTAAAGGATGCAGATAGAATAAATATGGTTGTTAATGATTTTTATTTTTTTTTATTTTGAATTTTCAGACATAGAGCAGCAGGCAAAAGAAAAGAAAAAAGTCAAATAGGTTAAGGTAAGTAATTGACATCTAACAGCTTATTTTATCACTTATATCATGTCCTTTATTTTTTCAGAATGTTAAAACTGCTTACAACAATAAAAGAAAATCCCCACTTCAACTTTACAAATGCATAATTGTTGCTACAAGAAAAAAAATAGGCTGCAAATGCTGCCATGACAAGAAAGCAATGCTGTGGCTCCAGTCTGCCTGCAGGGGTCATGAGTGTGTAACTAAACAAGACTCTACAGGCCATTCAGGGGCCCTCATCATTCCTGGAGCTGTTCAGATCTAACATGTTTCATGTTCATGCTGTAATACCTCTGGAGCAATGGCTGTGTGTTGATTCTTAAACTGTATGTCAAAGGTTACGGTCTACTCCAATGTAATGTGTCACAATTTGGGGGTGATTGTTTCTCAAAATAATTAGAAAAGAGAAAAAAATGCAGTTTCAAATAGTCCAAAAAAAAATAAACAAATGTCTTCACTTGCAGATCTTTGAGAAACTGATACAAATTAAATGTGCATGATCCAACACCTTGAGTACTGAAAAAAGTATGTAATAGCATGTTATGGCCAGGAGGGTGAAGCATTGCTAATCATATGTTCTGTTCATGAAGTAGGTATCTGCTTATTACATGGTCAGATAAATAATATAGGCTACGAAGCTAGGGGGTGTGAATCAAATCTGGCCTATACATTTTTTTTAAACTGTGCCAATATTGACCTCTTTTGTTCAGTCTATCCCACGATGCTTCCTTAAATCATTTACAATGAGTATTACAACAAATAATCAAGTTTATAATTGAAGACATCTGTGTTCAGATCAAATCTGAGTGTTAATAATACAGAAAATTAATGAATGTGTGACTGTATAATGTGTGTATTTTGTTTTGAAAATGTCTTATGATATTCACAATAATACCTTCATTTAGTTATATGTCTTGCAAAACAAGCGGTGGTGATGACACATGCCTTTGGTGTGGAAGATCTGGGTTCAATTCCCACTACGACACATCCACCAATGTGTCCCCTAGTTGCTCCAGAGGTGTGCAACCTCTGCCACATACGTATATACCAATTAGAAAGGCACTTTGCATAAAAAAGCGTCAGTAAATGACATGTAAAAACAACTGGTTGAATTTCAGTAAAATAAGGATAAGGGTTATAATCAAATATTAAAATAATTAATAATCGTATTTGATACTGATCAAATCAAATGTGAAAATTACAATGGTAACACACTGTGCGATGAAAATCAGATGTGTTGCTATAAAGAATGGACCCACTTTCCGATAGGACACACTTTATAGAGGGTTTATAAGATATGGCTTTATTGGCAGGTAATAAATAATGTAATAATGCTTTATAGATTAATAAGAAAACGCTTAAGGTTGCCAGGTTGTACAAAATTACAAATTAGTTGGCTGTCTGGTGTTTATCCCTCTCCAGCATATTGACTTTTTTGGTTCTTTGGTCAATTAGCAAAAGCCCTAAATGTTTAGTTCAACCACTCAGCTGTGGGAAAGAGTTGAGGATCATCTGGTACAAAATCCATTAATTAACAACTAATTAACACTTACAATTCAGACAAGATAAATTATTATAGTATAATCTCCTTATTAATAGTAGAATATCATTAGTAATGACTTACTAACATGTATAACTACAAACTTGTTTTTCACCACCAGCCAAAAAGTTAGTCAAGTATTAGTGTCAAAATATATTGATATACAAAAGTAAAAGTACTGATTATGTAGAATGGCTCATTTCAAAATCACATAAAGATGATATTACATTTTTACAACTTTAATGTTGCATCTGGTAAAGGTGGAACTCATTTTAATTACTTTGTGCACTGCATTTATCAATACATCATTTATTAGTTGATTTATATGTTGTTGTTATTAACGATCTGAATATGAAAAGCAACTAATAAGCTTTAGAATCAATGTAATGGAGTAAAAAGCACGTTATTGTCCTCCAAAATGTAGTAGAGTAGAAGAATAAAGTAACATAAAATGTAAATACTTGAGTAAAGTACAAATACCTCACAAGTGTACATAAGTCCAGTACTTGAGTGAATGATCTTAGTTATATTTCATCACATCATCATATTATTGATCTATAGGTAGTCTTGGATAAGGGTAATATAGAGAGTTACAAACCCTTTATGATCTAAATTGGTACATAGAGTATTGTATGGGGCTGCGCAAATTCGGGCAAAAACCTCATAGAGGACATAGAGGATTTGGTCAACACAACTGTACAAATTCATAAGAAAGAAATGCCTGCATAATGCGAACTCCTATGACAACCAACAAAGTAGTAGCCTATACAATAAAGCCTGCAATTTATAACAAGACAAATTATTGATTTGCTTCTCTCTCTCTCTCTTCGATCACTCATAAACAATCAAAATACAATATTACTCTGTCAAGACCATAGCCTGTTAAATGCTGCTTCCACAAACTACACTGCTGTGCCTATCCAACAGACATGTCATTTTCTACCGTATTAGTGGGTTCTGCTAAAATCTTGAATTACAAGTTAGCCTATATAAAGAGTATTCATCTTTTTATTATTATTATTCACCTTTGCTGGCAGCTAAACTAGATCTGATTTATCAGATGTATTGTTTGGTACAGAAGTGGGCGGCGACAGAGCTCCTCCTCCTACCCATGCCGTGGAAGAGCTTTAAAAAGGCTACTGGATCTTGTGACTTTCTTGCAAAATTGAATTGAATTCAAATTTCTCCCTAAAAGTTGTTATTACGTGGAAGAACAATTTCTATGGTTTCGTTGGATTTTATTCTGTCATAATATAGGCTAGGCCTACACATTCCAGGGTTGTTAACACATGATTCAACATTCATTAAAAAAAGACACAAACAAAAGTAGCCTACTGGTGTCATTTTACTGACTGCTAAACAATAAGCTAAGGAACTATACTAACATTGTTATTTTTAAGTAGCTTTGCATTGCTCTAGCCTACTGCTGCACAGAAAATAAGCATTTCCTATCCAAAGTGATTAGCCTACCAGTGGTAGCAGGTGGCCATGTTGGGGTAGAGTCAACAACACAACGCCTTTATGGGCAGGTGTGTTACCTGTGGCTCCCTAAGGAAACACTTCCTAGGGTTCTGCCGGTACAGCTGTCCGACAGAGCAACCAAAGAATGAGACGACGGAAAAGATCATGAAATTAGTTTTTCCTCGTCACTGCTTTAATTTACTGCGATCTGCATTCATTTCGGTCCTTGAGTCTGCAGTCAGCCCCGCACAGGTTTGGGTGGCAGACGGAGGAGGGAAGAACTTCCTGATAATAAAGAGGTGCGTCTTATTTCCATTCCAGTGATTGACTGCGCACGGCTTTCACCGCCGGAGCTGGGGGCATTGACGCATTGTGGAGTCGACAGGGGGTAGCACTGCAACCCCGGCTTCGCTACACAACGGAGGCATCTATCGGCGAAACCGCGATGGCCGTGGTGCAGCTCGACACGGTGGACCATCAACCTGAGAACGGCTTCGTGTCCCCCGATAGTACGTCGGGGCTGCTGACACGCATCGACGGCGCTATTCTGCCGTTTCTCGGGGGATTTGGGAAGTACCAGAAACAGCTGATCGTGCTGACATGGATCCCGGCATTATTCATTGGATTTAGCCAGTACTCTGATAATTTCCTGCTTGCGCAGCCGAACAACACATGTATCCAGCCTTTGGTAAACCTGACTAATCATACTACAAGCCATTCATCGCTGTTAGACGGTCCAAAAAACATCAGCGCGCGGCCAGCTTATATTTATGGCAATAGAAGTTACGGCGCCCAATACGGCGTTCAAAATGAAACGGCCAACATGCAGTGCAGCTGCAGTGAGTGGACATTCGAGCTGCACACGGGACTTGTACAAAACGTGGTTACCAAGGTAAGCTGTCCATTTTGAGAATGGACATCTTTTTCTATTTTGGTTTATGCATCTGTTTCCGCCCTAATCCTAATATATTTGCATATTAAGAGGGAGACGTTATCAGCATGACACCCATCATTAAAAAACTCACTTTCAAGCAGAAACATTCATTTAAATAAAACATTACGTAGGCTATATATTTTGTTTTCTGGATAGTGGTTATGTCTGCATTTGTTCATCCAATTGGCGTACATTTCTTTACAGTGGGTCGTTTAGCACAGTCATTTAGGCTGTATGCCCTGGTGATTCCCAGATTACACCTGAAAGTAGTGGGCTTGTGGATATGTGAAAGCATGCACCGTGCTGACAGTGAATGAGTCATCACAACAGCTGACACAAGGTGTGACCTATTGCAGAGAGGCGCCACGATTGGCACATTGGGCAAAAGTGCCAGGGCTGGTGGAATTTGCCGGATGTCGTAATGGACATAATAGACGCGGAGCTTTTGATTTGGAGCAAAGGTCATTAGTGCGCTCTAGAATAATGCAACCCCATCCCTGGCCAAACATCACCTGCCCTACGCTGCCCGAACCAAACACCAGTGAGATGTTCTTATAGCGTTCATTGTGGGCACTTTTACCTCGGATCACATCACCACTGTGTTGTAATATTCCTATCTGCACAGGCCAGGCTGAGAAGAAAGCAAAGGCCTGCAGTCATAATAGTGTGTCTACTAGCTGGAGGAGGAAGTGTTTTTATATCTCATTATACATATTGGCTCTCCTCCCAGTGTGGATGCTGCGTGATTATATCAAGATTTTTGTATTTTTAAGACATAACACTTTGATCCACAGGGCTGTCCGGGTAAACTTGATATTGATGGGATAATGTGATTTACATTTAGAAAGAGAGAAACTAAATAATTAGATTTTAATAATGTCCAACACTTGGTTTTGCTTAGAAAAAGTGTAAAATGTTGATACACACTCTGATAACCTTTCACACCCTTGTGGAGAAAAGTAAATTGCATTTCAGTCTGCGCTATCATCACCACTGAAGAGTTTGGCACTCATGCCATAATCAAAAGGTTTATCAGGAAGAGTTAGATCTGAAGCCAAGCTTTAAAGCTTCTCTGTGCTGCAGGAGGGGGTTGTGGAAGGCTGAGCTTGTGCCCACTGTAATGCCAACAGCCCATCTGCTTATCACTAATAATGTCCCCCATTTAAATTAAGCAAATAAAATGCAACTTTGGCATGTCACCCTGCGTCATAAGCAGCATCAGACAGTTTAAGTCTTGATTTAATTTACTGTCCGCAGGGTAATTTAGGGAGTGGGGTTGCATGAACTAAGCCAGGCTGATAAACTGTTTTTATGGATGGAGGCGTTCAAAATACTCTCAAACTGCAGCTGAATATGAAGTCATATGTGAGGGAAATCGATTGGGTGGATCCTTTATTACTAACAAATAAAAAATGTCAGTTTTCTCATGAGAAAAAAATCACAACAAAGAAGTTTCCGATATGAAGGGTTTGGTGCTTAAACACTGTCTGCTCTCCTCTCATGCTGGTGTTTACCTGTAGATACTAATATTTGTGTTGCTTTTGCATGCATACGGATAATGTCATGTTGACACTACCACCACTGCAGATCTGTGTGACGGGCCTGAGCAGTTAGTAAAAGTGTCTCGTCTTCCCTGACCCGTGCAGTCCACATTCTGACAAGGTTGCTGTCAGGAGAAATTGAATCGAATGGCATGAGGACGAATCCCAAATCAGAGCCAGAATTGAAGCAGAATCAACTCCCAACACTTGTCGTTGGCCTCGTCATCTGTTTTGACGACCTGTCCCTTACTCTTCCAAGTTCCCTTTTTGCCATCACAGAGCAGTAACAAGGAGGACACCACAGCAGGAAGTGATGACTTGACATTTCTTTCTGTGTTTGGATTGCATAGGCATAACTGCACATGACTGGGCTCAGCTGTCTATGACACTTAATCCCTAAAATCGTGCCAAGACCAATGAAATGCGGTAGTATCTCTTTCAAAATGTACCAACACATTCTGACCCCATGTAACACTGTTAACCCTACAAATCACATGAGGAAAACATGGAATGTATGTAGATGTTTTCACCTTGAGCCACATAGGGATTTCCTCCAGAATCAGTAGCATGTTTCTGCTCACTTTTTTCTCAGGGCATCACAGAAAGAAGGCTTTAATGGAGGTGGAGGAGGTTGAAGTGGTGACGAAGCATCCAAAGTGGTTAATGTGGAGACCCATACTAATTGAGGCAAATCTCTCCTCAGGGTACTTCTTAATTGGACGGAGTCTTAGAAATGAGAATGTAGCATTACTCAGAGACAGAGTCTCTCTGCAATCTATCCTACTCAGCTCACATTCAGAAGGCTAGCAGCTGCACACACCTGCCTGAAATAGGGGCCTGAGAACCGCATCAAAGCAAAATTAACCTCATGCTGATTCTCTGTGAAAGTTCAGTTATTACGTAATTATCAGAGAGAATTGCCATCTAGGGATTAATGAGGATTTTAAGATCTTTGTTCTGTTGTGAAACTTTACTGTAGAATGGTATTCGGACTGGCACAAAACCATGACACTGTCATGGTTTTGTGCCATTTTAAAAAAGAAATCTAAAACACAGGTATTTCTATTTAGTCTAGACGATGTCAGAACATGTTTAAAAAAAGAAAATAAGATAATGTCTATAGATTGCTTGTTTTGTCCAATGAACAATCTAGAACCCAAAAGTTATTCTATTTAAAATGACTAATTGTAGAGGATGATACATCTGAGAAAAGCAGGAAATCCTCATATTTTAGAAGCTATTGTTGCTTAATAAATGACCAACATGATTAATCCATTATCAAATTTGATAATATTGAGAGATTCATTTTCTGCTGCTTGTTGATTAGTAGATTAATTGATTAGGCGGTTAGTTTAACAGACTATTTTGATAATCGATTCATTGATACTTGTTTAAGGAAAAATGCCAAATAATCTGTAGTTACAGCTTCCAAATTGTGAGGATTTGCTACTTTTCTTTGTCATATGTGATAGTAAACTGAATATCTTTGGGTTTTAGACCTTGTGTCCGACGAAACAAGACATTCAAAAAGGTTAGGTTGTGCTTTTGGAAACGTTGGCATACATTGTTAAGTATTTTCTTACATTTTATAGACCCAACAAACCATTGGATAATCAATGACAATAATTATTAAAGAAAAATAATTGGCACATCAAGCAATTGACAATACAATCAATACTAGTTCAGTATACACGGTGCCTTTAACACTATGTCAGTGCCATGCTTGTATGATTTTTCTTAGAAGGTAGAGTATTTTATAAAAGCGATAAGGACGATATGTTGTAAAAGAGCATTGGTGGGTACACCCAGACCCAGTATCACTGTGCTGGAGGTTGCATACCCATAGATCTGAAAGAAGATACTGTAGTTGAACACCCATGCAGGCCTCTCTGCTCTGTGTCCCTTCTTACTGTTTACCCAGCTGGTTGGCTCCTTCCACAGACCCCAGATCAGTGTGGGACACTTTGAAACTGTCTCAGCTGTCGAAAGGCGATGACCCCACTGCAGATACCCAGTCAGCACACAATCGACAGCCACTCACAGAGTCAGCTGGGGAGGAAAGACACTTGTGTGACCCAAAGATAAAGCTCTGTTGAGGCTCTATGCTGCACGCTTGTCACTGATATGTCTGATATGATCTGATATGTCTTTTAAAAGGGAGGGGTGAACATTTTAGGGTTGTGTGATGGAATGTAGGTTGTAAGAGTGTTGGTACATATCAGGTCATTTTGGTGACAGATATGTGTACTCGTGGTTCTTAACTGTCAACAAAAGGAGGCAATGAATAATAGATTGATGGGAAAAGGTTTGTTTTACTATCTGTCACTTCCATCAGCTAACTTGCCAAACATGTTGGTGTTTTTCACTTGGTGGGTTGTATAGTCCGGATGCTACAGTAGTTTGACAGTTATTTGTGTTCATACCAGGATAATATAACTTCCTGTCAGGCTGTAAGTCCCTTAGGCTACATCTCCAATGTCAGATATCTGTGTATTGTTTCCTTCTTGGCTTTTTTTTTTTTTACCAGAAAGGTGCTATCAAAAGAAAGTATGTGGATATATTTATCTTATTGCTCTCTCTTATGTTATTCTATCTCACCCTCACCTAAGCTGCAACATTACAGGATTTTAACATATTGGTGCTGCAGTGTTTCTAAAACTAGCACTCGGAAGCAGTAAAAGTCTGATAACCACGGTGATGGTCTGTTGCTAGGCAGTAACTATGCAGCAGTCTCTCCATGTGTTTTCTCCTCACAACTGTTTTAATGCATCTCTGTCCCTCTTTTTCTCGCTTTTAGTTATCCTTACCCATTCTTTTATTCTCTGCATTCCTCTCCCATCTTTTTGTATATTCTGTTTCTACATTGTAGAATATTTATTCCTTCCTCCATCACCCTCCCTCCTTTGAACCCCCCTCACCCACTGCCTTAGTTCAATGAGTGCAGAACTGTGCAGCTGTAGTTGAGAGCGTCTTCATCTCAACTTAGAAGAGTGTAGTGTAGACAGATCATTGGTGGGTGGTCATTTGAGAGAGGTCAACGGAGCGCCCTGGGGAGTTTAACTGCCTTTGGCCCTTCATTGTTCTGCATTTTCTGTCAGCTGTTAGCTTTATATGTGTATAAACCCACTCTACACACTGACGTCTCGTCATTAATCCCAAATGAGCACGACAGTAGCAAAACAGCAACTGGCAGAAATAGGGGGCGTAGCAGACCAGCTGCGGGGATTTGACTTGGACTGAATCACAGTTTTCTGGGATTTCTTTGCTCTGCCACAGCTGAAATTTTGTTTATATTTTTTCCACTTGTGGTAATAGTGTGGACGCCATTAATGATTGTGTATGAAACAGTCTTCACAGTCACCAATCAACTGGCATCTAGCCACGCCGTGATGGTCCTGGTGTAATCGCAGACTCAGAGTTTCATTTCAGTATATGGTGGTTTGTCACAGTCTCGTAGGAGGGCAGTTTCAGTTTTTTAAACACCCTTTGTTATGCAGTGATTGCACAACAAGAACTTGTTTGCCTCCCTCTGTCTTTTTCTCTGAAGACATTGATACTGAGACCATGAATGAGTGGCTTGCCTGGATCATGTGATGGCCGGATAGCTCTGAGTAATCCTGGAGCGTTCCATTTTAAACAGTTCACTATGGTAGTAGAGGTTATAAGAGGTTAGAGCCCCTCAGAGAAAAATGT
The DNA here is from genome assembly GCA_026937815.1 of Etheostoma perlongum. Taxonomy (NCBI): domain Eukaryota; kingdom Metazoa; phylum Chordata; class Actinopteri; order Perciformes; family Percidae; genus Etheostoma; species Etheostoma perlongum. The sequence goes on from CM049382.1 coordinate 16,987,453, forward strand.
AAAAACAAACTACACTTTGTATTTCTCGACGAGGTTGAATAATATATATAAATAAATATGACTTGGCAATATGTATACCCCATTCTTTCTATATTACTTACGTTCTAGTAGTTTGGTGAATAGATTAGGCACAATTATGGCCACTGTCGGCTTCTTGCTACTGCTTCTGACGAAACAGCTGGGCAGCCTAATATCTACCTTCGCTGTGGAATGTATCTTCTGTTCCTCTCAGGATCAACTATATTACTAGGATCATTGAATAATAATGCCAATGGTAATCAAAATTGCAGGTTAGGGTAGATTTGTTTAGGTTTTAAGTTTTTTTTTTTCATACAAGCAGTTCACATGCACATACTCCACTGCTGCACCTCTGTGTACAAGGTTTGTTTGTCACAACTGGTCACTACTGTGGCATACTTTATTAATGCTAAAGCAGACACACTGCATTATGTTCACTAAGGAATCCCTCTGCTAAGATTTTCCTTAGGCAAGGAAAATTAAGGACTTCAGAGTTGACTGTAATAAGAGGAGGCATAAATAAATAGTAAAATAAGACAGTTTATGTACACCCAATGAATTCTGTCTAACATAATCATCATCATACTGTATATAATTATATCAGTATAAGAAGAGATGATTTGATCCCTGATGTTGATCATTGAGGACAAATGAGCTTCTCCAACCTTTTCTCGCGGCACTGTGAGGCAGAATTATTGTTTTCAAGACCACTTATATTGTTTGGTAGCTAATAACCAAGTGAGTAGTTACTCCATTGGAGAAATTCTAAGCTATCAAGCCTGGTTGGAGATATATTTTTGGGGATCATTTAAGTTGAAAGACCAATATTAAACAATGATCAAAATTAAACATAATGTTTGGAATGATTAACAAAGGAAAGGTAATTGTTGGATCAATATAGCAATATATCAATGTTCTTATTGGATAAAATACCAGAAGTCTACCCTTCTCACATTTCAGTGTTAATGTGTTTTGAATGGTGATAAAATACCATAAATACCTCATAAATCAGTCAGATCTACTGTAGAGTTAGTCAATATAAAATAACTTTTTCATCTCAAAAAGCTATATCTGTTTCCTTTTTCATTACCATTACCCAGCATACAATTCTCAGAGCTAATGCCTTTTGTATATTTGTCTCTACAGTGGAGTCTGGTGTGTGACTCCGCATGGAAAGTCCACATCGCCAAGTTTTCTCTGTTGGTGGGATCCATCTTTGGATACCTGACATTTGGAATCCTTGCTGACTGGTAAGATTTTCCAAGTCCTTGCACAGCATACAGTTTAATTTACAGATTTGTAATATCAAAAAAAAAAATTTAACATTGAAGAAAACAATAATAAGTTTTACCTTGCTCCGTAGGTTTGGCCGCCACCCTGTGCTGATCATATCGGTGCTGTTCATGCTGGTGTTTGGTCTGACTGTGGCCTTCTCTGTCAACGTCCCCATGTTCAGCACCCTGCGCTTCTTTGAGGGCTTCTGCCTGGCAGGGATCACCCTTTCTCTCTATGTCCTCAGTAAGTCTTTATCTCTTAACTAAAAGCTCTGTGCCTGTCGAGCTAGAACAGTACACACAGTTTCATAAATTTGCCCCTTTTGAAACAATAGGTCTTAGATTTAACATCACAGTATACGAAAGCAAGATTTACATTTAAGGGTTTAGCAACAGTTGTTTATAAAATGTGTACTTATCTGTGTTGACTATTGAAGGTTGAATATTTTGCTGACACATTTTGCTTGGGACCTTTTAGGAAGCACTTGAAACCTTTGAAAGTATCCTAGCATTTCACTTTTGCACTAAATAGAAGTGCCTGAGGAGGAATGACACAGCAATAATGTAGCAATACTACTATGGAAAATGCAGACCTATTCCATTGAACTGACAATTTAAGGGTAGGCCAAACTTGTTTGATTAGGACATAACTCTGTGTCTAGGAAGTTGGAGCAGTTACATTGTTGCACTGCATCTGTTTTCCTTGGAAGGGCTGAGTAAATATTTCAGCATCAGCATTTCAAAAAATGAAAATATCATAAGCTAGGAGAGATATTTTCATTTACTCAACATCTTTCAAAGCATTACATTTTACATACTTGAATTCTTGTTTAATTTAAGATCGTGGCCCACTGAAAGACAAAATAGCCATTTTTGATTGATACATACATTGAACATTTTTTATCATTAAGTTTTGAATAATAATAATCTTTGCAATAATAATTTAACCTGTAATGCCCACTCTCAATCTATAGTATCCTCCCACTCATGCTGTTATTATTTTGACCAGATACGCCTATTCAAAAGCCTATTCTACTTTAATTATTGTCTTTAGCTAAGGGTAGCATTCAGCTAAAAGGAGAGTAATTGTGTTGCAGTGACCTCCTAACATTCATAATAACATCATTCATCACTGAATGCCATTGTTGGAATAAATTCTCATTACAGAACAACAACCAGCACCAGCACATTTACCCTTGAAGTGAACTCTTTGTCATTTAGGTGTACCAGCATTGGCTCTTTTCCTGAGATTGTAATCCTTGTTACTGCTAATCAATAATCTGAAAAAGGTTGTATAGTACTGTATAGTAAAGGTTTGATGGTGTCCTGATAATTGGCCATGCAGTTAATGCAATGTTCTCATATGGTGGCAAACGTGGAAGGAAGGGGAAGATGAGAGGGAGGAAGCCAGGGCGAGATGATGAAGGAAGGGGCCCTCAGTGTCCTTGTCATTCTGATTTACTCCACATTGAACACCTTGAAAAGCTTTTTCGCGCTCCCAAAATAGAAGGACTGTTTAGTCTGTTCCCGGGACAAAGGAAAGAGGGAGGGACAGAGGGAGGCATAGGGGTGTAAGTAAGCTGTACATTATGGAATCATATTAAATCTACATCAACTTGACATCTGCATTGCTTGTTTTCACAATATCCCAGTTTATGACTTAGAAAATCACTGGTTCTCAGCCTGGTGGTTGGAACCCAATAGGAGACAGTGGGGTCAACATCTATCTACATCTCTTTGTCTATTTCTTGATTTTATCTTATGAAATGTAGAATAGTATTCAGATTTAGTCTGAGACTTCATGTAACACATGGAATGTGTAAGTTGTAAATAGCTATAGCCTCATTTTAAAAGGTACAAAAATGACAGTTTAATGTGTTGGCCATCATAAGAGATAAGATTCATCTGACATCTGTTCTGCATAATGGCGCAGTGAACAATGCAATTTGCTTTTATAGAAGGGCAGATTTAAATATGCATTTGAAAACATAAGTCATATGCCTCTTTAATGATTCAATGCCAGAGCAGCTGAGCAGTATCTGACCATTCTGACTAATTAAAAGGAAATGGCATTTGAATATAGACAGCATTCCAAATAAACTTAATTTGTTTCTAAAGAATCCAATTATTCAGAGCCAGAGTAAAGATTTATGTTTTCCCTTGTATATTTCCTTCTCCTTGCTTTCTTCTCATTACTCTTTCTGTAGTTCAACATCTATTGTTATTCTATCTTTCTCAGTCTCTACTTACAGTCTGCCTTCTTTACCTTCTTCTTTTACTCTACAATTCTCTTATTTTTACATTCTTTCCATTTACAATTTTACCGTACAGTCTGCAATCAAGTAATTGCAAAGTAAATTGAGCGGTCACGAAAAATCTGTTGTAATTGCATAGGCATTCTTTATCTTTATTCTGGTAAATGCAACACCTTACCCTCTGCAATCATATTCAGGTACCTGTGTGGTTGCACAATGGCTTAGATGTTTCCAAGAATATCTTAAATAGTAGGTTCAAAGTTTCTGTAGATTTATAGGCAAGTAACTCTAGAGGCAGTATTTGTCTAACCTTGATCGCCCTGACAAGCCCAGCATTTACCAGCATGACCAGGATTGTGGAGTCTGGTTAGATAACCCATGCTGATCCCTTTGCATCAATAGCAAACACAACTGTCCCTTGATTCAGGCTGAAACAGGTGATTATAATTCAAGCTAACAGTTCCTCATTTAACAATCATGAAACGATCAGTCAGCCAGAGACCTGTCAACAAATTAGACAAATATAATTCTTCCTCAAAATTAATGTGGGGTTTCCCATTTTATTTGGGTACAAACTAATTTCCCCACATGAGCTGTTTTTCTTATTTGTTTTACTAATCAATTCTTTTTTTTTTTCTTTGAAAATTATACCTCTGTCTATGAACAGCTTGCTGAAGTACTATATAGTGACCTCAACTTGAGCAAGGCTGAGCTGGAAAGATGTTTGTTTGAGCTTTGCATATTTCTATAGGTTTTTGTGTTGCTATACAGCTGCCCTTATTTCTAATCATGTGTGGCCTCTGTCACATGATATTTACCCTGCAGCCACTCTGTATCGACAAAAAACTCCACAAGAGCTGCTCCAAGAGGACGAGCACAGTCGTTCAATAACACATTACTGGAGAGGATCAATTGTTTTTATTTCAAGCCATTCTGTTTAGGGTATGTTTTACATTTGCATGACAGTTGACAAAAGCTAATGTTTATTTCATTCCTGACACTGTGTCAGTCATTTTCTGCACATAACATTATAAACCACATGACCCTCCTTTGTGGCTTGCTTTGTTTAGCTCTGCTTACAAAGAAAAGTCGAGGCCGAATCCCAGCTTCGGATGTGTTTGCACTGGAGACAATACACTAATTCCCCCTTTCTCATCAATTCATGTGCAATTAAGTCTTAGTTCATGGATCTTGAAGTCTGTCCACCACAAGTCTGGCTGTCCTTATAATCTAAAAAATAGCAATACAGTGATTGAAATCTGTGTACATTTCATACATTCTTGTGAATAGGGTATTGCAGTAATTAGAAGACAACTCTGACCTGCCCCTTGTATATTTGTGCCCTGGAAGTATCAGTGACAAAACCCATTGAGTTTTCAGTATTTGGGTCTCTTTGTAGAGCAAATTGCACACGGCTACTATCCTTTCTGCCAGGATGGCCTGTCAAAGTCAGGCCCACTGCTGGGCCTAACATGGCTTATATGATGTGACACTTATACGCTAACTGGCACCAAGGGACAGAAGAAATCGGGAAAAGACAATTGGTTGCCAGGTAGTTTCAGACAAAGAGAAAGTAGCAACTAGCAACTAATACGAGTAGGGAAAAAGTGTATCATAAAGATTGAGAGGAATGTTTAAATGCCATATGGATGTAGAAAGCCAAACGTTTCACCTCTGATTCTGAATCAGCAACACGGAAAGTGTTTTTTGCATGTGCATAACATTAAGCCCTTTCATGTATAAACTAGGCTAATGGATAGTTGACATGATCTATAGTATGTTGGCTCCAGAGTATAACAGCAGAATAGCAAGCTGATAGCTATAGAAAGTCATCTGATGCAGTGCAGCTATTTACACCCTAGTGCTCATTTAGAGTGTGCTAGCTTTTTTTAGCATCACAGCACCAGGCGGGACAGGCAGGGCGCATATAGTTCATATAGCTCAGCATCATGGTGCTGCTCATAAGGTAAACAACCTCACTACTAGGGGTGGGACAAATAATTGATTCTTAGACGCATCACAATTCTCTCTAGAAGGATTCAACATGTACAAATCAGAGAACTGACTCGGATAATGGACAACACGTTTAGACAAGAGTGTAGAAAAAAACACAAAAAAATGGCCAAAAGGAGAAAAAAGTAGGTTTTGTATATACACACATGATCTAATAACATACATAAAATAATTAGGCAAAACACATATATATATATATATAGGCTGTTCATCTACTTTATCACATTACATCTGACCCACCTCATGTTTCATGTTCTAAGAAGCCAATTTTCCACCTTTAAACATGACTGAGCCTCTGACATGGAAGCTTACTGTGAGATAAGTCATAAGAATGTTTAAGGCTTAAGCATGGAATGACTACACAATAAAAGCCTCAGTAGACAAAACATTTCATTAAAACTTGTGTGTGACAACTCAGATTTATATTTTTAAATTTCGCATGGAAATGTACATAAAAAAATGTTGCCTCAAGATGCATTGATAATCGGTTTAGCATCAAATCTTGGCGTCTGAATCGGAATCGAATCCTTGAGGGGCCGACAGATTCCCACCCCTACTCAACACCCCAACCCTCACCTTGTACTCCTCTCACATACAAACACAAACAGCACATCAGCTAGCTGAGTCATGCTAGCTGGCTGTGATGGGTGTTGGGGAGAGAATTTTGTGATCAGCTAGAGACAAGGTGATTGTGTTCTGGGACATTGGGCCAGAGCTCACTTCTTTTGTGCACAGGTTATATCATGCATCCACATCAGCTACTGAATGTGGGGCTAAAATAAGATGCTTGTCTAGACATACATAAATTTTTTTCCCCTGAAGCATTTATTCACACCAAAACATATAAGTTTGATTGAGTATTATTACAGAGGCAAGTACATATAGGCTACTGTAGTACTATAGTGAAACCATTGGTGGGTTGATGTGAGGTTTCTCTCTACAAAAATGCCAGCTGAAGTGTGTGCACGTATGCATGAGTTCAATGGTTTTCCTCTCACACCTTTAATTTACCTGAAAGCATATATTAAATGTTAATAAGAGGCAGGATGTTTACTTTGAGAAGTCTGTATAATGGTCTTACAGTAAAGAGCAAATGTCTCTAACTCATCTTAAGTGGAGTTTTTGCTCACTCTCTTGTCAAATCCACAGAGGCAAGCCTATTCGTGTGTGTGTGTGTGTGTGTGTGTGTGTGTGTGTGTGTGTGTGTGTGTGTGTGTGTGTGTGTGTGTGTGTGTGTGTGTGTGTGTGTGTGTGTGTGTGTGTGTGTGTGTGTGTGTGTGTGTGTGTGTGTGTGTGTGTGTGTGTGTGTGTGTGTGTGTGTGTGTGTGTGTGTGTGTGTGTGTGTGTGTGTGTGTGTGTGTGTGTGTGTGTGTGTGTGTGTGTGTGTGTGTGTGTGTGTGTGTGTGTGTGTGTGTGTGTGTGTGTGTGTGTGTGTGTGTGTGTGTGTGTGTGTGTGTGTGTGTGTGTGTGTGTGTGTGTGTGTGTGTGTGTGTGTGTGTGTGTGTGTGTGTGTGTGTGTGTGTGTGTGTGTGTGTGATAATATAGCAACGTCCTGTACACATAGCAGCTCTTCAGAAATAAAAGACCAAGACCAGACCAATCATAATTGAGTATTCAACAAAGCTGTGTAATAAAAAAAAATAGCTTTATAACTTCCCTGTCAGTAACCTTTGACATACAGTACATGCTTATGATTGCTCTCTGTGTGATTATCTACAAGGAAAAGGTTTTATTTAACATTTAAAGGAAATATAGTATCAGTGTCAATCAGCTTTGAAATCTTCACTTGTTGCTATGCGCAACAAAATGCCAATAATGGAGCCACTCCCTCACTAAATATGTTTTCAAGCTGATTTAGTACTGTGTTTTGCCTCAAGCCCTGGATTAAATTAACACATTTTTTTTTGTCCCAAGAGGCTTGGATTTTGTCAATCACTGCTTATGGAAACTTGTCACATCTGGGAGAGAAGGTGGAAGACAAGGAGAGAGAAATAGACTAAATAAGCATCGGACAGACAGACAAAGGGTGATTTGTTAAATGTATCACATTTTCGTTTAGTCCGTGAATGTTACATGACCCCATTTTAGCAAGTGCAATTTTTAAAGGAAAATAAGTCCTGTATTTATGTCACTACGGTAAAATTACTGCTGACATGCCGAGACACTCTGTATGTATTGACTGTATTGATTGGAGTAGTGTTCGCTGTCACTCCTTTTAACATAAATAAATAAATACATTTCACTTGAAACACAGGGAGGGGAAGTACTTTAATGTTGATGAATGGCCTGAGATACTGTGGTATCACAGCAAGGAATCAGTGCTCTGATGTACAATAATTAAATGAGCACATACAAAAATGTGTATGTATATGGACCATGTAGAGATAGATCATAGTCATATGGGTATGATTTTATAGATAAAGCATGGGGCTGTAAAAGGATGTATGTGCCATACTAATATGAACTGTATTTACTGTAAATAAAAATGTGTGTAAGCGAAAACATTCAAAAATAGAGCACAATACGGGCAATTGAGTGCGTTTCCTCTCTTTTATTTAGGAATCATGATGCAAAACCTAAACCAAATGTTTGGTAATGTGACAACACTCATTTATATCCTCATCTCATCTGTCCGCCATAAGATTTTAAATGGACATGTGTTTTCCCCAGCTGTCTGTGTCCTGCCTTGTAGGAGTAGTGCTCCTCTACAGACAGGAAGGATGATCTGCGATGCATTCTTTTCTGCTGCAGTGTTATGTCAGGCTAGCCAGGGCAGTCTTGTCCTCTTTCCTGTGTTGCCTGTAATGAGGTGCTTTTTTTTTTCCCCCCGGTGGTGCCCTCCTGTTACCACAGGCATTAAGCTCTCTGCACACAGGTGAAGTGCAAGTTGCAGCACAGAAAGATGGAAGCTATATGTGTATTTATCTGTGTAAATGGCTTCCTTTGTGGCAATGTCAGATTCCTGTTTATTGATACAGTCTGACATACAGCATGCTTTGTTTGCTTGCCTTCTTCCCCTAACCTGTCTTGCTCGGTTTATGTTTATGTCATTGATGGATATCACTGGGTTTGGCCTGATTTGAGTAGTGCGTGCCATATCTGGACTCTGAAGAGAGAAGCTTTTCATTTGCTATCATATGGCTATGCCTCCCTGAGGACAGCAGCTAGGCCCACCTCACATCACTGCAGAGATATTGTGCTGCCATTAAATGGATCTCACTAAGGCAAATTCATTAATTCTGAATGTTAAGAAATGCCTAGTCTCGTATTGCTGAAATGGGAAAAAAAACCTGCTCTGGTTTATTGGCATTTCTTTAAACCAACCACAATCGTCTTGGGCGGTGCTAAGCGCAGAGCGGCGCCACAGTGCCTCTGAAAAATAGCCTCGGGAAGAAACTTGTTTTGGTGGAACATGTGTACGGTCAAAGGTTGTTTTAGTCGTGGAACAGAACAGAGTTTAAAATAACACAAAGAAAGCGGAAGCTAACGGGACATCCGAAAACAGTGACATCCGGTGGAATTTCCCGCAGAATGAGAGAAATCCAGGAAGTGGAACGTCATGGATATAGACTAAGAAATGCCTGAAAAGGATGATGAAGTATACAGAGAGGCTGGGTGGGATATTGATGTGGACTGTGTACAGACAGGAAATGCTTTTTAGCCAAAGAAAGGTATTTTCTAGGATACACAGGCTGACCTGTCCTCATCCATTCAACACTAGCTGTTACCTGATAACTGGGTTAAGCCCCCCCCCACCATTTAAGCAGGGTACAATTTATCTTCCTCCCCTAACAAATTACACTACATGCATCTTACATCTGTTATTTGTCTGTGACTTTATTTTAGAAGACCACTTCCCTGCTTAAAGGCACACTCTGTGACCTAATGGTCGTGGTCTAATTTTCAACCTTGTTGTCTGTGAGAGACATGGAATGACATAACCACAAGCTATCTCATGTCGCAAATTCCTGAGTGAAGTCCAGTGATTGTCAGAAACAGCATGGGCAACCTTTGAACTTTCTTGTTTCAGTTCTTCAGTCAGGCTGACGAATCTGTTGTGTTAGGGCAACTTAGGACTTAGTTTTATATGTGTGTCAGAGTATTCACTCTTTGTGTGTGGGAGGAAGGGGCTGGCAGTGGTGAAGTGGTGGGTGTAGTTAGGACATACACACTCAAACTTTATCAAAGACAAATACTCTTCTGTAGTGTTTTACTTATGGTTTGATTATAGAGACTTTCAGACTACACAGATTAAAGGAATGTGCCTGTGGCTTGTGGCTACTTGGCATTCTTTGCACCTCCAGATAAAGGACTAATCAATGTGTATGACCTTATTCTTAGTCAATAGCCCCTTTTCAGTACATGGAAGAAAGGAGGACACCTCGGGATGTTTGTGTGCTTACACAATCACACTATATATAAGAAAGGGGAGAAAACAATACAGTGGACTCTTCCTTGGTAGCATTCTTCGGTAGTTACTTGCCAGATCAAAATTGTAAATAAACTCCAGTTTGTTTGTCTGTACCCTCAATCTCAATGATTTACCTTCAGTATAAATGCCTTTCTGCCAAAGCTTTTTGGATGATTACATTCTGTTAAAATGTGAAGGGTACATTAAGAGAAATGTGTCCTATTCTTAGAGACTGGTTAGCTGTGGATTAAACCGTGCAGTGCACTCACCCCCACACTGTGTGATCACTATGTTCCACTGAGGATGCAATTTGCCTTCACCCAAAAATCTCTTCGATCTGCAGGAACTCTAGAGCAAGGTTCATTGGGTCCTAATCAGGGAAGTGCTGTTTGCTGACAATGCTGCACTGGCCTGTCACTCACAATAAGTACTCCAAAAACTCATCAGCAGTATGCACATGCCTGAATTGAGTTTGGCCTCACCAAGCATTTCCATCTGTGACCACAGCTTTTGAAGGTGTGGAGCTTTATCCAGGCAAGTGAACCAGGCCTTAGAGCTTACACACAATAACTACATTACTATGTAGAAGCAAGACTTGGAACGTGAGTATCTATCAGGAAACGGACGACAAATTAAAGGCCTGAATATATTTGTGGAGAAACCATACAAATGCAGATCCATTCAAGGCATAAGGGGGCCCTGGTTTGGAGTCTGAAAATGACGCGAGTCATTAGCCTTTACAGTCACCCAATCTCAACCCAATTACACCCATGGTAGATTTTTCACCGCATCTTTGAGTGTGGTCATCTTCTTGTCCATTTTTCTTGTTTTCACTAATTTGAATGGGTATAGCTAGGTAGCTAGCTATTAAGAAAAAATGGCATTCCTTTTTTTAATTCCACCAACAAAGCTTTGATTGGTTGACAGCGGTAAATGTGTATAGCAGCAGACCTATTTTAATTGCTGAACCAATCAGAGATGTTTGTGGTGATTCAGAAGTCTGGAACCATCTGGTACCATTCACCCTGAGGCATGATAATTTACAGAAGTACAGGTAAAAGACATGGAAAGAGAAGGACAAAGCTGTGGGACGGCAACTGCAACACAGCGGCGCTTAATGTTTCACATGTAACACCTGCGAGTAGGCCTATAGCTCCAGGCTCTAAAAGATTGTATTGTTATGCCATAAAAATCCATCACAGCAAACAAACTTTGTTATTTTTCAGTATAGAGAAATACTTAAAAGTATAACTTAGTAATAAGGGAGACCCTTATTATGAAGTTAACAGATTGAGTTGTCAGGATAGGCAGTAAAGTCATGGCACTGGGCCATATGGACCTCATGTGACCAGTGAAAGGTTGTGACATTAGCCTACAGTGCATTTAGTGGTCAACCAATCTTTCACTTGTAAAACAATAGGCCTTCTTGACTGAGCTATGTACTTGACAGAAGACTAGTGAGCTACTGTGGCGTATACCAGAGAGTGTGATTCATATTCTTGTTTTGCCAAAGTCAGCAACCCGGCTAAAGCTTCTTTGGGGATTATCCTCATTATTAATTGGCTATGGTTTTGATCAGTGATGATGTCATTTCCACTTTGTACACCACAGTGTCCAAATGCATTCAAACGGGTCTAGTTTTCATTAGCTTGTCTGTCCCACTTGTTTTGTCCCCCCAGAGATCCTCAGTTAGCATCTTCTGTTAGTTTCTTGTATGTGTCATCAAATTGGTTAACAGATTTATGTCATGAGAACACAGGCGGCAGCAGGGCATTGTGGGAATGCTGATCTAGTGGGTTGTGGAGGATTAGGGTCAGCAAAAGTAAGGAGCTCAGAACTCCTTTCCTTTCCACAAACTCTGGTCTTCATTCTGCAGCACCATATACACAACACATGCCATGTTGTGTATATATATTTACTTATTTTAATATTTTTATGTCAAGGATATAGTTTGCAATGTTATATGTCTGTGCATGTCAGCAATTTTTTCATACCTCACCCCATGATCTACTGTTCCGGTCACAAAACCGTGGCCTGTTTAGTGCACATGATGCCTTTATACATAACCGAAGAAGTCAAATCCCATGCAGTCTGTAACCAGTGAACCGTCACTTTTCTCCCAGCACTACACAGAAAAGGGGTCTTGGGGTTAGTTGGTTCAAACTCAGCAGGTCTTGCACCCATCACCCTGCTCTCAGCTCATTGGCTTTGTCATTCCAGCTGTGATAGTGTCTGTGAACAGAGAGCATTATTCATGTCCTCAGAAGGGAGCAAGTCCTAATTGAAATTCCGGTCTTTTTCACTGAAATGAAGCTGGGTTGCCGACACCCACTGTATTATGCTGGCGCTGTCACCTTGAATGGCCCATCTGGAGACTGTTCACATTCTTGTGCAGCAGAATAGACCCATTAGCAAAAGAAATTAAGTATAAAAAGGGCATGAATGTAGCAGGACAAAATATTTGGGCATTCCAAGAATAGCAGTATTACAGTGTGGTTCACTGTTCTATGGTTTGATGAGAAGCCATTCTCTACGCTGCAGTAACTAAAGGGCTGGACTGTCTGTGGTTGCTGGCTGCCCGTGTGGTGTGCATGCTAATGGTTTGGTGAATGAATCAGTGCCATTCTGATAGAGGAGAATTGAGTACAAGGAACCTCTTTCTAGTTAGTTCACTCTGACAGCAGCCTATTGTCTTGGCCTGTCTACTGTCTCTGAACAACAACTGTACATGGTGATTTATCAGTTTCTCATTTTTTTTATACACCCAAAAGAAATTTTAAGGATAACCACTTTAAGTTTCTTTTGATGAACGTAATATTTGCTTAGTTAAACAAGTGTTAGTGTCAGTATTTGGTGTTTCCTGTGTTAAAAAGTCACAATTTTAATACAGTAGTAGTCATAATCTTGGCCTGGGAATTAGGTCTATGTTTAATTAGGACAACGTAAAGCTCTATTAATGAGCATTATCATCGCCGCCAGGATCCATGTCCGCCTCACCTAGTCACAGGTTCTGTTTTGATAATTCATCTACTCTGGCCTGTTTCTGTCAAAGGAAGAAACAGCTAATGGTTAGATCTCATGTACCATGTACATAAACACATGTCTTACCTGGTAAAGTCTAAAAAGGTTTCTAGGAAACTTATGTAGCGCTTTCCAATCAAAAGCAATCCGCTATGTAAACTGGATATTTCTGTAGCATCCTGTTCGCCAAAATACCCCCGCAAATCAAATCCCCTACTTCACCGTGATATAAACCTGTATGGAAATTAACACCTCTGCTGAAGTGTTAAATTCATTAATGATCACGACACAAGACAATGTCTCTCTCTCTCTCTCTCTCTCTCTCTCTCTCTCTCTCTCTCCTGGTGGTTGAAGAATGCAGATCTCTCAGTCTCTCTCTCTCTCTCTCTGATGTAGTCTCTCTCTCTCTCTCCTGGTGGTTGAAGTCAGTGCTACAGGTACAATACAGTGGTAGCCTACACTAAGTCAGTAGAGGGCTATACAGTGGTGTCGCATATTAAGTGGTTTGGGGTCCTTCTGTAAGTAGGCCTAATTTTGGGGTACAATTTGGTTTAGAAAAATTCTACAAGCACTAATACCACAGGCCAAGCATAGCCCATGCTGTAGTATGTAAATAATGCACATGAAATCAACAGCCACGTGCAACCTAGCTAGCAGGTGAAGAACACAAATAACAAAATCACCAGCTAAAAATGAACTGACAACATCGCCTAAGTTATAGGCTACAACTTACAGTTCTCTAGGATGCACACACACAATCCCCCCCTGGCTAGTTATCCTCTGGACAGCAAGTCTCTTTTTCCTTTCTTTCCCTTTACCACCGGGTGGCGCGCGTGCCCGCTCGCGGTGCGAATGCATGTTTATAGACAACCTTTTGTACAAATACATATTGTATTTCCATTACCTGTTTTCCTACAGAAGTTTAGTTTGCTAAATATATCACATTTTCTTAGTTGGATGTTGGATGTGAAAATAAAGAAATGTTCTTCCATAACTTTGCACTTTAGATGTGTGTGAATTTCCCACACAAGGAGTAATGGAGCAAAAGTTGTAATTGGTGCATCTCTAAGTCAGACCCATCTGCTTGTGATAGGAGGCAGAGACTGAGAACTACATAAAAAAAAAAAAAAATATGCATCATACAAGCCACTTTTACATTTTGCTGTTTTCATGAATACAACTAATGTTCAATCTTAAAAGATTGTGCTTGGTCTGGTGATAGCCAGATAAGAAAAACTTCTTAATACTGTTGTTTCTCTTTCTTTTCATCTCCGCCAGGGATCGAGCTGTGCCTGCCAGGATGGCGTTTTTCCATGACCATGGTGGCCAGTTTTGTGGTGTTGGGGGGTCAGCTGCTGATGCCCGGGATGGCGTACCTCTGCCGTGACTGGCAGGTACTCCAAGCTGGCATCATCTGCCCCCTGCTACTGATGCTGTCCTACATCTGGTAAGGATAAGAGCCAAGCATCACTTTGGCATTAACCTTCTGCTAACAAGGTGTTTTACAGTTTCTGAGACTGAAATATGTTACCTTGCATGGCAGCTGGATTCTCAAAATATCACAAAATCACGCTGGAATTGCGAGATCACAAATCACACGATAATCCATCTTGTCGGGCTTCATGTAATTCGTTTTTTGTCTGACTACCAGTTTACCGAACCAATCAGCGTGCAGTGAGGAGCTACTGGCAGCTATGGCCGTGGTTTAGGTGTGTGTGACGGCTGCGACTGTTCATTCAAAACAACAATGATGGGCGTGATAGATAGATTTCATCCAATCACCTGCCAGGTACATAGTTTCCAGTGACGACTTCTCAGGTGGTTCTGTGTAACAAACCATCTAACACCTCAGGTTAGGAAAAATGTGCTGCCTTTTGCAATTACACTCTACATGTGTTACATTCTAAGCAACCAGTGATTAATAAATTTCTGGTTAAGCCAAAGATGCTTTACATAGTTCAAACAAGGAACTGGAAAGTCAAATTGTTCACCAGTGAATTCCCAGCTGAATATCTTTTTGTTAACTCATTTGCAGCAACCTTTACTGTGAGTGCAATCTCTTTTTTTCCCAAAGGTCCTGCAATAAATACAAAAAAAGAAAATCGAAGAATATAGATTTTTATAATGGTTATCAAAGGTCTTGGCTTTGTTGAATGCTGTGTCCGCATAAAACGGACTCAGAAACAGTCCAAATCACTAAACTGATCAAACATCAATAGTGGTGATATGATGCACTTCAATCAGAGTAGGACTTAGAGAGAAGAACCAATTTTGATCATGATAAAGAGCAGAAGTCAGAAACCTTAGGCATACATCAGGGTAGTCACTAAGGGTGTGACGAGATCTCGTTTTACGAGATTTCTCGTCGAGGTGAAAAGTTGTCTCGTGAGGCGATGTGATGTCAGCGTGATGGAGCGTGAAATTACTATTGAAGATCCCCTGCCACTTTTAAATCATTTGTGTGGCAACATTTTGGTTTTCCTGCGGAAATGATAAACGGCGAAAGAGTGACAGACAAGACGAAGACACAATATGTAAACATTGTAAGAAAAAAATGCCGTATACCGCGGCTAACACGAGCACTATGCAAAAACACTTACAGCACCACCACATGACCATATCTTAGGCTGTTCTGTGTAGTTTCTCTCTTTTACATGCTTAAAGAAATTTTTTTTTTCTGTTTGCACTTGTAGTTTTGAGAGAGCAGTACTTTGGTTATTGATACACTTACTGTTTGCATTTAAAGTGTTATTTTTCTGTTATTTACACATTTATTTTATTTATACTGTTTATTTTTTTATGTTCGGTTTGTGGAAAGGAGTTAGATTTCTCGTGTGAAATTGTACAGGGCAGAAGCCAGTTGGTAGAGTTTATACAAAACATGTTGCAGTGTTTGCACTTCATTTACTGCATATAATTCATTAAAATAGTAAAAAAAAAAAGTTAAATAACATTCATCATTAATAGTTGATTTCAAAATGCACCTAAATTGTTTTGCATTTTGTGATTTTTCAGTTGAATAAAAAAACTATTTTCCATTCATATATTTCATCAAGGATTTTTTAAATTTTTTTAAAAATCTCGTCTCGTCTCGTTCTCATGAACCCAATCTCGTGATGTGTCTGTCTCGTGGAGTAAGCGTCTCGTCACACCCCTAGTAGTCACTGCACAAACAACAATAACTCAGCAGTCAAGTGGCTAAGCTCTGGAAAGGGTTTTGTTTATGACCTTGCTGGCTAAAAAAGACTTACAGAACTCAAGGATATGAATTGGGTTGTGAAACAGATATCACATATAACACAACCTGCAAGGTGCAGGGCAAGCTTTTATTTGCAAACCAGCCAACACTTTAGCCTCTTTCTGCACATGTAATAGGGCATCTGACTCAGCCCGCTGGAGTTTGGCGTCACAAAAGGATTTTGGGAATTAATTCATTCTCTTGATTAAGCCAGATAGCGTTTAAGGGCACAGATTGGATCCATCACAAGTGGCTGACTTTACAAATATAGAAATTCGGCTGATTGGGCTGAAGAGTTCCAACACAGCAGGTGATCTAAGTGTGCTGATTTAGGAAAACAACTTAAAACCACACTAGTGCAACATAATTAATCCTGCACTTTCACTCACATAGACAGACTGTTCCAGAGAAAAGCAACTCAACTGAGGCAACTGTTGCATTGTTTTTGCTGACTGTCTTTGAATCAACATATGGCTGTGAGGAGAAACCCGACCACTCACAAGAATGTTGCCACATGTAGCAATACATCTACCAGATAATAAAGCATGGGAAATGAAATCAGGGACGGCGATAACAATGGCTGGCAGTCATGTGTTTATTTGTTGTTCCCACTGTAAAGACATCTGGGAAGGCAATTAGGTATTTAAGTGTTTGCATGTGAACCAGGTTTTTCTGTTCAGGATACAATTTCTAAACTTAGCTAAGCAATACAGTTTTCTTTTCTGCATTTGATAAAAAAAAAGTGATACGTCTAACCCTGATTTAGATAGTTTTCAATCTGCCTTTTAAAAGGAGGATTCATTTCGTTTTGACTCAGTTTATTTATGTCTTATTAACGAGGACATCCCCCGTCTTTTTGACAGGATCTTCCCTGAGTCACTGCGTTGGCTGCTGGCCACTCAGCAGTACTGCCGCTCCAAGTGGATCATGGGACACATAGCAAAGAAAAACCAAGTGAACATGGAGCTTGACACCGACAATATCCTCACAGGTAACAACATTAACAGTAATTCTGAAGAAATCAGCATTAAAAGACATCTTCCAAGCTTTCTGTTTTTTTTTCTTCTTTTACTACTTTTCTAAAGAGCTGGGTAGTATCCCCAGCTGTGCTTTCCTCAACAAGACAGATTGACAAGGTTATATCTGGATTCTGTCTGGTTGCCGTAGTAACGGACCACTCCAGAGGTAGCAGTGGGTGTTGAACATTACATTATGACACACGAGAATGTTCAGTAATTTCATTATAGCCTGGGTGGGGGTTGGGGGGCATGAGCTGACATGATGGTGTGGGGACGGCAGATGTACACAGGTCATGCTCTTTGACCCCGTCCCCGGGTTAACTGTGTGTACATAAGACCTGCCAGAGGCAAAGAGCAGAGTGAACTTTGTTGTTGTTAAATGTCGTCGCAGATTGCATTTGTATTCAACTTTAACCACACTGTTTACTGTGGTACGTTTGTCCTGCTATTGCTCACAATGTTAGGCACTAAATGTAATACCAGCCGCTATAGCAGGGCAGCTGAGCAACTTTTTCAAGCACTCAGACACTACAGATGCATATGTAACTACTTATTACATCATCTTTGCAAAGGAAGCGGATTGATTTGCATATATCTCAGTTTGGATAGTCTTACTCAGAGTGTTGTAGCCGGGCCAGGGGATCACCGGAAAGCCTGAGTGGTACAGCCCAAGATAACCTTGAGACGGCAGTGTGGAATGTTGACACATGCCTGAGTCAACATAACTTACCGCAAAGCAGAGGTGTGTTTCTGTGGCAACGCTCAGACTGATACCAAAACATCCGCCATTTGCTATGTCACATCACCTGCAGGATAGGGTATTTTCCCTCTCATGAACTGGTTTTGCTTCTTCTGTGAGTGTTGTCGTACCTGTCTCACAAAGCAACGGGAGACTAGTCACATGGGATGAAACATGCTCATTAAAAAATACATGTGGAATGTTTTGTGGTTGCAATGAATCAGACGTGTCCTTGTTTCAAATTTAGAGAACCCAGGCCACTGTTGAACTTTCCTTTAAACTGAAATCTGAATTTGACATGATGATTAACTAGATTACCTAGAGCCTGCTGGAAATATAAGCAGAATGATGACATAAGATACCTTATTACACATAATGTTGGATTCAGTGTATATGTTGCCTAATACGCAAGCAGAATTGTGGACCACATAAATATTTTATAGGCTGCATTTGTAGGTATTTCACCATTATTTTTCTGAATAATAATAATAATAATAATAATAATAATAATAATAATGTATCCTTTTATTAGTCCCACAAGGGGAAATACAATTAACACTCTGTTGTTATTACACCCAGGCCTGAATTACACACACATGCTCAGTACCTATACATGTGGAAGACATTTCTATTGTATTTTGTATATTATTTAAATTACTGTTTAAAATTGTATAATTCCTGATAAAGTTTATTGCCCATAATTTATTGTCATCTGTTTATTCTTACTGCCATCCTCAATAGAAAACCTAATTATTACTGTAAATATCCTCATTAGATGTCTTTGTTAGAGCCCTTTTTCAAATTTGAGGGGTAACTGCAACAAAAAGTATTATCATCTTTGTGGTAATAAAGGACCACTAGGTAAAAATAAAATACAGGTACTGGTTTAAAAATTGTATGTCATCGTCAGATTTTACGCATAACATTTTATAGAATTTTTTTCTTATTTACATTAGGGCTGTACAGAATGAGGAAAAGATGTGATTAAGCTATACCGTATTACAATATTACTTGCAATAGATAAACAGATATTAAAATGTTCTGTCTTTTTTAATTTCAGTATACTGCTTAAGTCCAACAAATTGCTTGTTGAACTAAAAAATCTTTTTAAGTAACCATGGAACTGAACACAAACGGATGATAGTTAAATGTTAAAATGCCATTTGTTCTTATTCTCTTTCAACTACAAAAAATATCTGTCTGTGTCTGTCGCCATGTGTCACCGTCTTTCGCAATGTGTTTAATGCGCAAGTTTATATTGCAATGCCGATTTAAAAAAAGATTTATTCTGCACCCCTAATTTCCATAGCAGTCATAATACATAAACCATAACATAGATGTAAACTTGTGGGAGAAAAATCTATACTTACAAGAACACAACAACACAAGTTATAGTTTCTTTATACAGAAATAATTATATGTAGTGAAGCAACAACATAGGTTAAATAATAATAATAATAATTAATAATAGTAAATAATCATGAAGCCCAAAAAAATAATAATGCTTTCATGCAGTGTCCAAAATAAGCAGGGCAGAAATGTAGCCTATTTTTTATACAGTGTTGGACCCTCAAAAATGACCACACTTTGCATTGCTAGGCTGAAAGTTATGAAATAACTTAGATGTTATGCTCAAATATTGATATGGGCCTCAACAGTCAGATATCGGTCAGACTCGAGTATTAACATGTTTGCTTGTTTTCAGAACTGCAGAGAGCTCTTCAAAAGAAACCCAAGAAGACGTGCATTGTGAAAATGGTCGGGACGAGAAACCTGTGGAAGAATATTGTTGTGCTCTGCGTCAACTCGTATGTGCCTTTTGCATCAGTACTTTGAAAAACAGTTGGAACATTTACATGTCAAAATGCTAATCTGTGTGTAAGGATCTGAAAACTAGATAGAGAAAAAGGGAGTGTGTGGGAGTGTGTGCTTGTATGTCTGTGTTGGGGCGAGGCAATGCCAGTCAGACGAGTTAGCGCTATTAACCTGGAAGCTTGATACAGCATTGATCAGTAGCGCTCAATGCTTTTGCCCTTCCTAACTGTATGTGTGCTGCTCTCTCTTATCATGTCCGCTGGGATCTCTCCTCTCTCTCCTCCATCTGAGACCTCATCTCCAGCTAGGCTGACCCAGCTTCAGTGCATGGTGTCCTCAACTCCCCAAGTTGGCATACATTTTACATGAGCTCTGTCCTTATGAAACATTAGACAACCAGGAGAGAGCCTGTGTGAATTTTGGCTCCTGTTTTTGTGTACGCTTGGGGGGGGGTGTGCCTGTGTGTCAGTAAGTCAGTGTTTACATGGGTGCAGTTTCTTTGAGATAAGTAGAGATAAAAGAAAATGTGATAAATCTGTTCCGCCTTCTCCCAACCTCCCATCTTTTAGATTTGCTTGGATCTATTTTTTCTGTATCTTCTCCCCTTGTGTTTACAATTTTGTCCATTCCTTCTTTTTGTTTCTTTTCTACCATTCACTTATTTCTCTCCTACTGTACTAGTATCCCCTAACCTAGACCTGTGTATGTTCTTTACATAACAGGCTAACAGGCTATGGGATCCACCACTGCTTTGCTCGCAGCATGATGGACCCCGAAGCTCAAGAGACAACCATGTTCCATAACTTCTATGCAGATTATTACACAATGGCAGGCATTGCGCTGGCGTCTTGCATGGCGCTGTGCCCAGCGGTGAGCCTAATGGGCCGGCGGGGTGGCCTTCTCATGTTTATGATCATCACTGCCCTGGCGTCACTGCTGCAGTTGGGCCTGCTCAATTGTGAGTACTTTATTAGGATGACATGTCCACTTAGGAAAATACCACAGGGATGTTGTTTATTGGCTTTAAATATCTGTGGCAGACAGGTACTATTCTATATTTTTCTTATCACCAACAAATCCAATGAAAAGACCTGGCAACTGGCAATAGATAGAATAGATAGAGTTCCATTGTGTGGCTGTTGCCTGCCAATCGGAAGGTTGGTGGTTCAATCCCTGGCCCTGCAGTCCCATGTGCATCGGAGTGTGAATGTGTGTGCATGTTTATCTGATGAGCAGGTGGCACCTTGTACGGCAGCCTCGGCCACAGTGTATGAATGTGTGTGAATGGTGAATGTATCCTGTATGATGTAAAAGCGCTTTGAGTAGTCGTTAAGACTAGAAAAGCGCTATATAAATACAGCACATTTACATTTACATTTACATTGTTGTCCAAAAGCTTCTTCTTTTTTTTTTTTTTAAATATCAATGAGCCACAATTTGGCACTAGGGGACATGCTTCATCATTACCATGAACATGTGACTAATGTTTTGAGTCCTGCTGCTGGAAAAACTCACTTAATGATATATTTTGATATTGATTTTTTTATTTTTTCATAATATTGATTTCAGCTATCTTGATTGTGTCTTCTACACGTGCAGATCGTAGTTTACTTTCATGTTTTTTTTAATGGAGTAGTTGAACATGTTTACAAAAGTTTTTTGTACAATGTGTACTAAAAAGTGTTCTAGGTGATCCAAACCGTACACACGTCAGTTTATTCTGTTACAAATAACTGACCTGTAATGTTTAACCTGAGTCAACACATCAAGGTTATGCTCATGATTCATGTTCCCCTTTTGAAGTGTATGTTGTAACTGTGTATGTTGACAAGCTTTGCTTAAAATATGTCTATGTTTTTGTTTTTAATGTTTTACTCCAGATTTTAATTTACTGTCTGAGCACATTTGATGATAATTATTTTTTTTGCTTTGAATCTCTCACTGATACATATCTGTTCATTTCTCTCATTCTCCTCTAGTGTTGGGGAAGTACAGTGACCATCTGAACATCGGTAGGATTATCTCTTTATTTCTATTCTCCTTGAGTCCAGTATTTGAGTTGGGTACTCTTGCAGAGATATAATTTGTATCAGATCCACATTCCTTCAAAGTGTGAATTGAATTGTGTCATACCACTTACACCAAGGTTGCTGCAATATCTCGATGAGCTTTTACGAATTGTGCTGCAAACAGACACCCTGCAGTATTTTATTAGGCATATACAAGCCCTGCAGAGACACATAATGAAGTTCTAGATTTAATTATGGCTAGCATTTTGCTAATTCATCTCCCTTGTGTTGAACAGATCTCTTTGCTATCCAGCTGTGAATCTCACGAATAGCCTTCTTTCACTGTTCTCATCAGTTTATCGATGTCTTTATCATCTCCTCACTATTCCCTCTGTGGGAAGCAAGAGCTGAAGCACAGTCCTCTGATCCACTTTATGCCATATTCAACACATCTTATTTCATCTGTTTGTTTTTTTTTAAATATCCAAATAATGGTTGATGCTCAAATGCAGCCAGATAAATAATATGTACTACACTACTCAGGCTTATGCATTGTCATTGCCACTACAAGCATGCGGTTGTTGTTACACGATTGCTGTTACAAGTAACAAACGATGCTAACGGCATTGATACATAAGCCAAACGGTGCTGTCACTGCTATTTTAGTGATTTATAAGCAACATGTTTCTTGCAGATTGTCACGTTACTGAGAATACACATATTAGAAGGTAATTTATGCAGTCGATGTTAATTCTGACAGCTATAGGGCAGCTAACACTAACTTTAGCTGTCTCCATGAAGCTCCCAGCTAACATTACTATCTCGCGACACAGTTAGGAAACAAGAATAAGCTAGATAATGATAACATAAGCACTTTGGCTTGGTGGATGTCGATTTTTAAAGTCATGTTAAAACTATTTCCCATCCTTCTTCCGATTTCCAGCCACAGCCTGTCCTCCCCCCCCAGTAATGTTACTGGGTACGAAACGTTAGCTAAGCCCTTGCCTTGTGTTACTCACTGCAATGCACTGGAGGAAACCCTGTAACTACATTGGTTACATGTATGTATATATATATACAGTCCCAGTTACATGATCCAAGAAAGAAGTTCAGATGAGTGACTGAAAGCCTAGAAACTGGAATTTTCTTAATTTGTGACACTGAAAATTTGGCCTACTTTTTTAAATTGCACCTTGGACTTGAAAAAACACAGAAATTAGATAGATGGCTTGTAAAGTAAAATATTTTGATGCTATACAGTTAGTGGTATTTCAATTTTAACATGACATACTCAGTAGTGGTTATATTTAATAATTAGGTATACATTTGCTTAAAAATTCAAATTAGTATGGCCTTTTTTGCTTTGTATTCTTTTAAGCCATCAACATGCTAGGGACTACAGATGAAAATTAGCCTGCATGGCTAAATCTGGCACATTTACATGTTGAACTCTGTGCTCATGTTGACTAATGTGTGTTGTCCCTTTTTTAAATAAAGAATTATAAAAAAACTCATAATTTAAAGCGCAACTATTATATTTAAAACATGTTTACATGCTTTATTGGTAAAAAAAAACACTTTATTTTTCTCTTACTGCCCATGGGTGCTGCACCTGTATTCACCCTTTGTATGAGACGCTCTGTAGGAGCCCAGTCTGCTCTGATTGGCTAGAGTGTTTTCTGGAATCAGTACTTCGCTCCGCAGCCTACGGTGTTGTTTCACTAGTGTCATTAGCTATGTGAGTCGAGTGCAGATGTGAGTTGTGCATGCGCCGCTTTGCAACAAGTAGCCTACAAGATACTAACAAGAGACTTCTGTAATGTCAATACAGTAAAACTGGACCTACATAATGAAATTCCTCCACCGTTGGCTTCACGTTAGCAATCAAACAATCATAGATAGCTAAAATGTTTTTGAAATGTTTATTATTTTATGGATTTCACAAATTTTTGTATGACACAAGGCGTGCCCTGTCACTTGAATGGCGTTTTGAGCTAGCGTTAGCAATCATAAACCGTTTAAATCTGAGCATGCGCAACCCACATCTCCACTCAACTCACATCGGGTAGTGACAACTAGACCAACATTATGTGGCGTTAGCATGCAGCAACTTAATATTTAGCAGTAGGCTAACTTTCTACCCTCAAATCGCAGTAAACCAGACAGTACCAATCGCATATGTTTCAGCAGTAATGAAACCTGAAATTGGGAAGAATTTAACAAATTTACAGTGAAGATGACAACATTAAACTGCCGTTTGCATGAAGCTACTATAGTTAGCAGTGGACACTAATGGAATATAGCAGCATTTTCTACAGTCACAAATCGCAGATTAAGGCTTTTAAACCAGATACACCATAACCAGAACTGTTTAAGGAGTAATGTGACCTGGAGTTGGGGACAATTTAACCACACTGGCAGCCAAGATGACATTGTTTACTGCCGTAGCATGTTGCCACATGTGACAATGTTAACACAGCAGTAGCTTAAAAAAGTTCCCACCTGGAGCAGATATCCAATCATAGAAGACCAGCTTACCCGATTTCCACCAACTGCGGAACGGCTATGGATCCGCTCCAGAACGGCGGCGAAGCCAATACGTTTTAGTTACAGTCAGTGTGTGTATTTTCACTGATGTGGAACGGCTGCGTTCCGACTCCGTCCCAGCTCCGGCGATCCTTAGCCCTCCGGAGCAGATACACAGAGTTTATGCGGTATCCGCAGATTGTGCGGGACAGGAAGTTGAGCACAGAAACAAAATAAAACATCTGGTTAATTTTCAACAAAAAAAAAAATACACCGTTCTCACGGCGGATCATATTATCCCTGCACTACACCTTGAAAATGTCATAATGGACAGAGACAGGCCTGAAGTCAACAGGTCAGAGGTTTGTGGCTCTGTTTATAGAAACTACATCCTGTTATATTGCGCGATCATACGTGAAGCTCTCAGTCATGGCCGCAGCCGTTCCGCAACAAATCCGAACCTGGTGGTTATTGAAGGACGGCGGAGCACGGAGCCGACACGCAGCAGAGCCAATCCGCACAGTTGGAAATCTGAACGTTTCACGTGCTCACAGGGATTTCTCTAAAATGCATTTACCTCATTATTTGAACGTTTGACACAAAAATCCGACATAACATTGTAGATATGACAGAAATATGTAAAAACCTAATCTCTCCTTTAAATTCCCAGCAACCCATAGTCTCTTCTCTGTATGTTGTTACATAATACTAAATGCTGCAATATTATCTTTTAAAGCCCCCAAGCCCTTAAATATGCCTTTTACAGACTACACAGTTTACTGTATACAAATTGTGTGTCTCCTGCTTTGTCTGCAGATAGCTCAGGTTCGCTGAATAAGAACTTCTCCATCGCCTTCTCCATCATCGGCATGTTCTCTTCCCAAGCAGTCAGCAACCTGAGCATCTTCTTCTGTGCTGAGATCACACCCACTGTGATCAGGTAGGCCCAATGAAACTTTGGAGTGATGCAATGTGGAAAATGTGCTTACTGTTGAGGAGAGTAACAGCTGTTTTTAATGTATTGCACGTTGTTTGTCATGGAACAAGTAATGAATTAGTCCACAATGTGTTCATGTTTGCTCTAGTTTTGGCATTGTTGACACCTGTTTTGTCCTGATCCATGTCCTGATTCGTTTATAATTAACTTGATCCAGTGGCTGGTGTCCATAGCATCACATGTTCCATGAGATGGATTAGCTGCTCCACCTCCTGTTAAAGGAGGGTATGGAATCATTGAACAGATTCTCACAGTTCAGTGTCAAATGTAATCCACATCTTGTACAAATTAGCCATCCCCTTTGAGAATATATGACACAGCATTGGATGCTCATTATCTGGGGTTATGTAAGGGGTGTTTTACTGCTGGCGGTGCTCCAAGGGTGGCCTCTGCTGGTGAATTTAGGCAATTGCAGGAGAGGAAGGGAACTCCATGTAGAGGAGGGCATTTGGTAGTGCTGCAGCATACATCAACAGAAGAATGAAGAAAAACTAAAGAGATCTTCCCTTTTTATATGAATGAATTAGGTGATATTTCAGTACAACATGTTGATTGGGATTTACTTTAATTGTAGTGAACCGTCTTCCCCTGTGGCTGGTTTATACAAGGTTTATGAGGTTTTACGGTATCTGTGATCATAAATCTTAAAATGTGATAACATTTTCCATCTCACCATAGGGGTGGTGGGCTGGGCCTGGTCCTAGCCAGCGCCGGCTTTGGCATGCTTACTGCGCCCATCATGGAGCTCCACAATCAGAAGGGCTATTTTCTTCACCATATTATCTTTGCCTGCTGCACTCTAATCTGCATCATCTGCATTCTCCTGCTGCCTGAGACGCGCTTCCAGCCCCTCCCTGAGACCCTGGCTGATGGCGAGAGCTACACCCGTCAATCTCTCCTTCCACCGAGGAAACCTGGAGAACAACGTCTCCTACTGACTCAATCCGAGAGCAGTAGGGACTACACCAGGGTACACGACACGCCGCTCCACGAAGCAGCCGCCACCGCAGTGTCCACTATGGACTCCACCGCCTCATCAGCTGTTGATTTGACCGTTCTGTCGGTCGGAAATATGTCTGCTCCCACATTCATGGAGGTGCACCCTGGTAAGCATAAGCTTAAAGACCCCAACGGTCACTCAGTTTTAGCTTTATCCACAACCCCCATCACAGCCCTGGGCAAAGACGGCATCATACATGCCAGTAGAGAGCACCTGCTGTCTTCCACTCCGTTACACAAACCCCCATGCGTCACAGACCCACTTTTAGCTGATGCCGAAGAACCTCCAGCAGAAGTCCTGCAATCTATTGATCCATTGACAGATTCTGCCATTCCTGAAATGAATGACATTGGTCCTTCCCCTACAAAAGAGTCAGCCACTACCCCTTCCCCTCCATTAGACCGTTCCACTACCCCGGTCCCTCAAACTGTGCCTGCCTCCCTATTGATCTGCACCACACCCATCATCGAGCCCCCGCCTAGCTCTACGTTAGAATCCCCCAACACAGCGGGAAATGAGATAGACAGTATAGCCCCGAATTTCGACCCACCTTTGGTAGAGGCCACTAATGCCACTTTAGCAGACTCCCCTAATTCATCTATGGATGACAGCCCCCCTCCATCCCCTAGCCCCTCTCCTGTTCCGATAACAGATTGCAACATTTCCAGTGACCCTCCACCCTCTATTAGCGCACACTCTAACATTCCCATCAAGTTAGAAATAGTGGAAGAATCTACATCTACTCCTAGAGACTCCCCCATACCTACTGTCATAGACCCCCAACCACCACAGTTAGACTCTACCTCTCCCTGTGATAATGTCATATCCCCTCATTCCCCTACTCCCCCTAGCCCAGTCACTATTTCCCCTTCATCCACTCCCCCTCCACCCAATGAATCAGGCCATACACCCTCAGCGGCCTATTCAACTTCCCCTGTCATAGATACTCTCAACACTACTGCACCGATTCCTACCATTCTCCCTGTCACAGACATTTTGCACACCTCCACTCCGGAATCTACCACTCTGACTATTCAGCCCACGCAGGATTCAGCTGCATCCCTCGCTGTAGATTCAGGAGTAACTTCCATGACAGATTTAGGCGCTACAGACGCAACTTTCCCCTCTCTAATGGACTGCACCGTCTCCTCCCCCATAGACTTTGGTGTAATTTCCATCAGGGACAGTGCCAGCACAGAAAACAACACTGTCAATGGTGTGGCATTGTTATGATCCAGTGCTGCAGTCAGGAGACGAATCGTTACGGTTGCACGAGGAAGCAGCCCACGCCACACAAATAACCAGGAAGGGGGCGAGGAGGGGGGCACAAACTGTCCTACTTAGACTTCAGGCACTTACTGAAGATTGTCCTGATCTGGAGTTGAGTAGACATGTCTTACAGAGATGCTGTATGTTTCTCAATGTCCCCCCTTCCTGCATTTAGCCAATAAATGAGACCACACAAGTGAGAGAGTGCCAGAGGCTGGTTTGTGACAATGTGACAGTATGTTCTGCTCTTTTTAAGTGTCACTGGAAATCACCAGCCTATAAACTACTTTAATGTACATGAATGGGAAATCACTGTCTGTCATTTTAAAGAGACTTACAACTATATCCACAATCACAGAGAACTGGTGAGAAATACAATGATGCTAAAAACAAACAAACAGAAATTAAATCACTGGTACTTTTGCTCAAATGAAATGTCTCTCTAACATATTTATACAAAAATATCGCCTTACTTGTATGGACAAAAGAATCTGAATGTTACAACATACTTGTTGTCGTTACAGAGGTAAACAATCCAAATTGGAGTGATTTTTCTAAATACAATGCCAAAAACAACTCTGACCAAAATAAAATGTAGACATGGTGCCAAAAAAAAACAAGTATATGAGTATTTGCCTGTTAGAGGAAATACTGTTTAGTGCAGTCCCTTGCCATAGACTGTATGTGGATTAACGTGAATCAGATGAACCATTTTTCCAAAGTTCAGAAATACAAAATAAGTAGTAAATTGTTTGTCAAATTAGTGAAAGATTAAAAGCTATATCACCATTTAATGAATTATAATTGAGAGACGAGATTGAGATTGCTAAATTGCTTTCATGAACAAGTGGTTCATTGTATGAACACCGATATTAGAGAAAAGAATGACCCATATTTTGTCAGTCTGAAAAAAAGTTATTTTCCAATCGTTTCAGTCAATGGAATTTATGGTATGCAAATGCTTTTATTTGTAAATGTGATATTGTAAGTAAATGCATAATTAGTTGTTGAGCTTGATGAAGTCTTTTTTTTCAAATATTCAAAGTATTTTTAATAATCTCCCATGGCGTGCCCTTATTGTACAAAGCTATACTACATTCTTACAGTATTTGTGGCACCTCAGTATGGTGCCACCATATTCTTTGCAGTTGGGACAAAGCATGAAAATAATTGTGAACGTGTCAGCAAAACAAACCTTAAAAGCAAACCTTAAAAAATACACAAAAGATATTTTTGAAATGAAACCAATGGATGACAAAATGTTCAATGTGATTGCCAACTGTCGCAGCAAAGCTAACCTTTCAGTGTGTTTTCCAAATCATGTTCTGGCATTAACGTAGTTTATGTACGTATGTCAATGTGTTCATACATGCACATGCACAACTAAGTTTACCTTAAAAAAAAGAATGCAATACATCATAAATGTGTCAAAAAGACATTTTAAAATACAGGTCAAATCCTTATTTATAGGTAGATTAACATAGTCTTAATATTAAATTGACAAACTCTTGCTTAAGGAGGCACTTTCTCTTCCAAAGCCTGTGTTATACTTGACTTATGTGTAACTTGACAGTTGTAGTTACACACTTCATGCTTTGGAGGTTGTAATGTTTGTCAGAGAAAGATGTATGATTTATAGATAGGCCACTGTTTACAACAACAACAACAATGCTACTACTAATAATGATACACAATAATACTAAATACACTTTACTGTAAAACTCAAGAGCCAAGTGAATGATGTCTTGTCAGTTCAAATGTGATAAAACTCTCTCACGGTATGTCATATTACATTCATCCAGGGAGTATTGGTGATCTCATTAAGGTGTCATTAAGGAGTCAAAGACAACACCAGACTTGTTTTGTTCATCCCATCTGGTGGTACTTATGAAGAACCTTCCAGGTACTTTGCTCACCAAAATCCTTTTCTGCTTTCATCTAAGTCAAATGTGCGCTGACAAAGGCAGTGCATATTTTTAGGTGTCTGAATGATTGAGCTAATCTGCTTTTTTTTTTTCCTCAAATGCAACTTGAATCAAAGTATGAAAGCTCTTTTTTTTTCCTCAATTCAATCATTGATCTTTCAATAGATCAAGTCAACAAACTTCCATTTAGTGAAAGATTCATATGAACATTTAATGTCTTACATGTCATGCTGCTAAGCCTCAAAGCACAATGCCCTGTGATCATGTGAAGTCAAATTTAATGGAGCTTGGCTTGACAGTAAAAAAACAAACAAAAAAACAACAAAAAAAACAAGGGAAAATGGAGTGGGACTTTGAATACAGAAATTCTAGTATATTCTACTTGTAACTCATTAATTTTTTCAATAGACCCAGATGTAATGTACTTTGTGGTCGAGAGTGTTGACACTGGATGTATTAAGGAATTCTTGGCATCTGCAGTAAAGAGTGGGTTGGCTGTAGTGATCAGTAGCTTCACATTACTCTGAGTCTGTGTTGTCTGTGAGTATTGTTCTCTCTGTCTCCGTATGTGTATTGCATATTGCAATTGAACTGTGCATTGCAAAAACGCACATGCAGCACCAGTGTAAAGACAGTGACACAGCACAAAACAACTAGTGTCTATTCTAAGATCTGTTGCTTCCATTTTCACAACTCTCATGCAGCTATTTCACGGTGCTGATTAAGAGTAATTTATTTGGAGTAAAATTAAAGTAAAAATCTGTAAAAGCGATCCAAAGCAATGTTAGCACCAGCGACAGGGTGGACTAGGAGATAGTGACCTTTTGGAAAAGCAAAAAAAAAAAACGTGGTTATGCCTTTGTAAATAGCAATTGTGTGGAAACGCCCAGTGTTGCTAAGATGAAGGATCATAACATGGACTAATGAATAGTTTTGAACCAAGATGAACTCCCCAGCGTACACACATTTCAGGTTTTGCTTCTCTCAACTGTGCAACTCAGATTGTCCTGATGGGAGATTTGAATGAATGTAAAAACCATGGATTGTACCATTTTATAATTTCTGATTGTTTGGTTTCATTTTGTTTTTATTT
The DNA here is from genome assembly GCA_026937815.1 of Etheostoma perlongum. Taxonomy (NCBI): domain Eukaryota; kingdom Metazoa; phylum Chordata; class Actinopteri; order Perciformes; family Percidae; genus Etheostoma; species Etheostoma perlongum. The sequence goes on from CM049382.1 coordinate 17,018,075, forward strand.
TAACAGACATAATGCACTTGTATATAAGCCATACCTGTTGTTAAAATAAACCACTATTTATTGATCAACTATGGATCTACCCGAGTGCTTCATTTTATAACATGGATTTTATTAAAAGTAGATCCCAGGCAGTCACGTATTTCCACTGCTGGCTGGAGGGCTTGTACCTTTTTCAAAAGAACAATAAAACAGGGAGTGTATGACTGTTTGCTATTCAATTTTTTTTGTCATCCAATATGGTTTCAAAGGCTGGATTTCTAACCGAGCCAATGTCCTGGACCCTCGGGCACCCTCTGTCTGCCAATTACTTGTGGTGATATATATGATTATAATTGGTAGTTCACAAGGGTTGAGCTGAAACAATCCAAACTAGTCTGAATCTGTTTTGTGTGCGAGTCCTCCCTTGCTGCACTATATATAATTAATAACCAATTTGTTTGGTGAAATGTGTCAATAGAGCACAATTAACAAAGCTTATATTCCATAGCCATGCTGGCTGTTTAGGCACAGAAATGCTTTGAACTAAATGCTAACGCCAGCATGCTAATATGCTCATAATGACCATGCTACCACGCAGATGTTTGACCATCTTAATTTCCTAGGTAACCTATTTGGTCATAAACCAAAGTTTTGAACAAATTCACATTTTTGACCTGATAAAAATAATGGGATCACCAAGATTACAATTCCTTCTAAGGGAAACATGGATGTGTTTACTATTACAACAATCCATTTGATAGCTGTTGAGACATTTTACTCAAACCACCTTAGTGGGGAAAAAGGAAAAGTCACGGGATCACCAAAGTCACTAGGATTCATCCACTGTGGACAATGAATGTCTATTAAATGTAACGGCAAGCCAACAATCCATCCAAAACGTGTTAAAACATTTCAGTCTGGATCACAGTGGTGGACCAACATAAGACCAAAGCAGCCTTCCCTGGAGCCATGCTGCAAGCAAAAAAACGACAAACCACGGGCCAAATTTTTTACCCAATCTTGAGTACCTGTATTATAGAGGGACCTGCATGTGTTCAAATCTAGTTTAAATATATATTTAACATTTCAGTTAATAGTATGCTTATGTGGTCTATCCCACTGACATCTGGGGGAGGGTAGAAATACTGTTTGGTTTCTGGGATTCCAGCCAAAATGGGTGCGGAACATTACGATGCCTTGCTCAACAGCACCTGGCCGCACCCAGGAGGTGAACTGCTACCAATCCACAATCTGTACCTTGGTCTGTACTGGGACTTGAACCATCCATCCTCCGGTTCCCAACCCCCTACGGACTGAGCTACTGCCCCCCCCCAAATGTGTAAGTCCCACGGCTCAACAAATGACCACAGCTCATTTTTGTAGCAAGTTAATCCGGACCTGCAGAATTTTCTTAACTCATAAGAGCATCTGCATTCGTCAAATGACAACATAAAAACATCTATGAGTTAGGGTAACAATGCCTAATCAGAATAATAACCAATTATGTTTTTCAACCTGAAGTTTGAAACAAACTGACTTATATATATTTTACAGGGTAATTACTCCTGAACATTGTAGGATTATTCACACAGTCCTAATTGAATCAGCACAAAAAGGCACCATTTCTCCTGAATGGGACAGGGTGATGTCAGGAGGATGATGCGGCATGATCCTCCAGACCACTGCATCAAAGCCGAGCGCTCCTATTGGCAGACAGGGATATTGGGATGCTGCGCTGTGTGTGACGTCATCTGACCCGCAGCACGTTTATCTATCTCGCCGGCTCAGCACTCGCTGAGAAATGTGGTGCAGATTTTGAGAAACACAACAGCAAGAGACTGAAGACTGGACGCCCGTAAAGTCGAGACAGGACGCTCTGTGCCCGCATCAGTAACGCACCATGAGGGAAATCGTTCACATCCAGGCTGGACAGTGTGGAAATCAGATTGGGGCGAAGGTATGAATATTGTCATTCAATTTTAGAAGGGGGATACACACTTCTAATTTTAATGCAGGACGTGCCACGTGTTAATGTTTTTTTTTTTTTTTTTAATTATTTACCTATAGACTCGAGTCATTTTAATAATTACTTTGGCGTCTCTTAGGCATTTCTAAATAACCATGTCCTTGTTTTCGATTGTGATATAGAGATCTTTTATTGAAATTATGTATTGTTTATATAGCCTATGTGCAGGGTGCGGTTCAGCCGGGCTGTGCAGTGATGTGGCCCCCGCTGTTCCGTGTCATTTAGTCACCAAGCAGATGCGCAGTCACTAAAATAAGGCCTGATAGTAGCTCGTCTTCACACCGTGTTATGTTGCTAAATGACCCCAACAACTGAAGTTCATATGATTATATTTGTTCCATCTTAGTTCTGGGAGGTGATAAGTGACGAGCATGGCATCGATCCAACCGGTAGTTACCAAGGTGACAGTGACCTGCAGCTGGAGAGGATAAATGTCTACTACAATGAGGCATCAGGTAAAGCAATAAGGGGAAACAGTATGAAAGTTTTAAATAAATCACGTTTGTATCTGAATAATTTACTTTTCCATAAAGCTTTGTTTCCATTGCTCACTATTCTTGCATGAACTTATGCTACACAGTCCTCATTTGAATGCCACAGTATAGTTCATATCATACATTTAGCTGCAAGGGGAAAGTAGGTCCCACAATGAGTGCAGGGAAAAATTAGGACAGTGAATCTGCTAAAATCTCTCTCTCTCTCTCTTTCTCTCTCTCTCTCTCTCTCTCTCTCTCTTTCTTTTTCTCTCTCTAGGGAGCACAGGTATCTGCAGTCTCTGTATAGCTCTGACCACAAGCTCACTGTGTCTTTGTCTCATCTCAGTATCAGATTTTATTTGCGTGGCATGTTGAAGGTCATTACAAATGCTTTGCGTGTCATTCCTCGCAGCATTTTACAGTCTAACAACAACGTTCAGTAATTATGCAGCTCTGTATGCAGCTCTGTAGATTCGGTCTTTGAACCGATGTTGTCAGAGAAGGACAACAAGTTGGTGCAGATCTTGATATGTGTAAACAGGACTGAGATTACTCATTGGCTTTGCATGAATGCAAGGCCTGTGCAGGAGGCACATCTAGGCCTAAACCGCATATTCACTAACACTAACCTATTTTTCTAGCAGCAAGCACTATTGATCCTTTGTTTCTGTGTTGCATGCTGGCATCAGTGTAACCTACTGGGTCACTGTTGTATCACATACATTCATTTCTCCTTTTAAATTAAAAGAATAGACTGGATATATCTACATTAGGAATTACACAGGCAAGGAATGGGGGGGAAAGAGGTATGGGTAGGGAAAGATTGCTTTGTTGGAATGCAGTCTGCAGTGCTCAGCAGTTTGTGAGCCCCACTGGTCTAGAAGAAGCAGTGCAGCATGCCGCAGCAGTTTGCTTGCAAGAAGGGTTACAGACAAAGATGGATGAACTATGTAAAATGCAAAAAGAAAAACAATACTGTAGCATGTTTCCAGATTGTGCTCAGGCTGTAGTATCCTTTAAACAAAAGGCAGTTTACCTAAAGGATTACGTTAACAAACAGTACTGCTGTATTTATATCCTTTTAGATGGGTATAATTATGGAGAAAATACTCTTTAGAGTTTTTTCATGGCTTACTACATGTGTTCTGACATCATGCACACTGAGACTGCCGATATACTGTATTACTCCACCCTTCCATCCATTACCTTTCTGTGTCCCTCTATCCTCTGCTCTTATTCATCCAAAGGCAGCAAATATGTCCCTCGTGCCATTCTGGTCGACCTGGAGCCAGGAACCATGGATTCAGTTCGCTCCGGCCCGTTTGGACAGCTTTTCAGGCCTGACAACTTTGTCTTTGGTGAGTAGACGTTTAAACCATGTTGTCAGTGCTCACCCTGAACCAACTGCTCATACAATATGTGTGTGTCAGCAGCTGCTGTCATACCCTGTAACGCTGTGCTTAGTTTCACCTGACAGCACTGTCCAGCAATGTACTTTTCCATCATAAAGCCTCCACAGTTTCTCCGCGAGGGACTAGTAGTGTGATACATTGTCCATGTGCAGCAGAGCCATACTGAGACAGCTCTCATGGTGACTCAGCAAAAAAGATATACTGTATCTACTTAGAGATGATATATCTACTTAAAGATGATGCTGCAGTCCTCCCAATTACAGAATTATAGTTAATCAGAAATATAATTTACCATGTCTGGGTCTTGAAGGAGATAAATAACTCATGGGCATTTACTAATCATTGCACATTTTATTTCCA